>JARLTB010000007.1:5690000-6342500 GCA_030141615.1 Unio pictorum | reverse complement strand
TTACATATATGAAATAAAACTCTCATGACAACACTACCAAGAAGAGAAACAATATCAACGAAGTCTTACATCTCACAAGAGAGATGGTGAACCATGCTAAACTCAGTATGTAGCGATTTAGTCGTGTATTAATCTTTTTATTTCATTTTAAAAATCCTCTATATTCCCTATATTTGGCGATGGTAATATTTTGTGTGATATTTTCGGATAATATAAACTGACTCGATGTGAAGAGCAGTAAGAAGAAAATTTTTACATATGATTACAGATCAAAGCTTTTTTTTAATTTAAAATTCGTCAAGTGTTTGCTCAAATTAATTATGCCAATTTGCCCATTTGATAAAACTGCCAAAACTAAATGTCTCACCTCGGAATTCCGAATTCATAGATATTTTGAGCTACCTTTGGAGGAAGGGATAGTACTTTTAGTCTTCAGGGATCTTCCACGAGTACTTTACATCCCTTCCCGCCCTTTTGTGTCTGAATTAGATTTTAACTGACAAATGCTGCTCGTTTGAGTTTAATTCGTTACTCATATACGTATAATTAATACATATTGAAAATATAGATTTTTTATTGTACTCACCCATTAGGAGTGGGTTCATGGAACCTAGAAAGAAAAATACAGATATCTTACAAACTGCTCATTTATGTTATTTACGTTAAGTACTGGGCAGCATTTCTTCTCTGGCTATATAGAAATAGGTTAAATTAAGATGTTACAAGGAAAGGGCTTGTGATGTGGGGATTGCTGATTATCGCATGTACTCGCTAAAACGCCTGATTCAACTGCAAACAGCACCGACCGAAATCTGACGTCAAATAATCCGCCAGAAGATGCATATGTGCAACTTCGTAGAAAAAGTCAGTAGAGCATAAAATACAGGTATCATATACCTTGACCTGCCTAATCACAATGCTACAGCAGATCACGGTTTTCGCTGTTTGCGGTTGGACCCGACTTCTAAACAAGTATAACATCATGATAGGTTGTACAAATCGTAAGGTCCATGTTTAGTTAGGAATACTGAAAATGTAAAGTGCAATTAGTTATACGTGTCAGTTGTTAGAAGTTTACCCAAACTTGCTTCACTCGCCATGCAATAACTGTCCTTCTGTCATAGAATCATGAATCATGTTAATTTCTTATCATGTCATTTTAATATTTATCAATCGAAAAGAACAGACTTAACAACCAAATTTTTTTTAAAAATTCCTTTGTGATTTATAATATTGCACTCTAACTTATATAGGTGATTTAAATTCTAACTTATATAGGTGATTTAAATTATAACATATAGGTGATTCTAACTTATATAGGTGATTTAAATTATAACATATAGGTGATTTAAATTCTAACATATATAGGTGATTTAAATTCTAACTTATATAGGTAATTTAAATTCTAACTTATATAGGTGATTTAAAAATTAACTTATATAGGTGATTTAAATTCTAACTTATATCTTAAAATATGTAAAATAATATACTACTCTTCAATCAGAAAACAATGTCTTCCAAAATAAATGAACTAATAAAATACAGAAGAGTTGTGAACCTGTCCATTTTCACAAAACTAACGAGTCACTTAAACTGCAATACTTAAAGTCATTTTTTTACAAATAAATACATGTTTTAATTAATTAATATGAATTAAAGACATGGCGTTTATGTGCAAAATCCTACACGCACCTTATTATTAAAGGTATGTGATCCACTACAACATTGTTTTCAAATGATGAATACTAAAATTCAGGGTATACATTTAGGTGGATTTTAAAAAAATCGACACTATATGAAGCACGCTGTCAATAATAAGGAATGTGTTCTACAATTTTGCTAATTATCTTGTAAAGTACAATTTATAGCTTATTCAGTAAAGACTGTTAAATTAACAAGAGCACAATATTTTGTAAGCCATACATTTTCAGTAATATGCTGTCAGTATTGATTTGAACTTTAAATTCAAAAAGCTCATTAAAAGGAATTTACTTTTTTAACATTACAGGTTATGCCAAGCTTGAATCCCAGATTTCATTAGATGAAATCATTGGGTGATCCAAGTTGTTATTTTTTATCTTGCATTAAAATATCCATTTTCATTTATAATCGTTTTCTTTTCTTCTAAATTACTACTGGAAAAATCCTAGAAATACATTTCAGCAAGTTATTAGGATTGAATATTGAATTAAAAATTGATTACCATATGATATTTAAACATGGTAGCTCGCAAATAGGGGTAAAGGAGGTTTCACTTGCCCCCGCTCCCGCCATTTTATCTCTAAACTTGGTTTGGTCTACAACCGTAAAACTCAAGAGGTAACTATACTGTTGCCACCTTCCAAACAATTATACTGGAGTCCCTGATATATAACAATTATACTGGAGTCCCTGATATATAACAGTTATACTGGAGTCCCTGATATATAACAATTATACTGGAGTCCCTGATATATAACAGAGTAGTTTATGTTTATTTCACGGTAACAACCGCTGAAAAATGCGTTACTTGACTTTGACAGCATTATCATGGACAGAATGTTTGACATTGAATTCTTATATGACGATGTGCACAGTCACATCAAAGCATGAGAGAGAGAGAGAGAGAGAGAGAGAGAGAGAGAGAGAGAGAGAGAGAGAGAGAGAGGGGGGGGGGGGAGGGAGGGAGGGAGGGAGGGAGAGGGGGGTACTTTGCAGCCGAAATCTTGATTTGAATGTTATCCAGACAAAATAAAAACGACTTTAGGGGTCATGTCAAGATTCAAGGAGTAATTAGAATTGCCAAACGTTGACTGTAAACGGTATTTTATATTTAATTCCCAGAGACATTGTAAAACATCTAAAATGCCAAACATAACCAAAATCCAGTGTAGCTTCAGGTTTAAAGAACGGTCTGCGGAATGATATGTTTAAAATAGCAGGTTTAAAGTTGAGTGACTTTCAGTTTATTTATTAACATTACTTAGAACTGTAATTTGTTTAGTAAATCTGAAAAGAAAACTTCAACATTTGTAACATCAAGGTAAATGCATCACACAGACTGTATTGATTTTGACGCAAAGAATTACAGCTTGTTTACAATGCTTGTGTTCGTATTAAATTATATTCAGATGAATATTAATATTCCAGTCTGCCGAATCTTCGCTTTCTTACACATATAGGCTAAATTATCACTTTAAGATCAATGCTTCAATAATTTAGTTTATTAAATGAAAACGAAAAAGAAGACGGTTTGAAAGTACTGTAAATGAATTTACTTTCTGTATGAAACTGAATGTACTTAATTATTATTAATTTGTAGTATTAGCCCTTAAACATGTTTGCAGGTAGTCTATTCAGTAAGTAGATTCATTTTCTGGTCCAAAATATATGTTGAGATGTAAAGAAAAATATCTAATCGTATGCGGTTCAAGTTTAAATCCAGTCATATATCCCTTGCAATATTTTATCAAATTCAAATCAAATGTTGCCAATGACGCAACTGCACTGTATACATATATGACTAGCCCCGTTTACGAGCAAGGGCATTTTCAGAGGGATGTACAATATCCTGCATACAGCACCAAATACCTGATTATTTTTTCAAAAATAGCAATTAAATATTGGGGAGATTGTATGAATAGAAAGTGGAGATGAAAAAAATATACAAACCACATAAGTGTATTATTCCAAGTCGAGGAAACCAACTCGTTTGATACAGCCTCGACATATTCCTACACCGTATCAAACTCGTTTTTTTTCGGCCACTCGAAATAAAACACATGTGTAGTTTTATCCATGAATTATATGCTGATATGACTTGAGCGTTATTCAGAATGAATGTGCCTACCAGATTAGAAAGAAATAATGAAAATTTATTTTAATATAAAAAATAAAGCTACAAATTGCAGCATGTTTCTTCTGAATAAAACTGAGAATTCGCATTTAAAATAAAACTACCCGAATGCACAGGAGACGTACATACGTGTAACATAACTTATACATCGTTGCAGCATGTATGCTAATATCAGACAAAAATAAAGCAGCAAGGAGCATCAAAAATATAATTACGAAGATTGAATAAAAATTCGGTTAAGATGGTGTAATTGCATATGCTCATCTAAAACAATGGGTAATACTAATGCAAGAGAAAAATACTCATCATGCTAAAACAAATAAGTCTAAAAGAAGTCAGAAGTATAGAAATTAATTAACTTGAAGAAAAATGGACATTTGAAACGAACTAATGAATATATGACGAAATAAATAAGTGGCAGGTTTTCAAACTTTCGGGGTGTCATTGGAAGAAGAATTATTAAAAAATGTTTAATGTATGTGTCTTTAACATAGTCTGGACGCTGTAAGAAAAACACTACCTGGCTCAGGTTGCTCTGGAGCCTCAGCTGCCGGTGTTCTTGACCGTTGTCTCGTTAGTGCTGTAAATGTACAAAACTTATTAGTTGTGTCTTTTTTTCAGTTTAACATAATGTAAAACCCACACGAAGCAGATATCTTAACATATTTTTTATTTAAACACAAATCCTTATTTGAATTAAAATAACTACTCCAACGTAATGGATAGTTCATGCATTCTGTACGATTCAACCATAGCAGAAACGTGGCACTCACTAATTTTGTAATTTTTTTAGGGTTAGATGTTTAAAGAAAGAGAATTTTCTTGGCTTTTCTCACTGGTAATATTCTATATTTAAAACAAAACCTTGCATATCTTAAATGTTGTTTAACAAATCCTCAATTCCATTTTTTTTGGTGAATGATTGATGTGTGTAATAATGGTTATAGAGTATACAGATTAACCTTACTTCAGATATGCACCTGTGGAGAAAAAAACTGCCAGCTCCGCTTGGTTATTAGCTCTTCCTGAACTTCAGAGGTAAATTGAATAATAAAATGAGTCGATCACGTTGTTATATATATATATATATATATATATATATATATATATATATATATATATATATATATATAGTGTACTTTAGACTAATTCAGGTTTAGTAATGTACCACAAGGGAGCAGTCATGTACAATTTGACAATTTCAATATCTAAAGAAAATTCAGCCGCAGTACATGAAATTGACGCAGAGGTATACCAACATTCTCAATACTGTGCATGTTGCGTATGTGAACAACTTCCCTTTACACTCACCACTCTCTCAGAAATTTAGCCTAGTGGTAAGAACGTCTGCCTCGGATGCAGAAGGTCGCGGGTTCGAACCCAGGCCGAGTCATACCGAATACCTATTTAAAAATATCGTACTAACAGATGCTTCGCTAGGTGCTCAGCATATAAGAGGTTTTTGGACTGGTCGGCTTGGTGTCAGAATAATGTGACAGGGTGGAAAATCATAATACATGTCTGCGCCATGATGCCAAAGTGCTAAGCGTCGTAGCGATAGGACTGAATTATAGTTAAAGCCACGTTAAACATCATAATCACACACTGTACAGTAGTAGTTCATAGCATCTATAGAGCGCACCCTAAGGAGGGAGGTAATGTTTCCACTATTTTTAAGTTCGATCACACCGCATTGGTGCTACATATTATTAGTTCGGTTGGAAGTCATATGGGTTTTTAATTTACAGATATTGGTCACATGAATTCATTAAAAGTTCCAAATTTAACATCAACTTAGAATGATCTGTATAGAAAGTCGTACTTATTTTGAGCGATAAAGATGCTGGAAATGTGTATTCTGTGATTCAAATGTAATTATTCCGAGATAAAAATCATGAACGTGTATGATGGAAGAAATGGGGAAATATTTATAAGACCGGTCGGACTCTCATCTGTCAGTCATGGGTTATTCGAGCAAATAAATACTGAGGGAGGCGAATTACTTATATTGCTTTTATTATAGGGGAAACACACACAAACACTGTCCTACGATATATCTCTAGAACGTCGACAACATACATGACATAACTAGATATTTTATGAACATTACGAGTGTTTGGTTAACACTGGAGGATTTAAAAACTAAGTTACAAAAGAGAAATGCCAAAAATTCTGGAAGAAAGAAATAATTAAAAGAAAGGAAGGTTAAATATACCTATTGCTGCTCTGTACCAATTCCAAAGTGAATTTAAATTCACTTTGATCATCATGTTAATAGGTCCACTGTACAATTGTACTTAAAATTAATTAACTTCTGACCACATTTATGTACAATTATTTTGCGACGGTACGACTATTTTGCATAGCCCTGGGGCACGTGTCACAGAACACAAACACAAATACAAAAGACAGAGAGGCGCCATATTTGCCTGGCCATATTTGTTTGCTTGAACCGTACGTTTTCCACAAACTGGCTACTGCAGCATTCTCTATTCATTTAAATAGAGAGTAAACCAGTCTACGCTATATATATATATATATATATATATATATATATATATATATATATATATATATATATATATATATATATATATATATATATATATAATTATAAAAATGTTGGAAATTCATCGTTAATTTAATGAAGATAATGTTTAAATGACTACATTTACCTATCACATACCATCGTAATGAGATAGCTAATTGCGGCTCATTGCTGATCATTGTTGTAAATTGTAGGGTTATTTGAAAACAAAAGTTATAGAAAATATACTTGCAAACTTTACTGGATATAAAACTTTCTACCAACAATATATTTGTTGAGCCGATATCTCCCTTTTTAAATAGATACATGAATATCATTAAGAACGTATTCAAAGTAGAAGAATATACCAATCACGATTGCGAAAAAAAGATTTATAAAGACTGTGTTTCTGACGTAGAAAGATGCTATTGTTCTCAGACTTTGGAGCAGGTTGGTGCTACCTTAATGCAGTCCAGTTATCGTTCTTTTAACCAAGATTTAAAGACGAATTTCACTCTGACAGGAATTCAGCGCTTACTTCGTAAACTTCATATACGTAACAATATATAAAGATATACTAGAAAATGCTTTCTAATATAGATGAAGAGAGGTTTTAAGTAAATTAAGGGATTCATCATACCCATTACATATCGCGACTGGTAGACAGGTAGGAAAGGAACGGCATGAAAAGAAATATCAATGTAAATAATGAAGTCAGGAACGAAAACAGTTTTGTCCAATCTTCAACACCTCTGATTTTTTAAAATCTTATATTCACCATTATTACTGACAGAAACCAAGAAGATATAAGCTACTACAATACCATTAAAGAGACGTTTCAACAAATGGAAAATATCAAGGTAAATGTGTGTATGCTGTATTGAAACTTAGTTTATCTGATCTATATCTCGCTCCATCACCCCACCCCACCCAATTTATGTACACACATTGCTACCGTATGCAACAGTTGATTTGTATGTGAACTATTACATCATTTCACACAAATTATGTTCTGTTCTGTTAATAAGTACTTAACCAACCATTTTACCCTTCCAAACTAGCTACAATGTGATATTTCGTTGATATCGATTTGGTGCGATCTGGAGTGGAAACAATTTTGTTTCAAATTAAACTTTGTCATGACACGATTTTGTTTATTTTAATTAATATCCTCATAACATGTGCTAGTCAGGTTTGCTTTATTTATATTCTGTTTTGTCATTAAAGGTAACGATTCATGTTTCAGGTATAACATTTTAGAACAGTAAGAGGTTAGTATTTGCAATTTGCTTGAAGTAGTTATGAATTTTAGACTGGTAAAACGTTTGTATTTGCTGTATATTTGAAGTAGTCGTGAATTTTAGACTGGTAAAACGTTTGTATTTGCTGTATGTTTGAAGTAGTCATGAATTTTAGACTGGTAAAACGTTTGTATTTGCTGTATGTTTGAAGTAGTCATGAATTTTAGACTGGTAAAACGTTTGTATTTGCTGTATGTTTGAAGTAGTCATGAATTTTAGACTGGTAAAACGTTTGTATTTGCTGTATGTTTGAAGTAGTCATGAATTTTAGACTGGTAAAACGTTTGTATTTGCTGTATGTTTGAAGTAGTCATGAATTTTAGACTGGTAAAACGTTTGTATTTGCTGTATGTTTGAAGTAGTCATGAATTTTAGACTGGCAAAATATTTATGAATATTTTAATAGCAAATGTTAGTATTTACTGTGTGGCTGAAGTATTTATGAATATTAGAAACAAAAGTGTTAGTATTTGCAGTTTTCGTGAATGAAGTAGTTTTGAATATTAGAATCGCAGAAGATTAATATTTGCAGTGTGATTGAGGTAGGTATGCTCTTTTTAATAGAAAAAAAATATTTGCAGTGCGGTGAAGTAATTATAAATTTTAGAATAGAAAATTAGGTATTTGCAGTTTTCTTGAAGTAGTTATAAATAATATAATAGAAAAGGTTAGTATGTGTATTTTACTTCAAGTAGCTATGAGTCATCATCATTACCATCATCATCATCATCATCATCATCATCATCATCATCAGTCTTTTGACTTAGTCTGGTCGTTAAGGCATTGTGCTGCTGAACATCTCTCCACTTGTATCGATCATGTGCCAATGCCTATGTCTCTGCAGAACTTTTCCTGGTCCATCCTGTGATGTTTGTCAATACACGTTTTCTCTATCTACCTTTTCGCCTGCCACCCTGGATGCTGCCCTGCAGTACTGCTGTGGAGAGACTGTTGGATTTAGTTACATGGCCATACCATTTCAGCTTTTTTTACAGTGGTGAGGAGGTCTCCATAATTGCCTACTTTGCGCTTATCTCCATGTCATATCTGGAAGAGGTTCATCCAGGTTCTTCACTAAGATGGCAAGCGCATCTTACCTGCTTGACAGCCCATCAATATCGTCTGCAAAGCGTAGGTTGGTGACATTATGCCATGCAATGCTGACTATCCCACAGTGATTTTCCAGGGCTTCGCTCATGGTGCTTTCTAAGTAGATATTAAAAGCGTGGTTGACAGGAGACAGCCTTGACGTACAAAAACTGTTGTCTTGAATCAGTCCCCCACAGAATCTTGAGCATGTACTGCACTGGCATTCTTGACGTGGTATTGGTCACATTTTGACCCATGTTTTACTTCTTCATTTTGGCCCAGAATGCCTCATGTCAAACTCTGTCAAATGCCATTTTGAAATATATGAACACGTGGTAGATGTCTTGTTGATGTTGCGAGTACTTTTCATACAGAAGCCTAAGATTGAATATTTGTTCTGTTGTGCTTCTTCTACTCCGGAACACTGCCTGTTCTTCAGCGATTATTTCTTCTGTTTGTGGGTTCAGTCTGTTCAAAATGATCTTCAGCATCACCTTACATACTAGGATGGATGATCAAACTGACAGTTCTGTAATTTTGGCACGGCTGGAGATTGCCTTTTTGGGGGATTGCTATAATCAGTGACTGGGTTCACTGTGTTGGCCATTCGCCTGTCTGCCACATCTTGTTGCAGATGTTTGTTAGTAGGGCTATCACTGATTCCCCACCATTCTTGATAAGTTCAGCTGGGATGTTATCTACTCAAGCTGCCTTCCATTTCTTCAGTGCTTTTATTGCTGATTCCACCTCTTCTTTGAGAATGGAGAAATCGTTATTCGCATCATTTGTGGAGTTTGTAACTTCAAGCACATCTGGGTCTCCTGTGGACAGATGGTTGTAGAGTTCTTTACAATACTCAATCCTTCTTTCTGCAGTGTCACTTGCTTCTGTGAGGCATTTTCCATTTTCGTCTTGAATGGCACTGACTCTTGATTGCTTCTGTCTGGTGAGGTTTTTCACAATTTGGAATGCCTTTTTGCTGTTATTTTTTTTTTTTAGACTTCTTTCTATTTATGCGCACTTTTGTCCAATCCAATCTTCTTTTGCTTTCTTCAATTGTATTTTCTTCCTCAAATTCATGTTTATTTCTCTGTACTCCATTGCCCTTGTTGTGTGTCTGGTGTTTATGAGGTCTCTTAGGGCATCACACAGATTCAAATCTCTTCTGCAGGGTATTCTTTTTTTTTGGGGGGGGGGCGATGGAGCCCAATTATGTTCTTGACAGCTGTTGTCATGACAGTATTGAAAGTGTCATCACTTTAACATCATCATCTCTCACATGAAGAAGAGCAAATTTTCCTCCAATTGTGGCTTGGAATGACTTGCAGATGTTAGGGTCCTTCAGTTGTTCAAGGTTGAATGTGAGCCTGACTTTCTTTGGCTTGTTAATTATTAATATTATAATATAAAAGATGAGTATTTGAAGTATGTTTGAAGTAGTTATGAATTTTAGAATAGCAAAAGGTTCGCATTTGCATTGAGTTTGAATTAGTTATATCAGACTACCCAACGGATTGTGTTTGTAGTGTTTTTGAATTGGTTATAAATATTGGAATACCATAAGGTTAGTAATTGCAAATTGCTTGAAGTAGGTATGAATATTATAATAGAATATATTAGTATTTGAAGTGTTGTTGAAGTAGTTACACAGTTTAGAATAGAAACGGGAATAAAATATAGTTAGTATTTGCGGTGTGTTTGATCTAGTTATGAATATTGGAATACCATATAGTTAGTGTTTGCGGTGTGTTTGATCTAGTTATGAATATTGGAATACCATATAATTAGTGTTTGCGGTGTGTTTGATCTAGTTATGAATATTGGGAATACCATATGGTTAGTATTTGCAGTGTGTTTGATCTAGTTATGAATATTTGAATAAAATATAGTTAGTGTTTGCGGTGTGTTTGATCTAGTTATGAATATTGGAATACCATATGGTTAGTGATTGCAGTGTGTTTGATATAGTTATGAATATTGGAATACCATATGGTTAGTGATTGCAGTGTGTTTGATCTAGTTATGAATATTGGAATACCATATGGTTAGTGATTGCAGTGTGTTTGATCTAGTTATGAATATTGAAATACCATATGGTTATTATTTGCAGTGTGTTTTATATAGTTATGAATATTGGAATACCATATGGTTAGTGATTGCAGTGTGTTTGATCTAGTTATGAATATTGGAATACCATATGGTTAGTGATTGCAGTGTGTTTGATCTAGTTATGAATATTGGAATACCGTATGGTTAGTGATTGCAGTGTGTTTGATCTAGTTATGAATATTGAAATACCATATGGTTATTATTTGCAGTGTGTTTTATATAGTTATGAATATTGGAATACCATATGGTTAGTGATTGCAGTGTGTTTGATCTAGTTATGAATATTGGAATACCATATGGTTATTATTTGCAGTGTGTTTGATCTAGTTATGAATATTGGAATACCGTATGGTTAGTGTTTGCTGTGTGTTTGATGTAGTTATGAATCTTAGAAAAAACAAAGGTTAGTATTTGCAAGTGTGGTTGAGGTACGTATGTATATCACAGTAGCAAAAGGTTAGTATTTGGAGTGTATTTAAGGTTGTTTTGAACAATTGAAACGCAAACGGTTAGTATTTGCAATTTGCTTGAAGTAGCTATGAACATTATAATAGCAAACCGTTAGTATTTGCAGTGTGGTTGAAGCCATGATGAATATCGGAATAGAACACAGGTTAGCATTAGCAGTTTGTTTAGAGTAGTTATGATTATTACACTAGAAACTGTTGGTATCTGCGGTGTGCTTAGAGTAGTTATGATTATTACATTATAAAATGTTATTTATGGTGTGTTTAGAGTAGTTATGATTATTACACTAGAAACTGTTGGTATCTGCGGTGTGCTTAGAGTAGTTATGATTATTACATTATAAAATGTTTTTTATGGTGTGTTTAGAGTAGTTATGATTATTACATTATAAAATGTTGGTATTTGCTGTGTGTTTGAAGTCATGATGAATATCAAACACATCATTAGCAGTTTGTTTAGAGTAGTTATGATTATTACACTAGAAACTGTTGGTATCTGCGGTGTGTTTAGAGTAGTTATGATTATTACATTATAAAATGTTTTTTATGGTGTGTTTAGAGTAGTTATGATTATTACATTATAAAATGTTTTTTATGGTGTGTTTAGAGTAGTTATGATTATTACACTATAAAATGTTGGTATTTGCTGTGTGTTTGAAGTCATGATGAATATCAAACACATCATTAGCAGTTTGCTTAGAGTAGTTATGATTATTACACTAGAAACTGTTGGTATTTGCGGTGCATTTAACGAAATTATGAATGAAGCCTACCTCTTAAAGTCCTCATCATTTGTAAATTACTCTCTTGACTGTCTGTAATAATAAGAAGAAAATGCATCAAATAAATGTGTGACGAATAGATAAGTCCTTTTCATTACATGTATTATTATCATCAAATATTATCTTCTTGCGTGGATAGAAGTATGGATGTCATTTCCATCCGTATTATCAAGAAACGGTATGTTCCCGTCTATTGCTTGCATCCAACAAAACTGTATAAGGTCGTCTGTCGTATCACAAGTATCGACAGATCAGTACAAACTGTATAAGGTCTTCTGTCGTATCGCTAGTGTAGACATTTCAGTACAAACTGTATAAGGTCTTCTGTCGTATCGCTAGTGTAGACATGTCAGTACAAACTGTATAAGGTCTTCTGTCGTATCACAAGTGTCAGGGTCCACACTGTTCGTTTTGATTATGATCTCAAACGAGCAATATATACAATGCTGATGAACGATAGATTTGGGTCTGTAATGTTAGCAGTCGGATGCTACCTCTATCTCGGACATTGCGGTCTTCATGGGAACACTGTTGTTTGCAAACATGTAGTTAAATACGGAATTTTATGTACTCGTGAATTTCTAGCACTCTTGCAAATAACTTCGTTTCCAATTGGATTATATTGGTTCACATTGTATTTCACACTGTATTTTCATCACCGATGAAATAAAGTGGTTACTTTTGTAGACATTCTATTATAAATTATTTTTGATTTTTAATACATGTATAAAAATAATACTTGTAACAGTCATTATTGTCAAAACATAAATGCTTAATATAATCTTTTGCATATTCTTTAACTGTACATTTTTCAGCATCAAATCTAACTTACATCCATATTGCTTTTATTTAATTGTGCATAACAATGTGTTCCAATCACATTATTTTGTCTCGACCAGTCATTAATCCTGCTTTTTAATCCTTTTGTCTGCCTGACTACCTATCTCTCGATCTACCTAAATGTGAACATAGTAAGTGGTAATTACCATTGGGATGGGACAAAACGATAAACACTATTGGGACGGGCTAAAATGATAAATACTGTTGGGACGGGACAAAATGATAACACTATTGGAACGGGACAAAATGATAAACACTATTAGAAAAGAATTAAATGATAACCAATATTTGGACGTGATTACATGACGACCACTCATGAGACGGGATAAAATGAAAAATACTATTAGGACGGGATAAAATGATAACCAATATTGGGACGGGATAAAAAGATAAACATTATTGAAACGGGATAAAGTGATAACCACACTTAGGACGGGCTAAAATGATAAACACTATTGGGATGGAATAAAACGATAACGCCTATTGGGAAAAGATAAAATGATTACTATTGGAACGGGATGAAACTGTCTGTACTATGGAGTTTATCATATGGTGATTGTATTTTATATACAATGTATTATTTCGGTCTTGAAATATGATGTTGTCTTATAAATATGTGTAATCATGCAATCTTTCTATTCTTTCTTTATATATATATATATATATATATATATATATATATATATATATATATATATATATATATATATGTGTGTGTGTGTGTGTGTGTGTGTGTGTGTGTGTAGAAGATATAAGATATATAGATATAGATATTGCTAACTACTTAGAAATTAACACTTTGATATTCATACCTAATTCGTTGCTGACTTTCCTTAAACATAATTCAGTATGATTATAAATTTATATGCACAAAGCTAAATCACGTTTTCTAAATCTTACTTTTTGCCTGCTCTTGTTGTAAACGTCTTTCTACCATCTCTTGTCTTCTAGCATCTATATCTACTCTTCCTTGTGGCAGTCCATCAAAACTTGAAGCAGATGGGGTGGGCGAAGTAAATTCCCGATTAAAACCACGTGACGGCCTTTGGCCTCGGTTTGCTGAACCTGGTGGTGGCGGTATTACTGATGGCATGGTGTCACTTGACAGAAATGGGTCAGTACGTGGATCTTGTCTTCTAAACGGGCCTCTCGCTTCCCTTGGTGGTGGTGGTGTAGAGGGCCAGCCATTTGAAGCTGGTCTATCCTGCCGTTCACGGGGAGGCAAAGCGGGGGCGTTTCTCGGAGGAGGTGGTGGTCTAGTCGGCTGAGACGAAGAAGAATCGGATCCAAACACATCTGAGTTAATATAATACATGACAATCAGCTTATTTGCTTTCATATACACGGCATTTTAAGTTTTAATGTAAGAAAAGAAATACATATATATCATAAGAATATAAAATAAAGAATAATAAATGGATATACTCTTCACAGTGTTTACAAACTAACAATCTGAATTATTCAAAACTGAATACATGTAATGGCAAGTAAAGCTCCGGCACTGTTTTGTATTTTATATTTTAAATTTATCGTTATCTTATAAGACAAGCCATTTTAAAAGCTACTACTACTACTATTACCACTACTGCTACTGTTATTATTACTACTGCTACTGTTACTAATACTACTATTATTACTATTACTGCTACTACTATTACTACATATACCACTGCTACTACGTCTACTATATTATTACTAATACTACTGCTATTACTACTAATGTTACTACTACTGCTAAAACTATTACTATTACTACTACTGCTAATAATATTACAAATACTAATATTAATAATAATAATAATACTCACAAGAAGAAGAAGAAGAAAAATAACAAGAACAAAAAGAACAAGAACAAGAATAAGAACAGCAAGAACAAGAACAACAAGAACAAGAACAACAAGAACAAGAAGAGGAGGAAAAATAAATAAACATATCGGATATGCGCTGGAATCCCAGACTAGTCTTTATATATGCACTACAACATTCAAGGTATTACAGTGGAAATACATGTTACCAAGCAACGCTTCCAATTTTGCCCTGGGTACATCATCTGGAAAGAAAATTATAATGAACTTTAATGGACTTCAGGCCTATTTGAAAGGAAGTTATACTGAACTTTAATGAACTTCAGGCCTAAGTAAGAAATTATTATTAACTTCGTTAATATAGGGTTTGTATCAATTATAGCGTCCATATATTTACAGTCATTATCAATAACGTCTTTAGTTTTTGTTTTATATATAAGTAACACCGGAAATATTAACATTTTGAGAAATACACCTATATATATATATATATATATATATATATATATATATATATATATATATATATATATAGTGTTGTTATGTCGTTGAATCGAGAAAATTTAAAGTTATTGGAAACTACATTTTTTCTTTTCTTTAAAATATAAACTTATATATATATATATATATATATATATATATATATATAATTTTTTTCAGAAAAGTATGTTTTCAGAAACCTTATATGTACGTATTTACACACACACAGATATATATTAATATATATATATATATATATATATATATATATATATATATATATATATATATATATAATTTATATATATATTTATTTATTTATATTTATTTATTTATTTATTTATTTATTTATTTATTTATTTATTTATTTATATATAACAGATAAACTTAAAGCATCAAGGCTAATTAATACAATAAGACAATGTAGTTTTCGTGCAAGTTAAGCATATATAATAATAATAATAATAATAATAATAATAATAATAATACTGAGGACTTTGTATAGCGTATAATCTTTAGAAGCTCTAAGCTCTTTACAGCATCTATAATGATATGACTACACTACTATAATATATATCGAGCTTAATATGGCATAGAAGATTTCTTTTGTTAGAAATATTAATAGGTAAACTATTATTTTACAAATAAATTGTTTTGTAAAATAACACCGATATATGTACGTACAATCACCAACATATTTACAATATCATGCTAATGTATGCAACAAATTATCATTATCTATTCAAACCATTAGTATTATGAAATTATAATTTTGTATGGTGTACAGAATAGCATCACTGTTCTAGATTTTATAACATATATTACCTAATTGCCGTAACATATTTTAAACGAATACTTACTGCCCATTATAAATTTAAGCTGTTGAATTTTCCTTTCTCTCACTGAGTCAGTTGAGGAAACTAATGTGAAATGAAGATGATAAAGAATAATTAAATCTAATTTGCTTTTGTACCAGTATTACTTTCATGATTTGAAATATACAGTCATATTCGCGTTAATATTCACTAATTATACAAATATATTCTGCATTATGAAATGCACAGGAGAAATAGAAGAAACTATCAACTTTACAACCTGTAATAAATCTACAATATACAGGGTGGGCTGAGGGAGGAATCTCAAAACCGTTTCTTTTAGAACATTCCAGCCATGTAATCAAGCAGATAAATGGGAAAAGGTAGTGCATTCCATGGCTGCCCACAACATAGGTCAAGGGGGATCACGTGCCCCATCCCCAGAAATCCTACTGGATATGTATATAAAGTTTTCGGCATGTTTAATCATGCAAATGAAGCTCAAAATATCTCACAAGTTCTGTTCAAAAGCGCTTAGTAAATATTAGCTTTAGTTTCAGTCTGCTTACTATAATAACTATACAATTAACGCTCATTGCCGTGAATGAATTCCCACACACCCTCCAAAGTTCCTGCGGGCGTCCATGGTGCAATCGTAGTTATATTCATTCGAAATGTTTACGTTGCTACAATAATTAATAACAGGAGTAGGAACGAGTGGGAAAATAAAAAAAGATATAGTACGTTTTGGGCGATTTTTCACAATATTCTTGTTTATGTTTCTTAAGTAAAATTTTCTTGATAGTATGATACAATGAGTATTACTTTGCGATATATGTATAATTCTGAAAAAAAAGCAATTCTACATGTTTTCCTAGTTGTAACGTAAAGGATCGACCATATGCTAGTCATATTATACAACAATTATTGCAATGCCTACCAGGTGGTAATCTAGAATCGATCGCATCGACTTGACTCTGGTCACTCTTTGTTGCTGGAGGTGGTGGTCGAGAATCAATCAACTCGAAAGGACTCTGGTCCCTCCTTGGTGCTGGAGGTGGTGGAGGGAGTTCATTGGGATTTGTAAGTAAATTGGGCACATCTGGCTTGTTTGTGTTTCCTGGTTGCTTCTGATCCACTGAAGCACCTGCTATTAAGTCAATTATGCATTCATATCAAAAAAATATTCGTTGTCATCATACAGTAAAGAAATTAAACTTGAAGTCAGAAGTAGTCCTTCTTTGACAAGTTTACAAATTATAATAGCTTTATCATTCGGAAATTAATCAAATACACGGGTGGGCGATATTTCAATTTGAAGTAGGAATAAACTATTCTTTAATTCTCACTATCAGTAAGAAGAAAACTAATATCCTCTCACGTGATCCTTATTCCCGTTAGGGAACTATTTTGATCTGACCGTTTACTATGTGCATAGTGTTCTGTCTGTCTGTATGTCTGTATGTATGTATGTATGTATGTATGTATGTATGTATGTATGTATGTATGTATGTATGTATGTAGGAATTGTATTAAACCTGTTTTTTTTAACAAATAGTATTTTATTTAGTTTCTTTAATGGAGATGATGTACGGCATGCTGTGTCTGACAGAGAAGTACGGCAAAGGAATTTGTCGATGTGTTACTGATAGATAGTTGTTAATTATAAAACATAAGTTCGGTTTAATTTGCTGTCTTCTCAAATGTCAAATATTCCAACCCTGCATTTCTGTGCCAATTAATATTTCAAATAGTTTCATATATCATAAACAACGTGTATGTACACCAAACATATTCCGATACCTCCACTTATGTCTTTTGTGCATATATTTGTATTTGTGTGTGTCTCTGTGTTCAAAGTAAATAGAGGAGCGTACAGTTTCTTTAAGGGTGATCTTACCATTTCAAACTAAAGAACAATTACTAAGTATAGTAGCATTTATCATTGCCTTGTAACATAATTGTATTCTGTCTCTTCTGGCTTGTTTTGGTTTTTCTGTTTGTGAAAAAAATTATACTGGCAAATGCATTCTTCAAGGTTCAACATTGATTTGGTTAACACAAATGGAAAGACTCTAATCTGGATAATTTGGTCATTTATATCTGGTAGTGGAAACATGAATCAAGGGTCTGGTCTTGTCGTTGGTGATCTAATAGTCGTGAAAGATAATCTGCAGTAGGTAGCATGATGCTTTGTTTAGAGATAACTAATGCACCGATCACAACATATGAGCATTTGTATTGTGTATGCACAATACAATTTACAAATGAGCTAGAACTGAACGACCAAATGGCAATTATTTTTATTCTTGATACATTTATAAGCTATGATATAAAAATGTATTTCCCACGACTGATCGGTGACAAAGAAAGAAATGTAATGATTTCCCACGACTGATCGGTGACAAACAAAGAAATGTAATGATTTCCCGCGACTGATCGGTGACAAACAAAGAAATGTAATGATTTTCAGAAGAGGCTAAGGTTAGTTTCTCAAGATGAATGAAAATGGTGGCTACTTAAGGGAACATTTTATAAATAGTAAGGAACACACCAAACAAATATATCTTTTAACCTTCATATAAAGATTGAATCCATTTAATTCGTTATGTATGTGATATTTTGTTTAACGTTTGTCCATGATTGTAGCTTGTGATTATCCTTTATAAACAACATATTGCAGAACTAGTTTTGATTATAGATTTAATTTTAGGGTAATAGTCATTTGTAAGCTATATGCAGATTTGTTCAGATTTGATTTTAAAGCTAACCTTGATTATGAACTTAGATGATTCTTGTGAATGAACCCTGTTTATAGTTAGGATCATTTTCTGTTGTGATGGTTGAGGTATTGATATGAGTCTGGTTCGATTGTACTACGACATAGATAAGAATGGGATGTAATGTGAATGTGTGACATAGAGTCATGTGTTGTACACAAAGTGGAACAAATGACCAATTATTTATTCCTATTTACATTTCTATAAATATTTATGTATATTTAGTCTGCAGACGTATTTGTTGTTGTATTTACAATTAATTTGAGAGGAGTCATTTATATAATGCATTTATTTGAATTGCAAAGTATTCATGTGACATTCTGTTTTAAAGAACTATATGAGTCGTTTTGGTTTATCCCAATGTGCTACTGGATGAATGTTAGTACATCTGCTCATTCAAGGCTACATGTAAGCTAATGCATTCTAGACTTGAATGTTATTCGAAACACTCCATTATTTCGGACTTTTGATATATATTTAGAGTCACTTGGGATTTAATTCATAATACTGTACGTTCCTCTTTAATTTTCACTTTATAACTTATTAATTATCAGTTGAAGCTAAATTTCTTTTTCTGCTACTGAGTTTAAGTCATAACAACTTATATATGTCGACAAGAAATAAATCATAACACGAACTCTAGCTATATTCTTACGCAAATGTTTTTACTTCGTTATGGACACATTCTCCAGCTGCAAAAAAATCTGCATGCACATCGATATGTTGCCCTTACACAATGCAAGTAGATAATACTAATAGAATAATGATATGCTAAACTGAACGAAATGTTAATTTCTGAGTGCTGATCTGTTTAGGGATTCAGAAAGGAAAATATATTTGACATATCATTGGTCTCAAAAGAGAAAGTAAAAATATCTATCCATGGCTACATCCACACCGAAACACGCATATATCTGACAAACCTAGATCTCAAATATATGTTTCGTGTGTATGAGTGTATGAGACAAATACATGCAACTTCATATAAATGTCATTATTATTAAGAGCTCGTTTTATTTGAATCAAGTCCTTAGTACCATTTTATTATTACGTTATTAAAGCTATAACTGTTGGAGGAAGAACATTATCTACGAGTTATACCTTGTATTAATTATTCTAATACCATCTATGTTTATGTAAATTGGTTGTATTGAGTATTGCACTCAATACAACCAATTGGCATAAACATAGATGGTATTAGAATAAATTAATACATTACGTAAACCAAAATATTATATATCTGTGCGGGATTGTTGAAAATTGACCAGCAGCTATATATATATATATATATATATATATATATATATATATATATATATATATATATATATATATATATATATATATATATATATATATATATATATATATATATATATATTGTAGCATTATATATATTGTAGCATTATATATATATATATATATATATATATATATATATATATATATTGTAGCATTAATTATCTTAAAGTTGTTGGTGTGAAATCTCAAGAGCATCAATTAAAGAACGCTATATAGAATTAATAAAGTATTATATTTTTGATTTTGGGGGTACAGATCACGCTTAAATGACCACAGTGCATTTAAGAAAAGCACTTAAAATATTTACATTAAAAATGTAAGAAGACTTATATTTTTCTCCCAGATTTAAAACATATTCAGAATATAATTAATTAGCATGCATCTCACAGCTAAGCTACAAATGCAAATAATAATAATAATAATAATAATAATAATAATAATAATAATAATAATAATAATAATAAATGTGCGAAAACTATGTTGCGTATCGTTTTCCAGGGTATAATCCATGCATATTTAAGAATCGCAATAACATTTAAATTTAGTAAGAAAAATATGAATTAGTTAAGATACGAAGAAAGCAATCCTGCAGACATACATGAAATACTGTGTGTACATAAACGCAAACTATCTGACAATATTCTAAATCCGGTTCAACATATTTGTAAAGACGTTACAAATTTGTCAGTTTGAAACAGGCTGTATGTTTGCCATCTTTTTGATGCAGAAGATGTCATTTATGAATTCTGTTTTTCACATATGTCATAAAAAACGATAGATAAACACAAGTCAAAATAAGTAACAAAGTTTACTGGATAAAGAGTGTCTTTTTATTAAAGTAAAGACCTTTTAAGGACATGTGGTCCTGTACAATACATTCTCGCGATTATAATCCATATATTTTGATCTTTATATATACATTGTGTCACATCATGTAAGAAGATG
Source organism: Unio pictorum (assembly GCA_030141615.1). Lineage (NCBI taxonomy): Eukaryota > Metazoa > Mollusca > Bivalvia > Unionida > Unionidae > Unio > Unio pictorum. Next base: position 6,321,423 of record JARLTB010000007.1, on the reverse strand, counting down.
TACTTGTCAGAGCCATATATTGTGTTTGTGTCATATAATTCGCCTTTAAAAAGCGACACTTTAGTCATTATTATTACTATTATTATTATTATTATTATTATTATTATTATTATTATTATTATTATTTTGTTGTTGTTTTAGTTATGTGCTTGTCACTGTTTTTGTATTAGCTGCCGTAAAAGGCATGATGTGTTAGCTGCTGTTCGATTATTTATCCATATCCTTGTTTTTGTTACTGTTAGTAACTCTGCTTAAATATTTTGTTTATTATATAAACTTCTCACTTCACATTTACAGTTGTACGTTGTGTGTCATCATTTATTGTTACTATATGGAATAATTTGGTGCACAGCACATTCTCCATTTTATAAGATTGACTGAGGTGGATGAAGATGATTGTTTCTGTGCTATTTAAGGAGGCTATGAGGAGAATTAGATTTAGATGTAAATAACTTTTTTTTCTTTTTGGCAGTATGAATAAGAACAACTGTATAAAATTAAGGGTTATTCGTGGTGATATTAGCATCAAAATCTCTTTATTAGCATATAATAGTGTAACACTGATTAAATTTAATTTTGTTTCTGTTCATCGGTGAAAGAAATGGTAACAATACATGTATACATTTTAGAACGGGTTTACTTGTCTATTTCAATCTTTTCTGAAGTGTAGATAATAACGCATTCTAGTTTATAATATTAGTTATTTGTTATATTCCAATGAATTCCTTCTTGAGGTCATCTACTTAAGACATACTAATAGGCAATTAGTGTACTTAATTAAAAATGTATTTGACACCCATTCTTTCTAAAAGATGTGATTTTTTTTCAAATACAGACATGCAATTTACAGCTGCTTCTTACAAGGATTTATCTTTTGAACCGGTCTTAATACTCCATTTTTTCAATGTCAAAAACAAGTGTACTAACACTTTTGAGCTTTAAATAAATTCAGCATTTAATTTATATTGCTCACACATTTAAAAGCATGCGCCTTTGCATGTATGTATCTGATCGACTAACATTACTTGTTAGTTGGTTATTTGTAACCCCACCCCGTCAACTTGAAGTCAAGCCCACTTCCCAAGTTGACGGACTGTTATCTGGTAGCTCACCTCTCTTTAAGGGTGGCTTTGTAGAATTTGCACTTTCTGTCTGAACTGGCTCGTCTTGTCCAGACGCTGTATTCGACTTTTCTTCTGAACTATTCACTTGCGTTACTACATCGCTTGGTATTGTTTGAACTACAGTTGCTGCTATCGTCGTTGACTTTTGAAATGACTCTTGGGGTCGAAACATTAACCCAGGACCAAAAGCGAATAGATCTTGTCGAGGAATATTTAATTTTATGTTGGATTTCCACGGAGTCGTTTTTCTGGCTGAGTCATACATTGCTGTTGTTGGCATTGTTGTGGTTGTGGAGATCGTGTCGTTGTGGACAGAAGTCTTAGTTGTTATTGATTTAACATTAGCAGCATAATTTGGCACCGAGTTTTCGAGTGTCTCTTGTTTGGTTAGATCTTTTCTGTCAGCTTTTCCTCGTAACAAATTATTCTCTGTCTTGTCTGAAATTCGTGTTACAATTTACTACACTCTGAAAGATATTTGCTATTGGCAACGTGAAATACCTTCAGGACAAACAAAAAAATTCTTTTCACAATGTCAGGCATTCTTTGCCATACTCTCCGTTGATCTCTTGATATCTGCCAACATTTTGGCATCACTTCTGTATATGCTATTTACTTTGTTCTATGTTCTTATTTGTTTTGTTTTTTGTTTTCTGCTTTTTTGTTTTGTTGTTATCTTTTCTTAAATAATTTTTCGCACATGTAATGGCCTTCGACTTAAAAGTTCTAAAGTACGCCTCAAATGTAAAAACAACCTCCAAATTAAATTCATTCAACATTAATGTCCAGTGGTACATAAATAACGTGCATACCATTATTATGCATTATACCTTTGACAAGCGTTATCAGTATGTATATTATTCTTTAATTAAATATATTTCTTTAAATAACAGTGCAAATATTAACTTTATGTACTTGATACTTTCATATTGTTTATTTATAATTTGATGGGCAAGGTTTATTTAAATAACCTTTAACTAAACCTTTAATCCTTATTCTTCTTGCACTTATAACGCGCAGCATATATAAAACAAGCAGTGTGAGTAGTAAATATTGTACCAGATTTAAACCACGTATGTCGGATACGGCTGTAGGCATGATGAGTACAATTTCAGGCGTCTAACAGTGCAATATGAAGAGCAAAAGCAGCACGTGCTTACTTGTTGACCGATACAAAGTGCACAAAAATGTGTTAATTTAAGTTGAAAATGATTTTGTAATAATATATATTCGCACTAATATGCAGACCAAAACAATATCATTTATCTACAATATCTTAAATCAGGTTACACTAAGGCTACGCGAATACTTTCATGACAAGGTGCAAAAGAACTTTGAAACAGCTGCAATTATTAATGGCAGATTTGATTACCAAGCACAAAGATATTTATTCATTCGTCAATACTTGGCCCAATAGAAACTAGTGCAAATGTAAAGCAAAGCAACTAATATTAATGTGTACAGAAAGAATCTGTGAAAGGAGCCTCTTAATGCATACAATAAATGTTTAGAAACAGTCATTCCGTTTTTCATTTTACATAATCTGAATTTCTCGTTCACCTCAGTCAAAAAATAATCAAATAAATTACCTCCCAGAAATTTTGTAGACGTCGACTGGGAAGTCTTATGTGATGCATTGTGAACATGGTCAGTTTCTTTAACTGCAAGAGGCATTACACATGCACATTAAAATAAAATAAATGCAATCTGTATTACATATTATATGTCCTAGTTGGGTTTTTAAAAGTATGTTTGACATTTAAATATACATTTCTGTTCTGTGAAATTATATACTATTATTATCCCAACAAAATGTATTCTCTACCGTTATATACACTGATTGTATATAATATTGGAAATTAAATCATTTGGTTCATTACAAATAAAATGAATATTATGCTAATATTTAAAAGTGTTTAATAATCTGAAATTTATGACGGTAAAATATTCCAATTTAGTCTCAATAATAAAAACATTAGGACATAAAATCAATTATCAATATAGGAAGAGACTTTGTAACATTCTCTTGATTACATTGCCCGTTTATTTCAATACAATGATTTGAAGAAATCATAGTAAATTGTTAATATAGTTCAATTTCTGCAACTGTATTCTTCTTCTTCTTCTTCTTCTTCTTCTTCTTCTTCTTCTTCTTCTTATTATTATTATTATTATTATTATTATTATTATTATTATTATTGTTATTATTATTATTATTATTATTATTATTATTATTATTATTATTATTATTATTATTAATACAATCCTCAACCAGAATTGAAGTAAAAAAAAAAAACAAAGTAGGAACAATAAATGAATGTTTAGATTAATTCAGTGAATAAAAAAATTATATTTGTAGAAACGACGACAAGCAATTTTGAACTTGTATTACCAGCATTGTTTTTAAGTGTTATTGAAAGTAAATTTAATTACAAATTATATTTTGTATTCGGTTGTCATACCACAAAGATATTTTATGAACAAGCAGGAATTGAATCAAAACCGTACATATGAGCAAATATTAATAAGGATTTCTTAATTAGCATTTCTAACTAATTCTGATTAATAGAATTTCGTGTAACGTATTAGATGGTAGAATTGCAGCAAATGAATTGTAACTATGTCACCGTGTATGCAGAACTATGTGAAACGTAATTGGAGATAAGTCTTAAAACAGGGTCTCTATTGAAAACTAGACAAATCTTTTTATCTTTGATCAAATGAAGTCTTCGCCAAAGGATTTTTAGGACAGTCCCATCTTCAACTCCATTGTATCTTTCATTCAAACCCTTTATCAGAGCGCAGCACGTATCCGCCCATTCATGCGTAGTGAAATTATAGTATGGAGCATGCGCTTAGCAGCCTTATCTATACAATAACTTACCGCCTGAAAGTTTTAGTATTGAGACAGGAATACCTGAAATTTGGTCAAAATGTTTGATTGGTGTTCTATTGGTACATTTAGTGTACTGTACGAGAAAAGTGTGTGCCACGTTCATATACTAATTTTGTATAAAAAGTGCTAGAAAGTGCATTAACATCATTTTCTATTAATTTGCTACTTACGTCTGTTATCCTATAATAACTATAGACCAGTTGTCGAAGATATACTATATATAAGCAGTCGGTTGCATGGTGTCGTTTGTAATCAGCCTTTTAAAACTTGTCTTCGAGTTTGTTTTCATGTCAGTAAAGCACGATTTTCTTTCCTGATACATACATACATAAAGGATTGAGTCTTTTGTTATTTGAGATTTGTAATTGTCTTTATAAAAATGTGACATGTTTATTGGAATCAAGAACTTGGACCTTTCAGTGATCCATGGATATATGTCGTCATTTTGTTTAGAAAGTCGGCATATTCCTACATTGGCATGCATTTTAGAATACTAGAATGAGTAGAATTGTCCAAGTAATTGAATCTGGCTAATATACGACTATGGCTGTTTGTGTTATAGTTGTGACACGAACTCTGGTTGGAGAATATCATATCTTAATAACTATTTATACATGTTTTGTGGTATCTTGAAATTTCATGTACAATGTAAATTTAAATGACATGAAGACATATTATTTGGTCTTCTGTATATACCAGTGGAATAGTGAAATAAGTTTGAGTAAAGTGTTTAAATACAATCGTTAAACCTTTCAAAGTACGATATTCTTTCAAACAAAATGAACTCAAAAGTTATACAGTAGAGAATAATACTAAATAGAATAGATGTCGAGTCAATTTTGAAAATGAATATTTTCATCTGTGTGATTGTAATGCATCTAGAAAAAGCACAATATCGAGATTAATGAAACGATTTCTCTTCTTGCTTGAACTATTATAAGTTTGCCTCGAAAGAATTTGTTTACTTTCAGAAACACTTATTTAAGCAACCAGACAAAAACTAAATAAACTGGCAAGTCTACTGAACATGCGAAACTAATTTCAAACGCATCAAAGATCATGTATATAAAGATATTGGTATTAATTGGTATTGTCCACAAACCTCTAAATGGTATATAACAAACTTTCCCTGTAATAGCATTTATCTCTGCTGAGGACTCCAAAAATTGTTTTCCTATGTCAGTTCATACTCTTTAATTGAAACTGTGAAGGATATCATGATATGAACAAGATAAAATGAATCTTTATCCTTAAATATAAATAAGTTCAATAATATAATCCGAAACCACGGTATTTGTTGGAATATTACGCATTATATCGAAATTTACTTACCAAAACCCGATCCGAAATCAGCTACCCATTGGGGCTGTGACTGTGTTTGTACTGAAATGATATATAAAAGGACAAAACTTCAACATAAATAAATATTAGCAGCTAATAGGTAATATAAATATCAAATTGCCGATTTTACTCTGGACAACAGAGTAGGCGTGTAATATTACCCCATGCAATATAATAATCTGGAGCTCAGAGAAGGCATGTAATATTACCCCATGCAAAATAATAACCTGGAGCTCAGAGTAGGCGTGAAATATTACCCCATGCAATATAATAATCTGGAGCTCAGAGTAGGCGTGTAATATTACCCCATGCAATATAATAATCTGGAGCTCAGAGTAGGCGTGTAATATTACCCCATGCAATATAATAATCTGGAGCTCAGAGTAAGCGTGAAATATTACCCCAAACAATATAATAATCTGGAGCTCAGAGTAGGCGTGAAATATTACCCCATGCAATATAATAACCTGGAGCTCAGAGTAAGCGTGAAATATTACCCCATGCAATATAATAATCTGGAGCTCAGAGTAGGCGTGAAATATTACCCCATGCAATATAATAATCTGGAGCTCAGAGTAAGCGTGAAATATTACCCCATGCAATATAATAACCTGGAGCTCAGAGTAGGCGTGAAATATTACCCCATGCAATATAATAACCTGGAGCTCAGAGTAGGCGTGAAATATTACCCCATGCAATATAATAATCTGGAGCTCAGAGTAGGCGTGAAATATTACCCCATGCAATATGTTACGTCTATTGGATTTAAATTATTTATTTTTAATTGTCAGATCCAAATTTGTCATTTTGGGTTTTAAAATTCATTAATTGGGAGATTATTCTAGAAAAATCTCTATGACCATACTTTATCTGTAAACATGTTTTTGACCTTGGCTTGTTGACCTAATTTCTGACCCTGCTTCAGACAGTGTCAACAAGTTTCTAAAACAATTGGCTGATTTCAAAGTCATGGTTGAATTTCTGATGATTCTCATGGGGGAGTACGTGATTTAGTGAAGGTAGCGTCTTTCTATGACCTTCTATGAACTTCCATGAAATCACGTAATCACTTGTTTACGTAAAAAAACAGGTATTTAAATTATTGTTTGGAATAAAACAATTCAGTAGATGTTGGGCTTTATTATTATTATGTTGTGTCTTCTTTTTGAGTTATAATTTTAATTACCTTGTACTGAGAATTGTGTAAATTCGTTGGAGCAAGAGAATTTATTGTATTTATATGGAAAAGAACATGAGCTCATAATTTCATTTGGATGATTATAAAACAAGAACTGCATCACGTGACATCGTCAATCATTTTGGATTACATCGTCAAGATTCGAACCGGGAACTATTAGAACATTTATTTATCAGGACTCTTGCAATTCCATTAGTGGATTATTTTTGTGAATTCTATATTGGATTATTTTTTAATTTGATTCTCTAAAACCGTAAGTTTATTTATTTTATGAAAATATTTGTACTTAATAAATTTGTTTGTTAAATTTTACAAGCTTGTTAGTTTTCGCTCTTTCTGTGTTGCTGCTTATTCGAGCCTAAGCACGTAACAAATATAATAATCAGGAGCTCAGAACAGGCATGTAATATTACCCCATGCAAATATAATAATCTGGAACTCAGAGTAGGCGATTAATTTGAAGGACGAATATTTACACAAATGATTTTATGGCATATTGTCTTATTATTCGAAGTATGATTTGTTTTGAATACACAGAAGCCATGTAATAATGTTACGCCGATCTCATATTCGTGAATAATGCTATACATTTGGAATGCTTGTAAATGTGACTTATGTTATGTTTTTTTTAGAAAAATATAAACTATCTTTTTGCTGAGGAGAAACACTTGCGTTGATAATATTTTGTTGGGATTTTTTCTAGATTCATATTTTAATACAACTTTAATTATTACACTCAAGGACTGTGCTCCGTTTATATAATATAAAATCCAGATGATTCCGATATGCAACATATTTCTTAAACTTTTTTTGTATGTTATTTTATCCTGAAAAAGCGATGTTTATAATTAGTTCTATCACGAAGTTTCCTATTATAACATTCTGGAGATTTGGTGCAATCAAGACCCACTGGCGTCTTGGAGTCATGCCATGGTGCATTTAAAATAAAAAAATGTCATTCTATCTTTGCGGAGTCTTATTGTAATACCTTTTTTTTAATATTGAAGAATTCTAGTATTTGGATTGTATTGCCCCATACATTGTTTTTTCTACTTCAATTTGCATATTTTATTATTTTTATTTTAGGTTTCGTCATATCAAGTGCAAAAATCGAACAAATGCATGAACTTGAAAAGAAGTTTTGAAAGGTAATATTTAAGACGCCATCGTGTTATTCTATCAATTTCAAATTCCAAAAGTTGTATTATTCCCTTTACCAAATGATGTTGCTGATATATCCTTAAACTTAACATGCAAAAACAGAGTTGCATCAACAACTAAGTTTAAGCATGTATCATAACCAGCAGCAGAGGGGGCGAATCCAACAACTTGGCTGAGCGTCAATTTAGCTAACTAATGCTTTCTCGAATTGCTAGCAATTTCATCGAAAAAAAAGGGGACGAATCCGACAACTTGGCGGAACGTCAGTTTGGCTAACTAATACTTCCTCAAATTGCTAGCAATTTCATCGTAAAAAAAAAACAACGCCAAAGTTGTTGTCGCACCCACTATGCTGCTATGGGTTTAACAATCCTTGTTTAAATCGTAAACGATTTAGGATTTCAACCGAATGTTTGATCAAGTCCGATACGATATCTTGATCTAGGATCATGAAAATTTATCGTTACAAATCCATCTGGGATTGACTGAGCGTGACTAAAGAAACTTTTAAAGAGATTATAATCCATATCACCGCCGTACCAAGTTTTCCAAATATTCCGTAGCGTATGTGTGTCAACTCCGTTGAATACAGCAAGAATATTGCAGTTATCTCTGATAACTTTTGGTATTTAAGTGTATCGTTGAGTGACATATACCACGTCAGTGTTTCTATGCCTACCTCTGGAAAATATCCTAGCGGGATTCCTTTGATTGTCTAACATGACATCATCATATACAACTAAATTGTTAATATTTCCATCAATATCATCAATACTCGGTGCTTCCTCGATATCGGTTATAAACTCTATAATATCCTCATGGATTTCCGATTTTGCTTTCTCGTTAAAATCATTTAACACCTCGTAACATCGCTGATCGTCTACACTCGGGGCTACTAAATACAATTTGTTCCATTTCATCCATCTCGTTATTAAATTAAGTAGCAGTTGTGTCTTGCCACTTCCAGATGGTCCGATTATAATCATACGAATAGAATTCGGCAACATCGCATGGTGTTTAATAGGTTCCCGTCGTCGGATAGCTGAATAATCAATTATATTCATGTTATTATAAATAAATTATGGATCTATATTGTGTGAAATGTTGGAAATGGACACCAACTCTTGCCCAACGAAAATTATCATAATAAATAAAAGAGAAGCGGTCACCGGCAAATGTGAAATTTGTGATGCAAAAAAACTTCGATTTGTAAAAAGAACTGGAATTATGTTAAACATTTGGCCAATATTCTGTGAAACCCCTGGTGCATTTGAGATTTTCCAACGTGGGAAATCATAGCTATTGTGGATCAGTAATCAGACTCGACGACCAGGTTGTTTTTTTAGCGTGGAAAAATCAATTACTTCCATTAGATATAACATAATAATATTATGGATTTATATTGTGTGAAATGTAGGACACGTACTAGCACAAACGACTTGACGACGATTGCCACTAAAAATAACAGATCAGCACTTGCTGGTAAGTGTGTACAATGTAGTACAAAGAAATTTAGATTTGTTTCTATGAAATCTGCAGATGATTTTTTAAAAAAACGAGCAGGTGATATTGCAGCCAAGTTAGTAAAATTACCGGGAACACCATGGGCGAAGTATACGGGAGAAAACACCTTCCAGGATATAGTTATTGTGGACCCGGGACCAGACTCGATATTAGACTCGATGATCAAAACCAACCCCGACCTGGTGAAAACCCAATAAACACCATTGATAAGGCGTGTCATGCTCATGATGTTGCTTATAAAATCAGTAATCTGCAAAACAGACATATCGCAGATGTTATTGATTCATGCGTTGAATTCTATCTCTGATAAATCCTTCAAAGAAAAATGGTTGATAAAATCGGCGATGAAAAGTAAATTGATGTTGGGTGCTGGTAATTAATAACAACATGGAATCTATTTATTATTCTCCAAGAGGATACTAGAGGGATAAAGCAGCAATTGGTAAACTCGCTAGCGCATCAAAAGTGAAAAATACCACTGCAGCGGATTGGTTATCCAAACAGGCGATATGGCAAGTTTATCTACCACCGCCTAAACAAATAAACTTCTCGCATTTTGATGTCTGCGCACCTAATGATGTTCATCAAGCTGATATATTATTTCTGCCGCATGATGGTTTTTACAAGTATGCACTAACCGTAGTTGATGTTGCGAGTCGATACAAACAAGCAGAACCGCTAAAGACAAAATCATCAACTGAAGTGGCTTCTGCATTTGAAAGGATTTATCGAAGGGGTCCTCTGCATTGGCCAAATATATTACAAGTTGATCCTGGCAAGGAATTTCAGGGTGCAGTGTTATCAACAATGAAACATCATAATGTTACATCGCGATCAAGCAATTGTTGAACGATTTAATCGGACACTTGCTGAGCGGTTATTTGGATATCAATACGCGAAGGAGTTTATTCAGGATAAACGATCTCGTGAATGGGTCAAGAGATTACCAGGCGTAATTACCGCGCTAAATAATGAGATTACTCGAACAATTAATATGAAACCTAACAACGCAATTAAAAAGAAGTATATACCCATACAACCGCAAAATGATTTTTCAAAACAACCAATACTCGGTAATGTCACTGTTACGTATTTATATGAATCAGGAGAGCTCGAAGGTGGTAAAAAAAAGGGCTACTGATCCTATTTGGAGTGTCACTACGCATAAAATATCTAGCATAACACGATAAACGAGTAGACCAACAATCTATAGATTGGATTCAACTGCTCCTCAGCGAGGATTTACTCGTGAACAACAACAAGTAAAACCCGAGGATACTCAATTACCGCCGCGTGGTCTTAACTAGCACCTCTGCGTCTGTTTCACTCAAGACAAGTCAGCATCACATCATCACATTATTTCTGGTATGACCAAGGCTGCTATTTTTCTGTATACGGTAAATTATCGAGAGTCCTTATCCGACCAACACCAACTCATTATACAATTGCAACTCGAGCAGTGATTATTCTGTTGTTGTTTCAGTGTGATTATTAATTCAGTATCAATGTCAAATTCTCTATTATTTTTTTATCCTGTTGTTTATAACCAGAGAGTTTTTTTTCTGATTATATCATCGCTGACAATATCACTTATTGTAGTGTCATTATAATCTAAAACAACTCTTCGAAGTTGATTTATTCTTTGTACTCTGGATACTGCAAGATAACTAAATTCGACTAATCGATGTGATTATCTATGATCCAAACAATTGTATCGGATATAGTTAATCCCTGTGAAGAATGTATCGTAGCTACGTAACCTAGCGTCCATGGGGATTTATCAGCATGCAATGCATCTTCGACGACTTTGATATCAACCAGCACAATATCATTTAATACGAGAATTTGCTTCTCACTTTGCCCAGGAATATCAACTTCGATATTTTGTATTCGTGTATCCTTGGGTCTATAACACAACGGTACTGCAAGTATTGCGAATTTTTCTTTATGCATGCTAAATAACGTCATCTGAAGTGTATAACTGACTATTATTCTACTTGCCACTATCAAATCGTTTAGTCTCCACGTTTCCCCAGAAATCATTTAATGGGGTTTCCGAAATTATTTCACGTGCTATTTCACATTGGATTTTATCCGGCTGTAATCTAATTAGTTTCTTGAACTCGCGCAATTGTTCATCAAGTGTGTTCTATGATCAGTATTAATTTCTTCATAATAGTCTGCAAAATTCTTCAGCCAATTATGCGCGGATAAACCGACAAATGGTGGTGGTTGACCATGATCGCCAGACATTATCACTTTTTTATTCGCTAGCAATAGCCAATCAAGAAACCTTTGTAATACCTCTAACGACACCGTGCATATCTCATCCTAAATCACGACTTCAGGAATAAATTTCTCGACCATTTGATCAGGAGTCCATTCGTCGCCTTTCCATCAAAAAAACTGTAATAAGTGCAAGCATTAATTCCTCGTTGCTTCATCTCTCTTGCAAGTCTGTGGGTCGGTGTTAGCACAATCAAGTTTGATTTCCCTCGAAATAATTCAATCGCACGAGTCGTCTTCCCTGACCCACCTCAGCCGTTTAAAAAAGTAAATGGTTTTATATCTACCTATTGGATCAGATATCGACGGTGCATTAGATAGTTCTGATATCTGATTATTTTTCAAGTAATTGTTTTCAATTGTAACATCTGCTGATTTGGAATAATCACGCAGTATTTCCGTTTTAATTCTCCATGCCCCCCAACTCTCGTCAGAATTTGTGAATTCAGCCACTGCTTCGCTGTGTTTTACGTTTGTATAAAATGAATCAGTGGCGACTCTAACCGCGGTGTCAGGAAATCTATTTATCATTGAAAATAAATTAATAGAAGCATAAGCCAGCATAGACCCCCTAAAATGTGTATACTGAAGATTATATCCGTCATTATAAGTAACAATTGTACCGAATTTTGTTTCATTGGACAAAAAAGCGTCTTTACGATTGACGTATATACCTTTAGATGTTACATCCGCGATTATAAAATCATATTGAACGCTATCTATAATCAACCGTGAAGAATATCGTTTATTGTCGTATTTTCCACCCTGTGTGAATTTACCAATTATTCTTCTACCGAGTTCTTTTGCTTGTTTATTTCTAACTTCAAATATCTCTTTGGACCATTTCACGATATATTCTTCGTCGAGATCGGGGAATTGTTTTCTAATTTCGCTGATTATACTATCTTAACTATCAGGTTGTGGTAACCAGACCTCAGTCTGCGCTCAATATGATATAATCGCTTCACTGATAATAAGCGATATCAGCATTTTAGAATCAATCATATACCGTAATAACACTATTGGCATCCAGTGTTTTTTTTTTTAGATATGTGTCTACCAATCCAAACATAACAACACGGTTGAAGTCCTGTAGCCAATTCAAATGATACCACACGAGCGAATCCGGTTAAATCAAAATCAGGTAGTGGTCCATTAATCGCAACACGGGTCATTTCATGTGTGGATGTCCAGATCTTTTGAATTACTTAGCACATTCTCCGTAGCCAAGAAAACTCCCGAGATAACAAGCAACCATATCAACCGAAGTATTACTTTCAGAGGTGTATTTTGTATTCCATAATCTACCGTGCTTATATTCGATACAACTTGATTTGATATCTGATAGAAATTCAGCTCTTGTTGGTTTCCACGTGTTTTTCTTTCTCGCAAAATGAGCTGCAACTGACGGAATTGTAAAACAATTTGTTAATAATTGTTCGTCGTGTTCTGTTGAAAAACCACTAGCTAGTTTTTTTCATTTCATTGTGGAGGGCTTCAGTGCGGTATAATTCGCCATTTGGTCTTACAAATTTATCGAATTTGCCCTCTTCCTTTTCAAAACTGTGAAGTAACCAAACTGACACAGGATCGTTTTTACTTAACTCGTAAATAAAATAAAATATTTTCTTTTCAGATAATTATGGGGAGAACTCCGCGGGTAGATATTTTATGGTTCTATCCCGCGTAAATATTGTTACTGCAGGTGTCCACGCGTGTTCGTTATGATCAATAATTTTGATTGTAGCTCCATTTCATTTCTATTTTGATTCGTGTAATACCTCTCCTGTTATCGTCATTATGGTTATTGGGAATCTTAATGTTTCTAATTTGGTTATATCTTGAATCGTTGCTCCGTTCTTCCTAACTGTTAGTCCCTATTCATTTATTTGTTTACGTTTTTTTCCGTCGATTTGTTTCCACGCAACGCATTTGCAAAATGCTCTATTATTCGTTCAGCTACACATTGGTTTTAATTTTTCAATACTAGGTTTATCATTTAACGGATAGATTGCATAAACAACTGCTGTTACAGGATAGGATCTCTCGTAGTACGGTTTGTCAATCCCAGTCAGAATTCCTGGTTTGGAATCATAACTCACAGTGACAGTTCCAATTTGTCTCGAATATTCCAATTCCCCGTTTCTGAGCGGATAATGAATTTCACTCTAAAAAATACTTTTTCTGCTCAAGATGTGAGATTATCATTGCTTCTCTTTCGTCGTTCATGGTAGCATCAACGCTACTATCAATCCGAAATGTCGACCAACAGTGAGATGCTCCATCGCGCTTGAATTCATTAAAATAATCACGGATTCTACCTATCATGCTTCTATCACTTATTAGACCCTTTGGTGTATCAGTGGAGACTCTATCGAGATTGAATTTAATATTTTTCCAGGGCGTAATTTTTGATAATCTCTCGAACTCCTCCATATTATAATTAAAACAAGTATTTAAATAAGAAAATTATTATATAATGAATCATTGCAAATGGTTGATGATAGGATCAGTAACCGCGTGTAACAAATCATGCAGAAATGAATTCTGTGGATATCATTTACAAAGCGTTCGTCGCGGAAGTTTTGGGCCACTCCCTTGTATCCGATGTGGGGTAGGGGTGAGAGGAAAATCGCAGTTGTGTCTCAGTTGTGGTGGCAAACGATACAGGGAACTAAAGCATTATTATGATAAGAGAGTCAAGGATTCCATCAAGAACTCCATCAATGACTCTATCCCTGACGAAATCATAAGAGCACTTCAAGACTACATTCATAGATTCCCAAGTAATAACTAAACCAAATAATAAATAAGTCAAATAATATTATAGTATATAAATGAACCAAGAATTTCAACCACATCCCGTGATCAGCAATTATGAAGCGTCTCGTGACGGTATTGTCAGACACCGCAGACTGAAGAAACCAGTTGGTTTTGTGACTAATCAAGGGTATTTGATGTTTGGTGATGAGAAGGAGAAATATTATAATCATCGTTTCGTGTATGAGGCATATAACGGATTGATCAAATATGGTCTTGTTATCGATCATATTGAAGGATGTCCTCAAAATAAGATTGGATAATCTTCAAACTTTTTCTCAGAGTGAGAATTCGAAACGAGGAAGAACTGGAAAACACTCAAAAAATTTGAAACCCGTAAAATCATTTAATACAGAAAATAACGAGCAAATAGTATTCCAATCAATGACTGAAGCCGGTAGATATTTCGATATTTTCGAACCCTCAGTACGAAGAGTAACAGAAGAGGTATATCGATCGGCTTTTTCGAAGTGTTTTAAAACAGAATTAAATTTACATACGTCAGAATTCTATTTTGTACTATATGTATGTAACACCAAGGGGGATAACTCGTGCGGGTATGTGTCGGTTTATGAAAAAGAGGTAATCTCAATGGGTTTTTTGAAACGCTGTGTCACCTGATCTCAATGGGTTTTCCGATTACTCCATTGGTTGGTTTTAACTGTCATAATTCTCAATGGAGATAATCAGTTATCTGTTTTGTGAGGAAACGAATCAAATACGCGGTATTCTTTTTTTTTTTTTGGTGTTTTTAAAGTAATCGGTATTCTTTAAACTCTGTCAATAATCATTATTAAGTACACGAAAGATATATAGATCACACACCACTTTATTGGCTTTCATGTATTAACCGACTTGCTACCATATCGTCTCTCTATATTATGGGGCTTCAGCGCGAAGCTCAAGTCATAAAACCAATCATAAATTACACCGTCACGTGGTGTGAATGTTTTTTACATTCAAACCAGGTTGATTTTGTAGGTTTGATTGGTTTTATGACTTGAGCGTAGGACCGCCTCGTCATACCATACCATTGTCATCCTATCATACCATACAATTGTCATTGTATGTAATCCATTGTTCATCATTCATTGCAAATGCCATGCCATTGACGTCATTCTATAATCCATTGTTATATGTTGTATTGTCTTGTGCTGTCCTATATATCAAATACGTAAATAATTGTATATAATGTATATAATGTATATAATGTGACGTCCATGGTACCTCTAGGACTCGGTCAGATGTGAATAACACCTGAGGGGTTCCTACGGGGATGTGTTGTCTTATATATGTTTCATATATATATATATATATATATATATATATATATATATATATATATATATATATAAAAGCGCGTTAAGATGAATAAACATCGTAACGCGAATGGATTTCATCATCATATATAACCTTCATATATATCTCTAGGCGTAATAAGATGTATAAATACACCTGAACACGAACAGAGTTCATACGAAAACAAACGGGTCGAAATTGACCCCCAATTTCTTTTTTTTTGTATTTTTATCACATATTAAAAATATATATTATATATATATATATAAATTCTGAAAATATCAATGAGATCATAAACGAGATTTCAAATTTGAAAAATCAAGGAATTCAATTGTCAGATAAATTAAATTGTGATCAAATTCTTTCTGATTTTCAAGATATTGAAGATAATGCTAGGAATAACAGATATTTATTAACAAAATCATATGCTTTCATTAAACGGATCCAACACGCGATTTATGATTCGTTCATATATGAAAATGACGTAAACAAGTTTGTCCCGTTATGCACTGTTGTGGAAAAAATCAGGAAAGAATTGGGGCAGCAATATGAAATCAAACGCACAATTAATTCAAAGATCAAGAATATAAAAATCATTATCCGTCAAACCGAAAATTCTCCCCTTGGTAGCCTCAATACAGTAAACACATCGTACATACATGAATAATACAATTCTAAAGACAGGTATGGCACAGCTAGATCAAAATTCTATTACACGGTAATTTAATCAATAATGGCTTTTTATCAATGGACTACACAGAAGTAATAAAACACTATTGAAATTCAAAAAAATTACGGGTGGGTGGGAATTCACGGATTTTATTTTTATTTGTTAATTGCTGAAATATTTTCAGGATTTATTTTTTTTATTGATTTTTGGTCATTTTTGTGGTGTTTTTGGTCATTTTTGTGGTGTTTTTGGCTAATCCGTCGACAAGATTTCATGTGAAAATCGAAGATTTTTAGGGTAAAAACCCCAGGAATTCATTTAGAGAAAATCGATTTTGATGAGATTTCTATCCTTGTGAGGCAAATTTTGTGGTGTTTTTCATCATGATCGTCGAATCTTCGATGCTTTTTTCATTGATTTTGTACGTTTTTGGCTAATCCGTCGACAAGATTTTCATGAAAAATCGATATTTTCTAAATGAATTCCTGGGGTTTTTACCCTCGAGTTTCACATGAAAAAAATGAAACGCGTAGCTATCTGTGAATTATTCACTTATAATTTAAATCGTACATTAATTAAAATGGTAAACGAAGCGCTAACGACTAGATTAGCACGTGAACGATTATGCGCAATTATATTTTTTTATCCAAATCCGTGATTTAGTTCGAAAGAAATTGCAAGCGAGACAGAGTCTTCAGACTGATATACAACGGGAACTAAAGAATTATTTAAAGCAATAACCACAGCAACCAGAGATGTAAAATCAGCCACTGAAAGAGCGATATGGGGAGATGTCCCCGAGGAAGGGAAAAGGAAAGAAGAGTCTCTTTTTTCTGTGCTTGAAAAAATGGCAAAAAGATCCAAACAAACAAAAGAATCTTTAAAAACACTTCCTGGTGATATAATAGCTGTTGCAAAAAATCAAGAACAAAAACGACTTGAACAAGAAGAAATTGAACGATTAGGCGATATTGATATTAGCTCCCTACCACCTGAACCACTTAAAGAACAAGAAGAAAAAACTTCAAAAGAGAGAGGAGACTATTTACCTGAAAAAATATTTCCGATCAGGGTAAACTCAAACCGGGTGTACTTGTTTCAACTATTGTGGATAGAATTAACAATTTAGAACCATTAAAAAAAACTACGCGATCAATACGACGACCATATAACTAAATTCGATCAGTTTTCTGAATTACAAAGAATTATAATTGACAATATTGACAAAACTCTATTAGTTTTCCTTGGAAATCCACCGGTGACCACACCGAAACTCACAGAGATAAAAACTTCTATGTTGGAACTAACATCATTGCAATCCAAATATGAAGAACATTAAAAATATCATTCATAAATTTTTTGTTATCACGATAGATAAAATTGACATAAAACTCCCTGATGTTAAAAAATCCATCGAAGATATGAAAAACACCATCGAAGCAATCAAAGATGATTTACCGAGGATGATAAAAATCATTGAAAAAATAAAAATTCCTCATGAGAAAACCAACAACGTATTATACACGATTCAATACGGATCAAATCCGTGGACTCCTGCAAATAATATATTAAGTATCACTGCAACCGTCAAAGGTATTTATCGATTAACATTTGTATCACCAACTCAATTTAATATTTCATCAACGAGTTCATCTGGGGTCAACAATATGATATCACCAATCATCGACAAGGATACAATTGAACAGTTCACGATGCTATGTGGATTTTGTAGCGGATTTAAGTAAACAACTAAATTGAAATCGTAAACGATTTGAAATAAAATGTCATCACTAATGATTTCATCATCACAATATCGCTATGATTAAGTCAGAGAATTTCAAACTAAACTCAAAACCATACAATTGAACAGTTCACGATGGTATGTGGATTTTGTAGCGGATTTACGTAAACAACTAAATTGAAATCGTAAACGATTTGAAAATAAAATGTCATCACTAATGATTTCATCATCACAGTATCGCTATGATCAAGTCAGAGAATTTTAAACTAAACTCAGAACACTCACTGAAGAGTATCAAGTAAAAATAAACAAAAATACCGATGAAGAATAACTGCAGTTGATGTTACTTTGTACTCGGTATCAGGTGTAATCATAAGGAGCCGGTATAATATTCTCCTCGGTGACAATGGTTGGCCGGATAGCTGTTTCAATTTATATATCAGCGGCGACAACAATCGCGGCAATTATTTCGATTATAACAAATAAAATATCATCGTGTAGCCAGCGCAAACTACAAGACTACGTAGTTAAATTTCATGCTGTGTCAACCGCATACTCCCAATTATCCTCGATGATATCGTCGTCACTCGATGATTCATTAATATCAGATAGTGAGTTCTCAGCGATGGTACGTGTTTATGATTCCGCGATGTCAAAATTAGAAACAGATAATAACAATAATAATAACAATGGCAACACCGCAAGAACTACTTCAACGAATAGCGGAAAATACCAACCCGGTGAAAACCAGCATGATCTCAATAACCTCACCGAATCCTGAATTCAGTGTGAATTTCCCTATTCCGATTCCCGTGAAGGAAATAGCGTTAGCAAAACTACGAGTGTATCACACTAATCGAACAAATCAATAATGAATTATAACGCAGAATAAAATCAATTACTGGAAAAAAAATCGAAATTCGCTATAACAGTTCATGAGCCGACGTTATCATCCGCGATTGAGATAAACTCACCCGGGTATGCCGTAGATATATATCAAAGCTCAATAAGGACAATACTGGGATGGCCTGAAAATCCACCTCGGACATCTTATCAAATACCCGAAACTAATAAATCTGATTATGTCACAGACGAAAAATCATATCATGAAATCAACCCATCATATCGAAATGATTTATCTAATATAAAAAATACAAAACTAACTGATATATTTATATTTATCGATAATAATAACATGCAATGGTATTTTGTTTTTGAGAAAACTCCTGATTCATCCATTCAAATTACGTTTACGCTAACTAACATCATTGATTATTTGAAAGAGATTAAACAATTACATAGAACACAACTAGAAAGATTACGACAGAGTTTCCAAGAGCATCTCTCTGATATAACAAGGTCAGCTTGTATGCGACATGGAATATATCAACAAACGAATAATGCAAGTAATAATTAATGATAAGAACGGAGATAAACAAAAATTCCTAACTGGTTATAATATCAAAGAAACTAATTTACCCAATTTTAAGTTTCCTGGGTATAACGCAAATGAACTAGAAAAATCTGTTAATGATCTTATTCAAGAAAATCTTTCTCTGATACTTACCGAATGGAAGAAAATAACACAACCACAAACAACAATCCTCAAGGATAATAATGATCCAGACGGAGGTGGTAGACATATCGCTCCTCAAAATGTCAATATATCCTCGGTGATTGCATTGAATTTAGTATGTGATGTTATTGAAGGAAGTTATCTAATAAATCTCGAGCAATGGAATCAAGCTCAACAAGGATTTATTTTATATTCATTTGCACCAACAGCTCCTCCAGGGTTTCTAATAATTAAGGATCCAATTAATCTAGTCTATATGCGATGTCATAATGATTTGTTAAAGAGAATTAATTTCAGACTCACTGACCAGTCCAAAAATCTAATTGATTTACGAGGTGAAATCCTACAAATTAGTCTGTTTGTGAAATCCTAAATTGCTAGCAATTTCAAGGATTGTTAAACCCATAGCAGCAGAGGGGGTGCGACAACGACTTTGGCGTCTTTTTTTTACGATGAAATTGCTAGCAATTCGAGGAAGTATTAGTTAGCCAAATTGACGTTCCGCCAAGTTGTCGGATTCGTCCCCTTTTTTTTTCCGAAGAAATTGCTAGCAATTCGAGAGAGCATTAGTTAGCCAAATTGACGCTCAGCCAAGTTGTTGGATTCGCCCCCTCTGCTGCTTAAACAAGATAAATAACGTATCATGCAACAAACGTTGCAGGTTGTGTGTCTTTTGAGATTTCCTTCATATGGTAATTGATCTGGTTTTTATTGGATTAATTCTACTAAGCACTGATCAGTCCACACATTGATTTTACCTAGGTATTCGCTGTGCACAAGTATACTAGTTTGGCCATTGTTACCAGTCTAGGCAATTAACATGAGTAATAGAAAAGAGTGAAAGACAACAAGCTTTGTACAAATTAACAATATTTTTTTTCCTATATTACAAAGTGAAATGAGAAGAAGAAAATCCTTAATGTATTACGAAATAAATCCTCAAAAAATCCAAGAATTACAGACACAAGTCCTAGTAATTTAAGTCCTGAATAAAACACAATAAATGACCAGACGAAATTATAAACTGAAGGCGATGACGTGTCTATGATATCTTATAGAGTATTGATGTGTCAGCAGTCTTTTGGTGAATCACGGTAATATCATTCCAGGTTCGAATTCACTATACATTCCAGTGAATGTCTCTATCCAAGACTTTTATCATCGCACTTTTCTGATTCCAGAGCAAATTACTTGAATTCAATAATTTGAAGAGACTATAATTAATTCCAAGTGGTCACAATAAAACTTGAAAGTGCTAGATGTTAATTCACGAATGACTAAGTTCCCACAATCACAAGATTATATAGTTCTCTGCTTGACCTCATGTCACAATTGACATTTTCTTTTGAAAACCATTACCTAATGGAAAAATAACCTTCTAGAATAATCCTGATGTTTACAAACAATAACCTAAATTATGTATGATTCACATAGGAAACTTTGACCCAAATAATAATATTTGCCTTTTTTAATTAATAATGATCCTTATATTACGCCCATACACAGATATATTAATTTAGCTATGTAGTAGTTGTTTACAATGACTAAAATGAAACAAAGTCAAGCTTACAATGTTAATTAAAATAGAAAGTTATGACATAAAACAAATTAAACTAACACACCAAAAATTTAAACGAAATATACATAACAGACATCCACAATAATTGATAAGGAAGAATGTCTAAACAAGAATGTTACAAGTAAAGATTTTTGAGGCAAACCAACCCTGGTATATTGTTTGGAAGTGCAGCTATATATATATATATATATATATATATATATATATATATATATATATATATATATATATATATATATATATATATATATATATATATATATATATATATACTAGCAAGTACCCGGCATGCGTTGCAATGCCACTCAAAGAAAGAAAGTGTTTGAGCAGTGCGAACCCGAACGGTTTCCAATCTTGCTTTCCGTTGCTCGTCTGTTTCTGAAGCTCGTGATGCCTTTATCTTTCGTGCTTGAGGTGTAGATCGACCATTAGCTTTTCGTTTAGGTGGCATAATTGATTTGACAGCGAAGGTAATGCTTTGTAACGACTATTACAAATTCACACCGCGCATGCGTTGCAATGCCACTCAAAGAAAGAAAGTGTTTGTGTTTTAATCCTGCGTCGTTCGGTTCGGAAGCATGAATTGTACTTCCGTATGTTTGCCAAGAAATGTTTCGATTGGCTTGTGTCACCTGATACCAACGTTGTTAATGGTTCGAGTGGTGAATGTAATTCTGGCAATTTCCCTTTTCCAACCGCGCAGCACATTCCAGGTGTTTCATTATTAAATTTGAGGGCATTGCAATACACGAATAATTTATCCATTTTTCCAATAAGCACACTTGGATGAAGACTGTAATCATAATTAGCATTGTAATGGAATGCACTAAGATTTAAATCAACGTGCATTGTTCGTCTGGATTGAGCAGTGCAAACTCGAGCGGTTTGCAGTCTTGCTTCCCGTTGCTCGTCTGTTTCAGATGATCGGGTTTGAACAGTGCGAACTCGAACGGTTTCTAATCTTGCTTCCCGTTGCTCGTCTGTTTCCGAAGCTCGTGATGCCTTTATCTTTCGTGCTTGAGGTGTAGATCGACCAATAGCTTTTCGTTTAGGTGGCATAATTGATTAGACAGCGAAAGTAATGCTTTGTTACGACTATTACAAATTCACACCGCGACTGTTTGACGTAACCAAGGCGCGAACCAAACGTAACTAAGTAAACATGACGTACACTGATTATGAATTTCATACAGCTGTTGATTTACGTCATCATAGTTTCAGCCAATCCAGACCGTGTTCGATCACGTGACGTATTTAAGGCGCCTACTGTTCGATCACGTGACGTACAAATTCACACCACGATTGTTTGACGTAACCAAAGCGCGAACTAAACGTAACTAAGTAAACATGACGTATCTAAGGCGCCTACAGTTCACACCGAAGACACGCGAAATTAGGTATCGCTACAGACCGTGTTCGATCACGTGACGTATCTAAGGCGCCTACTGTTCGATCACGTGACGTATCTAAGCCGCCTACTGTTCGATCACGTGACGTATATAAGGCGCCTACTGTTCGATCACGTGACGTATCTAAAGGCACTACTGTTTGATCACGTGACGTATCTAAAGGCGCCTACTGTTCGATCACGTGACGTATCTAAAGGCGCCTACAGTTCCCTGCGAACACACGGTAAATGTCGTAAAAACATTTTTGTTAATTGTTACAATTTTAATGGTTGTACTAATTCAGAAACCTTCGCGGGCGTGCGCAGAACAACTCACCAAAGTTTTATCGCAATCGGATTAACGGTATAGGAACGCATACGACACAAACAAACAAACATTCAGTTTTATATATTAGATACTAGCAAGTACCCGGCATGCGTTGCAATGCCACTCAAAGAAGGAAAGTGTTTTAATCCTGGCATGCGTTGCAATGCCACTGAAAGAAAGAAAGTGTTTGTGTTTTAATAGACTATTTGGTTTCTGGAAAGCATCTCAGATTATTTAGTGGTATTTATCGAGCCCATAATAAGTGGTTACCTTACCGAAGGCGTTTTTGGTATCGCTACCGATTATGAATTTCATACAACTGTTGATTTACGTCATCATAGTTTCAGCCAATCCAGACCGTGTTCGATCACGTGACGTATCTAAGGCGCCTACAGTTCACACCGAACACACGCGATTTTAGGTATCGCTACCGATTATGAATTTTCATACAGCTGTTGCCTTGCACTTTAAATGTTGGCATGTAATTCTCGCGCACGATATTTGTTGCACCGAACGATGTCATTTGGAAACATGAATGGTACTTCCGTATGTTTGCCAAGAAATGTTTCGATTGGCTTGTGTCACCTGATACCAACGTTGATAATGGTTCGGGTGGTGAATGTAATTCTAGCAATTTCACTTTTCCACCCGCGCAGCACATTCCTGGTGTTTCATTCTTAAATTTGAGGGCATTGCAATACACGAATGATTTATCCATTTTTCCAATAAGCACAATTGGATGAAGACTGTAATCATAATTTGCATTATAATGGAATGCACTAAGATTTAAATAAGCGTGCATTGTTCGTCTGGATTGAGCAGTGCGAACTCGAACGGTTTGCAACCTTGCTTCCCGTTGTTCGTCTGTTTCAGATGATCGGGCTTGAGCAGTGTGAACTCGAACGGTTTGTAATCTTGCTTTCCGTTGCTCGTCTGTTTCAGATGATCGGGTTTTAGCAGTGCAAACTCGAACGCTTTCCAATCTTACTTTCCGTTGCTCGTCTGTTTCTGAAGCTCGTGATGCCTTTATCTTTCGTGCTTGAGGTGTAGATCGACCAATAGCTTTTCGTTTAGGTGGCATAATTGATTAGACAGCGAAAGTAATGCTTTGTTACGGGTTTTAGCAGTGCGAAATCGAACGGTTTCTAATCTTGCTTTCCGTTGCTCGTTTGTTTCAGATGATCGGGTTTGAGCAGTGCAAACCCGAACGGTTTCCAATCTTCCTTTACGTTGCTCGTCTGTTTCAGATGATCGGGTTTGAGCAGTGCAAACTCGAGCGGTTTGCAGTCTTGCTTCCCGTTTCAGATGATCGGGTTTAAATCAGCGTGCATTGTTCGTCTGGATTGAGCAGTGCGAACTCGAACGGTTTGCAACCTTGCTTCCCGTTGCTCGTCTGTTTCAGATGATCGGGCTTGAGCAGTGTGAACTCGAACGGTTTGTAATCTTGCTTTCCGTTGCTCGTCTGTTTCAGATGATCGGGTTTTAGCAGTGCGAAATCGAACGGTTTCTAATCTTGCTTTCCGTTGCTCGTCTGTTTCAGATGATCGGGTTTGAGCAGTGCAAACTCGAACGGCTTGCAGTCTTGCTTCCCGTTTCAGATGATCGGGTTTAAATCAGCGTGCATTGTTCGTCTGGATTGAGCAGTGCGAACTCGAACGGTTTGCAACCTTGCTTCCCGTTGCTCGTCTGTTTCAGATGATCGGGTTTGAGCAGTGCGAACTCGAACGGTTTCTAATCTTGCTTTCCGTTGCTCGTCTGTTTCAGATGATTGGGTTTGAGCAGTGCGAACTCGAACAGTTTCCAATCTTGCTTTCAGTTGCTCGTCTGCTTCTGAAGCTCGTGATGCCTTTATCTTTCGTGCTTGAGGTGTAGATCGTCCAATATCTTTTCGTTTAGGTGGCATAATTAATTTGACAGCGAAAGTAATGCTTTGTAACGACTATTACAAATTCACACCTCGATTGCTTGACGTAACCAAGGCGCGAACCAAACGTAACTAAGTAAACATGACGTACACCGATTATGAACCTCATACAGCTGTTGATTTACATCATCATAGTTTCAGCCAATCCAGATCGTGTTCGATCACATGATGTATTTAAGGTGCCTACTGTTCGATCACGTGATGTACAAATTCACACCGCGATTGTTTGATGTAACCAATGCGCGAACCAAACGTAACTAAGTAAACATGACGTATCTAAGGCGCCTACAGTTCACACCGAAGACACGCGAAATTAGGTATCGCTACAGACCGTGTTCGATCACGTGACGTATCTAAGGCTCCTACTGTTCGATCACGTGATGTATCTAAGGCGCCTACTGTTCGATCACGTGACGTATCTAAGGCGCCTACTGTTCGATCACGTGAAGTATCTAAGGCGCCTACTGTTCGATCACGTGACGTATCTAAGGCGCCTACTGTTCGATCACGTGACGTATCTAAAGGCGCCTACTGTTCGATCACGTGACGTATCTAAAGGCACCTACTGTTCGATCACGTGACGTATCTAAAGGCGCCTACAGTTCACAGCGAACACACGGTAAATGTCGTAAAAACACATTTGTTAATTGTTACAATTTTAATGGTTGTACTAATTCAGAAACCTTCGCGGGCGTGCGCAGAACAACTCACCAAAGTTTTATCACAATCGGATGAACGGTATAGGAACGCATACGACACAAACAAACAAACAAACATTCAGTTTTATATATTAGATATATATATATATATATATATATATATATATATATATATATATATATATATATATATATATATATATATATATATATATATATATAACATCTGTGTTTAGTTGTATTATTACGATACGTTTTGAAGGTATCCAATAATACACAACTGACTGAATCTAATATTAAGCAGAATTCAACCCCTGCCATCTTGAATGTACCACTCTATAAATGAAACCAGATTGCAAATTACTAGTAAAACATATATTTGAAATATTTTATCTAAATGGTTTACTATGTAACTAGACACGCTTGTGCCCTCTGTTTGTGGATCGGAGGAACAGTTGCATGTTTACAACCTTTAGGAAAATAACGAAGCCAAAGGAGATAATTTTGACCAATTTATCTTGACTGTCGCATTCATGTAATATAGCCTTCCTTAACAAGCTTTTAATTATTCTTGTCCAATAATATTCATGTTATAGATTTTGAAGTTAATCATTTGCATCATTTCTGTTAATGTGAATACTACATAGAGAGTATATACGAATAGGTGTATAATGCAAGGTATTGGAAGCGCTGTCTACAAAATATTATTTAAAAAGCAATAAATAACTTTGCTCTATTAAGACTTATATGCAATGCCAAGCATCACGGGTGGATACTACGCTTTTCTTTTCCGATTCAGAAATGATTTTTCTACGTCAACTAAACTTTAAGCCACTCATTTTTATCGTGAACGGTACTGTAATGTTGTAATATAAATTTGCACTTTCTTACCGACGGTATACTACAGATTCAAGCATTTTTAAATTGGGACCAATATCGAAATTAGTTCATTCTTTTGACAAGCAATGCATTCATTCTTGTCCGAAACAAACTTCCGAATATGAGTGTGATACGGACAAATCATTCTTATCGTATTGATAATAACGGAATGGGATGCTGGCAAAATATTTTCAGAAGTATGAAATTAATTAGTCATAACTATTATAGCAAATAATGTGTCAGTCATAAATATTAAAATAAGTTTCAGTGACTCATAAGTACTAAATCAATTTGTTTATCAGTCATAAGGTATTTAAAATTAATTAGTGTATGAGTAATGTGTATTAAATCAATTAGCGAATCAGTCATACGTAGTAAATGCGCGGTATTATTTCTGAGTTGATGAATTAGTTTATATACATTACATATATTTATGACAGTTGTAACATTTCTGCATTTATACTAAATTTATTATGTCCTTGACATTTATCAAATCATCTGTTCAAAGTTCGATAAAGGTCACATTATCAACATGTGATGGTGCATTCAAGAATCCGATTGAAGGTTTTCTGCCATTTGATAATAATTTCAGAATTGTGTCCGCTACGTTACATATTAATATAATGCTTGTGAGTGGATGAATGGGATGGGGCTGACTTTCTTCACTTAACTTTGTTCTTATTCACTATAGGGAATCCTTTTTTGAAATACACATATGCGCCACCACCATTTCTACTTTTATACGGAATAATTGGTGTATATTAAGATATTCATGTATCTTATATCAAAAAGTTTAATATTTAACCGCGTCTCACTGATTGACATTACATCAGATTGCTTTGAATCCCAGCTTGTTGTGGTCATTCTTGTGACAAAAATTTGAATACTTGCATTGCAAAAGAAGAAAGCCTATTTTTAGATTACTATGTGGACCTGGATTAATTTCAATTTCAGTAAGAAACCAAGATGTTATACCCCTCTAATTGACCTGTAAAACTATGTCACTTCAAGGATATTTTTATTCTACACGTTTCTAAAGTCAGAAGCAAGACCAGAAACATGTTTACCATTAATAATGATCTGAATATTTAATCCATATCCAAATATAACATTTTATTTATGTGCACTATTGTTTACAAAGTAAATGCCCCTGAGCAGTATACTGTTGAGATAATTTTATACAAGGTCAAGTAAAAAAAATACAACTATGCAAAAACATACAATCATTATATTAAATATTACAAATTAAATATTCATAACAGTGTGTGAGTGTTTGCTTACATTAATTAATTTATTAGGAATTGATTTTTTAGTAAAATTAATAAGATTACTATTTTCTTTAAATTGTATTAAAGTAATGTTTTATTCATTTATATTAAGTAAGTTGTGTGTTAAGATTAATTTCATTTATTTCCAAAGCACAACTATATATTAATTGAACGAAAATGGTTGATGTGCAAAGTTGGCAACGTAAATCACTAGCTATACGAATGTATATTATTGTGTGGAATTAGTTCATAAAGCAAAAAAATCTTACTGGGTCAGTCAGCTCCTAAGTTTTATCAGTGAAACATATATTCTGTAAAACCAGGCATTGGCAAAAGTCTAATTCGGTTAATAAAAAAGTAGAACGAACTTCCGTGCTGACGTAAATACAGAATGGTTCTTATCTAATGATGGACAGTCGTCGCTACAAAATGGTTCTTATCTAATGATGGACAGACATGGCTGCTGGCTCAGTATGTTAAAACATGTTGCTGGTTTAGAATATTAAGGAATTATCATATTTGGACCTAACTAATGTCAAACGAATATAGATAAACTACAAATTTGAGTTCTACCTTATGTCAAATGAAGTCAAATTAGGGTAAGCCGGTTTTGACCGGGAGAAACTGATTCTTACCTGAAAGGAGAACGGCCATATTTCCTCTCCGATGCCTTAAACACTGACACAAGATGCGTATAAATAGACCACGCATTAAATGGTCAGGTCAGTTCCTATCGACGAGGAAATAGATCTTCGCCTTATCATTTCAGATGTAGCTGTCTTATCATCGCGGCGACGCTCTTTTAAGAGAGCCTGAAGTCTCTCTCTCTCTCTCTCTCTCTCTCTCTCTCTCTCTCTCTCTCTCTCTCTCTCTCTCTCTCTCTCTCTCTCTCTCTCACCATGGATATTGACGCTCCTTAACTTACGAGTAATTCCTTCTCATAGCAAGAAATGAGAAGAAGGTTATGATAAGCTAATCACAACCCACTTAACAGAAGATTGTCATAACAAATTTAAGAATAAATTATTACTTTCTTGCATTTGCTTGCTAAAGTCGGTTGATTTTATTCTATGTTTTGTTATATCCACGAAATACACACCATACTCTAAGTCACATCTTGCATTTTCATGATAAACGTAAATACTACATTCTAGAATGCTTCTGACTTTTTAAGTGTTACTACTATTATTATTATTAGTAGTAGTATCGATATTAATATTATTATTATTATTATTATTATTATTATTGTTATTATTATTATTATTATTATTATTATTATTATTATTATTATTATTATTATTATTATTATACAATATTTATACATTTAGGTAAGTGCAATCAATGGTTCCTTAAACGTTTTCTTAATTTTTGCTCAGTCTAAAGAGGGAAACATTTTTTGTCAAATCATCAAATAATTGGATGTTAACGGGACGATGAATGGAGTTTTGATTTCTATTCCATTTGTTATACATATTTATATGGTTGGATTTTTTTATAATATTTTTAAAGATTTCTATCTCATTTCCATATTAGTTAGGTATGCATTAACATAACAAGATTTACTGCGTGTAATAAAAAGGAAATATGCGACAAAATGGTAACAATTGGCAGAACAAAGAAGAAAATCAAACAAAAAAGTCTGACTAAAATGTCAAAGAAAGGATACATACATACATACATACATACATACATACATACATACATACATACATACATACATACATACATACATACATACATACATACATACATACATACATACATACATACATACATACATGCATGCATGCATGCATGCATGCATACATACATACATACATACATACTGACATACATACTGACATACATACTGATATATATACATGCATGTATCAAAGTGCAATGTGTCCCACTAATTAAAGCACATGTTAAATGCGTCACACGGATACACTGGGACCTTCAAACATATGTCAAAGTGTAATGGGTCAAAGTAGAACATTAATGCAATGTATGGTAAATCGTTTGGTTTCACTTGTGATGTGTCAGTTGTTAATAGCTACAGAAGACAAATCTAACGAAAGGAAAACGTGCAAGTATGTTATAAATTATATTATATTAAATCATTATATCGTCCATTGACATACAGTTGGCATATTCTTATGGAAATATGGCTAAAACGTGACAAGATGTTAGACCAGTATGTCCCACGAGTACCGTAGATATAGGTTTACAGCGTTTGTCAGTGTGTGTCAACTCAGTGAATCAATATATGTTCCCGAATATAATCATTTATAATGGGGATATCATATAATTTGTTTCATTCCAATCATTTGAAATATTCTGATTTATTTTTCCCAAAATAACCATCAACTTCAAACCCCTAAATGATAAGTTTGTATTATTATTTTAATGATTATTACTTAAGATATTATATATATATATATATATATATATATATATATATATATATATAGTGTGTGTGTGTGTGTGCGTGTGTGTGTGTGTGTGTGTGTGTGTGTGTGTGTGTGTGTGTGTGTGTACCACAACAGAGCTAAAAAGAACTATGACTACAATTTCGTTATTCTAAATAGATTCATTTCTACTGCAATTTTGTAAAAATAAAATGTGATTGCACAATTACGAATATATCATAGTTGGCCAAATATTAGATCGAAATCATTTGGGGGATTACAGGCGAATAATACATTGGTATTTGCAAATAAAAACAAACCAGATGGAAACTCCGATTGTAAGACTGTTTTTGTGTGCAACGGCCAGTTATCAAATCATTGTATTTCAACTCAGAATAAAATCTATCACGGGAAATAAATAAAAAAATATCTATAACAGAAGCAGCATTATCATTTGCGACAGAAATAAACTCGCTAGATTATGTTGTAGATATGTATTCTTCATCAATCCTATCAGTGTTAGGATGACCTGAAGTTCCATCAAAATATAAAGGACCACCAGAACGAAAACGAGATGAATTTAATACAGATGAAAAGAACTTATAAATATACCAAAATATCGAGGAAATTGTCAAAGGAATGGCAATCGTAGTGCGAATCTTCTTTATACATATCGTGGCGAGTTAAGATATATGGACGTTTATAAAATGTATTCCGATCCTATCATTTCTGAGAACGACCAATCAATCAGCAAATACAATATTTGTTTTCGTCGATATGACAATGTTATAATGATGATGTATAGCAATAGATCAATTAAAAAATACGACATTTATATCAATTAGGGTCAGATCTCAATTATGTTAATGATATTTAGTTTGAGGAAGCATTTAAACACGCTGTTCACCACCCACCCATCCCACCTAGAAATCCATTTCTCAATTATTACACAATAACAGGAAAAGAATATGTAGAACCAAACGATTTGACATTTTTAATGCCAGAATTTAAAACCGACGAACCAGACAAATCACTCAACGATCTTATCAACGACGACATTCCTAAAATCATTGAGTCATGGAGAAAAGCATCACCACCTCCAACTTCTTAAACATGACAATAATCCATACGGTGGAAGTTGTCACATTTCACCAGTCAATCCTGTATGATATGTAATTGTTAGAGGCTATCAAGGAAAGGAGTTTCAGTCTAGTTAAGATCAGAAACTCTGGCCGTCTTTTATAGTCACGATACACCTACTCAAAAATATTCTAGAAACACAAGAATTGCCAGACTAACTCAATCACATGATTTCTAGAATGCTCAAGAGTCATGGGTTCTCCAAAATATTTGACTATAAAAAAGCCAGAATTTCTCTGGCCAGGTTGGAACTGAATTCGGAGAGTGAACAAAGGTCAGTGAAACATTTTATTAAATACGTTATATTGCTTATTACACGTATGGCAAATTAATTAATTATGATGATAAAATGAATTAAAATCTACGGAGATGTTACATAGTTACATCCATTCTTTGAGGTCATTGGCAGTAACAAGGGGTGGTAACAACTACTGCAAATATTTGCGACAGAGACAAGAGTTAACTTCCCTAAATAATCAGATGATAAATGATTATTCTCTCTCGCTATTTTGGGCCGTGCGAAACGTCAAAATAGGAATTCCGGTAATTTCGCTGACGACTGAAGTCTCAGAATGAAAAAATAACTTTTTCGTCATGACATTCTGATCGACATAAAACTGTCTTAAAAATGTCATAATGAAGAAAGTTATTAAAATTTAATATATATTATTTAGTAATTTGCAAACATTAGACAAATATAATAGAAGTCTGAGAATGATAAAATAACTGTCATATCCTACATATTGTATTCACCATAAAAATGTCTTACGTGATTTGCGACATGCTAAAGTCAACAAACATATATATATATATATATATATATATATATATATATATATATATATATATATATATATATATATATATATATATATATATATATATATATATATATATATATATATATTTCCACCAGACTCACTATTCATAAACAAATTTATGAAGCCGCTAAGAAGAACGTCATAAACAGTCCATTCAGCAAAATTATCCCACTACATTATTAAGATCGCGGAGAGCACCAGCTGCAAAGAGCTTTTCGAGATAACTAACAAACAAATGTCAAGGAACAAATGTACACCACATCCAACTACCTTCTCTGCCGTGACAAAATACAAACCATTAGAGATTCGCTTCACAACACAATTTCAATTGTTTCGTCACCATACAGTTATGATACAGAATTTCAGCAACAACCGTTAGGAGCATTTGAACTTGTCTCTGTTGATTTAGTACGGACAATCGTGATGAAGAATGCATCAAAGTCTTGTGAACTGGATCAAATTCCAACATCACTGCTGCTTAAGTGTTTAGACCCAATATTGCCTTCATTGACTGATGTTATTAATATATATGTCTCTCTCATCGAGGGTATTAAAATCATTTTTCAAAACTACCATCGTAAAACCTCTGCTGAAGAAACCAACACTTGACCATAACGATTTAAAGAACAGCCGAACAGTTTCTAATCTCCCATTCATATAAAATTTCTTAGAAAATGTTGTTCTAACCCAACTTGTATCTAATTTGAATTGAAACAGTCTTTTCAGCAATGTACAGTCTGCATATCGCCCTTGCCACGGTACTGACACTACTCTTCTGAAAGTATTTAATGACATTCTCTCTGCATTGGATAATGGAGAGATTACAGACCCTCCTTGATTCATCTGCAGCATTCGACACAATAGACCATGATATATTACTTTACCGTCTCCAACATGTGTTTGTCATTCAGAATATAGTCTTACGGTACTGACACTACTCTTCTGAAAGTATTTAATGACATTCTCTCTGCGTTGGATAATGGAGAGATTACAGTCATCACCTTCCTTGATTCATCTGCAGCATTTGACACAATAGACCATGATATATTACTTCACCGTCTCCAACATGTGTTTGTCATTCAGAATATAGCCTTACGGTGGTTCAAGTCCAGATAGCCAACATGACACAAATTATATCTGCAAATGGAATACATTCCGGCCCAGTTGATCTATGTTGTGGTAATCCACAGGGGTCTGTTCTTGGACTTGTTCTGTTTATTCTGTACACTTAGCCGCTCTCTAGTGACGTAGATCAATTTGTGAGCAGCGGAAGAGCGTACCTGCCTGGCGTGTAAGCGGACAGAATAGTAACCACGTGATTTTCCAACTCGTCAATGCCTTTCTGAAAATTGAATTCGGGAACATGTGATTATTGTATGTTGTGCACGAACACACGCATCTTCAGTAGCGATAACAGGTCCACGATGATGTCAAGGCTGATTACAAGATTTGACTCCGATGCCATATTTAAGGCAAAGTTGTTCCTCCGGGCCTTCACGTAATATTTACCGTGTGTTTTACAGTATTCGTAATAGCATACTCTACCAAAAGGTTTTCATCTTCCAAGTCAGATTGCTTTGCATTTGTACGTCCCAATGCCAAGGAGTTTCATATTTACATATGTGCAAGCATTTATCTGATTGACAAAAACACGTCTACATTTCATGTGCTCCCCGTCACTGCTTTTTACATTTCTTCCTCCGCATCAGTTGGTACACTGAGTTTAAGGCTAGTCTGATAATGGTCCTTAAAGACTCCATTACGCGACTTAATGGTAACTCGTATCTGCACACACTGATAAAATGAATAGTATGTGTCAGCGCTTACGGGAACAGAAGTCCCTGACACAGTTCGTAAAATAGTAGAACTCAAAATGGATATCAAGATAACCACACGATTAACGTCAGAGACTATCGCGCATTTAGCGATCGGGGAAATCAAGGAAGACTTTGAAGAACTTGGTGAGGTCTAGAGTGTACTCGCAAAAGGTACAAAGCCACTTGATGAGGAATTTAGAGAGGCAACGACCATAAGACCAGGCGTACAACCAGTGAACAAGTCATAGATACAACATCCCGGCTCACTTTTGTAAAGCTTGCCAGATCTTCAAAAACTCCTGTATGTCGTCCATGGCCAAAACGTACCGAGCACGGTCATAGTGCACCTCAAGATGTGTCATTGCCGTTTCAATGTTCAGCGCGAGATAATAACAAGACTAATAATAAAACGGTATTGACAACTTAGAAGGAGTTCTCGTTACGGTTAAATGGTCATAACCTATCGAATTCTAGGAGGTAAATCATATTACGAAGACATATCACAATATGTTGTCGTACATGGACCGGCATCAAAACGTCAACATGGGTCTGTACATCTCTCAGCAAGCGTTGGCTGTGCCCGATTAATACTTTTTCAATGGAGCATCTGGAATTGTGCAGGCAATCAGTCGTTAACATGTATTTGCATGCACGTGTCGTTAACGCTGATAACGCTAACTAGACATGCCATGGTGTGATACTTTTCGTGCTGGAGGGTGCTACTGGTCGAATGGGAATGGTATATGCCTCTGTGGAAATTCATAACATTGCAAATTGAAGGTGTTACTTTTAACACCAATACTATTCAATAACAAAGTGATGTTTGATCTTACTCAAAGTCATTTGGGAAGAATAAAAAACACACAATTATCAACAATTGTTGAAACACATTGAATCTTCCTCCAGCAAATTTAATTGGAAATAACCGCCGTGGTGTTAAAGATGCATGGATGGAGCCACGCACAATTGAAACTGGTACAATCTATCTGGATTCATTCACAGGCCCTGACAATCACTGGGTCGCAAATGTGGTAATACCTCAGCATATTTTGTATTTTGTGTTAAATGGACTTGCACCACCAGTAGAAGTTGTTAATGATTTATTTATTCAGTATGGAAAATAGGCGTTGCTTCATTTGACTATGCCGATACAAACACGATTCATCATTTCGTCGAGACATTACGTGCACTGCAGTCCACAGACTCCGCAAACACCTATTGATTTCAACTTAAAGTACGTGTGACGGTATTATACAACCATGGCTATCAATATTTGCGGTCCTTACTATGCTAGATGGCACCGTGCCTAGTCTGGATCAAAGGATTGATTACCAAACTCAACAATTTCGGAATTACTGGACGCATGTTCACCTAGATATTAAACTAACAGGTCGAAAATCATAAAGAGAGTTGACAACACGCACTCAAAAGAATTCGCCCTGGAAAATGGCACTTCACATGGAAGATTACAAAGTCCTGTCCTCTTCAAACTTATGATTAACGACCTTGACCTTAACATACCCTCTACTAAAGTCAATACCTCGCAATTCGCAGTTGATATTCGCATTCGGAGAGCGGGAATCCATGCTAGCAAACTAGTCATTACTGAAATCTAAAACAACTTAGTTAACAAAGGGAGATGGCGGATAAATGGGGATTTAAAATCTCACAGTTAAAAACAGTAGCGATCATATTTACCACAAAAAGAAACAACAAACTAATATACCCTAACCTTTAGCTGCAAAACCACCTAATCGAATATGTTAAAGTAGTAGGGTTCCTATGGATGTATATTAACGACCACTTAACATGGGGACACGATATCGATCTGTTAATTCAACAATGAATTAGAAAACCAACCCTCTTACTAAACCTCAAAGATACCACATGGGTATCCAACCAAGATACCTTGCTTAGCATCTATAAAGCCTTCATAAAATCCAAACGTGAATATGGATGCCAAGTGCAAAATTCAGCAAAACAAACCCTCCTAGAAAAACTAGATACCATCCAAAGGAAAGTTCTAATCGTTTACACAGGCACACTCCCATCGACCTCATTGGACGAGCCCCAAGTCCTCACTGGGGAATTGCCACTTAAACTGAGAAGACAGGAAATGCTACTCAGATATTCCATCCGATTAGCTAGCCACCCCATCACGCATCCCACCAAAACTGCCATTTGCAGATGTAACATTTATTAGTGACAAACTAGTAATATACGTAAAGAGTGGCAAAAAACTCTTAGAACTTAGGAACAAAATCCCAGTCCTTAAACAACGTGAAGAATACACCAAACCACCTGACCAAACCCCGTAGACAAAAATTGAACCAAGACTAGACACCGTGGCCACAGAATACGGAAACAAATTGGAACAAGAAATTAAGCTAGAAACCATAATCACAAATGTCATACAGGACACCTACACTGCTGTTGTTAAAATACACATAGACAAGTCCAAAACAGCTGAACCACCCAGAATGGTAGCTGCAAAAGTACTCCCGGATTTCGACATCCAAATGGGAACCAATCTACCAGACCACTGATCTATATAATCTACTAAATACTGGACAATTAATCACTCATTTAAATGGATTAGGAGTAGCAACATCCCAAACTCTGTCATTATCAGTGACTCCATTAGTGTAATAACCTCACTTAAGAAAATTGCAACTCAAAATCAAGGAAGCTAATCCTTGCACTGGCCTTCAATATGCTCAATGAATTAACCACAAGAGGACAGATAGTCGCATTAATGTGGATACTATTGCATATCGAAATCCCGGGCAACGAACAAACAGACAAAGTCGCTGAAAGTAAGCTAGGAGACCTAAATCATTCCACGCTTAGATATAGCATCACAGAAGCTCAATGCTTTGTAAAACCCTATATCAACCAAACATGGCAGGAACACTGGAATTCCACTCTAAAGACAGGACATTACACACCATCCTCACAAAAGTTAACATGTCCATTAAACCACTCAAAGTCAGAAGTATAAACTAAAACATAATAGAATAGCGACAGGTAAAAATAAATTATCAGCAGTTATTGGGCAAAGACGATCGTTAGATATCAAATGTATGGCGTTAGTGGTGTTTTTATTTAATGAGAGCAATGCCAGACTACCAGAACGCACCAACATCGTAGACTTAAGTATTCCCGAGACAGAGATCGTTTATAACTTCATGTTAACTGTGCCAGTCTAAAAGAATATCTAGTTAGCGTCGGTACTTGATGATGAGCCAAGACAAGATTCGCTTGACGTGCAATTAACATATGGTGATAATATATCAATAGAAGAACTATGAGAGACCCTCAGTCTTATAGGAATGAATTAATAATCGATACCGAACAACAACTTTGAAAATTAATTACCAAAAGAACCAAGATGGTTGTAAAATATAAACGCCCGTAATTGGTTGTAGAAACATTGTTGGTCTTCCGGACAGAGTAATTGTTGGCTTTGATGTGACTGAAATCACGACCAGATCAGCCATCATAAGTGTACCAATCAGTAGTGTTAACGGGGCTATATTAATAGTAAAGTGTGTCTCTGGTGATGGAAACAAATTCATTTCGATACGAATGCATTCCCGGGTAGAAAAACGTATAGTGCCTACACCTACAAAGTTTTCGATCGATAAAATTCCTTTTTATGACAAGTCTAATTAATATTCAGCAAAGATAGTAAATACTATAATATCCTCTTCCTTTATTGTCCTTCCGACATCTTACAAATTTATTAAAAGACCACTAGTGAGTAACAATATCAGGCTAATTTACTCAAACATTCCTATCTTACATGTCATTAATATTGATGTTCCTTGTTCCTAAACACTCAGTCTTCAACCTGCAGAGATTTTGGGTCCCAAATGTAGTGCTAAATTCCAACAAATTTGTTAAATTTATCCCCACGTTTTTACACACCTATTCCCTACTCCTATTCATTCTTCATCAATGTCTGTTCCTTACAATATGTCCATTCCTAACAATAAGTCCATTACTTACCATACGTTCATTTATTCGATAGGTAAATTCTTTATCATACGTCAATGTTTAGATTCCTAATAATATATATGTTCTTTACCATGATTCGATTCCCTAACATACGTCCATTCTTTGCCATGCATCGATGCTTAACAATACGTCCATTCTATACCATACGACCATTCTTTGCCATGCCTCGATTCATTACAATACCTTCATTCTTTACTGTCCATTCTGTGCTATGTTTCAATTCCTTACAATAGTACATTCTTTACCATACGTCCGTTCCCTACAATACTTTCATTATTTTGCATACGTATGTTCCCTTTAATACGCCCATTGCTTACTTTGCGTCGATTCATTATAATACTCCATGCATTACAACACGTCCATTCCTTACAGCACGCCCATGCTTCGATTCCTTACCATACTTAGATTCTTTACCATATGTCGATTCTTTACCTTTACGACGTTCCATGTAGAAAAATCTAATATTGCACTTCCAAGGCCGTATATTATTAATCAGATAAAAGACTATACACATTTTCCCATACAAATGCAGTAACCAATAAATGTCACAGATATAGTGTCCTTATTAACGGGTAACCCTTTGCAAGTCAAAGGGATGTTCAAGGCGGTCTATAAATATATAGTTACATCTAAGATATTCCTGATAATTACAGATATCGTCACGTTAAGCTGTTATATCTTTGGTATAAACAACTACCATCCATACTTTAACAGCCCAACCCCATTCCATAAATAACAATATATCAATATGTATATTCATTTTCATATCTTTAATTGATTTGTAATTATATTGTAACATGTGTCTGTATTAGTTACTGTCTGACACTATTATTATGTTGCATTTACAATTTGTTAATTTAGTACCTCATTAACATGATTCACTGTTTACAATATCATGCTTTTATTATTTATATCAGTCATATTGTAATAGTAAACACTATGAAAAACTTGAGAGCTCCAAATAAGCTTTCCATATATCTTGTTATTTTGCTGGTGCACCTGAGCAGTGGCCTAAGTGGTTGAAGCATTACCCTCGGGTGCGATAGGTCAGGAGTTTCGAATCCCGGCAGTCATACCAATAACTTATACAAATAGTACTAACAGCAGCCTCGCTTGGCTAACGGCATTAGGAGGTTAATGTTACGACTGGTCGGTCTTGTGTCTGTGTAATTTGATTGGGCGCAATACATCACTGCAAACTGCCACATTGCACACATCGTGGTGTTATGACTGACAAATTGTTAATCTACCTTAAAAATCCATATTACAAGCAAAAATGGTTCTTACAAACTCTATGATTACATTGTTGGTTAATAACGATTGTTTAAAGCATGGAGTGACTGCGTTATCTCCATTAAACTAACAAAGTAATTGCAAGAAAATAAAGTATCGCAAGTTGCACTTTTATTTCGTCTTTTCGGGAAAAAAAGATATGACAGCTTTGACACGTAGTCACGATTCAATATTTTATCTAGTTACTCTGCGAAGTATTCAGGCGAATACATAAAACGTCTAGTACACTGTGACGGGTAATAAATATACATTCGTCTTTTTCTGCTATGTTAAATGGACAGTCGGCTGGCTAAATAAGATCTATAAAAAGTGAATGAGTAATGATGTTAACACGAAAAGAGCTCTTTCACAGAACTTTAACAAAACAGCCATAATAATAGTTTCCAAGACAAATCACGGTAATGCATATATTCAAATTATACTTGCTTACCGCCTTGTAACAGAAAAAGAATTAGTTTATTATAAGTTCGTAAAATGTACAACCTATCAATGATATGTATTCGGTCTCTGTTTTGAAAGTAGCAGACATATAAATAAATTGTGCTCTGAAAGTTTACTGACTGTCTATCATAACCACGAAACGAGTGTAAACTTACTGACACAAAAAGTAAAAACTCAAATGGCAAGAAGAAATGACATGATGCTAAAAGTACAGTATATAATGCTAATGTTTATATTTAAAACATATTATTGCAAAATTCTACCTCAGTATGATAAATTGGACCCTCCTACATTTAACTCAAAATACTAAAGACAAAACAAATGTGTGGGATAAATGTGTATCTGCTCTATTTAACATGTTTTGAGTTGGCGTGTCCTACAAAACAGATAGTGTTAACGAATGATCGTTCCATAAACCAAATATCTGCAACGCCATTTTATGTTGCTTTTGGGTGTAGTTTCCCCCCTAAAGTCAAGTTTCCAGAACATATATGACTTGTCTCTCTAAAGTTATTTATTTAAAGTATTAACTTAAAATTAACGGCACAAACTGTATTATTGCTTCCATGACTTTGGAACATTTTTGCATGTTTATTGTTACTACAGCGTGAGAACAACTAGTTTTCAGTGATTCAAACGTGTATGCGATTTGGTGATACATATTTCTAAGTATTATCAGTCATTTTCTGAAGGAAACTATAGCCCATTTTAGTTTGCATCTGTCGGAGCAATCGGTCCATATCCTAAGTCGAGTCCCAAAGCTTCACAAATGTTAAAAGGAATACTTGAATCATGATAAAGTTCTTCACGTAAACAGTCATGTCTTAGCCATAGAAGCAAAATGTTTGAAAGCGTTGTATACATTTGAGCCTCAGGTCCAGTACTAAGTCATGAACAAGACAATTAGTACAATATACGACAAACGGAAGAGAAACGAAACAAAATTTCCATAAAGTATATATTTTTAAAATTCCACGAAACCTGCTTCAAAGTTAACCCTAATGAAGAATTATTTGTTTCATACAAACTCGTTTCCAATGTTATATATATAGGTGTATTGTCAAGACTTAATAGTTCAGTGCGAATGTGCATGAGAATTCAAGTCTGGTTGTTTGTTGTTTTGTGCTTGCATGAGAATGTCTTTTTATCTGTTTTTTTAAACAGTTTTTCTGTTTTAACGTATGAAAATATCTTACCTGAACTTAAATGTATGCCTGCAAGCAGAAGAAAAAATTCAAATTTAGTATCAATAAAATCAGAACATATTTTAATATATGCAGCGATACGTCAAGATAGAAATAAATTACTTGAACCAAATATGTAACCTATTGTAGGTGGTGTTCATCTCTTTTCTGGGATGAAGTCTGCAAATATTATTTAAATAAAGTATGACACCTTGACAATACTGAGGGGAAAATGCTCTTAAAACTCACCTGTTTCGACTGCAGGAACAAACTTAGAGATCTAATCGTATTTTGTATCTTATATGTTTTCAAAATGTTTTGACGTTTTCCAATTTCATTGTTTTTGTCATATGTTTTTCTGTAATGTAGTCATAAAATTATTGATGGTGTAAAGCGCTTGGAGCTTCAAAAGATTAGGCGCTATACAAAGTCCTCATTATTATTATTATTATTATTATTATTATTATTATTATTATTATTATTATTATTATAACAGTACATTGAGGATCACCTAGTATATTTTTCAGAAAGCAATAATAATCCTTAATTATACAAATTGTTAGAATATGGCGAATATGACATGAATCTATAGGCGAGTACACACAGTAGTTAAACTTACATGAATCTATAGAAGAGTACACACAGTAGTTAAACTTACATGAATCTATAGGCGAGTACACACAGTAGTTAAACTTACATGAATCTATAGGAGAGTACACACAGTAGTCAAACTTACATGAATCTATAGGAGAGTACACATAGTAGTTAAACTTACATGAATCTATATGAGAGTACACACAGTAGTTAAACTTACATGAATCTATAGGAGAGTACACACAGTAGTTAAACTTACATGAATCTATAGGAGAGTACACACAGTAGTTAAACTTACATGAATCTATAGGCGAGTACACACAGTAGTTAAACTTACATGAATGTTTCTGTGTCTAAGGGTACCAATAAAGAAAGTATCCTTTAAAATGTATGTACAAATAATATCCGCAAAGTTAATCTGAAACTCAGTTATTAAAAGAAGCACAACAATAACATGCCCAAATTTCAAGTTGAAATCTGAAATCTTAAAAATACTCTCTCTCTCTCTCTCTCTCTCTCTCTCTCTCTCTCTCTCTCTCTCTCTCTCTCTCTCTCTCTCTCTCTCTCTCTACTGTGACATTTAACAGCTTCTGATCAAAAAACGAAAAGACTGTAAGAGACAGTGGCACACAATAATTTAGATCTAGGTGGGATTTTGCAGGTAAGTCAGCATACATATCCAGTTCAGTTGTCGGTAAACGCAAAATCTTATATATATATATATATATATATATATATATATATATATATATATATATATATATATATATATATATATATATATATATATATATATAGATATATATATATATATATATATATATAAAGATTTCAATTATTTTTTTCCTTTTCCCCAAACAAACATACAACCTTAAATTCCTAATAAACTTCAGAATTATGCTAAAATATTATGAAAAGCTAGTTCTATTAATTGTTTAACTGTCACAAACTTGGAAAGATTAATATAAGTTACTTAAATTACGATAAAAAATACGGGACAAATCCAAGTAGACAGTCGATTTCCAAAAAACGTTTTAATCATGGAACGAATGTTAAGAAAACCTTTTATACATAGTAAAACTACTTACCGTAAAGTAGGAAAATTAGAAGTTGCTTCATCTTTCAAATTACGTTTTCCTCCTTTGCTTGTTAAATAACACGATTCGGTTCAAATCAAATCAATTTAAGGATAAAGTACTATAGTTTAAAAAGGGCAAAACCCTTTCGATTAATAAAAAGTTATCACACAAGTCTATATCTCAGATTAGAATAAATCCAGCGAAAGAAAATACATGCCCGACTTGTACCAGAGTTTTGCAAAACTTTGTCCGATTGGCCTGTCAATGTCGGCCTGTATTCATAAATATTCCGTAAGCGATTAATTACCTGTCATAGGAGAACAAAAGACAGAACCTCATCTGTCAAAACAAACAAAGACTTGATACATATAACTTGTCAACGTTGACTCTTTCCGCACAATTGCAGTCATGTAAGTTTGCTGGTAGTCCAGGAGGCATCACTTTCTTTAAGACTAACGTGTAATGAAAATCTAATTTTTTGGCACAATGTTTATACGTGCAAAATATAAAAAAAAACTCATTCTTGAAATTACTTAGTTATGAATAAGGATACTAATATTATATATATATATATATATATATATATATATATATATATATATATATATATATATATATATATATATATATATATATATATATATATATAGGGGGTGGGGTGTTGGTGTGTGAGTGTGTGGATGTGGGTATAAATAAAATACAAACTTTTTAAAATTAAAGGTTTACATATACAGAAATATTCAGCATTGAAGTAGAAATATTGTAATGGTACTTCCATGTCGACTTACATTGATTTTTGTTTGTATTCAGTGAGATTAACAGCTGCATAACTACATCGATAAGAAGATCCTACATTTTCCAATCATTTTGGGATAATGACATTTTACAATCATTTTGGGATAATGACATTTTACAATCATTTGGGGATAATGACATTTTACAATCATTTTGGGATAGTAACATTTTACAATCATTTTGGGATAGTGATATTTTACAATCATTTTGGGATAATGACATTTTACAATCATTTTGGGATAGTGACATTTTACAATCATTTTGGGATAATGACATTTTACAATCATTTTGGGATAGTGACATTTTACAATCATTTTGGGATAATGACATTTTACAATCATTTTGGGATAGTGACATTTTACAATCATTTTGGGATAGTGAAATTTGACAATTTTAGTTTGCACATATAATGCTTTATATTTGATATTTTGTAAATATTAATGACTGTATTACAGAAAAAGAGCAATATCATTATTTAACCTATTTCAGACGTCGACTGATATTGCTGGATTCGGGTAATGTGGAAGCGGTAGTAACTGAGAGACTTATGAGAGCAAAATCCTTACACAGCATGTGTTCATAATTGTCAGTTTAATTTTTAAGCATATTCATTCTACATTTGATTTATGACTACTTTCTAACGTGCATTTTTGTGTTACCTTGTAAGGCTTATAGTCTACTTTTATTAGCAGAAGCTCTATATTCAATTTTAGATTGTCACTTAATTTCAGTTTGCAGGGAACACGAGTCAAGGC
The DNA here is from genome assembly GCA_030141615.1 of Unio pictorum. Taxonomy (NCBI): domain Eukaryota; kingdom Metazoa; phylum Mollusca; class Bivalvia; order Unionida; family Unionidae; genus Unio; species Unio pictorum. The sequence continues at coordinate 6,277,434 of JARLTB010000007.1, read as the reverse complement.
CGGATTCATTGATCGTTTTAAAAAAAATAATAGTGTCGCTAATAAAAGCTGCTACTTTAAAAAGTTTATTACTACATTTAATCAGTTTAGTTTTTACTCTCTGACATGTTTGTCATATAATAATACTATAGGTATACGATACACTATGGATGACACATAGCAACAGGTCACAAAAGTTCAGTTACTGACAGTTTCCATTACTCATGTAAAAAAAACTTAGAAAAGATATATTTTTTGCTGTTTGGAGATCGCTTCACCTTATCAATATCACAATATATATATATATATATATATATATATATATATATATATATATATATATATATATATATATATATATATATAGTTACGAGTTTATGTTCCTAAAAAAGTAACAGAAAGAGGTGTTGTAGACAACAAGCTTTGTAAAATTTAACAAATAATTTATTGTCCTTAGAATACAAAAGTGAAAATGAAGCCAATGAGAACATACGGTATTGTCAAATTAAATCCAAGCTGTAATCCATGAACTAAAAACACAAGTCTTAGTATTACAAAGTCCTGAATGAAACTTAGGTCAGTTCCCGATGAGATTCAAAATTGAAAGCGATGACGTGTATTTTATGGCCTGCGAAGTACTGATGTGTCACATTGTTGTTAAATCAGAGAAATATTATTCTAAGTTTTAATTCACTATAAATACCAATGACTATCTTTATCCAATAATTTTTTCAGAGCATCTTTGTATTTCAAGAGAAATTAATCACTTATATCAATAATTTGAAGAAAATAAAATTCAGCTCAATATAGTCACAACATACCACAACTTTTAGTGCTAGAAGTTAAAGCATGACTGATTAAATCTTCAGAGTCACAAGATGATATCGTTCTGAGGCCACATAAGCATTTTCTAAAAACAACCATTACCTAATATAAATTAACTTTCTAGAATAGTCGTAAAGAGCCTTGTTTACTTACAACACAATGGAATTACCTATTCCATTCAAATGGGAAACTCCAAGCCCCTGACAGAGATATTAATTTTTGCCACTTCTTTAAAGTAAATAAGTTCGCACATACATAGTATAATCAAGTTAGTTTTAGTTGTTTATTTAAATTAAATTAGAAACGCTACTCAGTCAAAATTGTATTCCGGTATTTGTACTTCATCTTGTCGATGAAAGTAAGGGGGTCGTGATCACTAACACAATAACTGGAGAAAGAGCTAAATTAATGTATCTTCAAAGAGTTCTAATGCAAATATCAAAGCCGAACATTCCTTCTCTATTACGGAATAGTATATTTATTTAAAGTATGTACTTATTTAAATTCTTAGAAAAATAGCACACCGGATGATCAACACTACTTTGGTCTTCATAAATCAATACTGCATTAACCCAACATCACTTGCATCAATAGACTGTAAGAACGTGTGTTCTCTAAAGTATGGTTTTTAACTTATCAAAAGCATCCTGACATTTTACAGACCAATACAACGTGGTTTTCCAGCCTAAAAAATGTTTCGTGAGTTCAGCAATTATGGAAGTTAGGAACAAAATTTCCGATAGTATCCAACCATACCAAAGAATAATCTTAGTTGCATTTTACTGACCTGCACGGGGAATTCAGAGATAACTTTACCTTAACAAAAATAGGTTAAACTTGCCCATTTCCCACGATATATCCAAAACATAAATTGGATAAATTAATTGTCAGACTTGCATGAGTGAGTCTGTCAAAAAATTTCCGAAAAATGTCGCTAAATTTTCTTTCCATGTTGTCGTTGTAGATGATGACATCATTGATATAAGCATCACAATTATCTAGACCAGATGTAAGCATGATCATTAAACGTTGAAAAGCAATTGGCGAACCTTCATCCCAAACGGCATAACTTTATAATGATAAAGCTCAGCTAGAGTAACGAATGCCGAAATTTTCTTTGCTCTTTCCTGCAGTGGAATTTGCAAAAATACTTTCAGAATGGCAAATTTGGTGACATACTTTGCATTTCTATTTATATCAATGCAGTCATCGATTCCTGGGAATTGAAATGAATATGTTTTAGTCACACTGTTCACCTTTCTATAATGAATATACATACGGAAAATATTGTCATCAAAACCGTGCCCAATAAATGTGTCAGCTAATGGAATACTTTCTCACATCAACATTAGTTTCAAGAACTTTCTTTTTGTCATATATATAGTAAATGCACATGCTTTGGTATAAATCAGAAAATTCATTTTCAATAGGTTCGACATCCTGATCCAAAGAAGGCTAGTCTTGTACAAGTGGAATAACCACAACCTTATCTGCAACCAAGTAATTGCCTACTATTAAATGAATGCCCTCAGTGGGTAAAGACAACATTGTTTCGACTGTCAGGGGTCAGGAGATTAAGTCTAATGATAAATGTACACAATGGAGACAAAAAGTAACGAACACTCTCTCCCTGAATAAAGAACACTCTCGTTAGAAGAAGACTTTTCAGAAAATAGCAAATTACCTGATAATAAAAGACTCTGAGATGACCACGTGTCCCATAAACTTTTAATAAACATGGGATTGGCGGAATCACCCATGAGTGATATAGAATCCTTCAACCTGAATGATTCATAATTATCCATAATAATATCAGACTGGTGTTTATTAGACCCAAATAATACATTGCTTTCACTACACCTTGAACTCTTAAAAATAAGAGCATTTGGAATAGGTCTCTCTTGATTATGTTGCTTTTTTTAAATGTAAAACTTGTACCATATCAAAATTTTAGCTGTTAGGCTGAAATATTATTCTTTAACCAGAAGAGTGCTGAGCGGACGACTTGCTTCCACATAAACTTTATGACCTAAGGAATACTCGTCAGCACAACGACCAGCACTTTCCAAGGTTTCGACTTTATGCTCACCAAGATAAATCCTAATGTCCCAATGGACACAGTTCTTAAACTCTTCATGCAATACAGTTGTCTAATTTTTCATAATCTTTATTAACCTCTTTAAGAAGAGCACCACCTATCAAACTTGGGTATTCTTTCCCATGCACATTCAAAAAAGGGCCGGTCAGTTGATTTTCTAGAATTGTTAAGACCTTGTCGATAGGCCTCGGGTACCAAAGCATAGCTATTTAACATGTAGTCCTTAACCACATCATAATAAGCACTCAGCTCAAGTGACAGTGAAATGTACATATCACGAGTTTTACCAGTAAGAACACATTGTACTAGTGAGTCCGGTGCTCTCTTAGTCACCTCAAACTTCAGCAATTTTTCAAAATGAACAAAATATTGTTCTACCTCAATTTCAAAAAAAAAGTTTACAAACTTGATATTTCATAAAAATATTTCCATTTTCAAAATTTTGACAATTAATGGGTAACATTCCAAAAATTATCTACTTTTGATGATTTTGTAAAGACATTTGTTGAATTCACCAAAGATTTCTAGAAACTGAAATAATACTTGGGATTTTAAACACTCCGAAGCTAGTGGAATTTCAATTTCAAAAACAAAAGTTTTCTGAAATATTTTTGCAAACTTCGTATTCCTAGGACGAGCGCCCAATTTTTTGTTACCCATCTATGCTCGTAAAATAAGTAACAGAAGAGTTAGGACAACAAGCCAAATAGTTTATTTCACTAGAATACAAAGTGAAAAATGAAAACAAAGAATGTAATGTGCTGCGAATTAAATCCAAATTGTAAACCAGGAATTAAAACATAAGTCCTAGTAATAAAATTGTCTGAATGAAACTCGGATCAGGCCATGATGAGATCCGAAACTGAGGGCGATGACGTGTTAAAATTAATTGCAGTGTATAGTGTCTGCTTATTTGAAGGCATTTAGATCTAATACATGGTGTAATGACCAACTTGGGTTCATAACCTTAGCAGAACTTGGTTCGGGCCAACTTTGTCACTGTCACGCTAGCACGTTAAAGGCACGATAAATTATGTATCATAAATCGTGTCCTACAATCCATCACGACTCAGTGACGTAAACATATCATAAACAAAAACCTATACGGTCATCAACGAAACTGAATATGCAAACCCACATCACGCTTTTATCACCCAATTGAACAACATGAATATAAAAGCATCAGGCGAGCTACATGCATGAATTTTGATAGAATGGGGGGGGGGGGGGTCACGAGGAAATTGTCAGTAGTCTAGAATATCTATAGCTTTTACTTCTTTACTTGATGTGCCAAAAATAAAATAACTGAAATATTTAATAATTTCTACCATCCTGTTAGTCATGACAATTACACTAAAATAACAATAAAAATGCCGAGCCTCAAGAATACTGCTTGAATAGCAGATATCCATTAAATAAGGCAAAAATCAAGATGATGCTGGTTCCTGGCAGAATGATCAGCTGTAAAGGTTATACATGGCGTACGGTATAACTGGTAAAGGATGTCCCCTAAGAAACCAAAGGAAGAACTATTGACCAACAAGATGCTACTGGCAGCTATACTATTGATTTGATTGTATTGCCACACAATTTATATTAGAGAAAAACATTTTTATTATTCGAAGATGTAATGGAAAGTATATAATTTAAGTGCGTAACTGATTCGGCCGCTCTCCACTCTGTCTCACCTGGTTAAAAAAGACTACACCATAAAGATACCTTAAAGAGACGGCAACGGACCTAATAGACCTCCTCCCTTTAACGCCAATATAAACCAAATCTCATATTTTCGCACGTCAGTTCATTATATAGGGTTGTTCAGCATAGAATACTCGAGAAGCATTACAACGAAAACGATGTGGTTCGTTGTTGCGGCACATTGAACTGCTGGTTCATCTGGTTTACTGAGAGGTGCAGAAGCACCAGCTATGGGTGCTGACGACGACTCAACTGGTACTAATATGCATTTATAGTGCCTCTTTATTCTCAGTATGGAACAGTTCCCTCAACTGATAATACAGAAAGAAATACCATAAATGCGCTAATAGCTCATTGTAATGCGACTGGAAGCTCACCACTAAGTGCTGCTACCCATACAGGTGCTACGATAGGAAAAGCGCAATTTATTGATCTCATGATCAATGCTCGAGCGTACAACAATGTTACGCTAAACGAGAATACTTAACAGATAGTTCAAACAAAGTTTCGATGATACTTCCATTAAGTACACTATTGAATTTTGTAGTATCAAAGACTTACTCTTGAGCGATGAAAGCTGTCGGTGTTGCTGATGGCCAGTTCTTAATATCACAACTTTCATTATAGAAGTCACAAACTGTAGTGTAGGTTACTAAAGTAATCGAGATCGAGACAATTTTAGCAGCTTAAAATTGAAATATATTCTTTAAACAAAATAATATTTATCAGATTGCAATACCGAATTCAACTGAAAACAACTAGCGAGTAATTACAAGGTCAAGAAACAGCTTCCACGTCACATATCGTGTTTCAGTGGCATACAAATGCAAGATAATGTTGTTTTTGATAACCTGTGCACCAGACGAATATTCAAAACAGTGCATTCTAAATAGCATCCGGAACAAGCTAAGGAATGCAATTCTACATTTGTCCTAAATCGGGACGAATATCGCGCTTACAAAAGAACCAAGACATGATAACGGATCTGATATTTTATACACAGAGTTTACAACACTGTATCCAATCTTTAACTTTGATGTATCAAAACATTCTGAACAAGCTATTTGATCAACGGCTGATATAGACGTCACAGTGACATTAGAGGCATATCCAGGTGTTGGTGACAACCAAAGACAAAACCACAAAACACGTATGCACTAATAACATCTTACTCTGGTAAGGTAAAATGAGCATTAACGTTTACGGAGCAACTGACGAATTTTGTCGGACGAAACCAGGCAAAGAATTAAGTATAGTTTACACGAAGTACGTTTATCAAAAGAACGGGTTTAAATTCTTGCACAAGCTGTTGGAAAACTACATACGGTTTTATTTAAGAGTGATCTCGGGAACTCTCAAGGCCCATGCGTCCAAGAAACATTGCTATTGACACCAACACAAATTAACAAATTGTCAAACGGCAAACTTTTCATACATTTATCAATAGAATAAGATATTGTTATGTCAATATCGCAAGAGATCCGCGGTTGTTTTTAAGGACCAGCATTAGCAACTATCCTAAGAACAATAGTACCAAAGATTCGTTCCGTGTTGGGTACACTAGGAATTTCTCGCTAAGAAACGGAGTACCCCGCGATGGAATTAAAATTGTAGGTGGTATCAAGTAAGCTATGTAATGGACGCAAACTTTTTTCTGCAAAAAGATAAATAATGCCAAAAAATGCGACAACTAGATCAAAACGAAAACGACTGGCAAGTCAAAATAGATAACAACCCCCAACAATAGAGATACGACGCGAAAGCACAACCTTTCATCTAACACTAAAGTATAAAAATTATAACGTATTGTCTCAGTTCAGAACTAGATGAGAACACAAAGAGAAGGCCACAGAAACAACTAAACAAAATAGATAAATGAGGAAAAGTGTTTGTGCCGTTTGCGGCAGGAATAAGAGTATGTTTTTGAAAGAGCAACAAACAGAAAAGGCTGGTGGCGGGACAGCATGCGGTCCAATTCTGACGGACAATTAACTTTATTATCACGTCAAATAGTATAAATGTGCAAGTGCGGCTGAGATTCAGATAAATATTTTTATGGAAGAAAACAAAATAGTAACATACTGTTAACGTTGGAACCATCGCTATGTTATTGGATCGGGTTTAGATATTCGCAAATTGATTGGCAAAATTCCGAAGCTTCAATGAAGTTAGACACTGCTAGGACATAATACACAAATTATTGGAATTAGCTTAATCAACAGCTTATTGAAGATGTTATGTTTTTTTTAATAGAACAATAAACTTATAATAAATCAGAATGTGAAGAAAAGATGCTGGATTAACTAAGGGATATGACACCACATTGACTTCGAGAAGGTTCTGATTGAAGGTTAGTGTAGGTTAATTATTGGAGCCAAATATAATTTAGGTCTCAAAACTGATCATGCTCAACACGATTGGGAAGCTGCACCAACAATCTTTTCAGCAGAAAGGTCATAGCAAAAACCGTTGATGATATTTGGGCAATAGATCTTGCCGATCTATTGATAAGGATAAAAATAGCAAACGATAACTGCTAAATATTGTTGATGTTTTAGTAGATACGCTTTCAGTGTGCCTATTATTAATAAACACGAACAACGATAACAACTGCATTGCAAGATATTACAGGAATAACAGAAAGGAAACCTAATAAGATTTAGACTGACCATTGCTAAAAGTGTTTGAATAAACAGATTGAGCAATCTCTGGCACAAAGCAATATTGAAAACAAAGCGGCAAGAAATGAGGAAAATGGTCTTTGTTGTCAAGTGGTTTAATAACACGCAAAGAAACTATCTACAGACATTTCGAAACTTGAAATACTAACAGGTATGTTGATAATCTTCCGCAAATTATTTCACATTGCAATAGCATGAAACATAGGACATTAGGTGTTTGACATTATATCTTCCTGACCTGCTATATTTTTGCCGATTAACACCAACTAGTGTAGTAAAATCATCAAGGGCTATTTCTTAATCTGGTTCTTCCTTTTCAGGAAAAAGATAAGTTTAAAGATCAAATTGTATTTGTTTTATTTCTTTGAAGCTAGCGGGATTCACATAAATCTCATCAAGATCAGAGTAAAGATCATCTAATATGTTCAGTAATTAATGTCATTATAAAACTAAATTTTATGTAAATACATGTATAGTAATAAAATAAACATCTTAAACTTTGAGCAATTGGAACAAGCTTTAAGACACTGTTTCAGATCTAAACTGTGAAAGGTGATCTTAGTATGCCAAACGACTAAAGGTCATGGTGCAGTGTCCTTCTCTGTTCGCAATGGTGTTGATGGTACTTCTGACGAAGAACGTGCTGATCCTTTTATTACATCAACATCGATAAAGATAGTAGTAGGAACATATATAAAATCGTTACAAAATGCAATAATCTAGGAGAGCCTTATGAAGATTTACGAATATGCATGATCAGGTTCAAGTTGGAAATTTCAGACAATGGAAATGTTTCATTTAATACTATGAAGTATATTTCATTGCGTGGTATACCGTCTGTTGAGCTTCCTGATGCAACTAGTACTCTAAATGTAGCATCAGCGTTAAAAAAGACGATCTGTAGTTTTAGTGGGCAGTGCTCTCAGTGTTATTTCCTGATTAAAGACCATGCTAACTGAGTGTCGAAGAATGTTTAACATGTTAATGCACCTGATCTTAGTTATATCAATTTTACTGTTGCATAACATCGAATTTTATAGTTCGAAATCTAATCCATTTGAGCATTAATATGGTTGATGTTGACCATGTCTGTATTTACCCAAAATATGTAATTATATAAAACAGTATAAACGTACTGTTTTATAAAGGAAATTATGTTGGATCAAGACAACAAAAAGCAATATAGCAAGCACAGAAAACATGTATTTCTGCAAGACTTGGGACGCCAGGCGGTGAAAGCCGCGAGCTCGTGGAAGCAATGAATCAGACTACCCTTCTATCAAACAGGAGTATTACCATCGCAATATGGAACGTGAAGACAATGTATGAGGCAGGAAAAACAACACAGTAGCAGCAGAGATGAGAAATTATAACATATTCCTACTGGGCATCAGCGAGACGACATGGATTCAATCTTGACAAAAAAGACTGATGACAGGAGAGATGCTACTGTATTCAGGACAGTAGGAAGAAAATGCGCCTCATACACAAGGGGTAGGGTTCATGCTGTCGAAGCAAGCAAATAATTCACTGATGGGATGGGAACCATATGGGCCCAGAATCCTCACAGCAACGTTTAGGAACAAGAAGGAGAAAATTAAGATTAACGCCATACAGTGATATGCACCAACAAATGAAGGCGACGTAAAAAGATAATGACCAGTGTTACATCAGACTACAGAACATAGTAGAGAATTTCCCAGACAAAGACATTAACATCCTCATGGGTGACTTCAATGCCAACGTTAGGTCAGACAACACTGGGTATGAACCAAGTCATGGGGATCCATGGCATAGGGGAGATGAATGAAAATGGAGAGAGATTCGCAGGCCTTTGAGCACTGAACTACCAGGTCATCTTAGGTACCATCTTTCCCCAGAAGAGATTCTACACGAACACGTGAATATCACCAGACTTGTAACAGAAAATCAGATTGACCACATCGGCACAGCCAAGTTCAGAATATCCCTTCAAGATGTGAGGTTGAAGAGAGGAACAGATGTGGCATTTGACCACCACTTAGTTGTTGCAAGGTTAAAACTTAAGCTGGAGAAGAACTGGATGGGCACAAATGAGATGAAAACGACCTATAACATCGTCCTGTTGACAGATGCAAATACTTAAGAAAAATACAGACTTCCTCTTAACAACAAGTACCACGTGCTACAAGAGCTGCTTGAAGACAAGGTAGACAGTGTGAACACCAAATGGCAGAAAGTTAAGAAGGGAATAAAATCAACATGCCAAGAAGTACTAGGTCCCATTAAGCACCAGCAGAAAGAACGTATTTCAGCCAAAACATTGCGCAAAATGGTACAAAAAGTGTACACTGATGCCCACAGATAAGTAAAAATAACCATCAAGATAGACAAGATAAAATACCTTGAAGGACTGGCAGCAGAGGCAAAATAAGCGACCGGAAGTGGAAACATGAAAAGCTGTACGACATAACCAAGAAGCTGTCTTTACATAGAGACCAGTAAAGGACAAGCATGGAAAGACCATACCAAGTACAGAACAGCAAAGGAATAGATGGGCAAAACATTTTGAAGAACTGTTGAACAGGCCAGCACCAAAAAATCCCCCAGAAATCCACTCAGCCAACGCAGATCTTCCCATAAGCTGTGACAATCCCACATGAGACACGATCAGGAAAGCCATCACCCAGCTAAAGAACGGCAAGGCTGCTGGACCTCATGACATCTCAGCAGAAGCACTCAGAGCAGACCTAGAGACTTCAGTGGAAATGCTATACCATTTCTTTGTGAAGATATGGGAGGAAAAAATAACAGCTGACTGGAATGTGGGACACCTCATCAAAATCCCAAAGAAAGGCGACCTCAGCAACTACTCCAACTATAGAGGAATCACATTCTTGTCAGTACCAGGAAAAGTCTTCAACCTGGTCCTCTTGGAGAGGATGAAGGAGGCCGTCGACCCCCACACCCACCCACCCCCCCCCCCCAAGTTACGAGATGAGCAAACGGGCTTCCGGCAGAACAGTTTGCGTACGAACCAAATCGCTACTCTTTGCATCATACTCGCGCAATCGTTGGAGTGAAAATCTTCGCTCCACATCACCTGTGTCGATTATGAGAAGGCATTTGACAGCGTGGACCTATACACACTCTGGAAACTTCTTCGCCACCATGACATTCCAACCAAGCAGGTGAACCTGATCAAGAACACTTACAACAGAATGTCCTGCAGAGTCATTTATGCAGTACAGCACACAGACAACTTCCTAGTGGGGATTGGCGTCAGGCTAGGCTGCTTGCTTTCACCATTTCTCTTCCTTCTCGTCATCGACTGGATTATTACGATGACCACCAATGGGCGGAAAATGGGATTCAGTAGCATTGTGGAATCAAAGTTGAGGACCTGGACTATGCCAATGACCTAGCGCTCTTGTTCCACAGTCAGCAGCAAATGTAGGACAAGACCGACATACTGGCAGCCACATCTGCACAGGTTCGCCTCAACATCCACAAAGACAATACCAAGATCCCCAAGATCAATTATATCTGTAACAAACCACTCACACTGCATAGAAGTCCCCTCGAAGAGGTGGGGTCATTCACGTACCTCGGCAGCATTATCAACCAGCAGGCTGACACAGACGCAGATGTCAAGGCAAGGATCGGTAAGGCGAGAGCAGCTATTAAACAGCTCAACAACATCTGGAGCTCCAAACAAATTTGCTTGACTACCAAGATCAGACTGTTTAACTCCAACGTGAAGTCAGTCCTTCTGTATGGAGCAGAGACCTGGAGAAACACCAAATCCACAGTAAAGAGAGTTCAGACCTTCATCAACAGCTGCCTAAGAAGAATTTTCCAGATCCACTGGCCAGACATCATCAGCAACAACAGCCTGTGGCAGAGAACCTCCGAGCTTCCGGTAGAGGATGAGATCAAAAAGAAAAGGTGGGGCTGGATAGGACTCACCCTACGTAAGCCGCCAACCAACCAGACAGGCATTGAGGTGGAACCCTCAAGGAAAGAAAAGAAGGGGACGACCAAGAAACACCTGGCGATGCAACGTTGAGGCGGACATCATTAAGATGGGTCACACCGGGAGTCAACTTGAGGGGATGGCACAAGACAGAAGCCTAAGGCGACCTTTTGTGGGCGGCCTATACCCCGGCAGGGGTGACGGGCAAAACAATTAATTAAATGTTCTAAAAGATCAAATCAAGTCATGTTGGAAAATCCAAGACGTAAGTGTAGTCTGCACTATCTTGATATACAGTTCATTGTGGAATCACAAGATTTAATACTCCGGTGGTGTAGAAAGCCAAATATAAGCTTGATAAACTGTATTGGTCCAATAATGTTGTATGAGCACATCAAATATTTCCAGAGATACAAAATAATCCTTTAAACTTTAACTGATAATATAACATAATACGAAACACATGCTACAATAAAAGAAAATGACTTAACGTCAGGTGTAAAAGCCTAAACCTGAGAACATTTTGCTAAAACTCCCCAAACTGCGAACTCGAGAAAAAAGGGGTCACGTGATCGTGTTTATACCATGTACTCCAGCAGCAGGGGAAGGGGGCGAATCCTACATTTGCCCGAGACATCATTTGCTCTAAATCAAACAAACATCTCGAGAGAATTAATTCGAATCCTTCTTTTTCAACCAAAAAAAAAAGGATTACTTCCTCGAAACATATGTTTTTCGCAAATCATACTCCAAGACCGTTTTCATCGTTTAGTCAAAATACGGTCTCATCGTGATGTCATCACCCCCCCCCCCCATCCCTGCTGCTACAGGTTAATAATTTATTTCAACCAAATATTTGATCGAGTCCGATACGATATCGTGTCCGAGGATCATGTAAATTTATTGTTATAAATCCATGCGGGGTTGACTGAGCTTTACTAAAGAAATTTTTAAATTGATTGAAGTCCATATCGGAACACCATGTCTGCCAAATATTTCGTAGCGTATGTGTATCAACGCCGTTAAACACAGCAAGAATATTACAGTTATCTCTGATCACTTTTGGAATCTGAGTGTAGCGTTGAGTGACATATATCACGTCAGTGTTTTTATGCCTGCCTCGGGAAAATATTCTAGCTGGATTTTTTTGATTGTCTAACATCGCATCGTCGTATACGACTAAATTGTTAATGCTCCCATCAAGGTCATCCACGGATGGTTCCTCGTCAATATCAGTTATAAAATCAATGGCGTTCTCACCCTTAATTTCTGATGCATTCTCGTTAAAATCATTTAACACTTGATCATCTACGCTAGGAGCAACTAAATAAAAACTTATCCCACTTCATCCATCTCACTATTAAATTGAGCAATAATTGCGTCTTGCCGGATCCAGATTGCCCGATTATAATTTCGCGGATAGAGATTGGTAGCGCTGCATGATGCTTAACTGGTTCTCTTGTTTTAGTCGCTGAAAAATCAATTATATTCATATCTCTATACATAAATTATGGATCTATATTGTGTAAAGTGTAAAACGCGTACTAACACAAATGATGTGACGACGATTACAACTAAAAATAACAGATCAGCACTTACTGGTAGGTGTGCAACATGTGGTATAAAAAAGTTGAGATTTGTTTCTAAGAAATCCGGATATGTTTTTAAAAAAAACGAGGAGGTGATATCGCAGCCAAATTGGCAAAACTCCCTGGAACCCCATGGGCAAAGTACCCCGGAGAAAAGCACCTTCCAGGATATAGCTACTGTGGCCCCGGAACACGATTAGATATCAGACTTGATGATCAAAATCTACCCCGACCCGGCGAGTATCCGATAAACGCTATTGATAAGGCGTGTCATGCTCATGATGTTGCATATAAAAGCAGCAATCTGCAAAACAGGCATCTCGCGGATGTGAAATTAATTCATGCGTTAAATGCTATTCCTGATAAATCTTTCAAAGAAAAACTTGCTTCGTGGTTGGTAAAATCAGCTATAAAAGGCAAATTGATGATGGGCGCTGGTAATTAATAATATGGAATCTATTTATTATTCTCCGAGGGGATACTGGAGGGGTAACGCTGCAATCAATAAACTCGCCAACGCTGCAAAAGTGAAAAAGGCCACTTCGGCTAATTGGTTATCCAAACAGGCTATATGGCAAATTTATCTACCGCGTCCTAAACAAATCAATTTCTCGCATTTTGATGTTACCGGACCCAATGAAGTTCATCAAGCTGATTTATTGTTTTTACCACATGACAACGGTTACAAATACGCGCTAACCGTAGTTGACGTTGAGAGTCGATACAAACAAGCAGAACCGCTAAAAACAAAATCATCACCTGAAGTTGCTTCTGCATTTGAAAGGATTTATCAACGAGGCCCACTACGTTGGCCAAATCTATTACAAGTTGATCCTGGCAAGGAATTTCAGGGTGTGGTTTCATCTACAATGAAACATCACAATGTCACCATCAGACGGGGGCATACTGCACTACATCGCGATCAGGCAATTGTAGAACGATTTAATCGGACTCTTGCTGAGCGGTTATTTGGATATCAATAAGCAAAAGAATTCATCCAAGAAAAGCGATCCCGTGAATGGGTCAAAAGGTTACCGGGGGTAGTTGCAGCGATAAATAACGAGATTACCAGAGCAATCAATATGAAACCTAACAACGCAATAAAAAAAGTATATACCACAACCACAGCGGGATAGCGTTTCTCAGCCAATTCTCAGCAATGTCACCGTGAAATATTTATATGAACCAGGAGAACTCGAAGGTGGTAAAAAAGGGCTACTGATCCTGTTTGGAGTGTCACTACGCATAGCATATCTACTATAACACGATCAACTGGTAGACCTCCAATCTATAAATTGGATTCAACTGCCCCTCAGCGGGGTTTTACACGCGAACAATTACAAGTGATTCCTGATGATACTTAATTGCCGCCGCATGGTCTTTACTAACGCCGTTGCGTCTGTTGCACTCAAGACAAGTCAACATTACATTGTTTCTGACATGACCGAGACTGTTATTTTTCTGTCTACGGTAAATTGGCGAGGATCTTTATTCGAATACTGCCAACGCATTATACAATTGCAAGTCGCGCAGTTATTATTATGTTGTTGCTTCAGCGTAATTATTAATTCAGCATCAATATCAAATTCTCGTTGTTTTTTTTTTGTCTTGTTGTTTGTAACCGGAGAGTTTTTTTATTAATGATGCTAACATCAATATCATCCATTGTGGTGTCGTCATCAAATACAATTCTTCGAAGCTGATATATTCGCCGTACTCTAGACACTGCAAGATAGACTAAATTTGACCACTCAATGCGATTATCGACTATCCAAACAATTGTATCCGCGATGGTTTTTCCCTGCGAGGAATGTATTGTTGTTACGTAACCCAGTGTCCATGGCGATTTATTAGCACGCAATGCGCCTTCGACAACACTGATATCAACCAGCACAATATCATTTAATACTAGTGTTTGTCTTTCGCGCTGTCCTGGAATTTCAACGTCAATATTCTGTCGCCGTGTGTCAGCGGGTCTATAACACAATGGAACATTTATCAGGGGATATTTTTCTTTGTGAAGCTCAAACAACTTTTTCTGAAGTGTGTCTCTGACTATTTTTCTGCTAGAAACTACAAAATCGTTTGGTCTCCATGTGTTATAAATTTATTTCCCTGATTATTTCACATTGGATTCTGTCGGGTTTCAGTCTAATTAATTTTTTAACCTCACTTAATTGTTCATCAAGTGCCCTATAATCGCTATCAATTTCTTCATAATAGTCCACGAATTCTTTCAGCCACTTATGTGGACCCGCGCCGACAAATGGTGGTGGCTGTCCATGATCTCCGCACATTATCACGGTCGTGTTTTTTGTCAGCAGCCAATCCAAGAATATCTTTAATATTTCTGTTGATACTGTGCAAACTTCATCCCAAATTATAACCTCGGGGATGAATTTCTCTCCCATTCGTTCAGGTGTCTATTTGTCACCACTGTATCTGAAAAAACTATGATACGTACACGCGGAAACGCCTCGTTGTTTTATCTCTCTGGCTAATATATGTGTTGGCGTCAGCACAATCATGTTTACGCGTCCTCGATATAACTCGATTGCACGCGTCATTTTTCCTGACCCGCCACAGCCGTTTAAATAAACTGTTTTATATCTACAAATTGGATCTGATATCGGTGGTGCATTAGAACATTCTGATAAATTATCACCGTGTAAGTAATTACTTTTAATTTCAACATCTGCTGATTCAGAATAATCACGCAGCATTTCTTTTTTAATTCTCCATGATCCCCAACTTTCATCCGAATTAGTGAATTCAGCAACTGCGCAACTGTACTTGCTGTTAATGTAAAATGAATCACCGGCAACTCTAACCGCAGTGTCAGGAAATCTATTTATCATTGAAAATAAATTAATACAAGCATAACCCAGCATCGACGACCTCAAATGCGTATACGGGGATCTGTAACCGTCGCTATAAGTAACAACCGTACCCAATTTTGTTCCATCGGACAAAAAAGCATCTTTACGATCCACATATATGTTTTTGGATACTGCATCCGCGATAACGAAGTCGTATTCGGTGTTATCCATAATCAGCCGAGAACAATATCGTTTATAGTCGCATTTTTTTCCTCCCTGAGTGAATTTTCCGATTAGTCTTCTGCCGAGATCTTTTGCTTCGATGTTTCGTTGATTAAATACCCGTTTGGACCACTCAATGATATATTCTTCGTCTGCATCAATATGTTTTCTGGATTCCTCAATTATACTATCAAGACGTTCCGGTGTTGGCAACCAGACATTGTTTTGTTTCCGATATGATATAATTGCTTCACTGACCGTCAGCGAAATTAACATTTTTGTATCAATCATGAATCGTAATAACGCTATTGGCAGCCACTTCTTTTCAGACATGTGTCTACCAATCCAAACATAACAACAGCGATGATGTCCTGCTGCGAACTCAAATGATACTACACGAGCGAATCCAGTTAAATCAAAATCAGGCAGCGGCCCATTAATTGCAACACGAGTCATTTCATGTACGGGGTGTCCAAATCGTTTAAAATACTCAGTACACTCTCCATAACCAAGAAAACTTGCTGGATAACAAGCAACCATATCAAATGAAATGATATTATCATGGTCGTATTTTTGATTCCATAAACCGCCATGATTAAATTCTAAACAACTAGCCTCAATGTCTGGCAAGAATTCTACGTGCGTTGGTTTCCATGCGTTTTTGATTCTTGCAAAATGAGCTGCAACCGACGGGATTGTAAAACAGTTTGTCAATAATTGTTCGTCGTTGATAATTTCATCGTTGATGATTTCATCATTGTTGTTGCCTTCGCCACACGCCGTTAAAAATCCGCTAGCTGTTTTTTTCATTTTGTTGTGAAATGCTTCAGTGCGGTATAATTCACCGTTTGGTCTTACAAACTGATCAAACGTATTCGTGTCGTTTTCAGTGCTGCGAAGTAACCACACCGACACGGGGTCGTTTTTACTCAAATGCGCAATAGCATCGAATAGTTTCTCTTCAACGAGAAAACCGTCCCTGGAGAATTCTTCTCGTAAGAATTCGTCGGGTATATACTTTATTGTTCTGTTTCGTGGAAATATTGTGACCGCGGACGTCCATGCGTGTTCGTTATGATCAATAATTTTAATTGGGGCTCCATTTTTGTTGTATTTTGATTCGTATAAAACTTCTCCGGTTATCGTCATAACTGTTATTGGAAATCTCAGTGATGTTTCTAATTTCGCTATATCGCTAATAGTTGCTCCGGTGTCTTTCACCGTTAACTCCCATTGAGCTATTTTGCTACGCCGTAGATCGGTAAGTTTGTACCCTCGGGATGCATTTGTAAAATGTTCTGTTATTCGTGCTGCTACACAATTGAGTGGCAAAGCCACTGACGACGAAGTCGCCGGCGACGACTGTTTCATTGGTTTAAGTTTTCTTATATCAGGTTTTTCATTTAACGGATATATCCCATACACAACTGCTGTTTCAGGATATGCTCGTTCATAGTATGGTTTGTCAATTCCAGTTAACAAACCCGGCTTAGAAATCACGGCTAACAACGACTGTTTTCTTGTCATTGAGAATCGGTTCAAATTTGTCTCGTATAATCCAACCGCCTGATTCTACACGGATAATGAATTTCACTCTAAAAAAGTACTTTTTGTTGCCAAGTTGTGATAACATCAACGCTGCGCTGCTGTCGTTCATGGTGGCATCAACAACGCCATCAATTCGAAATGTTGACCAGCTATGAGATGCACCGTCGTGCTTGAATTCATTAATACAATCGCGTATTTTGTTTATCAGGGCTCTATCAGTTATTGCCCGTTTTGGCACATCTTTGAGGGTTCTATCGAGATTAAATTTAACGTTTTTGAAAGGTTTACTTGCTGATAATCTCTCGAACTCCTCCATGTTATAATTAAAACAAGTTAGAAAAATATAGTATAATGAATCACTGCAAGTGGCTAATGATTGGATCAACAACTCCATGGAACAAAACATGCAGAAGCGAATTCTGTGGGTATCATTTACAAAGCGTTCGCAACGGTTCCTTTGGCCCCCTTCCGTGCCTCCGATGTGGGGTGGGGGTAAGGGGAAAATCGCAGTTGTGTCTCAGTTGTGGCGGCAAACGTTACAGGGAACTAAAACGCTATTATGACAAACGAATAGAAAATGCAGTCATTGATCCTACTGATGACTCCGTCAGCGACAAAATCATAAAAAAACCAAGACCACATTGATAGACTTATAATTAAAGCAAATAATAAATTAGACAAATGGTATTATTATACAAATGAGCCAAGATTTCAGACCTCACCCAGTGCTTGTTAATTATGAAGCATCCCGTGATGGTGTTGTCAGGCATCGCAGACTAAAAAAACCGGTTGGACGGGTAAATAATATGGGATAATTGTTGTTTACAGCTGGGAAGAAAACATATCTCTGTCACAGAGCCATCTATGAAGCATTTTACGGATTAATCGAAGACGGATTTGTGATTGATCACGTTGATGGATTTCCTCAAAATAACAAATTGGATAACTTACGAGTTGTTACTCAAAGTGAGAATGCAAAATTAGGTGGAACCGGCAAACACGCAAAAAGGGCAAAACATGTCAAAGCATTTGATACAGAAACCAACGAAGAAAAAATATTTCAATCAATAAATGAAGCCAGTACATATTTTGATATTTGTAGGTCTTCAATACGATTTGTTGCAGAAAATATAACTAAATTAACTCTGTCGAAGAAAAATGGCCATAAAATAAAATTCGTATACATCTGAAACGATTCAAGGGAGATAAATCCTTTATGGATAAGTCCGACGCCACTCATAACACTCTACTCACTAAGTTCCCTTGTATTATGACCGTCAAAGGTATTTTGTGTCGTCTGCTACACCTGTAGAGAGAGTTATAATTGGCATAGGCGCGCGCACACATGACTGTAATGGAGAATAATACTTGAGTTTCGGTAGATTTGTATTTATCAACTTTTAACATTTTTTAAAACTTTTTATTGTCGCTTGGCTAAAACTGCATCATTTAAACAGTTGTATTTATTTAGACCATCTACATTCAGCTATTAATACACTTTTAGTACAGACGGTCTTTATAATCCAACGCGTTACCTATGTTCGCTCAGCCGGAACGAGAATGAAACACTAGTGTTTTCCATTCATTGAAGTAAGTGGGCGTGGTTAAAATTCCTCTGTATACAGTTCTTTGTGACCTAATCGGTAACGCATTTTGTCTAGAGGATTAGAACAGAGAAAATACACGCTGTTATCTAACAACTGTATTATTTTGTTTAATGTTTTATTTAAATATTTTGTCTCATTTAAATGTTGTGAAACAGCATTAATAAGTAATTCAAGGAAATAAAATAACACACCCGTGAATCAACGCTGCTGTATTAGTCACCTTATATATGTTATGACTCGTAATAAGCTTGTGGCTTTCGAAAGCCAAATCCGACCGATCAAAACTAACCAACGCCATTAACCCGGGCGTGTGGTTGTCTTTTGTCAATCATGCAACCGGGTTAATTTAGTTTGGTTGCTTTTGATTGGTTGGATTGGCCGTAGAAAATCTGCCCCGTCGTTTCATGTTTGTGCTGTCTTTTGCCGTCCCACATCATTACATCACAAATTCCATCATCGTTTCATTGAATATACCATCCTTAATTAAGTATATATTGAATTGTACCGTCCCGCATCAATCGTTTCATTGAATATATACCATCCTTAATTAAGTATATGTTATGCCTAAAATCTGCCACAACACTCGAGTGGAGATATATATGGAATTGTGCCGTCCAACATCAATCGTTTCATTGTAAATATCCATCCTTAATTAAGTATATGTTATGGCTAAAATCTGCCACAACACTCGAGTGGAGATATATATGGCATTGTGCCGTCCCACATCATCGTTTCATTGTAAATATCCATCCTTAATTAACTTAATTAAGTACATGTAGTGCTGTCCCCCAAGCATATCTTCTGGGCGGTCTAAGATGGCAGTTGCCACGTTAGGCCTCCCGCCGGAGATGTATGTTTCGGGTTCCTTTGGGCTTACTTGGATGTGAAGGCAACCAAGGAGTTCCAAAGATGTGTTGTCGTATTTGTCCCCCAAGCATATCTTCTGGGCGGTCTAAGATGGCGTTTGCCACGTTAGGCCTCCCGCCGGAGATGTATGTTTCGGGTTCCTTTGGGCTTACTTGGATGTGAAAGCAACCAAGGAGTTCCAAAGATGCGTGTTGTGCTGTCCTTAATTAAGTTAATAAAGTAACCTCTGGGTCTCTCTGACGTCATAGGGCGCCAGCGAGATTGCCAAATGAGTGTTATTTTTTTAATAATTAGAGGTAAAATGTATTATATAAATAATGGATATCAAAGATGTAAATTCTATAATTGTTGAAATTTCAAATTTGAAGAATCGAGGGATAGTATTATCTGAAGATCTCGACTGCGACAGGATTGCCTCGGAATATGAAGACATTGAGTATCAGTTTAGTAAGGGTCGTTATGTTTTACCTAAGATGTACAGGCTCGTGAAAGGAATTCAAAAGTCCATCAATGCTTGTTTGTACGGTAACGACATTAATGTATTTATAACGCTATTTAGCACCGTTGAAGCAATACGTCTAAAGCTCGGCCAAGAGTATCAAAAACGAGCTGAAATTAGTTCTAAGGTTCGTGATCTTAGACAAATATTAAACGAGGAAAAAACCGTATCTTAACCACGTGAGCGTTACTATAAAAAATAGGCTTTCAGTAAATTTTTCAGTAAAAAATTTATTTTTTTTAGCGTTTTTTGTAACACTTGTTGAAAGAATACTCATCAGATTGGGCTTGCTCATGCATTTATGTGCGTACTGGATGGTCTGGTTGTGGTAGCAAGTAATCACCGCGACGCCTCCATTTTCACGTAGTTGTTGTTGTTGCCGCGTCGTTAACAAAAATCGTTCATCGCCGTTCTCAGATATTACAATTCTGAAACCCCCAGCGATGTTATTTCTGAAACACTCGCGGATAGCGTCGTACAGTTTAACCCTGTCGGAGATGGATACGTTAGCTTGATGGTACATTATTTAATAACTCAGCTTTTAATTGTGATAGTTTCACATTTGAAAACTCAGTTCACAAACAATATATGGTAGGTGAATCGCTTACAACTAGATTAGCCCGAGAGCGGCAAGCAGCAATTAAAAAGTTTATACCGGTTCGAGACAGACTTAGCGAAAAACTTCAGCAGCGACAACAAGCGCAGACTGACTTTTCTGTGTCAAGTGAACAACTGTTTACTCCGATAACAAGTGCGACCAAAGATGTGAAAAAGTTAACTGAAGCAGCGATATACGGAGATATTCCTGAACGAGAACGAGCAAAGAAGGCGCCGCTGCTTGATACACTTGAAAAGATTGCAGCAGAGACCGAACAAACGTGCGCAAGGATACAACAGCTATCCAGTGATATAAAAACTCAACGCGAAATTGAAGAACGCGAATAAGAACAGCAAGGTTCAGCTGGAGGAAAAGACTATTCACCTGAGAATATATTTACAGTCGCAGCATTAAATGAAATTAGAGACAACCATACGGATTCCGAATTAGCTGATTTTGCTAGAGACAATTTTCCAAAGGGTAAAAGAGAGAATTTATTAAAAGACGAGTTTGAAAGTTTTATAAAAAGCAAAGACACTTGGGCATCAAAAATATATCTAGCGAAACGCGGCGGGGATAAAATCAGAGCGTTGCAGCACCCTGGTTATGATGACTTTCTAGCTGCGGTTAAAGGCGGTCCACAACCGCCACGTTATACGGAGGATCCAATCCCGGAACAAATAGACATAAGAGCAGAAGCCGGTTCTAAGAAAACAAGTGGAAAAGGATATTCGATTAAAAATCCAAAGGATTTCAACGCAACCGTGACATGCCCTGGTAATATTCTCTCGGATATATCACGGTTGGAAGTACTTATGGGTGGAAAGCGAGCCGGAAACAACTCCGTCGAGATAATTAATGAAGCAGCTGATATCTGTAGACGATTATTTGCCGGCGGTATTATGGGCATTGATGTATATCGAGAACTCATTACTGAATTAGTTGAAAATCACAGAGACGCCCATGGTTATTACAGCGATTGATCACTAATTGAAAAACTACTAGTTTTATAACAAGATGATCATACACTACAACCATGATAAACCCGTAAGCGTCTACGTGGTAAACTCACGATTGCCTGTTTATAGAGCATATTACGGAGATGGTTTCAGCAGTACCATTGCGGGGCAATTTACAAGAATGGCCCCAAAAGTGGCGCCGTTAGCTAAACAATTATCAATGAAAGCCATTGATATTATTCGTGATAAGGGAATCAGCGCTGTTGGAAATCTTGCCGGAAAGGCATTTTCTGCCGCGAAAGATAAAATAGCATCATTGGTGCGAAAGAAACCAACAGTGCTGCCATCAACTACAGTGATGCCTGCAAAATTCAGCAAAGCAATAAATAGCGCAGTGGAAGAAAAACTAGCGTCGTTGGCTGCTTCGGTGACTCCGTCGCCATTGACGGCTTCACCGGTAACAGATAGCGCTATCATGAACGCGATAGCAGGAAGTGGTTTGAAACGAAAACAAAAACGACGATGATTACAAAGAGTTTTTTCAATTGAAAACACTAGTGTGAATAATATAATGTTTAAACGAACAGCTGATCCGGCCTTCGATATAGAAGCCCCAGTACCCAAGGACAATTCCGTCCGCGATTATCAATACTATTCCTATCATGCAATACAACCCGACCTACGATCGCGAATTGAACTTCAAGTTCAAGATACCAGTAAATACTTTTTGCCATATGAAGCATTTATTGAAATCGAGGGAAAACTCGTAACAAATGTTGCAGCTGATACCCCATATGCAGATAACGCAAATATCAGAGTTGGTTTTGTTAATAATGGCATAATGGCGTTATTTGAAAGTGCAAGATATCTCAGTGATGGAAAAGAAATTGAATCAATAGACCGTGAAGTTGATGTTGCAACAACAATAATCGGGCTAGCAAGATATTCTGATGATTATACAAGGTCGGCTGGTCCATCTATGATGTTTGCAAAGGATACCTCTGATAACGCTGACCACCTTCAATACATTAAAGTGTTAACATCAAGAGATAATGCAGAAGCCGATCAACAAGAAGCAAAAATAATTGAAGATGAAATCGCTGAGACGTTAAATTTAGCAAGTGTTGACCCGAACGAAATAGTTGTATTTCAAGATCGCCAGGGTAAATTGAAAAGCAGTAATATATCCGCGGATGACATTTTGATACGCAGCGCGACACCGCTGAAAACTCTATTGCGCTGTATTCCAGCGGTGGACGACTTAAACCAGGCGTACTTGTGTCTACGATCACCGACGCGATTGCCGCCCACGTCCGTGAGCTGGATGATTATATACGAGGTTATAATAGTTTTCGCAAAAATGTCGTACATAAATTCTTTGGAACCCCGCTTGTGGTTGGCATGACTCTCGCTGAAATTAAAAACTTATTCTTTTTTAACAAGGAGGCGGGGAGGATGATGAATGAAAATGAAATCAAGGCAAATTATCTCGATATTTACACGGATATTTCTAAAAAAATAGAAAATCTTGAAAAGGTACAAAAACCCACTAACGACGTCGTTGTTAAGTTTTTTGGAACCCCGCTTGTGGCAGGCATGACTCTCGCTGAAATTAGCGAGTTTATTGGCAAGCATACTCAAAATACCTACGTCGCTAATAGTTTCTTTGGTGTCCCAGCTACATCTACGATGACTCTCAAAGATATTAATATGTTTATGGTGAGACAAACAACACTTAATACCATCGTGGATACATTTTTTAGGGAGAACACCTGTGTCTGAAACCACATCTCTGACAGGCCCAACCCTCGCTGAAGTTAAAAAAGCTATTGACGAACAAAAAACCGCCAGCAAAATTGTTAATAAATTCTTTGAGGGTTCTAAAAGTTACAATATCACGACGACATATTCTCAACTCGACGGGAATTATAAATCCCAAACAGGTTTTGGATTTAACCTCCTTTTGGTTTCATTTTTTAAACACCGCGATGGAACGGTGATGAAATATACCGAAATCAAAAAAACTCGACGTTTACGATGATATTCTTAAACTAAAAGAAAAATCTGAAAAGGTAAAGATTCCGCTTCCACACATGGGCATTAAAAATATCGTGTATACGGTCGATCATGGAACCATGGATTGGATAAGAGACGTTTATACTACATTGTCCATCGGTATCTGGGGTGTCAGCGGCATGGGGGCGCTGGCTACAGGCCAACATGGGTCAATGGTATCTACAGGCTATCGTGGATCTCTATCGATCAATTTAATATGATCGCGGCCGGTAAAACCTACTCTGGTGGCACCGCGATGTTAATTAACGATGGTCGCGGACAAGACTTTAATGTCGTCGCGGTTGATAGCTCCACCGTTAGATCAAAAATAACTTGGTGTTTAGAATTTTAGATGATTTTTCCGGCTGAAGCTAATAGCAATTACCCTTAACGATGGCGAATAATTGAAAACACTAGCGGGTTTAAAATAGTAATGACATCGATGAAATCAATTGAACCGATAATAGTCCCAGAGGTATCACAATCACATCGATATCGATATGATACCGTGAAAGAATTTTCCGCGAACTTGAAATCACTTTCTGAGCGCTATCGTGAAAAAATGAAAAAATACCGACGCAGCGTAGCAATCATCGACATCACCGTGTACTCGGTGTCCGGTGTGATGGCTAGCGCCGGGGTTATTTTGCCGACGGTGACCATGATGGCTCCGATTGCAGTTCCAATCGCTATCTCCGCGGCAACAACAATCGCGGCAGTCGCCACCGCGATAACTAAAAAGTTATCATCGTGTTCTCAGAAAAAACTCAGCGATTATACAGCTCGGTACCGGGTGGTATTTGACGCGTACTCGAAATTATCCGAGTTGATCTCGCTGTCGATAGATAATTCGTTCATATCCGATGTTGAATTTTCCACGATGACCCAGTTGTATAACTCCGCGATGTTGAAATTGGAAATTGAAGACAGCGTTAACAATAATGTCACTCGAACTGCTTCAACGAATCGCGGAGAATACCACTCCGATACGAACAAGCATGATATCAATAACATCAACAAACCCACAATTTAGTGTGAACTTCCCTTCTCCGATTCCAGTGCGTGAGATCGCGCTGGCAAAATTACGAGTATATCATAGCTGGCCCAATATCAGATCGGTTGCATTTGGCGGTCAGCAACCCAATAACGCACTAGTTTTCTCGTATAAGAATAAACCCGATGGTACTCCAGCGTGGAAAACTGTTTCGTTACCAACTGGGTCGTACCAAATTGAGCAAATCGATGCTGAAATTCAGTGTAGAATAAAATCAATCACGGGAAAAGAATCAAAAATAGCTATTAAAGTTCATGAACCGACGATCTCGTCGTCGATCGAAATAAGCACAGAGGGATACGCTGTAAATATTTATAACAGCTCGTTAAGAACAGTGTTAGGATGGCCTGAAAAACCACCCGGAGCCACCGCCGACATAACCACGGACGTACAATAATATCATGAAATCAATCCCATGTATCGAAATAATTTATCTGATATAAAAAAAGGAAAAATCGCCGATAGATTTACATTTACCAACAAAAACACGTTGCAATGGGATTTTATCATTAAAAGAACAGCGGATTTATCTGTTACTATTTCATTTACGCTAAATGACGTCACTGGTTATTTTAATGAAATTAATCAATTACATAAAACACAACTAGAACAACTACGGCAAACAAAATCGCAAAAACACGTTGAAATATTAAATCAGCTTATATCTGACATGGAATATATCAATGAACTAATTATTCAAACAATAACCAATGACAACAGCGACAATAAACAACGATTCCTAACCGGTTACAATATCACACAAGCCGATCTGCGTAATTTCAAGTTTCCCGGATACAACGCCGAGGAACTAAAAAAAATTTTTAGAAACAATATCAAGGTATTACAAACACTAGATTCAACTGTCCTCCTCAAATATAATAATGATCCAGATGGTGGCGGTAGGCATATTGCCCCGCACAATGTGAATATTTCAACGGTGATTGCTCTCAACTTAACATGTGACGCAATCGAAGGAAGCTATCAAATTAATCTAGAGCAATCAAATCAAGCTCAGCAAGGATATATTCTTTATTCGTTTGCACCAACAGCTCCTCCAGGATTCCTAATTATTGAAAACCCAATTAACCCTGTCTACATGCGATGCCATAATAATTCGTTAACGAGAATTAATTTCCGACTCACCGACCAGTCAAATAATTTAATTGATCTACAAGAAGAGGTGTTAACGATTAGTTTGTTTGTAAAGTCCTAAAAACTCGATCAAATATTCGGTTGAAATAAATTATTAACCTGTAGCAGCGGGGGGGGGGGGGGGGGGGGGGGGGCGATGACATCACGACGAGACCGTATTTTGACTAAACGATGAAAACGGTCTTGGAGTATGATTTGCGAAAAACTTATGTTTCGAGCAAGTAATCCTTTCTTGTTGGTTGAAAAAGAAGGATTCGAATTAATTCTCTTGAGATGTTTGTTAGATTTAGAGCAAATGATGTCTCGGGCAAATGTAGGATTCGCCCCCCCCCCCCCCCCCCTGCTGCTACTCCTAGCATGACCCTGAAGAAAACAAATTATTTTAAGACTGAAAAGTTGTTTACTTCTTAATTCACTAGTACTATCTTAATAAGAAGTAATGAAAACTAACAAAAAATATAAAACTGACAACGAAACAACTAACTTAAACAAATAAATATTAAATCAGATTTACTTAATAATAATATCAGGTTAACACTAAAAACGGAAAATATGTTTATTAAATGTATCAATCAGTTTTTCAAAATAAAGGCTACATAAGGAATAAACATTTTTAAATTGCACAATACTTATAAGTTTGGCCGTTCTAAAAAAAACAATTCACAACTTGTTTACGTCTTGTTACATTTTCATAGATAAGGCCAATTTCAATATATTTTAGCTACATTATTAAGGTTACCGATAATAAATAGATATGACGAAATGAGGTAACGAGTGTGTGTTTTTGGAATGCATCAATACAAATTGAAGTGACCAAATACAAGACGTTTATCAAGGAAGTTCATATATAATCTTAGACTCTGAACCTATTTAATAGGCGGTGGTGCCAATAACTTTCTTTTACAGGGGTTACTCTTACAAATTAACCATACAAATTGACTTCAATGAAAACGCTAATAAATTGTCTTTAAAATGTGCGGCGACATATTAAAAACAAAATGATGGATCGATAATGTTATTGCTGGGAAATCAATGTTCATGTGTTTAAATACTTCCGTACTGGTTTGTCCAGCATATTGGATGTCACACGTTTTACAGGTTATTAAATAATAGCTTTAGATGTTGTACAGTTAGTAGCACAATTCATCTTAAATGTTTCTTTGGTAGCAATGCTTTTAAAATAAGCATTTTTATTAATAAAATAAGAGTACAAATATCTTGGTCTACTATAGTTAGTTTATGAACTATTTGTACATAGTTTCTTTAGTAATGTAATACTGACCAGGAAATGTTTGAGATTATATGCTCTATTTCTAAAAAGCAAGAGACTGCTTTTGTGAAGTGATTATATTGCAAGATACCTAAAGAAGATTCCATTATATGGCAATACTTTTATCTATATAGGTAAACGTCTACTATACTAATTAATGAAATGAATGAAAATGTAATCGTTATCCCTGATTTAAATTTTTTGTGAATCTATTTAAGCAAGATACCTAGAAAGATCATCGATACTAACTGTTTTTCATTTACGTTTAAACAATTTAGCATAGTTCTGTCACAAAGATGTTTCTAAGACATAATCTACAGAAATAAGATAGATGTTACTATTGGCCCGAATTTCTCAATTTCCATAGCATTCTTTTCCATTTACATACAAATTAAAATGTAAGCAACTTGAAGTCTAACTGATATTCGCATCTCAGACAGCACTAATGTTAAAATTTGTATTAAGTTCAAAGAATGAAGGAAGAGAAGAAAAATAATTGTTGGAATGTATGTTTCATACAATATTTCACTCGTATTATATAATTATATAAACTATTTATATAAACAATCTGAATAAACTGTTTCCTTTATGCCGCTCTAACATCTCTTAAAGTACACTTTCCGTAGCACAAAATGAGCACGATGGTCAATTCAAGAGAGACAAAACCCCACACCCTTGCTGCTCCAGTCCAGCAAAACATTCCTTATTACTCACTGTGTACTGCCTCCAGATCACACACAGACAACCACGCCATAATGGTGTTCATATTCCAAAGAAATAAAAGTTCCTTACATCATTACAAAAACTTTTTCTTGAATCTAAAGCGTGTATCAATACCAAACACTAGAAAACGAAAATGATCTAAAACTTAGATTGGGACTACGTTCATCGGCCTTGAACCTGAAGTAATGACTGCGACCCGCGTCAATATGCATATGCCATATTTTTCACAGTTACGTATATCTGATCTGATATATATTTGTTTTAATTTAACATTGTTTGTCAGTTTTAATTTTTTTTTGTTTGTTTTCATTGCATGCTGTTGTAATGTTAATGTATTCACTAGAGATGATGACTGTTTCCAGAAAATCGGTTGGCCTTTACTATTTTTCGGTAAACAAGTAATGTTGACATAGATCCTGACCTTGATTCTTGGTAAGTGACAAGAAGTAAACAACTCGAACTTGAATCGTATACAACATTTCATTACTAGGAATGCTGTAATTTAAATCTTGGATTATTCATGGATTATTTTGGAATTTGATTCTTAAAACTGTAAATTATATGGTAGAAACTTGCTGTTTTCACTCTTTTTCTTTGTTATCGTTAATTTGAGCTCGTTACAACACCGGTGAGCAGGAAAGGCACCAGCGATTATTTGTGTAAATGTTTGGACATTGGCCAATGTACCAATCTGAAAGTCATCTACACGAAAGTGGTCAGTGGTTGTACGTTTGTGGTGGATATCTACACGAGGAATGTCAGTGGTTGTAACGTTTGTGGGTGGGTATCTACATGAGGACGGTCAGTGGTTGTAACGTTTGTGGGTGGGTATCTACACGAGGATGATCAGTGGTTGTAACGTTTGCGGGTGGGTATCTACATGAGGACGGTCAGTGGTTGTAACGTTTGTGGGTGGGTATCTACATGAGGACGGTCAGTGGTTGTAACGTTTGTGGTGGATATCTACATGAGGACGGTCAGTAGTTGTGACGTTTGTGGTGGATATTTACATAATGACGGTCAGTGGTTGTAACGTTTGTGGTGGATATTTACATGATGACGGTCAGTGGTTGTAACGTTTGTGGGTGGGTATCTACACGAGGACGGTCAGTGGTTGTAACGTTTGTGGTGGATATCTACATGACGACGGTCAGTGGTTGTAACGTTTGTGGGTGGGTATCTACATGAGGACGGTCAGTGGTTGTAACGTTTGTGGGTGGGTATCTACAGGAGGACGGTCAGTGGTTGTAACGTTTGTGGGTGGGTATCTACACGAGGACGGTCAGTGGTTGTAACGTTTGTGGTGGATATCTACATGAGGACGGTCAGTGGTTGTAACGTTTGTGGGTGGGTATCTACATGAGGACGGTTAGTGGTTGTAACGTTTGTGGTGGATATTTACATGAGGACGGTCAGTGGTTGTAGCGTTTGTGGATGGGTATCTACAAGAGGATGATCAGTGGTTGTAACGTTTGTGGGTGGGTATCTACATGAGGACGGTCAGTGGTTGTAACGTTTGTGGTGGATATTTACATGAGGACGGTCAGTGGTTGTAACGTTTGTGGGTGGGTATCTACAAGAGGATGATCAGTGGTTGTAACGTTTGTGGGTGGGTATCTACATGAGGACGGTTAGTGGTTGTAACGTTTGTGGTGGATATTTACATGAGGACGGTCAGTGGTTGTAACGTTTGTGGGTGGGTATCTACACGAGGACGGTCAGTGGTTGTAACGTTTGTGGTGGATATCTACATGAGGACGGTCAGTGGTTGTAACGTTTGTGGTGGATATCTACATGAGGACGGTCAGTGGTTGTAACGTTTGTGATGGATATTTACATGAGGACGGTCAGTGGTTGTAACGTTTGTGGGTGGGTATCTACAAGAGGATGATCAGTGGTTGTAACGTTTGTGGGTGGGTATCTACATGAGGACGGTTAGTGGTTGTAACGTTTGTGGTGGATATCTACATGAGGACGGTCAGTGGTTGTAACGTTTGTGGTGGATATTTACATGAGGACGGTCAGTGGTTGTAACGTTTGTGGGTGGGTATCTACACGAGGACGGTCAGTGGTTGTAACGTTTGTGGTGGATATCTACATGAGGACGGTCAGTGGTTGTAACGTTTGTGGTGGATATCTACATGAGGACGGTCAGTGGTTGTAACGTTTGTGATGGATATTTACATGAGGACGGTCAGTGGTTGTAACGTTTGTGGGTGGGTATCTACAAGAGGATGATCAGTGGTTGTAACGTTTGTGGGTGGGTATCTACATGAGGACGGTTAGTGGTTGTAACGTTTGTGGTGGATATCTACATGAGGACGGTCAGTGGTTGTAACGTTTGTGGTGGATATTTACATGAGGACGGTCAGTGGTTGTAACGTTTGTGGGTGAGTATCTACAAGAGGATGATCAGTGGTTGTAACGTTTGTGGATGGGTATCTACAAGAGGATGATCAGTGGTTGTAACGTTTGTGGGTGGGTATCTACATGAGGACGGTTAGTGGTTGTAACGTTTGTGGTGGATATTTACATGAGGACGGTCAGTGGTTGTAACGTTTGTGGTGGATATCTACACGAGGACGGTCAGTGGTTGTAACGTTTGTGGTGGATATCTACATGATGACGGTCAGTGGTTGTAACGTTTGTGGTGGGTATCACTTAAATATGTGCCACTATACGATACCTGCTCCCATGTACACCCGAGCCATCCTAATCAAAGCCCGAGTCACAAAGATAGATGTTGCATTTTTGTCTGTAACGTTCCTGTATTTTTCCTCCACACATCCTTATTTGATGATGGAAATAATGTATTTTGTGTGGAATTCCAATCAAGGGAACTAAACGCAGAGAGATTGATTTATATAGCTTCCGGTTTTGTCTCTCTTGTGTTGATCAGATTGCCCTGTGCAAAATATTAACGAATTGGCAATTCTTTTGATGATATCCTGCTTCACTTGTATATAGTAGATATTCCAAAACTTAAGCCTAGATATATTCGCAATAACAGTATGCTAATAAAAAATAAATTTGTATTCGTGCAAACGTAATTGAGAAATATGAATGCATTCATGTGTCTACAACACTGATCTAGGAGAGTAACTTTGTGTTTGGCATACTTTGACAAAGCAAGTATGATTGCAGAGAGAGAGAGAGAGAGAGAAAGAGAGAGAGAGAGAGAGAGAGAGAGAGAGAGAGAGAGAGAGAGAGGTGTAACCATTTACGGTCCACACAATTATAACAAATGACTTGCTTGTCTAAATATTGCCGATACAAACTACTTTCGCTCGCAGAGACATTGCTTTGCAATCAAAAAGTGCTTCCTCATTGGGGATAATAGTAAAATGTACTATATTTCCTTATTCGGATCTCAGATAACATATTAGGTATCACATTGCCATATGTATTGATGCCATTCTATATTTTTAGACAGGCGGACTCTATATACATCTATAAGTAACCTTCTTTCAGTGCGATTTTCGTCTTTTTATATTGAGCACAATATTGATTTCACAAGTTTTGGACGGTTTGAATCATACAAGAAAATAACATAACAAGGAATTTAAACGTGATTGTTAAAATTGCTTTTTCAACAGTTCCACTTGAAGTGTCTCAACGAATATCAGCTGTTAATATGTATCGTATACCAATAAAGGGTCCGATTTATTTGAACATTCACTATAAAATCCATGTTTGACCGAAGAAGTATGTCCATGGAGCACAAACAAAGTTTATTTTCAGCAGCTTATTGTTACCTTCGTTTGATTACTCGAGTCGTCTTCAAAACGACCGATTTCCATGTTTCCGTCGATCACCTCCTCCATCATTATTATGAATGCATGGCAAGCGGAAATGGATATGATATCATCAATGAATATAGCTTCGTGTCGCATAAACTGTTTGTTTTAATTCGAGAGAAGCCGGTAGAATATTCTAATGGTAAAGCATAACTTTGTCTTG
The DNA here is from genome assembly GCA_030141615.1 of Unio pictorum. Classification (NCBI taxonomy): domain Eukaryota; kingdom Metazoa; phylum Mollusca; class Bivalvia; order Unionida; family Unionidae; genus Unio; species Unio pictorum. The sequence continues at coordinate 6,245,276 of JARLTB010000007.1, read as the reverse complement.
CATCAATATTTTTGGCCATATATTATATATTCATCGTACCTGACTGGAATCACCGTCTTTATGATACCTGGGTGACCTATACTTTCTGTTTGAAACTCATATACTGATAACAAATCTAAATATACCGATCACATCATACAACTTTAGAAAAATCTCTTACTTAATGTGTCAGAGACACTTCAGATTTGATTAACAAAGTGAAATCTTTTCCAAAAGTATCGGACAAATATTTCCCTGGTACATTTGATATTATGTCTCTCTGCATAAACCTACAACACTTAAAAAAGATGAAAGTACACGTAGACTATAGAGAGAAACACATGAGTTAATAAAATCAGTGATTTCAATTTCTCTTGTAAATTTATGATTTTATTATATTCAAAAGAGAAGGCTTAGCAATGGTTTTTTTTAATTTTTGCTCCTTCTTAGGCATTGCTATTCATGGGAAACAGACACATGACTTATTGAATAAATGCCGTTTAAAACCAGATTTGTGGCTAACATGTCTAGATCATTTGTTTGTGATTGGGAGTTTTTCACAAAAATACCTCTACTATTTAATAGTTTGTTCAATGCACTTTACCTACAAATTCATTTGGGTCCAACGTGTCGAAAACATAGTCTCATTTATTGGCGCTAACAATGAAGGTAATGATATCATTTCTACTGTAAATGTTAAACTACGAATTACATAAATATGTTGAATATTCCTTGTATCATCCAAAATCATGCAAAGACGGAAAACCTTACGGTCAAGAGAAACTGCTCTTGTGGCCTAGTCGTGTTTTCGATCCCCGGCCGAGTCATACCAAAGACTTACAAAAATGGTACTAACAGCTATCTCGCTTGACGCTCAGCATTAAGAGGTTAGTGTTAGGACTAGTCGACTGGTGTCAGGATAATGTGACTGGGCGGGACATAATGCTACATGTCTGCGGCATGATGCCCCAGTGCCAGACATCACTATAAACTGCCTCACTGCAGACGTCGTAGCGATATGACTGAAAATTTTGTAAAGCTACGTTAAAAGAAATCCAATCAACGGTCAAGAGAAAGTATGGAAAAATAACTTTTTTTAACGATATCTTGTAAACTTTGTTACAGAATTATGTTTAACGTTTTAAACATAAATGATAAAACTTTTATCAATGCTGTTTGAAAAACGGTACCTTGGTTCAATAAACTCACTAAAATTTGAAAACAGGGATAAAGATTACATTTTCATTCTTTCCGTTAATTAGTATAGTGCACGTGTACACAATATACATATGATCGACATATACTGGAATCCTCTGCAGTTATTTTGCAATATAATCACTTCACAAAAGCAGCCTCCAGCTGTTTAGAAACAGAACATAGAATCTCAAACATTTCCTGGTCAGTATTACATTAATAAAGAAACTATGTACAAATAGTTCATGAACTAACTATAGTAGACCAAGATATTTGTACTCTTATTTTATTAATAAAAATGCTTATTTTAAAAGCATTGCTACCAAAGAAACATTTAAGATGAATTGTGCTACTAACTGTACAACATCTAAAGCTATTATTTAATAACCTTTAAAACGTGTGGCATCCAATATGCTGGACAAACCAGTACGGAAGTATTTAAACACATGAACATTGATTTCCCAGCAATAACATTATCGATCCATCATTTTGTTTTTAATATGTCGCCGCACATTTTAAAGACAATTTACTAGAGTTTTCATTTAAGCCAATTGATACCGTTAATTTGGAAATGTGGCGCCTATAAAAGAAAGTGCCTGGTACCGTTGCCTATTCAATAGGTTTCAAAGTCTAAGATTATTTATATGAACTTCCTTGATAAACTTCTTGTATTTGGTCACTTCAATTTGTATTGATGCCTTCCAAAAACGCACACTCATTAGCACATTTTGGAGGGCTGATGTCACTAAGAAGCATTTTGCCTACAACCTGTCTGTTTATTTTTATTTCTCAATGGTAACCTATATAATGTAGCTTAAAATATATGAAAATGACTTTATCTATTAAAAAGGAACTAGACGTATCAATTTGGTAATTGTTTCTTTAAAACTAGAAAAACTAGAAGTATTGTGCAATTTAAAAATCTACATTCCTGTTTATGGTCTTTATTTTGAATTTATTTTGAACAACTGATTTATAAATTTAAAAAAACTATTTTCCATATTTCGTTTTCATTGTAAATCTAACATTACTGTTACGTATATCTGATTTAATATATATTTGTTTAGTTTAATTGTCTGTTTATCAGTTTTAAAATATTGTTTAGTCTTCATTAAATCTTATTCAATTACTTCACTGGTGACGATACTTTGTCACAAAATCAGTTGACCGGAATTATTCTTTGGTAAACTACTAATATTAACTAGATCCTTACCTTAATTCAGAGTTAGTGGCACCACGTAAACATTTTTTTTTCTAAACATTTAAAATGATTGGTTTCTGACAAGTTTAAAATAAAACTAGTGCATTAAGATGTGAATATATTTTCAGTCTTAAAATAAAATTATTCTCGTCAGGATCATGCTAGTAGTAGTTCATTTAAACACCATCATGTTACCATTCATTGTTTCTCAATTTCGCAATTTGGGGAATTTTTCGATGCTGCGTTTTAGAATAATATAACATCTTTGCTTCGGCGAAATGTTCGTTTGGGGCTTTTACACTTGACGTTAAGTCATTGTTGTTGTAACCAGTATTTTGAGTTATGTTATATTTTCTTCAGACCAGTTGCATTTTAAAGGATTAATTCATATCCCTGTAAATATTTAATATGCTCATACAGTATTCCTAGACAAAGACAATTTATCAAGCTTCTAATCAGATTTCAAACACCGGAGTGTTAAATCTTGTGATTCTACAAGGAACTTTAGATACTTCTAAACACAGTGCAGACTACATCATCGTCTTTCACCTGAATGGTCCAACTGGACTCGAACTTGAATGTTTAGAACATTTTGATTACTAGAACTTGTTAATTTAATTCATGGATTATTCTTGAATAATGCTTTGATTGTAATCTTAAAACTGTAACTTCTTTTTTCATTTTTACAATCTTTTTTCTGGGAAATAAATTGTTTTTTAAATTTTACAAAGCTTTTTGTTTTCACTTTTTCTATGTTACTGTTTATTGGAGTATAACACGTAACAATGCTGCAAACAGAAATATGTGGCAGTGTTTCTGTTAATTAGATAAATGGCGGCGCGTAAGTAAATAGGAACCCCACGGCGTTGTAATGCAGAAGCCTCATGACATGGGACGTAATTAATGCGAGCCGCATTGTCTTTCGAAATAAGAATCAAATCTTTACGAGTGTCGCATAACACATACACAAATATTACATGAAGGCACAACTTTGCCCGAAATGTGGCATCAGAGTAAATTCACGTAACGAATTTTGCCAGCCTAGTGGATCTCTTCTTGAGCACTATAAATGCATAAACACAAAATCAAAATAACACTCAGATTACTTAACAAAAAATAAATATATCAAACATTCACCAGGATTGAAGCGATGGCAGGTTTTGGTCACAACAAAATAAAACAATTCATTGACAAAATTTCTCAACAAGTTGTATAATAAAAGCAGACATGCTGGATTTATTGAAAGCCACCTTTACCCTGAATCCGAACTACAACCGCCACGGCCGCGTGTCACTGCCATTTTCTCAGCAGCAACAACAAAAACCATCAAAACAACGGTGCAACATCCAAGACAATGTGTGCATGAGCATCATATCTAAATACCCAGAGGCACAATAACAGCCTACATCCTTGCAACAATATACTTGTAAACCGTCTTCTGCCTGAGGATGAACAAAACCGTCGTCTCCCGTCTGGTGTTGCTACTGAAGCGCCTGAGTATGTTCGTGTATAAACACAACAATCGCAAATACACCAATTAAAATTTCAAAAACGTAGTGGTGACCTGGAAATCACGTGGCCATTATCCCGCCCACCTACACACCAAGCGAAGATACCCGACAACTGCTAGCAAATCTGATTTCTAGAATCGTAGCGGTGTTACAAAAAAAAAAACGTCCTCACTGTACATCTGGTTATGTCACTTAGTCGTGAAAAGGACGGATTCAAAATTACTACTTCGTAGATTCAGAGTGGCACCTGCGCGATCCTGCACCGTTGTTACGTGCTTAGGCTCGAATAAGCAGCTACACAGAAACAGTGAAAACTAACAAGCTTGTAAAATTTAACAATGAATTTATTAAGTACAATTATTTTCATAAAATAAATAAACTTACGGTTTTAGAGAATCAAATCCAACATTAATCCAATATAGAATTCACAAAAAATCCACTAATGGAATTGCAAGAGTCCTGATAAATAAATGTTCTAATAGTTCCAGGTTCGAATCTTGACGATGTAATCCAAAATGGTTGACAATGTGATGCAGTTCTTGTTTTATAATCATCCAAATGGAATTATGAGAACATGTTCTTTTCCATATAAATACAATAAATTCTCTTGCTCTAACGAATTTACACAATTCCCAGTACAAGGTAATTAAAATTATAACTCAAACAGAAGACACAACTCAATAATAAAGCCCAACATCTACTGAATTGTTTTATTCCAAACAATAATTTAAATACCTGTTATTTACGTAAACAAGTGATCACGTGATTTTATGGAAGTTCATATGTCATAGAACAAACGTACGATCATTTAAACACGTACGCAAGGAAAGATCTAGATAAGAAAATCAGTCATTTCCTACCCCCAAGAACTAAAAATAAAAAGATGTCCCTGAATTTTAGCCAATCATTTTAGAAGCTTGTTGACACTGTCTGAAGCAGGGTCAGAAATCAGGTCAACAAGTCAAGGTCAAAAACATGTTTACAGATAAAGTATGGTCAAAGAGATTTTTCTAGAATAATTTCCCAAGTAATGAATTTTAAAACCCAAAATGACAAATTCGGATCTGACAATTCAAAATAAATAATTTAAATCAAATATACGTAACACCGCACAGACAGGATAGTCATCAGCCAAATGAAATTGGTTAAGACAACGAAAAGATTTTCGAAACTGTGGAGAATTACACTAATCCGGGCTCAGGTGGACACCACATACATGTGGCCAAGTCGAGGCCATCTCTCGCCGTATCACCCGCACACAACGCGAGCATTTTACAGCTGAGAATGTATCCAAACAAAACCAAACGTGCTGTGTTCTTTCATAACATGCTTGGGTAGGATGGTCACATAATCATGTAAGCAGTACCCACGGCATCGGACTCACCGATTAACGTGATCCCCAGCAACATAAAAAAATATATATTTGAGCTAGCATAATTGCAGTCCATCGATTAGATCCAATTTATTACTCATCCCTGGAAACGTTAGCGATCCATTGGACGGCAGAGAACTTCAAATTCATACGTCAGTACTGTCCAATCAATACAGATCAGATTGCAATGAAAGAGGTATATTTCGTACTCATACATGAACAACATGAGTAAATTTGCCAAAATTAAGCTTCCACTGATTGCAGCGTTCCACTCGTCGTTGTCACTTAAAGATATTTCCGCCAACGACTGCGTACGAGTGCAAACAACCTAGTCGACTATCACGATCTGTATCTTTGGACAAACTTGTTTATGCATGCCGATATGTTTAAGGTATTGAGTAACACCGCCATTCACGTGTACAAGCCCAAACTTATCCATTGCGTTTCCAGACCGGGTAGTTGCTAGGATGAAATGTTGTCAAAGATCAACATTGAGCTGAAATTGCTCACGGACATTGACTAGCATCTGTTTATTGAGCGATCGGTTCGTGGCGGAATATCAGTGTCAAGTACCAACAACTTCAATGTGTCGGGGTATAACCTTGCAGACCCCAACTGCTTCATCATTATCTCGATGGCAATAATTTGTATGGGTGGGCCTTGATGCAACGGTGCATATAAATATATTTCAGTGGATAGTTCATGCGTACATTGGTCTACACTAAGATCTGCCCGATCATAACATACATGTGAGCACGGATACTTCTTCGAAGTAGAGGTGGAATATCACGTGCAATACAAGAAGCCCACAACTATTATATGTTGTCCCCAGAAGCAATGTCGATACACAAATAGTGGTTGTCATAGTGAACTAGTCCGGCCGCAAGTACACACAAGCACCAAACTCTACTCGAGTCGTAGGACAAAGCACAACTATGTAAAACACGTACGATATATACGGCTATAATATTGACTGGGTATACGTGTAATCAAGATCCATCGAGTGCTCTAATTTCTCCAACAAGTTTGGATGACCACCGATGATGTGCACGCAGACATTGTACAGCCATGCTTATTGAACGAGTTCTTTAACAGCGAGTATTCGAACGGACATCCACTGTATTCCACTAATAACAAAATGGCTGTGTTAGCTCAAAGATTAATGCTTGGGTGAACCGATGGAAAAGTATGAGAAACTGATTTCCAAAATGTACTCGATTGTGGTCGGGCCCAACAGTATCAAACATTGATTGTGCAGAAATATCTTAAGCACGAAATGTACGTGGAATACCTTCGAGTCCGTCGTGTAATTGCACACATGGCAAATAGATCCGATCGAAAGACCATCGCAGGGATGTGTACCGAAGTGCCAATCCTTGAACGACTTGCAATTTCACAGCTGCTAGTAGGAGACCCACAATTCGGTGACGGCCCCAATCGGTAACTGGTTGAATGTCTTGGAGTATCAATCGCTTCAGTAACGGTGAAGTTCTCGATTCACCATACCGAATCAGTGTCGTTAATTTCTGGTCCGCATTCCAGCTTTCCAGTGGCATAGTGGCTCCGAACGGTTGCATAGTTATTGACTGAAACATAATTTTCTGATTGGAGCCCGGATTCTCGTGATAGAATTTTGTCGAATCGCTTAGACTGGTTTTAATCTCGTCTAGGAAACACTTGTAACAAACGAGGCCATGTAAGTGTAATGTGCTTGAGTGCACTTGCGACAGTGTCAGAATCTTTGGGCGTCAGCGGTTCCACTTCTTTGTATCGACTGGCCACATCGACTATGGTAAGAGGGTATTTATAGACGCGTAACGTAACATTGTCAATCACTGACGCGATCGTGTGGAAGAATTATCAAATCAGCTTGATGAACTTCATTCATTCATGTCTGGAAATGAAACTATCCGCGCGAAACGTTTCTTGGTACAGGTCAATATGTTTGCCACAGGGCTTTATTTGCCAACCATGCTCGAGCAATTCCATTTATGAGCAAGACACCAGTTACTAAATGTTCTACGACAGCTTTATCTCTCCAGTGGTTATGTGGACTATACTATATTTTGGATAATGTTCGACTTCTGTGTTCATTGTTTATACTGGCAAAACCTTGACTTCTAATGAGTAGACTTTTGTTGACCGCTTTCCGATCTAATTTTGTATTTTATGCTTCCTTTGACGATCCATAGTGCGATTCGTTCTCCATGTGTTGGACTAATCACATTGACATATATGGATATCATTGGATGCTTGGTAATCAAGGACCTGTCGCTAATGCGCTGCACCCATGTTATTGATAATTGCTTCACCGGACTTTGGTTGTGATTATCGAGTTATGGATCTAAGCGCGTACCAGGCATGCGGTAATGGTAGCCATGAAGATAGTTCTCGCCGGGATATTTACTCCACGGTGTCCCATTTAACTTTCTTAATGCAGCTGCAATATCACCGACGCCACTCACTTTTATTTAAAATGGACTATACGCGTCCACGGCTATGCCGTCCACCGATGAACCTGGACTTTACAACAAACGTGAACTTATTCGCTCCACATCGGGCAAAACTCTATGTAGGCGCTAATCATCCATTACGAATTGGATTTCCGGCATGTGTTTTCGCCCGAGATTTATAATGAGATGATCCTATCATAATGATGACAAGTATTCAATAACATCACTCAAAAGAAAACAAATTCGCGAATGCGTCCATTGCGATTTATGCCCACAAGCAATGCCAGAACTGGAAAGCTTGTCGATAAAACCGTCTTCGGGCATTCATCATTTGACAAAATTCAATTAGTGCTGAACATTGTTTTACAATGGTTAAACTTTCATAGGTTTTCATAGGTTTTAGGTGATTGTACCGTCAATCGATGATCATCCGTGCTCAAAGATGCTCAAAAAGCATTAAGAAGCATTAACAATGTTTAGACGATCATAATAGTAATATGGGATGATCTAGGCCCAATGGGAACTCCAGTCAAAAACAGCTTAGGACCTTCTAGGCCCAAAAGTCGTGGGACCTTCTAGGCCCAAAAGTCGTGGGACCTTCTAGACCTTAGGAAAATGAACTTGGGATTATTATTTGGGACCATCTGGCCCCAAGGGAAATTAAACATGATTGATCTGTATAGCGACAAGGGAAATTGAACATGGGACATATTATTTGTATTTATATATGGGTCTGTCTAGCGACAAGGGGAAAATGGAGGCAAAGGAAGCTAATATCTTTTCGAGGCATATGAGTGGCCCTGAAAAGGGCCGTTATGTGTAATGTTAACAGTTTCTTGTTAACACAGAGGACATCTCACAGATCTTCTCTTCCTTAAACTTCTCCTCACTGTTGGGCCATAGAGGAGAACTCTCTTTAAACAACCTTGCCTCTCCACATATATCCTTCTCTTACAAAAGGCTGTATCAGTCATATGAGTGATAGTCAATGATGATCTGACATACATGGATAAGTCAGTACGAAATAGCATGGCATAAACAAGGGTAGAAGATTCTACGTTGGTCCACATCTTGTGATGAGAAACAGGTGAAAGGAATACCGTGAACTGCGGTTATTTATAGGGGAAGAGCGGATCGAAACGGATTGAGTGTATTCACCAATCCAAACGTGCGTTACAAAAGGCAGTCACAATCATCCAATCAGAAGAGAGCAGTCTGTGACGTCACCGTCCCTATATAGAGGTACTAGCGTATGTGCGCAGTTAATCGATGCGACAGAGTTGTCAATGATATCGGACACTAAGAAGACGATGAATTGGGGTGAGCCAGTAGTAGAGACAGCAAGTAATGGGACAGCAGTGACTACCAAAGTCATGACAAATCTACATTTAGAAGAAGTTTATTTTAACTGGCCTATTGTGGATTTCCTAACATCACAAGAATTTATTGCGGAACCTTCGTTACCTTCTGCTTCTTCTCCTCACTGTTGGGCCATAGAGGAGAACTCTCTTTAAACAACCTTGCCTCTCCACATATATCCTTCTCTTCCAAAAGGCTGTATCAGTCATATGAGTGAACGTCCTCAAGTGACTTTGAAGGGAGCCAAAATCATTTATATGCAAGTAGGACAAGTACAGTTTAAAGATTCGATGTGTTACTTAGCCATGTCTTTGAGTCGCATGCCTAAAATGTTTGGAATGACAGAAATGGCCAAAGGTTATTTTCCACACTTTTTTCAATACCGAAGCCAATCAACATACCATTCTATCCCATTTGCCTGAGGCTGACGACTACGACCCCGATAACATGCGCACCGAACAACGAGAAGCTTTCCGTGCTTAGTACCAGACTCACGCCTCGGACCCCTTTGACTTTCAAGAAGAAATGTTAAAGTACTGTAGATCTGACGTGGACATTTTACGACGTTGCTGTGGAAAATTTCGAGAATTGTTCATGGAACACGGAGGGATCGATCCTTTGAAAGAAGCTTGTACCATCGCCAAAGCGTGTTCCTTAGTGTACCGAAAACGCTTCATGCCCGAAAATACTTTAGCTGTCATCAGTCCTCAAACGACGAATTTTGTCAAACGTCAATACTCGGTCAAAGCCCTATGTTGGCTACATTACTTGTGCGACAAGGAAGACAAATGGATCCAACACGTTCGCAACGGAGGAGGCGAAAAGACCATCGGAACGTATTCGGTGGATGGCTGGGACTTGGAAAACCCTCAGATCGTGTACGAGTTTAACGGATGTTTATTTCACGGATGTCCCATGTGCTACCCTCAACATGACAACAAAAACCAGTTTTTACAACGGACCATGGAAGACTTGTACCAGACAACTTGTCAGCGACGTTTGAAGTTAGAACAGCAAGGATACCAGGTAGTGGAAATGTGGGAACACGAGTATGATCAACGTTTGAAAATCAATCCCGAGTTTAAACGCATCGTAGAATATTACAAGTTGGTGGACAACCCTGAACCCCCGGGATAGTTTGTACGGAGGACGAACGAATGCCACCTGTTAGCTGTACCAGGTGGACGAAGAGAAGGGAGAAGAAATCAAATACTTTGACGTGTGTTCGCTGTATCCTTAAGTGTGCAAATATTGTCACTTTCCCGTAGGGCATCCAGAATTGATGACAGAAAACATTGACCTGGACCACATACGCCAGTACGAAGGATTGATCAAGTGCAAAGTATTACCTCCCACAGACTTGTACCATCCCGTTTTACCTCACCATTGCCAAGGAAAACTGATGTTTCCTTTGTGTCGAACTTGTGCCGAAACGTGCAACCAAGACCAACCTTGTCAGCACAGCCAGGAAGAACGCGCCTTGACAGGAACGTGGGTTAGTGTGGAATTGTTTAAAACTCAGGACCTGGGATACCAACTGTTAGAAGTGTATAAAATTAACCAATTTCCCAAGACACAACAATACCGCAAGGGCGACGAGACACAGGAAGTATTTTTGCAGACTACGTGGATGCCTTTTTAAAACTAAAACAAGAAGCTAGCGGCTATCCTTCCTGGTGTCACACTCCCAAAGACCAAAAGATCTTCAAAGAAAAATATCGGGAGTAGGAAGGCATCACTTTAGACCACATCGAGAAAAACGAAGGAAGGCGATCATTTGCCAAAGTGATGTTAAATTGCTTGTGGGGTAAAATGGCACAACGACCGCCTTTACCCAAGACAGAGTATTTGTCCGAACCTTCTCGCTACTTCCAGATGATTCACGACAAAACCAAATACATCAAACACGTGGACGTCATTCGTGAGGACTTGATCTTAGTCAATTACGAAGAAGAACTAGACTTTGTAGAAGCCGACAAATTTGGAAATGTCATCATTGCGGCTTACGTGACAGCCCACGCTCGCTTAAAATTATACGAAGTGTTAGAACTGTTAGGAGATCGTGTGTTGTATTTTGACACGGACAGTTGCATCTACATTCACCGACAGAACCAGTGTAACCCTGTCATTGAAAGAGACCGTTTAGGATCCTGGACCGATGAACATCCCGTCGACAAGATTCTATGTTTTGCAAGTGGCGGTCCTAAACATTACGGCTATGAATACCAAGACCCACAAGGAGAAATACATACCGAATGTAAAGTGAAAGGATTGACTCTCAATTATTGCACCAGTCGAGTGGTGAACTTTGACGTGCTAAAAGAAGCCTTACAGTCTGGACAGGATGAAACGTTTAAAGTGACCACCCACGAACCGCACAAGATTGTCCGTTTACTCACACACCAAATTGTTAGCCGACCTTTGGAAAAAGTCAAAAGTCAAATTGTGTACCAAAAAAGAGTACGACTTCCCAATCACTTCACTTTATCGTACGGTCACGTCGAGATTGGGTCAGCATATAAAAAGGGACATTGTCCAAGACCAATAGTTCATTTGTAACTACAATGACCAAGCAAAAGAAGATGAATCCATTTAAACAGGAATCATTCAAATTTGGGAATTCTCAAGTGGAGTGCGATGCTAAACCTTGCGATTGTAGTGATGCCAGAAGCTGCGACCTTAGCGATTCAGCAGGACATCGTGGGAACTTTGCTACGACTACTACCCCTATATCTACCATGGAAAGTGATTCGTGCCTTGTATGGTATCAGTCGCAAAAAAATCCACAAATACGTGCTCACGTCTTAGAAGCCAGTCTCAAAGAAGTCTTACGATGGTTTACGGTGACAGCACGTCAAATACTGCAAAGCATCATTCACATTCCACATCAAACCAAACGCTTTTTTAACAGAAACAAAGCAGCCTTGACGCAACTGGCCGATCCTCGCATCGACACTCAAATCAAAAAGCAAATCATATTGAAAAAACCTGGAGGTAGCGGTTCTCTAGGAGGTGTCATCATTCGTTCCCTTTTAAAATGGGATCCCAATGCTCCCAAAGTTCACCCCAAGAACAAAAAAGCCAAACGAACCCTAAGAAAAAGAACAATGGTGCCAAGACCAAAACACAGAAGAAAAAAAAAGCCCACAGAAAAAAGCTGTCACCCGCAAAAGAGGCACTTCGGCCAAGACGCAACCTTACCTTCGTAAACCAGGATCTGCAGCACCAGTTACCGCGTTTCCAGTAGCCTCAGGTGCTTCCACTTCTCCGTTGCGGGTGATGCCAGCCAAATCCAATTTGACACCCGTTCTTCCTAATTTGATGAAACATTGGAAATCTGCGTCTCCCAAAACGTCTCCTCCACCGGTAACACCCTCGTCCACATTAGCGGCAGTATCAGCTGCTGACAAAGTACCTGCCCCCAAAGTCAAAGTACAAGAAAGATCTGGCATGTTAAAGAGTTTACTGGATTTGTCCAAACAAGAATTGTCCCGATTTAGTCCATTGCGAACCCCTTCACGACGTGTGTTACCTGCCATGAAGTTGATACGACACAAAGATAATCAGTGGCGTCGAATTCCAGTATAAAAAATGACTTGAAGACAACAACGGGAATCAGTATTTTCTGTGCCACTTCTGAACACTCAATGATGCTTCCTCAAAAACGTGCACACCACACCCCTCGTCGTTCTGCTGTCCAAAAAGGAAAAGGAAAAAGACAATCTCGTCATCCTACAAAAGGCTTAAAAACCAAACATCGACGTCATCCCCTCAAAAGACGTCGTCCTTTAAAGAAAAAGAAGAGTCACCAAAAAGGAGGTTACTTTGGCAATTTTGGGAAACACATCGTTACCTTTTTGACGAAGCGGTAGTTCCCCAAAAAAGTAGATAAAAGAGAGTGTGTACCAAGTCATTGACACCAGTGATATTGCGGAACGAACAAGCAAAAATGTCACCTCGCAGAAAACATTCTTATTCACCCCAAAAAGGAAAGAAAAGGAAAGGACTACCTTCTCGTTTAGCTAAACATCGACACGTTCTTCGTCAAAGGGTTCGAAAGAAAATACCCGCCCGTCAAAAGAAAAAGATTACACCTTCAGTCATCATTATGAATTAAGCATTTGCGTTCTTCGTCAGCAGCCCGCCAAGCAGTTTCGACCTGCAGAAGAGGCCCAGCAGCCCGCCAAGCCGTTTCGACCTGCAGAAGTGGTCCAGCAGCTCGCGGATCAGCCCGCCAAGCCGTTTCTATCTACAGAAGTGGACTAGCAGCCCGCGGATCAGCCCGCCAAGCAGAATTATCTACAGAAGTGGCCTGGCAGCCCGCCCAGCTGTAACGTTTCATACCACCAATTCTACTATTACTTCGACTTGGAATCTAAAAGGTAATTACTCATTTTTGGTTAAACCTACGGGTATATCATCTCATTTGTGCTGCTTAAAATATCTACTAACTCCATTCTTCTTTATTCTTACTCTTATTCTAACATATTCAAACACCTCTAGTATTCAAGTGTTAATACAATTCACAGTGCACACGGTACTAGTTGACATATCTATTTATAGAATGTCTACCGCAAATAAATCCAAATCCAAAATCAACATGAAAACCAATCCTTCATTGAGCCCATGTTGCAGCGGAATTATTGACACCTCAAACACACCCAACCAAAATACTGTAAACAACAATATGGCCTCGACCCAAACCATTGTGGATAGACCATACAACTTCAAAAAACTATAGGCTCATTCACATCCAGCCCTACATCCAATCAAGTTGTTGAACGGCCACTTGTTGTCATTTCTCACATCCCTGACATTACCAAACAATCAATGGAAATTGGGGGAGGGGAAAGAACTCTCACTCAACCTCAACCTTTTGGAACCTACATATGCTCCCCAATTACCCCATCAACAACGAGCGCCATGGAAAGTATGAGCGTCTTGGAAAAAATGAACTCTTCCCCCAACACCAACTCCAAAACTAAACTACCAACAGCCATAACAATTAGCAATACATATGTGAATGACAAGGTAAACAAATCATCTATTGCCTCTCCAAACAACAAAATAAATCCAAACATATCAGTCTCAGAACTGGATGATGGCACATTACTTTCTACATACATCAATGAAAGCAGACTATCAACAACACCCATCAAAACCACACCACCATGCCTATCACCATTACCATCATATCCTCCACAGTCATTGGAATCAACAGGAAATAAAAACAAATTCCACAAGAGTCAGACCCCAGGACCATCGAAAGAAATTAGATTAGAAGATTTATTTCAAGAAACCCAACAACAGGAAAACAAAATAACTGACTCAGATGACCTTGATGATCTCAGTGACCTAGACCAATCCACAATTATCCACCTTCTCTCACCAGGAAAAATGCATACCTACAAATCCCAAAAACAACGAATATCAAGTAATAAAGGCAAGCAACCAATGAATGGAATTTCTAATTCAACAAACTCGTCAGGACACAACTAAAACAATTACGAAAGAAAACAAGAACCACGCAACAACAATAGTGAAGAAAGACCAAAAACAACAACATCAAAACAACAACAACAATAACAATAACAAACAACAAAAAACTATGGACCAAAATAGAAACAGGAAACCACTATACCACAAAAAGGAACATACAATATTCATTAGCAGTAGACATTTCAAATTTTTCAATATTAGTACAAAATCAATAGCTGTTGCGTTAACTAAGGCCCACCAAGGAGAATTCAAAATCATTCGACCTAAAACAAACTACGTCATAATACAATGCAGTACATCAAGACAAGTTGCAAAATATATGGAACTAGAAAAAATAGGGACCATTAACATTAAGGTTACAAGACATAATGGAATCAACACAACCAAACCAACCAACAAAACTTCGAAAATTGACACTCTAAATCAACAGGAAAACATACAAACTAAGGACATGAAAGAAGAAACCAAAGCAATTAACATACCAGAAAAAAACAAGTAACAACAAACTACCCACATAAACTACAAACTACCCATACAAACTTCAAACAAACTACCCACACAATCTACCCACACAATATACAAAAAAAAATATTAAATTACACGCCATACATAATCACATAACCAATGAGAACTTAACATATGAACTATACACACAAGAAGCAGATATCAGCAATGCGACTAGAGTAAAAACCAGCAATACATACATATCCAATGTGATAATTGTACACTTTAATTCTACTCCCCCACTGTTGATGCATTTTGACGGACACTCATACCCTACATCAGAATACATTAATAAACCAAGATTTTGCAGTAACTGTAGGAGATGGGGTCATTACACTAGCAATTGCAAAAATAGATCAAGATGCAACAACTGTGGTGGAAATCACGCAAATAAATGCACAAGAAAAGATCCTAAATGTGCAAACTGTAATGAAAAACACTACCCTAATTCAGCACATTGCATATTCACTAAGCAAGAAATTAACATAGTACATAAGATGAATACATACCAATTACCATACAACAAAGCTAAGTCCCGAGTTATCACTGAAAGTAAACAATCCAAGATAACAATTAATCACCCTACAACATCAACTACTAAACCTACAGAAACTATAACAGCTAATATCAAGAACAAAATCACTGAAAAACCAACACAAAAACAATCAATACAGAAACAAATACCAACTTCATTAGAGAATATACAATCCTCAAAACATAAAATCATAGTAACTACTAAAAATACTCAAGATCATGATCACACGAGAATAGTTACCCTTATCAAAGACACACGTAATCAAACAAACTCCATCATTCAAGAAAGTCCAAAACAATCCGATAAGCGTAACGTAATAATAGTAGAACCAAATAATAACAACAAAGAAATATGTGAAAACAAACTAGAGTATTTCACGCAATCAACCATACTTAATTACATAAAAGAACTACAAAGAGGTATCACATCACTAACCAAAAATAATATGATACCCTGCATACCATTAATACGGCTACTTTTGGCCTTACTAGAAAAACATCTAGTGGTTATGGAATAATCACAACTAATTAACTATATTTATACCCAAATTTAATCAATATAATGGATAAAAAAAATTCAAATCTAAACTATTTATATGGCAATGGAACTGCCGGGGATTAAATACAAACACATCTGAACTAATAAATAAAATACATAACACTCAAAATAAACCCGACATAATAAGCATACAGGAAACATTAATTCACCAAAATTCAATCTACTTACCAAAAATCCCAGGTTATGCCAGCTCCAAATACGCCACTAGAAATGAAGGAAAAAAAGGGGGAGGATTAGCAATTTTTGTCAGTGACAACCTCCCCAATACATCATTTGAACAACAATCTGGAATAGCAACAGACACTCACAACAATATCTGTCTAGAATACCAAACTATACTCATAAACACTAGAAATTTATCCTTCGAAATATTTAATATTTATGACCCATGACAACCAAACCCAGCCTCTCCCGAAAATTATAAACAACTAATTAGCACAACTAAAGAATTCATCGTATGCGGTGACTTTAACGCTCATAAAAAAACATGGGGCGGAAGTCACCTAGATGCAAGAGGAGAATTATTAGAAAAATGGATTTTAACCAATAATTTAGTAATACTTAACGACGGAAGTAAAACAAGACACTCTCCAGTAGATGGTAAATTATCAGCAATTGACTTAACAATATGTACACCAAAACTAGCAGCGCTGTCCCACTGGGAAGTTGATAAAAAAATCTACATTAGGCAGTGATCATTTCCCCATCATCATAACAATTAATCTTACCACACCAATCATCTTCCCTTCTAAAATACAAAAATGGAAACTAGACAAAGCAGATTGGAACATATTTCAGAAATCCCTAAATAATTATATAATAACTGACCTAAAAAATGATAATATATATATATATATATATATATATATATATATATATATATATATATATATATATATATATATATATATATATAATAACAACATTATAGAAGCAATAAACACAGCTGCTTCAATCAGTATACCCAAATCAGGAAAAGGAAACAATACCACCACAAAAAAAAACAATTCCCTGGTGGAATGAGGACTGCACTACTAGAATTATGGAAAAGAAAAAAACACTCAATAAATTTAATCACACCAGACTTGCATCAGATTATAAACGGTATAAAGCACTTGAAAAATTAACAAAAACAACTATTAAAAAAGCAAAGGAAACATCATGGAGAGAATACTGCTCTACTATAGAAATAAAACAATGTAACGCTAAACAAGTCTAGAGTAAAATAAAAGCCATGCAAGGCAAATCTAAAATTAATACACCTAACATAAAAAACACAACAACAAATAAAGAAAAGCAGAAATTATCGCCGATTACTTTGCCGGTATAAGTAAAAATAGTAATCACACCACCCAATTTCAAAACTATAGGGAAATAATAGAAAACAAACACCCGGAATACTTCAAAGACCACGATACAAAACCTTCACCTTTGAATGTAGCCTTCACTCTTACAGAATGGAAATTAGCTATTAAAAATAAAAAAATCAACATCACCAGGAGAAGATAATTTACGCTACGAAATTTATAAAAAAATATCCCACATAACATGGAAACGATAATATTACATATGATTAATCAATCGAGGAAATATGGAAACATACCTAGAAAATGGAAAGAAGCGATAGTTATCCCCATACCAAAAATAGGAAAGGACCCAATAGAATTAACATCATACAGCCCAATCTCATTAACCGATACAATTTGCAAGGTGACTGAAACAATGATTAATAATAGACTTAAGCATCACCTTGAAAGCAACAACTATTTATCTAAAAATCAAAGTGGATTTAGGAACAACAGATCCACTATAGATCAATTAATAAGATTAGAATCAAACATTAAATTAGCTTTTAACAATAAACGAAAATGTGATCGCCATCTTATAGCGATATTCTTAGATCTAGAAAAAGCTTTTGATTTAGTCTGGACCAATGGACTAATAGCTAAATTAAACCACTATGGTATCAATGGAAATATGTTCAATTGGATCAAAAGCTTTCTTACTAACAGACACATTCGAGCCAGGATAGGAGACCAATTATCAGAAGAATACACACTAGAAAACGGAACACCCCAAGGAAGTGTTTTAAGCCCCACCCTCTTTAACATTATGATAAACGACCTTGGAAATATAACTACCAAAACAACAATAGATTTATCCCAATTTGCAGACGATAGTGGAATTTGGAAAGCTGGAAACCCGAGAAGCCAAATAGTAATATCAGAACTACAATCGACCTTAAATAACATCAGTAAATGGGCTGATAAATGGGGCTTTAAGCTATTAAAAGGAAAAACTACAGGAATTATATTTACACCACTTCATAGACATCCGATACAACCACCACTACTATACATACAAGGAGAATTAATCAAATTTGAAAAGACAGCGAAATTCCTTGGTATGTACTATGATCAACACCTTACATGGAATCATCACATCACCGAATTAATACTAAAATGTTACAGAGATCTGAACCTTTTGAAAAATCTCAAAGGTTTTCAATGGGGAGCTAACCAATACACCTTAACAACGCTTTACAGATCTCTAATTAGATCAAAAATCGACTATGGATGCCAAGTATATGCCTCTGCTAAAGCCACACTGCTAAAACGCTTGGATAAAGTACAAACCCAAGCGCTCCGCATCT
This sequence comes from Unio pictorum, assembly GCA_030141615.1. Classification (NCBI taxonomy): domain Eukaryota; kingdom Metazoa; phylum Mollusca; class Bivalvia; order Unionida; family Unionidae; genus Unio; species Unio pictorum. The sequence goes on along the minus strand of JARLTB010000007.1, from coordinate 6,226,458 downwards.
GCACAGGCACCCTAAAAATACATCAAAGGAAGAATTATTAATACTTACCGGAGAAATGCCATTAGCACTAAGAAGAGAAGAACTATTACTCCGATATGCAGCCAGAATCTCCCCACACAATACAGAACATCCTACACGAGCAATCATAAACAAATGTGATAAAATTTTTAGCAGGAAATTAGTACCCAACCCACCATCCGGAAAATTGATCCACATACTATGTGAAGAATTACAGATTGGAAAATTACAAGCAGAACAAATACGTTATTCCGATCCCACCCCTTGGAAAATCAAACAGCCCAACGTCAATACCATAGTAACATCATTCGGATCCAAAGAAGTCAATCCCCTTGAAATTAGATCCCGGATATTGACGTTATTAGAAACTACATATAAAGACTATGTCAAAATATACACAGCTGGATCAAAAACACAACATCCAGGTAAAACAGCCGCAGCCTTAACCATTCCAGAATATCAAATACAACTAGGAAATAGACTACGAAACCAATGTTCTATTTACACAGCCGAATTTTGGGCAATATCTGAAGCACTTAAAATAATACAGAAAGAACAATACAAAAATACACTTATAATAAGCGATTCTCTCAGTGTATTAAGGACTCTAGAATCACAACATTCAAATGGAAGAGAAAACCTTCTTAAAGACGTGCTTCTTTTAATACACAACATGACCAACCTTAATCAGAACATCGAATTCTTATGGATCCCATCACATATCAACATTGCCGGAAATGAACAAGCAGACTAAGCAGCAGAAAACAAACTCACAGATTCTGAAATTTCAAACATCGACTACAGCGTCCCCGAACTCAATAAGCATTATATCAAAACAGATAAACAACAAATGGCAAAGAGAATGGAATTTATGCCCTAGGGGGCGCACACTTCATTTAATCCAAAAAACTGTGAGTCGCAATACTAAAGAACCCATTATTAATAACATACATCATCAAAGCCTTGTTAACCGAATTAGAAATGGAAAAACATTACTAGCAGGCAGTATGGGACAATATATAACAGCTATGAAAATGACCGGTTCAAAATGCCCATACTGCAATTGTGATGAGAATCTTCAGCACGTTATTAACACATGCCACAAATATAAAGTACAACGTAATAAACTAAAACAAAACTCCCTCAGGAACATTGGATCGCCAACTACATATCCAGAATTCTTATTAGAAACCAACCCCAACCTAAACCAAACCAACGAACTTTTATTATCTTTCTTTATCGAAATCAATAAATTAGGGAAAATTTAATCAAGTTAGATTGAATTTAAAGACATTGTGGGGGTGGGGGGACAGCATGATGTAACAAAAATAAAGAGTAGAGAAAGACAGTAGTAGCAAACTGAAACATCATTGTGAAAACTTTCACTCCCACTAATGTGCTTTAAATTTTTTATCGAAATCAATAAATTAGGGAAAATTTAATTAAGTTAGACTGAATTTAAAGACATTGTGGGGGGGGGGACATCATGATGTAACAAAAAGAAAGAAAAGAGAAAGACAGTAGTAGCAAGCTGAAACATCATTGTGGAAACTTTCACTCCCACTAATGTGCTTAGACTTTTTAAATTTTTATTCATATAATAAACAAATCAAAATATATCAATATCGAATATGCGCTCACACTCTCTACCCTATTACTTTTCTATTTGCTACTTTCCTGCTTTTCTTCAACTAAATGGCATGGTATAATTTATATTTAGTTAACTTATATTAAACCTGCGGGCTTATAATGGTCTAATCAGCACTTATTTCAGCAAACAAGCTCTAGGAATCATACTGGAGATACCTGGGTTGAAAAAAGATGGAGATGGCATGGTTACTATAACTTTTTAAAAGGCCCTGATGGCTGGGAGTAAGCCACCTCATTTTGGGTTGAGTCTACACAAATAAACAGCCCGGTTTATGTCTGTGTGATTCTCAATCAAAAGAAATAACCATGCTGATTAACCAATCTTACTCGCACTAGAGCGGATTAAAAGTTTAATCAAAATTTATATAGAACCCCAAATTAGATGTATAAGGTGGCTTAATTCCCAGAGCCATCAGGGCCAACCGCACAAAGCGGTAACTAAATAGTTAGAATAATAGTTTTAAGATATATCCCATAAATTAGATTTATAAGGTGGCTTAACTCCAGAGCCATCAGGCCCAACCGCACAATGCGGTAACTCATAATTATAATAATAGGATTTACTCAGGACCCCAAATTACTTGTATTATGTGACTTAATTCCCAGAGCCATCAGGTCCAGCCGCACAAGGCGGCAATTAAATATTTAAGAAAAATAGGAAACCAAAACATTAATCTTATGAGGTGGCCTGCTCCCAGTCATCATGGCCTTTTAAAAATTTTAATAACCATGCCATCTACATCTTTTTCTAAATTAAGCAGCACAAATGATCGCATGATAAATCTCCAAATTCATTATAAGTACGTCAAGACGAAGCTGTGACGCTTGCGCCATCCTTTCCGGACCATCTGGGCCGCCTTTTCCTCTTCCGACATGTAACATTGCTATTAGCATCAACGAAAGTGTGCAACTAATCCTATTCGTTTGAGACAATAATTATATCCCGTGAGGCAGAAATGACTCGAAATCGGATAATTCGAATATCACCAAACGGTGCATTAAGGCGTAGGGAGATGTGGCACCTTACCATCTCCCTCGAAACAATTAAATATCCCCAAACGGGGAATTAATCAGTCGTACAAGCCCATATGGGCGAAAACGACTTTAATGAAACTAGTATATATATATATATATATATATATATATATATATATATATATATATATATATATATATATATATATATATATATATATATATATATATATATTTGCTGTCTGTACCAACTGTTGTGTCTTCTGTTGAATATCCTGGTGTCTGCTTGCCAGCAACCCGATGTCGTCGGCATAGTCCAGGTCATCCAGCATTGAGGTCAACGTCCATTGTATTCCATGCCTCTTGCCCTCTGTGGTGCGGCGCATGATCCAGTCAATGGCCAGTGAGAAGAGAATTGGAGAGAGAATGCATCCTTGCTTCACTCCGGTTTCCACCTTGAATGGTTCAGTGAGTTGGTTGTTGTGGATTACTCTGCACTCAGAGTTTTCGTACAGGGACCTGATGACATTGACAATTTTCTTGGGGATGCCATAATGTCGTAGGATCCTCCACATAGAGTCTCGGTGCAGGCTGTCGAAGGCCTTCTCAAAGTCCACAAAGACCACATAAAGGGATCCATTCCATTCATGAGACTGCTCAAGTATCTGCCTCAGTGTGAAGATTTGGTCGAGTCAACATAGGGAAGACAAAAGTCTTGAGGAAGAATACTAGAGTGGGCAACCCAATCACCATCAATGACCAGCCTCTGCAAGAACTAGACGATTTCACTTACCTGGGTAGTAAGGTCGCCACGGATGGAGATAGCACAAGGGAAGTCGTCACAAGAATCGGCAAGGCCAACCAGACCTTCGCAATGCTGAAGCCCATATGGAGGACAAGAAACCTCAGTGTCCACACGAAGATTCGTATCTTCAAGAGCAACGTGTTGAGCGTCCTTTTGTACGGCTCAGAGTGTTGGAAGTCCACTGCGAACATAGAACACAAGCTCGAAGTGTTTCAAACCAAATGCCTGCGACGCATCATGAGGATCTTGTGGCCAAACACGATCTCAAATGAGGAACTTCGGCACAGAGCGGGTGCAAGCACCATCTCTGAGATCATTTCAACTCGGCGATGGAGATGGCTCGGACATGTCTGCAGAATGCCTCCTGACTCACTACCAAGGGTGGCACTGAGATGGACCCCACAGGGGAAAAGGAACCGTGGCAGACCCAAAGAGACCTGGCGACGAACAGTGGAGAGAGACCTTAAGACCAGAGGCCTCACCTATCAGACCGCCCCTGCAATAGCTGCCGACAGACGGAAATGGTGCTCCCTTGCTGTTGCCTCAAGCACCAGACGGTTCAGAGAGGATTGATTGATTGATGAGTATATATATATATATATATATATATATATATATATATATATATATATATATATATATATATATATATATATATATATATATATATATATATATATATATATATATATACTCAAGTGGCTGACATTAGAACCATTCCACGGAATAACCATAGAAGATGGTGACAGCATCAACTTTATTCAACAATTTAAGACACAGCTATTTCTGGATATTAGACGGGGAATATGTAGTGGAAAAACTACATAATGAATGGAAGTTTACGAACAGCCTGGACTTTGCAAAAGACTGAAAATAGCCAGGGAGCTCTTAGACGGAATGCTAGAAGAAGAAGCCGAAAAGTTACGTTGCTGCATTAACCCACCCTATGTTAGAGTGGGAACATTGAAGGAAGTGATGGATATTGTCGAGAACGTAAAGTGCTTTTTGGATAATATCTTGACAGAGTGGCCCCATGTCCAAAATGGTTTGGACCAGCTCAAGAAAGCTGAAGAACTGATGAGAAAGGAGCTATTAGAAGAAGTGAAGAAGGTAAAAGATAACTGGAGTAAGGAGAGAAAGGACAATGAAAACAAGAAAAAAGAAAGAGGAATTTGAAAGATTAAATAACAATTGGATAAAGATACAAGAGAAGTCTAGAGCTATGGGACATCCTGACAGGATTCCAGAGGACTAAAAGAAGAAGAAAACGGGAATCATTGGTAAAATCAAAAGCTGGTGGAACAACAGTAGAAAATAAAAGAAGAAGAAGAAGTACCCAAAGGCCCTTTTCAGGGCTACTCATATGCCTCGAAAAGATATTAGCTTTCTTTGCCTCCATTTTCCCCTTGTCGCTAGACAGACCCATATACAAATACAAATAATATTTCCCATGTTCAATTTCCCTTGTCGCTATACAGATCAACCATGTTTAATTTCCCTTGGGGCCAGATGGTCCCAAATAATATTCCCATGTTCAATTTCCTTGGGTCTAGAACAGCTGTAACATGCTGAGAATATTTAGTGGCATTGTCGCGAATGGTCTCGGAAATATCCATTGCATTTGATAAGCTGCCACAACATGTGTTACGAATTTTGTTATATGTTTGTGCGGATTTCATCGGACCCTTTTTATTTCTACCATTTGATTTGACTAAAGATGGGCAATGGATATATCGTGCGGGTTTGAAAGGAGTAACAATTAATAACAATCCTATGCAAATATAAAATGTCATGCAGCGACACAACTGGATGATACAACGGATGACAAACAAATATGTCTCTACCTGGTCGTAGAATTCCTTTTGACTGACCATGAACGGGTCGTTGCGAAATGGTTAAACACCCGACTTGTAGTTTCTTTGTATCCAGAATGGGTCTAAAGTCGTATTCTTACACAATACTTGTTGACATTATTCCCGGTGCTCATACTACGAAAAAACTATAACAAATAGGTCTATATATGAAACTTGATACATCAGCAAATATTCCCCACAACGTGACAACAACTCATATCGATCGCTACCATAAAGCTTGCCTGTCTCTGCCGAGATAATTCTTTCTACAATCGCTACAGACTAACACTGATTAGTACAAAAGGGGCTTTTCGGCTGCATTAGGTACCATTTGCGTTACGAAATTCTCACCCCCATGATTGGCACTCTCGCTATCAGTACATGCAGGTACGGTCGTTCATCTTTCTTGATCTGTTGATGGTAACCTCAAAGTTCATCATGAAATAAGAGTGTTCGGGCTTAAGCGCTCACAAAGTTTATGGGGTCCTCAAAAGTTAATATGGACGGTCTTTCATCTGAATGAATTTTGACTGCGATGTTATTTCCGTGCTCGTTTGTATTTCTGGGCTTTTCGCTTGTCATTCACTGTAGGATATGCTAGGTGTATTTCTGGGAGGGTTGCAATATCAACATGTAGTCTTTTCAGCTCGATATTGATCGAAACAGTTTTGTCAACATATTTGATTTGTTGGAGATCTTCGGACATGCCAGTTCTCAAGGTTCTGCCATTCCATCATCATATTTTCATGACTGGTTTCTCATTTGTATTCGTCTTTGTCTTGCCTGGTGCTATATGTCAGTCCGCTTGTCGACTATCATAGGTGAAATGTATTACCGGTCTAACGACGTATTTTTTTTCTGGTGGTAGGTATCACGGTACTTTCCACTGTAACAATACATGGGCAATTTCTGTATGTAATGAGTGTGCCGAAAACCCCGAGGAATCTTATTTCGACTTAATTGTTATTAACGTCGTTGTTTTTTCTTCATTTACATTACCAAAAACTTCAATAACACTCTGGTGTGCAATACAAATGTTCAATTTGTGGTTCCATATCTCGCACCTAAAATGTCCATATTGCACACATAGCCTGGAAATACTTTTACAGCATGAAATATTAAATAATGGTCCACTTCTAAACTATTCGGCATGATTTATTGCTATACATTTAAATTATCATAAAATAACAACCCACGTTTGCAATTTTAATAAATGGAACATATTTGGTGACAATGGCTGCTTTTGGCGGCCGTAGATAATGATGGAGTACTGTAAGTAGGGACGAACAGAATGTTATGGGCGTTTCATGAATATAAACCTAGAAATTATCATTCAAATGGACAGTGCGTTTGACAGTGAATTTTCAGATGAACGCCAAGCATGAAAGAAAGAGAGAGCGAGTACTTTGCTACTAAAATCCTTAAAGAAATACATGCAAAGTAAGAAAGGCTCAGGAAGACATGTTAGGGCATTTCTAGATATAATCCACATCCGGAGAAAACTTTACCTCATCCCTAATCCGCAAGAGACAATCCTCATTGTAAATCATCAAAACTACAAAACGTAGCTAACTCTCTTTCTGTATCAGTGTCAAAAATATGATCTAAAGAATTATGCAAGCTTAACAACATGTCTATTAAAATTACCAAAATAATCAAATTTGTTTACTAAATGTCGAGGCTAAAACTGTGACAGCAATTAAAACATAAAAGCATAGATAGCACAGAGGACGGCAGTTGGTTCGAATATGATGCGAAGTTATAATTAAATATTCTTAAAACACTCTTGTTGAAACCTTTTAATTCTGGGACACGCCTGAAATTGTAGGTATGTTTCCGTTTTAAATTCTTACTGCTGTTCAAGTAGAAATAAAGAGAAGAAAACAGAACACTACTGTTTACAATTTTTTGGTTTAAAGTATCAAAACAATCCCCCACAAATCTATTCCGCATGATAGAGACTGAATCGTCATTTTGTTAAAAAAAACATTTGCCTAAATTAACACCTTTCAGGTCAGTGCATAAATAATGTCTTGTCAAGAACGATAAAAAAAAAAGAATGCTTGAATGTAATGTAAAATGATTAGCTTTCTGTATAACAAAATGAATGTACTCAAATTCGGTGTAATTTGCCTTGATTGGAAGTATCATGTAAATATGTATGGTGTATGAAAAAAGGGTTACGCATTAGTCCAAACCTATGTTCCATTAGAGCAAAAGGTATTTAAAAATTGATTTTTTAGCCAAGTAATGTTGACTCATTAAACTAGCCAATTTTGTTTTTGATTTTTTTAAAACTTATTTTTTTAGAGGGTGCTCTCCTCGGCTGATCGTCACAGACCATTCTTGGGGAGGCACTTCTGTCCTATTATGTTTGTGTTTGCTATAGGTTGAAAACTTGTATTTATTTTATTTTATTATTGAATGTTTAATTTATTGATGTTTTTAATTATTATTTTTTTCTCGGTTTGAATAAAAGAACAAAATTCCGGTTTGGACTGAATTAAAAATAAAAAAGTATGGAATTTCCATCGTCCAAGCATTCTTCATATTACATACATCTTTCCATCATTCTTTGTTCTTCTTCTCTTCTTTTTCATCTTTTTTCCTTTCTTCTTATTACTCTTTCTCTATCAAATATTTGTTCTTCTGTCAAATTTTATTGTGATGTGTTGTCTATTTTCCCGGCTTTCTCGGGTTTTTCCTCTATCATTTCAGTTTCTCTTCGTTGTCTTTTCTCTGGGTTATTTTTTTTTCTTCTGTAAAGTCTGTTTTTCCCTTTCCTATTTGTTGTTGTTGTTGTTGCTGCTGTAGTTTCTGTATCTCTGTGGGTTTTCCATTTTTCTTCTCTCGTTGTTGTTGTTTTGCCTCCTTTCTCTGTATCATTGAATTCTGTTTTTCCTGACTGATTGTTATTGTCCGGATATTTTAATTTGTTTGTTTTGCCTTTTGTTGCTCTATTTCTCTTAAATTATCTTTGTTCTATTGTTTTTGTATCTGTTTCTGCTTCTCCTTCTGCTTCTGTGTAGGTATTTCCTTTTGAGTTGTTTATTGTTCTTGTGGTTTTTTTTGTGGTCTTTTGATATTACTTCATCATTTAAGTTTTCTATATGGATTGGTTCTGGGATTTCTTCTACATTTTTGGGACATTTATGTGGTGTGTCCACAGGTCTCTCCAAACCTGTTGCACTTTCTGCTATATATACATCCTTTGTACCATGCTTTTGTGATGAAAAAGTGTAGACAAAACGTACCCTTTATGCTTCTAAGCTTTTTCTTTTAAATTTCTAGTATTTTGGTTCCGTTGTATATAGTGAACCCTGGAACTGTGTCGAGTCTTGACTTTCCTACTTTGATTCCGAATTTTTATTTGAAGCATTCCACTGTGTCTCGTATGGGTATCTCCATTGGTATATCTGAAAGATGTAGTTCTCCTGTCTGTTTTTTTTTAGTCTTTCTTAATATCGGTTCTGTCTTTTCTACTACAACTTTCTCCCTGTGTATGTTAATCTCTCTATATGGTAGAGCTGGTGAGTTGCCTCGTGGTCTTATTAAATAGCCTTTGTACCCTTCTCTATTTATCGAATAAATCTTTTGCTGTATATCTGGATCTCCTATACTTTAAGTACTATCAGAACCGTTGACACACCGGGTATATTTCCCCCCTGTATTTCTTGCATATCTAGGAATTGCGTTCCTTCCTTATAGTTGCATTCAAGAAATGAACCTTCCTCGGTGTGTACTCTCCTTATCTTGAAATGTTTCTGTAAGTCCTCTGTGACCTTCCGTGCCGCCGCCATTTTTTCTCAGTATGTTTACCTTTTTGCGTCTTGAGTATTGTTCGCCTTTTTAGTTTAGGATTGTGAAAAGCTGATTGCCAAGTTTTCCTCCTTCACTGCATTTTATAATCTTAAAATCTTTTTATAGTATTTTGACTCTATCTACTCCATTCTATGTTGAAAAACAGGTATCACATTTCGTATCGTTTTACCTTTCAGTCTCTTTCGTGCAGGCCATTGCTATTATAAACACTTACTTAAACTAGCCAAAGGTCAATCCTAGGCTTGTATGCAAGCCAGGTTACTGTCCATCCGTTCAAGGTCATATTTTTAATGTGAATTTATTAATCTGAGGCTAGATTTAAAAAATGGAGGAACTGCGACCAGTTTAATTGATGTTGAATATATGTTGAATCTTGAACAATTAATATGGATATATTTTTCTTATTGCGTGAACGCACCACTTGGCGAATTAACCAACACGGTCACTGCCTCGATTAAGAATAAGGGTAAGATAATTTGTATGAATTATATTAGCTGTACTCATTTCACAGCGAATCACATGTATAATCGCACTTATGAACCAGACAGATTAAACATTAGTGTACACGACATTTATTAACTCTCTGAGTATTCCAGTTTGACAACAGGTACTAACTTTGCCCGTGGCTGGGAAAATACGCGTGCAGAGTCGGCCTTAGGAGTACGCGGGTCCTATGGCCGACCACGACCACGCGGAACCAGATAATATAGCTGGACAAACTCATATGGACGACCTTAGGCTTAAAGGGTGGGGCCCCTTCAAGAGGGTCATGGGACTGTCACCCCACTTTCCAGCCCTAAACGCTGTTCATGCACGCGTAATTTTATCAGCGATTAATTAATGACAGGTGTTTTTAGCGGCTTGACACATGATAATAGGGATGTGGGTTGAATTGGAATTCCCGGCAAAAATAAGTTTCTGATACACGAAAATCTTTGATGTCAACTAACTTGTGATCTGCGATTAAATTATTGTAGTAGTATAATAATGGGTGATACTGCTCATGTAATGGAATATCATACAGATAAAGTAGCTAGACAAAAACTTAATGCAGTCAAGAAATCTATTCCGGTCCGTGATTCTAGTGTAGCATGTACAGAGAGTACAGATCGGACTTCTTTTTTAAATTGTCAAGCCAACCAAAACAATTTTTTACAGCGACTGATATAATACAGAAAACTCTCGAGACAGTACCTGTTGATGCTGCTATCCCTCTTCAACCTCCTCCACCACCAAACGTTGAATCCACTGATATCAAGGATCCAGATCAAGTATTTGAAATTTCCGCATATGGATATGGTGGTAGTGAGATATATATAACCTGAACATATTTATAGTCTTTACTCCGCCAGTTAGGTCAAAGATGCATATGTAGTCGCTACTAATATTTCGCAAGATAGAAGTGGCGACTATGATTTTGAAATCATTCAACAAGCAGTAGGTGAACATACTGCAAAAGCAGAATTGGAAAAGGAAAGAAAGCAAAAAAAACCTGATGCATCAAATTGAAAATTAGAGAGAAGAAAGAAACAAATCGGGTCAATACAGCAAGGGAAAAGTGAAAAGTTGAGTCAGAGACACTCCAGCAGCGATCTCCAGATCCGCAACCAGAACTAAATGAAGGAGCAACCGGAAGGGACCACGCTACTCCCGATCGATGCCGGAAAAATAAAGAAAAAAACTCGCCGGTAATTCGGAATTAACTTTGTCCAAATAACATCCTCGCTGATGTTGATGGACAGGAAACTCTGATTGGTGAAAGACGAGCCGACAATAATTCCCTCGAAATCAACTATGAAGCAGCTGATATTTGACAGCATGTATATAATTTTGATGATAAAAGATACTGATCACACGGGATCAATACATCTGCGTTAAGATATAAAACGTCTGATAGTATCGATTATAGTACGATGGAATTTTTAGATTGGTTATTAGAGTACATCTCAAAGGATTTTATATACATTTTGTGTTAACATAAAAAATATCTCGACCAGGTGGCTGTGTAAATTATCAATTACTTTATGAAATCACAGCCAGTTATTAATAGCTCTCAGACATGTGACATGTGAAAAATCTCAGCGAGTTTGTAAAAGCGGATTGGAATTTTGTGTGAATGTTAGATATATTATTATTTTGTTAAAATATATTAATCGCCAGCGATTTCAAGTAAAATCCGCAGTAGCAGAATATAACGAGCGTTTCTATGCCAACCCTATTTACTATTACGTATGTATGCCTGAGAGGGAATAATACTGTTTTCGTCCTAATAAAAAAAAATTCGGTTTTGGCATAGAAACCTCATTATATATATATATATATATATATATATATATATATATATATATATATATATATATATATATATATATATATATATATATATATAGATAGATAGATAGATAGATAGATAGATAGATAGATATGCGGTTTTCTCTTTGCGTTACATTACAATGAATAATGGTGATGCATGTTTTATAAGTAATTACTTTTATATGATGCTCACAGCAGCCAGTATATTCAAACAGCTGTGTATTGTGATAGTTATTGCGTATCGTACAATTTCACATGTATCATGCATTACCTACTTGAAAGCGACTTTATTCTACCCGAGACCAATTCCGGTGTGTGTGCTCATCTGTATATGTATTTGTATGTGTTTTCTTTCTCGACCAGTCTTGTTTATCAACGATCCTGATTGGTTGGTAGATTTGTCGTATCTTTTATATCCAGGGTCAGTTTCAAAGTTGAAATCAAAGTTATGTTTGGTGTGGTGGGACAATGGAATTCCCCACAACTATACAAAAGTTGTTCATATAACTGCTTTTCAAAGTTGTATGCTCCCATCCTTTAGATATTTGATGTACTCAAATTAAATAAAATCCATTTATTAAAGACAACAGACTTCCAGATTCTGCTCTTCTGATGACTTCAGTAAGGCTTTACAGGGAAAATATATTTTCCTTGTTTGAAACTCGCAAATCAACGCTGAAAGAAGGTAAATTGAAACCAGCTGAACGTAAAAAGTTATCGAGATAAATATGTATCGAGAAAAAGATTTAAAACACGAACATAAATTATATTTTCTAACAAAATGTTCTATATTGCCTTCTTTCATCCCTTCCAATATATTTTGACTTAGAAGTTGACCACATAATTTTCAAACTTTAATTTGTACCGGGGAAAATAATTTGATTGCCAGTTTGCACCTCATTTAGCACAAGAAAGCGGCACTCCTTTTCGTGGATAGTCACTAAGTCTGTACTAGAATAATTAGTCTACTTGTATCGCACCTAGCAATGATATACTTTTGTTTACTAATAGCAAATTTACACTCTCCTTCCAAAATTTTCAACCGTAGATGTTATTGTCTATATTTACTGTATATCAAAGCATGTTCGAAAAGTACAATGTAACTTCAAGCATATATGTAAATTTATTAATTCTTTGAAGTCTTATCACAGAAAGTTTATGAAGTACCACTCAAATTTTATTTCAGAGCTTTTAAAAAATAATCAGTTTAAAATCTTACATTTCATTCCAACTGTTTGGCTATAACTTAGTAGTAGTAGTAGCAGTATCAGTAGTAGTAGTAGTAGCGGTAGTAGCAATAGTAGTAATAGGAGTATGATGATCATGATGATGATACAATACGTTTAAGACGGGTTCATAACGCCAATGTATTTCACAATGCCTTTTAGACTGTTATGAAAGCGCTCTGTATACTCACCTCCATTATACAGAAGATATTTGCTTAAAACAAGTGAATTATGGATATATTTCATCGATTGAGTAAATATACTTCACCCACGAGACGAAATATGTCTGTTATTCACTCGTAGCAAGCACATTTTCTTTTAGCTACATGTGCCATATAAAACTGAAGATTTCTGATGGAGCCGCGCAATGTCATCATTTTTCCATTTTTTTGGTGTGTGTGTGTGTGTGTGTTGCGATTATTCACGTAGAGAATATTAACAGTTACATAATTCTCATTCACAAATAAAAGTACAATAGCATATCAAGAAAAATAGTTCACGCCTTGTTGGATTTGGACGGTAATCGTCTTTAACAGGAGGCGGCCATATTTACCACTCGACCACTTAAGTTAAATTAGTTATCCTACTTCACTGCCATGAATTAGCACAATTATTGTACTTGGAAAATTCGGTAATTCACGTTCTAGCATAAATAAATTATTTTCAATTTTTTTCAGTCTTACGATTATCTAACGTGACATATTATAATTCTCTCACGCCGTCAGGCATATATTAATAGTTATATTATGTGTTCGCCATTGTGTGCCATATTAACTATGTTCATTGTGTAATATGCACTTACACCTCTGTAAACTATACATATAATATTTTCTGTGTAATATGTACTAACTATGTGTACACCATTGTAAACTATACATATAATATTTACTGTGTAATATATACTTACTATGTGTACACCCTTGTAAACTATACATATAATATTTACTTTGTAATATGTACTAACTATGTGTACACCATTGTAAACTATACATATAATATTTACTGTGTAATATATACTTACTATGTGTACACCACTGTAAACTATACATAATATTATCTTTCTGAAGGATTCTGTGTTGTGAACTATATTCATAATAGGAATTTTTAAGCATGTTATTATATTCCTTCTTTTAAGGTCAACATTTTGGAGTACGTGAAAAGAATGCGATAATTATGTCTAAAATTGAAGCGAGATATTCTTGCAAAACAATTAAAACAAACAATGGAATTTTCAAATTCAACTTGAAGTTTTGTAGTAAAGGCTCTCATCTGGTGTGTTATCGTCAATATGTGTAGTATCGCGCGCTCCGTATTTATTTCATGTGAATGGGCCGTTGTAGTTCAATAAATTACGCCTCTCCCAACCAAAAACAAAAACTGTGTTGATGCTGATTAACAATGTGTGGGTCTGATGTAACAGCATATGTCCTTACCTGTAATAGTCGCATGTAGCCAAGAAATTCAAAATAGCCACGTTGTTCCACGTGGATTTACAAGTCATCAAACATAAGATTTCATCTGAAAATAGTCTACACATATCGCCTTTCAACCGAATGCAATTCAAGGAATGCAAGTTATACCGGTAAGTATCTAAAGTGTACACCGATGTGTTGTGGACAGAACAATCAGTTCCTCGACTTCAAAAATAAAGAACACGTGAATTCAAATCGTCTATCAATATCAACACAGACTTAAGGAGTTAATATATACGAATATGGTCGATGTACAGAAATGTCTCGCAAGTGAGCTAATTTCGGTCTGTGTTAATATGGTGTATTAGTGCAAGAATATCTCTGAAAAATTGAAAACGAAACATGCTTGCATGTTTTCAGCCACTAACACTCGCAATATGGAATGCAGTCATTTGTTTAACATTCGGCTTGGAAAAAGAATTTGTATAAAAACACACGAGGGCTCGCGTAACTGCATGCACTCTTGGGTTATAATCTGAGCACACTAGTTGGAAACGGAAGTAGCTAGAAGCAGGCGTTTGATTTATACCACTTTGCCATATATAGTTCATTTTGAATGAAATATTTCTACAAGAGGTGAACACCACATTTCGCACCCCCTATCAAATTCTCTCTCTCTCTCTCTCTCTCTCTCTCTCTCTCTCTCTCTCTCTCTCTCTCTCTTACACACACATCAGATATTAAACTTATACAACAGAGTAGCATAAGTAATAAGTAGCCGTATTGTTTTCCATATCATCATCTGAATGAGGATAAAACAACAACACTTAGAAAGAGAGGCACGGTGGTTCATTGGTTACCAATGCTTGACTCTTACACAGGATTGAAAGGTTCCGTGACCATGCCTGATCCACTGACATATTGTGTCCTTAGGAAAAACACTTTATTCAAATAGCCGAAGAAAAAACAAATTACATCCAATAAGAAAAACAATTAGCCCAACCACACAAAAACTGTTAAGCGTGTCAGATGCATACATGTTTATTGTTTGTTTGTTTTTAAAAATCAAACGTGTTATTGCATGCTCATTTTTTATGCTTTAACTTTATATTGTAAAATCGTGCAGTATTTTCCATGCTATGAGGCTTCATACTGCAGTACACGTGTGTCTAAAAATAGTATTGTGCATTGAAAACTACTTTTGTAAACCATCCATGTATATTCGTGTATTAGATCCTTTAGCTTTTGGTGGATTATATTTGTTTACAAATTAACTAAACAAGATGGTTCTTCCATTTGAAAGTAACGATAATAATGTTACCGATGTAGATGAGTTCACTGAGTCACAAACGAAACTTAACAAGCAAACAAATCAACGTGATATTCACAATGTCAACAAGAAGCATGAGAGACGCAATAATTGGAAATATTATTCTGATCAATCATAAAACAGTTATTTTGGATAAATATTCTTAACAGTCCGCAAATAGAATAGTCAACTGCTCTCTCTCTCTCTCTCTCTCTCTCTCTCTCTCTCTCTCTCTCTCTCTCTCTCTCTCTCTCTCTCTCTCTAAATGATACACTCTGTAGTGGTTGAAAGTGATCGTTTATTTATAACTGCTAAACATCGTATTAGAAATAAAATGCGCAGTTTTATTTACACAAATAGAGGAAAATACCATGAAAATGTAATATTTGGAGTGCACGATGTATTAGTCACAAACCATCCGTTGGGTGCTGCAGGCGACATAAACAAATTAGTGCACAATGTAAAATATATTTGTGGGCAATAACTTCATATGTAATGCAAACTTAAAATTGGCATAAAGTGAAATATTGTTTTAAAATTGCAATGTATTAGAATAAAAATATTCAACTGGTATCTTCATTTTGCAATGATATGCAAGTTTGGAGATAAAATATCTAGTATCTAATGGTTGTAGCTTCTTTTGACGACTATTGTTTCCCCAAAGAAATTTTGCGATCAACTTCTCAACTGATTTTTCCTCTTTTTCACGTTATAAAAAAGCACATTACTTCTGGTTTTCTGTATTACAGTGTAACTCTGGTTCAAATAAGAGATTGTAATATCCCGTAACCTAAGTACAGACACACCAATCGACAGGGCAATAACCTTGGGCACAGTTTCGTTTGCACCAGTCATTCCAGAATGTTCCAGTAAGGGATCCACCAGCGCCACATACCTTCATTCGTTCTGTCGTGGTCGAGTCCGAAGTCGTTGTGGTGGTAGTGGTAGTTGGCCCTTTAGTTGATTCAGAAAATGAATGGACAATGTTTCCTGCAATAGGTATACATTTGCATGATGCGAGAGGGCAGTCGTTTTCATCACAGTTTATCTGGCACCATTGATCATAAAGATCAAATCCTGACCATTGACCAATTGCCTTGCAAATCCGACCAGGTGAGGTGGTTGTTTGTGAATTCGTGGTCGTGGGTGTCTCCGTTATTGGCTTTCCGGTTGTCATTGTTGATAGTTTCGTTGTCGTTGGTGCTTCTGTTATTGTTTGCTCAGGTGACAAGAAAGATGTTGTGTCAGTTGCAGTACAAAGACAACCAAATGATGGGCATTTTCCTTTCGAACAAGTGTCTTGACAATATCGATCCAATCTTGGATCTCCTTCCCATAGATCTGTAGCCTTGCATTTTATATCGTGGAGAAACGGACCGTTGAATGGAGCGGTTGTGATAAAACTTCTAGCTGTACTTGTCGTCCTGTCGGTTTTATCACAAATGCAGCCAACCGAAGGACAATTCCCTCTGTCACATGCAGCTTGGCAGAAAGCGTCCAATGATGGGTCCCCGGACGATGCATTTGCCGCCCTGCATACTTGCCTATAGAGTGGAACCAAACCTGGAGCATCCCGCGGAGGGATTTTATGTAATGTCGTTGGTACTGTTGTTGTTTTCTTTGTCGTGGTGGTAAGGGCAGTATTTGTCATTATTACTTTTTCACAAATGCAGCCTACTGATGGACAGTTTCCTTTGTCGCATGTCTTCTGACAGAAGGCATCTAGTTGTGGATTTCCTGCCCATAAATTTGTTGCCCAACATTTCTGACCTGCGACTATTATATGACTAATATGCGGAGTGGATTTATATATTGTAATGTCGTCGGTTGGCTTTTTACTTGTAGTTTGACTAGTAGAAGTTATTGGAAGTGTTGTCTCTAACTTTTCGGAGCCGTCACTTTGGATAGCAACATCCGAACATCCGTAAAATTCTTCCTGGTCACCGCATCCTACGCATCCTCTTCCAGTGCCCGGATCGACTCCCCAGCTGTTTCCTGAAAGTAATAGAAGAAAAGAAGAAAGTTAGTCTGAATTTATGATGATGGTAACCGTTACCGTAGCATCTGTACTCAGTACTGTTACCACCACCACCGCCAACACCATATCACTTCTACTACATCTACGACTACTACCACTTGAGCTGTTACTACTAATGATAAATTCACTGGAAGTGGCTATGGTGGTACAGGGACAAAATGTACTAGTTATTGTTGTTATAGTAATAGTAGTAGTAGTGATAGCAGTAGTTGTGGAATTATGGACGATGGAAAAAAAATCGTAGTATTGTGAGAGAAAAGTATTTTTCGCTGGCGAAGAGGTTGTTATCATTGTACTTATCAGCGGTAGACAAGTGAGTGAACAGATACCGGTGTACCACTATTCTATCTGAGAGGCTCAGAGATACCAACAGTTGAAGAAATTAGTCAGGCTATACATTAATGTGTTACATAGATATCATTACACATTATTTAATAACATGAGTAAGTTGAAGCATTGACCAACATATGCAAGCAAGACGTAAACAGAAATCTCAGTCACGCACCGTTATGTATTAGCAAGATGACAGACAATGTGTGTGTGTGTGTGTGTGTGTGTGTGTGTGATTTGGATTGTTAACAGCTTTAAAAATGTTTCACTCTCGCTACAATATCTGCCGTGTGACAAATTAGAATGATGTCTATCACTGGAGTATCATGCCGCAGACATGTAGCATAATGTCCCACCCAGTCACATTACCCTGATACCAGGCCACCCAGTCACATTACCCTGATACCAGGCCACCCAGTCACATTACCCTGATACCAGGCCACCCAGTCACATTACCCTGATACCAGGCCAACCAGTCACATTACCCTGATACCAGGCCGACCAGTCACATTACCCTGATACCAGGCCGACCAGTCACATTACCCTGATACCAGGCCGACCAGTCACATTACCCTGATACCAGGCCGACCAGTCACATTACCCTGATATCAGGCCAACCAGTCACATTACCCTGATACCAGGCCGACCAGTCATACCACTAAGCTGCTTAATGCTCAGTGCCAAGCGAGGCAGCTGTTACTCGGCCGGGATTCGAACCCGAGACACCACCCACCCATCCCCGCATCCGAGTCAGACGCTCTAACCACTAGGCATCCTGAGCAAGTATATGCAAGTAAAATAACGATATATTTTAGTACGATGAGGCTACGAAAAAAGCATTGTAGATACATCGAGGGCGCTTTAGCGCTAGAAGTCTCTGTCAATACTCTGTGAGTCTCACACCCAACGATATAATAACTTGCATCAAACTTAAAATATTGTCTAACATATTTGTTTAATGTCTGCGGCGTTCTTTCCCATCTTTCTGTTAACAACCCCCTTTTATTAATCCGGATCACAGATATTATTTCTTGTGGCATCCATGTTGTGTTATTATTTAAATATTGAATCATCTGTCAGATTAAATGCAGCCAATCATTTTCGTTTCCAACTCGTTCATCAACTCTTTGCTGCCTTGGACTGCGCACAAGACAAAACATTACGATCTTCTTAAATGGAATTTTGTTCCGTATTAGAAAAATGATTCCTGACAATTGGACATTTGCACTTGATTGCCTCTTGATATCTTTCGCAGCTAAAATAGAACGGCCATTATTTCCACCGATTAAGGAACATTGGTCAGAACATTCAGAACTTTCTACCAAACAGAATTTGAAGTGGAAATAGTACAGTGCTTTTTTCTGGAATATATTTGCTATTTATACTGTATTATAATTAGTTTTGTGGAATTTCTACATTTGAAATATTTTAACAATTAGTAAAACTCAACATACGGAAGACTAATGTAGTATATTTCCGTATTTCAAACACTATTCCATGTTTATTCACTGGCTGTCACGATCAATGCTTACAATTTGTATGTCATCATCATGATCATCATCTCTCTCTCTCTCTCTCTCTCTCTCTCTCTCTCTCTCTCTCTCTCTCTCTCTCTCTCTCTGTAATACATTTCTGTTCAATCGAACATTCGAAGGAGTATCACAAGTCAGTAATCAATATTGAACTTGGTGTACCAATATTTAAAATACCTCTAAACCTTTGAGCACAATCAAGTTATGGGTTACCAAAGTCTAGAAAACGTTAAAGACAGACAGTCCCGGATTACCCATTAGGCAGAGTAGGCAACTGCCTATGGGCCCCGCGACTTTTATGGGCCCCATCAGGGGCCGCCATGAGACCGTGACCGTGGGTCTCGGGCCCCAAACGTTTGACTGCCTATGGGCCTCCACGGTGCTTAATCCGGCGCTGAAGACAGACATTACAGCGGACAAGAATTGTTCGTGCACAATGCATTATTTTTATCAATCAGAACTCTAAGAGCTGCTGCGAAGCTCGTTGTATCTAACCACCATGTTCCTGTCCTAGTTCATATTGTCTTTACATAGATTTAATTTGTGGAGAACCTAAACATGTCATCAGACTACTTCTTTCATGTCTAATACATAAGACGTCATGCCACTAATTCGTCTTAGAAACTATGCGACTTCATGGCAAATAAAATAACATAATAGTGCTCATAACAACCTGTTTTCCATTTCCACTGAAGTACACACTGTGTGCACGTTAATCCGTCCGGAAGCTTGACTCGGATAA
Source organism: Unio pictorum (assembly GCA_030141615.1). NCBI lineage: Eukaryota > Metazoa > Mollusca > Bivalvia > Unionida > Unionidae > Unio > Unio pictorum. Next base: position 6,206,433 of record JARLTB010000007.1, on the reverse strand, counting down.
TAAAATCTCCTACTCGTGACTCCTTCAAAACATATCTGTAGAAAAAGAATGAAGTAAGATTATACATTCATTTCAGTCATTGCACAATATTGTCCGTTGTCTTCATTTTGTAGCTTAGTATGGACATTTTAGCATTACCTGTACTTAGACCTAGATCTTCCAGCTTAGTACACAAAGGCATGCCCACAATGTATGATGGTTGGTGTTATAGACGTAATAATGTACTGTATATGTTACCGATATCTCTGAACTAAACAAATTTAGTTTTCACTCTGAAATGTTTTAGCGCATATGATATAAATTGGTGAAAGATGGTTCAGCGTTATATCATTACTTTTTCTATGGTCATATGTTCACAATCATTCTCAAACGCAGTTTTTCAACTACAGGGATATTTTTATATTTTATATTTTGCCTCCTCAAAGTATATCATGCATGCATTTATCATGTTTGATATCAACAATTCAAAACATTAAAACTTTAAATTGGCAGAAAATAAACCAGTGTGTTTCTGACGTGACGTAAACCGACACCACCCGTCACAACTTTGATTGCTAGAGATGAATAAAGTAGTTATATGGAGCCTATGTATTTGGAATCAATGGGTATTACTTTATACTGTTTGATATGGTTTGAAAAAACACCAAGACACCCCTCACCATATGACCATTCAGTGTACTCCATAAGAAATACAAAAGTGACACGAACCAGAAAAGTATATCACAGTGATATAATTTAAGGGTTAACGAACAAATGTTGAAAAAACAAAAGCAATTAAGTGTAAAGATTGTGTCACAGTGACATGATGTTTATAAAGTAACAAATAAACGGCTGAAAACTGGTATGTTGCTCAGAGTAGTCTTCATAAATGAGAGTACGTTCAGATGTGCCCATGTACCAAATTTTAACAGTGTAGGTAAATAGGGTTTGAGATCCCGTGGATGCAAGAAAGTAAGAGTTGAAAATACAAGTCACTCATGTCTGAAAATCAAGTCACAGTGATCTAGTTTACTTTCATTGACAGGCACCCAGTTATAAATTAATATTAGTATTAAGTGAAATTTTAAAATACTGAGTGTGTAACAAACTGATACCAGAAAATATAAATTTAATCAGCAGTTCAGATTGGTTCAAATTTTGAAAACATTCTGGTTTGATTTAATACACATTTGTTACTATGTACCAACATATCAGTTTTCTTAATTTTTGGGTAAAACAGAAATCAAGATAGCGAGATGTAAGAAACTCATAGATGAAACTGCAGCAGTAATCCAAGCATGAAAAGTAGTTTAGATCGAATTTTTCTTCTTAATATTCATGTACATAACTTTTATGAGTCTGCGTGGCAGGAGGTCCAAGATAATGATTATATAGCTATTTGGAAACCAGAACTAGAAAACTGGACTACACTGACCAAATTTGGATATGGCCGAATTGTATTTGTGCATACGCTTCCATATGCATTCAAATTCATCGCTAATGGTGAAATACGACCTAAGAATACACTGAAAAAAAGAAAGTCACTTAAGCATACAAACAGAGTCATAGTAATATAGTTCTGCTATGGGTGAGTTCATTTGTTTGAAATGTATGTAAAAATGTATTATCCTAAGATGAAATAGTGTCCAAGATATGGATAGTGTAATAAACGGATAGCTGGAAAACAATACTCAATCAACCTTGAAAATTCGCTCAATGTCATTAGTTTTTAGTTCGGTTGAGTTACTATTTGTGAGATGTCAATTTTTCATTATTGTATGTGAAATGTGGTCAAGGTGTTGAGGGCGATTGAACACATTAACCTATGAACGTACAGACGAGATTAATGATATGCTCCTCATAACGTTCTTAGTAAAAGGAATTATTTGTGGTAAATTTGCTTTCAACAATTCACTACCTTGACAATAACATTTTTTGAAATAACTGCATCGCTTGTGAGTTGCAAATTTATATCTCTCAGAATTTTGGTTCACTTATAGTTCTAAACGATTTTAAATGTCTCGTTCTCGCGGAAACGGACTCTGCTGGAAAATATCTGAACTTATTTGTATGAAATGAAGTATAAATAATTCCAACGTACCTTGTTCCAGAACCATCCGCCATCGGAAGTAGGTATTTGTCCAGACACTCTTGCTTAACAACCTTGGTGACGTCATTGTTCGGACATAGTCTAAATTCGAACCAGCCCATGTGGCTGGCTGTTATCGTAACCCGGACTGTGATTTCTTGCCCAGGTTTGTAGTGTGCAGTGATTATACCATTGGCATATTTTCCCCCAGCCTCATTATCTCTAGGCCCGTCCCAGGGATCACCGCAGACACCACATTTGTTTCCCAGGCGAATTCTATGCTAAAACGAGAAAAGATGTCTACATATTAAGCGCCTCTAGACAAAAACATTTAGTCGCCAAACATTGCAGATCATCAGAAGTATGTAAAAGTCACCAACACGGTTGACCAGTGATCAAATGGAGTTCTAGGTCATATCGCGGCCAAAACATACCAGATAATATAAACGGATTTTCCAGGCAAACTTACCACGAATGACAATTATATCTCACAATACAATTTAGGGTTCAAAGTAATTTCTCAGTATATGGCGGCTAATAGATCTGGTGAAGGAACAATCCTTCATTCCCTGGGCAAAACAACATAATTATGGGAAGCTACTAGCAAAGCATCCACACATATCCATATTGGCTACATCCCACGAAGAAAAATGTAAAGTCTAGATAATGGATTCATGCATGAAAATAAGCATATGGTGGAAGATGTATATCGTATGGACTCAATCTTGAGATGGTTTAAGTTATATATACGATTAATGCAGTTTAATTATGGTTGTTTTAGGAAAAGCAGTATTCTAAATTAAAACGGTAAAAAAAGTCTCAAAAGGATCTCGAAAATTAATTCAAAAACAAAACCAAGTCTGTGTTCAAAAGGAGGCTACATAACCTAATAATTGTCATGAAATTCGGTATTATGTTTGAAAAAAGTTTTGTTTGGATAGGCAGTAAAATATGTAGCAACAAGAAATACTATCCAGCGTATAAACTTGACCATAGTTGTACTGAGTTTGTTGTCTTAGGAATAAAGTTTTCAACAAATCTTAATTTAAAGACGTCCTACTTAGTGGAAGAAAACGTGTTTAACTCCATTTGGAAATATAACTATGATAACGAGTTTAGCTACATCGAAAATTAATTGTTATCAGAGCACACCTACCCGCCGCTCAGAACTCTACACTGGATATCCATTCGATCCAGAATCAAACACAAACTTTGTTATATGTGCTACGTTTGACCGACGGACTCCAATCCAACATATCTATCTGGCCTTACCCATTTGTTCACTCCTCTTCTGCTAATCGTATACTCATTATTCCAACATGAAAACGAAGTCATATGGACAAAATTTTTTGCTTACCAGGGCCTAGCAACGTGAAATTAGACACAAAGATAGTGATGTCTTTCAAGAGTGCTCTTAAAACTGACCTTTGTTGACTGTAAGAACAAACTTAAAGCCCTAATAACGTTTCCTACCTTAAATTTGTCAGCATTTTTTATGTTTTCTAATTTCATGGTGGGGAGCAGGAGGTGGGGCGTTTTTTGTAGTCATATCATTATAGATGTTGTATAGCGCTTACATCTTCTATAGATTAGTTGCTATACAAAGTCCTCATTATTATTATTATTATTATTATTATTATTATTATTATTATTATTATTATTATTTCTAAAACCATCCAATCGGGTTCTTAATAAACTAAATATACTCTTTTACATGTTTGTATAGTATGTGTCAATGGATAAAATCAAAAGAAGTATTTCTGAGAAAGTCAATAACGGCAAGGGTGATGAAATATGATTGAAATATTAAAGTTTGGGAGAGCGTTCAAGATTACATGAAGTAGAAGAATATGTTTATCTGATGCCTGTTAATGGAAACGTTAGATACATTTTTCCTTATCCAATATTGGTGTTTTCTTTTCGATTGGAACAGATGTACTTGATCAAGTGACTGCTTCGGATGTCAATGTGGTAGAAGCATCTGCCTCTGATGCGAAATTCCACCGGTGCGAGCCATACGAAAGACTTGTGAAAATGCATCAGCATTAAGACGTTAGTGTTAGGACTGTTCAGCCTGATATCACGATGTGGGACATGATGCTACATGTCTGCGGCATGATGCCCCATTGTTTAACATCACTATACACTGCCACACTACAGAAATCACAGCGATATGAAAAAAGTATTGAACCTACCTTAAAAATGACAAAACACAAATATAGTGAACAGTTTCCTAATGTTTACGTGTAGACTGCTTCGAAACAATTTTAGATCTAAGTTAATTATTAAAAGGGTCACATATGATCTTCTCTTAGAAGCACACATATATTTGAATCATTGTATTTATAAAAAAAATGGAAGTAAGTGTTCATTACAAAACAGGTTTTCAGAAATCTATTAGCATCAATTTAATAGATGTTTTATTCATACTTTCAGTTTAAAGTCATATTTATATCAGTTTGGTATCAGTTATGAGTCATAGCTGCCACAGCATTTTATAAACATTGCTGTATATACCAATATAAGAAATAAAAGAGAAATTAGAAGAAAAACGGATTGCAAGCAATGAAACACCAACTTCTAGAAGAAAATGGAATTTTTCATATATCACTATAGAAGATGACGACTTGCAGATTTTGTTGTTGGTTGGTTGCAGCTGAAATATTATACAAAATAATACCTACGAATACATTTCTCAGTAAAGATCAGAATTTAAATCGAGATTTGCTCTTTTTGCATGCTCCATGTTGAGACAAATCTCTACTATCGATTTGGATTGTCACATAATTAACATTTTTATAAATTATATTTTGCAATGGATATAAGTCAATGTAGTCATATAAATAATTGAGAATTTGCAGTCATAAATAGTATGGTTGTATTTAATGACGAAACTCGGGCTAATGACAGAACTAATCTGATAATTGTATGTGCAGCATAATATATTCATACATGTACATTTAATAGGTAAAGGCCAAGTTTGTCTAATTTCAAACAAATTATGTTTAGCTTCCATATCCAAAAATATAGCTCTTACAGAAACTGTAAACGTTTTGACAACAGATGGTCATTGTACAAACAGAAGATAAGTGAACTATGTTTTTAGAAACATGTGCGTGTATGGGTATGCATACATATTTGTGTGTGTGTGTGTGTGTGTGTGTGTGTGTGTGTGTGTGTGTAGCGATGATGTTTATATGTGAATGTGCATACATGTACATATGTGTTTGTGCGAATGAATATGCCGCATTTTGTATACTCTTATATTTGTTTTGTAGATGTACTTAGTTTACCCTATATATTGATGTTGATATAAAATATATTTTAAACAATATTTATTCCACTATTGTCCCCCCCTCTCTCTCTCTCTCTCTCTCTCTCTCTCTCTCTCTCTCTCTCTCTCTCTCTCTCTCTCTCTCCTTAATTTCTTTTCTTTCATTTTAAAGTAACAAAATTAATTGTCTAGAATTATATTCATTTTTGTTTTCTGCTTGAAATATTCTTCCAATATGTTTATATTGCAAAAATGTATCACCCGACTTCAGGTGTAGTGACCACCTCTGTATGCGTGGGTTCGAGTCTCAGATCTGGCCAGTGTGGGTGTGTGAGAAAGCTTGCCAGTAGCATCTCGTGGTTCGGTGGGGTTTGGGGGGTTTCCCGGGTTCTTCCTCAATCATTAATACTGGCCGCCATGTATAGCCTATCGCGTGCTGCAAAATGGCGTTAAACCCTAGAACAACAACAACTTCGTGTGTTACCAGTATGTAAAATCTGTATTTGTGCATTACAAGTATGTATAATCTGTTTTCATGTATTCCAAGTACTATCATATGTCTTTATATACTATATGTACTATCATCTGTCTTTGTGTAACACAAGTATGTCTGATGCATTTCAAGTATGTATATCTGTTTTCGTGTATTACATATATTAACACTAATTCCATCTCTTTTGATCACCCTTAGATGGATGCTAATTAAATATTACATTATGTTGAGAAAAAACTGTTCTCTTTTGAAGGCAAGAGGGTTTTAATGTTTTTAAGTTTTACTGAGCATTATCACAAGTAGTACACGAACGATAGATTCACCCATATGCATAGTGTGAATGTGTGTTTAGCTGAATAATAATCGTTGGTGCGTGCATGCAAGGCGATGAATGTCTTAATCAGCGGACCCGGCTTCGAATCTCAGCACAGTACAAAATACAAATTCTTTAACCTGTAGGATAACATTCTTTTTCCATATTTAAAATTTCACTCCATATTAGCACACTTTTTCTTGTAGTACGATATTGCTTTTGTCATTGAAATCCGGAGTGGTTGTGTACTCAGGTAAGAATTAATTACCGCATCGATAAGTGGGGTTTTATTTGTTACGCACAAATGTATATATCAAAGAATTTGAAACATCTTTTTGTTTGGATGGATGCTTAATTGAGTGTTTATGGTGGTCGGTGCGTGCATGGAAGGCGATGGGTGCCGTAACTAGCGAATCCGGGTTCGAACCACAACAGAGTAATGCATTAATGAATTATTTTTCTCTCTCTCTGTCTCTCTCTCTCTGTCTGTCTGTCTGTCTCTCTCTCTCTCTCTCTCTCTCTCTCTCTCTCACACACACACACACACACACACACACACACACACTACATAGTCTCGTATTGCAGATATTTTACAGTTTTATTCAGTTATGTGTTAATTATATTTAATTTATATTGTGTGACTGGCTTCTTTCCGTGATTGACGGAAGAGTTTAGGTCTAACTGAAGATTGTCATATAATGTATATCTTAGCTTGTCATGTTTATAAGTGTTAAATAACTTAATATGTTTGCTAAATATGAATTTCAAGGCTTAGCCTTGTTTACGAATGAGTGAAATGTTTCAATTATAAATCATTAATTTTCAAGAACATTCTATTGCGTCATAGGTCAGGGGAAAGTTTGTCAATAAAGCGGTTTAGAAACAAATTCTTAATAGATCTATTATATGAGTTTTGTTTTCTATTTATACATACTTTCAGAGGAATCAATTATTTATTAAATTATTCCTAGGAATCACAAAGTGCTCACTTACGTTTTGGACTAAAACGCTGGTTCGGGATTATTGTGAATTCATTCAAAGGACATTTTGATTATAGTCTTGTAATCACATCAAAACTCTTGGTACATTAGCTCCTTCAGGAATATTAGCACCTCGGCACAATCAAGATTTTTCAATATTTGTGATACAACATTTAGGATTGCTTGCAACTTCATTCACTAACCTGTAAGTGTCTTTTGAATTTTCATTTTACAATATAGGGGAATAAAGTATTTGTTGAATTTTACTAAACCTGTTGTTTCTGTTACTTAGTTTAAGACTAAGAGCTGTAACACATGACTAACAAGTCCAACTAGAGATCATCCAAAGACGAAAAATGAGGAAATAGCTGTGTACCTATATATCTATATTTTATGACATAAGACCCGTGATTTGCATTCTAATGGGCATTAATACGTTGTTTCTTTTAACGCGGCATATAAATTGTCATTGTCAACCATTTAATTTTAAGTGTTTGACATATCTACACCAGTCTTAATTTGAAAACGCGCCCTCGACGATGAATACATCTTCAACATCTTGTTCAATTGAAGTTTACCAAGGCATTTCAGCCAATATAACCCTGCGTGTAATTGATGTAAACAGGTTTAACCCGTGAATTACCGCCAGATTATGCTTACAAACAATGACATTACAGTTTACTGACAAGTAGTTTACATTCTTTTGTCCCTTGGGTGTGGGAAAGGGTCGGTGCGCTTTCCCAGTTCCTTTGCCCGTGTTTAATAATATTACAACAAAGAGCGAGAACACAGGACTAACAATTTGAGAGAAGAATGGTCATCACATTTCCTTAAATCTGTATCAGAACTAAATTTGGGGGAAAAATATGATAGGGACATGGAGAAGATGATGCAACGAGTGACATAGTTAAAATTATAAAAGAATGCACATTAACAAATGAAAACTTTTTCATCCAGGCGAAAGAAGGAATGGGCGGTCGTATATGAGATTCTGTGTTGATAGATAACAAATAGTTTAGTTGATAGGTGTTTTAGAAGATATGTATGCATTTGAGAGAATGGGTAGTCATTTAGGCAGGTATTCTGGTAGATATTTGACGTCGTGGGTAGGTGGACAGATAAGCAGGTAAGGTACGTCAGAAGATGCACGGCTGTCAGCTGGCAAGCAGCAAAGAAATTACATTAACAACTAGGAAGGTAGGTAGGCTGGTAGGTAAACGGATGAATATATCATTGTCGGGTATCAGAAACACAAGCAGATAAATGAAGAGCTAGGTAAGCACATTGTGCGTATATACAGAGGTGATTTAGACAGGTCTGTAGTTGTTTAAGTACAGTGTACGTATATACAGAGGTGAGTTCGACAGGTCTGTAGTTGTGTAAGTACGGTGTACATATATACAGAGGTGAGTTAGTCAGGTATGTAGATGTGTAGGTACAGTGTACGTAGATACAGAGGTGAGTTAGACAAGTATGTAGGTGTGTAAGTACAGTGTAAGTATATACAGAGATGAGTTAGACTGGTATGCTGGTGTGTAAGTACAGTGTACGTATATAAAGAGGTGAGTTCGACAGGTCTGTAGCTGTGTAAGTACGGTGTATATATATACAGAGGTGAGTTAGACAGGTCTGTAGATGTGTAGATACATTGTACGTAGATACAGAGGTGAGTTAGACATGTCTGTAGGTGTGTAAGTACAGTGTAAGTATATACAGAGGTGAGTTAGACTGGTATGTAGGTGTGTAAGTACAGCGTACGTATATACAGAGGTGAGTTAGACAGGTCTGAGGGTGGTCATCTGCTAGATTAAGTAGATACAAAGATAACTGGACAGGCAGAATTCGTACTTGTGAAGGAATGTACATGTGTCGTACTGTGGAGTGAAGACCATGTTGTTATTTATTGATCGCAAAAATATCAGCACTATTAAAATGTGAATTCGCGGTGAAATCTCGATGTTAGGCAACAACAACAACTATAATAATAATAATAATAATAATAATAATAATAATAATAATAATAATAATAATAATCATTGCAATGTTTTATTACTGACCTATTTGGGCTTTTGACAGAAGTACTAGGCTTATAGAATTGTCAGTCTGTACATTGAAAATATGAAAAGAATCCTAGCCGCAGTCATCTTCTCTGGTGTGTCTTTGGTCAAAGCACTTCACATCGGTACGAAATAACCTTCTAGTGTTGCTTTGCCACAAACACCAAAACTACTAAGTTTATTTTTATTTGAGATATTAATGGAATCATGTTTCGCTATTAAAATCACCCACATGTATTAATGCTCATGCAATTTTCAAACATGAATCCCTATTAGAAAAACAGTTTGTATTTTACAAACTGTTAAATTATTAAACAAATTCATTTTTAAAATACAACACAATGCGTTTGATATTTACACAAGCTGGTAAGTTATGCAGTAAATTTATGATTAGAACAACATATTGTGTTGGATGTTTACACAGGCTAGTAATTCATAAATTAAATTAATGTTTAAAAATATATCAAATCAGAACGCAACAATAAGACCAATCCTTTGCTCCATACAGATATTTTAACATTGATAATCTAATATCATTGTTAATGGTTAGCATATAATGAATTAAACCCAAAAACAAATTGCTGAGTTCGAAAATTGAATGTTTAACGAAACATTTTTAAAAATATATTTCAGAAATGTCTTACCCAACTCAAACACTCTCCATTTGCATTATCAAACAAAGAGTTAAGGAATACCCAGTAGAACATGCGTTGCTGAGTATTTAGCACATCCTGATGGGAAGGTAGAATTGGGGTTATTGTGTATTGTCGTGAAAACATGTCTTATCTTGTTTTATGTTTCAATGTGTTTACATGCAGATGTCAAACCATGTAACACTTCCTACAGTGAATGAAGATATAATATCACAAGATAAATAAAGGTGTGTTTCAAGTACGAGAGCAATAACAATGCTACACAGATTTTAATAGTCTTGTTTGCCATCGTAAAGAAAATTCATTATTTGCCAAATTCGTATGTTGCGCTGATAACTCGATGAGTGTGAGCCATGCACTCTTCCCTAGAATGACTCATCTAATTCAAGTCTCAAGTACCGACAAAGCAGACATTCATCCTTGTCAACTAAATAAATAAATAAATAAATAAATAAATAAATAAATAAATAAATAAATAAATAAAATAAAAATAATCAAACAGTCAATCATGGAAATGTTTAATTTAAATGCCAGCATGTTGTCATGCTTGTGTCTTCTGTTGGTTTTGTTGTGGGGGAGTTTCACAGGTAGCTGCAAATACACTCTGGCAAATGTAGTTTGCTTTACCTTCATACATATTAATGTGCCATCTTTTTGCGTTTATTTTGAATTTGATTTGTATGAAAAAAAAATGTGAATTAAAGAATTCTTATTACGACAGTCCTGAGGGAATGAACTCGACTTTCTAAAGTGTAAGATACAAAATGTTTAGACATCCGTATATTAAAATAATTGTCAATGTTTAAAAAAGGCTTCCGTAAAGGCCTAGGCTGCCATAGATTGCCTAGAATGTTTTTGTTATAATTTATGTTTTTATGTTCCTTTTTTCTTTGGGTTGTGTGGATTGTGATATTTTTCACATTAAAAGGCTGATTGATTTTGTGAGAATATTTAAAAGAGAAACTCGCGCGATATATTGTTTTTAGCATTTGAAAAGTATTGTCGAAATTCCATAACGTGTAGATATTATACTTTTAATTCAGTCTTTCTTTGAGAAAAAAGAGTTTACTGCTCAGGCCAAGATGCAGAATTGTGCATTTCGAGATAATATTCGAAACAAAAGGGAGTTGGTTTACTTTATTTAGTTTTCGGGGTGGGGAAAACGCCATGCTACGTTTCACTGACGGACTCCAGTCCATTATACCTGTTCTGCCTCACCCGTGTGTATATACCAGCAAGATACTTACGCTCCTCTTCTGACAATGACATACTGATTATTCCCACTATGAAAACGAAGCCCTATGGACAACGATCTTTTGCATTCCAGGTTCCAGAAACATAGAATGAATTGCCCCTTGAAATTAGACACAAAGACACAGTGATGCCTTTCAAGAGTGCTCGTAAAACTCACCTTTTTCGACTGCAAGAACAAACTTAAAGACCTAAAAATGTTTCCTACCTTAATATTTTCAGCATGTTTTGTATTCCAATTTCATGTTGATGTTTTGTTTGTTGTTGTTGTTGTTGTTTTATTCATATCATAATAGATATTGTAAAGCACTTATAGCTTCTAAAGATTATGCGCTATACAAGTCCTCATTATTATTGGTATTGTTATTATTATTATTATTATTATTATTATTATTATTATTATTATTATTATTATTATTTACTCACAAACTCCAATTAGTCGAGCCTGAGTCTAGAACCATGGAGACAGAGGTGAGATGTAGTGAAGCTGTAAAGACTAGCACCTTAGACAACTCGGCCTCCAAGGGCCTCAAAAAGGAATGAACAATGCAGAACATCTCGAACGCTATAAATTTAACACCACTGAAATATGCGTTTGTCCAGTTAACTTGGGCTGTTTTCAACTCATATCGTACTTAATATCACTTTTGAAGATTGCTATTGAAAATTGTTTATATGATTGCCATTGATAGGTGTTTAAACAATTGCTATTGACAGGTGTTTAACTAGATGTTATTGATAGGTATATAAATAATTGCCATTGATATGTGTTTAACCAATTGCTATTGATATGTGTTTAGACAATTGCTATTGACAAGTTTGATAGATTTTTGCAATAATTGCTATCATTATAGGTGTTTAAATGATAGCAAAGGATAAATGTTTACCTTGTTGCTGTTGACAAGTGTTTACATTATTGCAAAATTGATAACTGTTACATTATTGCTATTGATAAATGTGTATATTTTTGCTATTAACTAGTGTTTAATAATGGTCGTTATTGATTGGTGTTCATTAGTTTCATTTGTTTGTCGAGATTTTGATATTAAATTGTTACTACATTTACAAAGTCCAGATAATTATGAACCGACTATATTTTTCAGTTAAACTTGGATAATTGTTCAAAACTTTTATAAGATGTTATTAAAATGTATGCAGTATGCTTAGCAAGGTCTTATAAAATATGTATTTTAGAGAATCTGTCATACAGGTGTTACTCGGCAGATTTAGCACCACAAGGACAAGATGTATTTTGGTTGCCACCAGCAGTTCACCTGTCATGACATGCTGGCTCTGCACCAACTCGCCCGTCATTGCACCAACTCACCCGTCATTGCACCAACTCACCCGCAGAAATCACGTGGTTACTGTTATTTGACTGCTCTATTTACAACCATTATTTATTATCATGCAAAAATTATGTCTACAACGAACGTTTTTATAAAACTTAAAGTAAAAGTTTTAAAATTGTAAACTGCATATGCAAGTTCGTACTTCGTACCTCAACTAAGCTTACATTTATTACATATTTTCCTTTTATATTTTACACATTTTCAAATGGGCAATCAACTTAGGCAAGAACTAATTTGGTACATATTTACATTGTACTTGTTGCACATTTTCAAAAGACTGAACTCAGTTAAGCTTACATTTTGTACATATTTGTCCTGTATATTTTACACATTTTCAAATGGGTAATCAACTCAACCAAGAACACATTTGGTACATATTTACGTTGTACTTTTTGCACATTTTCAATGGACAACGAACTCATTCAAGCTTACATTTTGTTCATATGTGTCCTTCTACATTGTATACAGTTTAAATGATATAGCTAGACAGACAAATATATAGCAAAACAGACAAACATATATAAAATGACAGACAGACAGCAAACGGACGGACATAAAGATAATTATATCAAGTAACGCAGGACTAATATATTCAGAACGATTATTATGACATTTTCAGAGAGTAAAGAAAAGTAAATGCTTGAACGTGATGAACAGAGTTTTAGCACTTTGTACGCAGTGTTTTAAACAAATGGGAACTTGTCCAAAAGCGGTCAAAACAACAGAAGTAGTATTTCGCTGTGGAAATACATTATTTAAGTACAAATACTATCTATGCCAGATATTATGTACGCTTTCAACGAAGGATTACACTGAATGATAAAGTCTTTTAAAAATCCAGCTTTCGTAATATCAAAAGCATTTGAGATCAGTGTTCGAACTTATACTCGACTTCAAGAAACAAGTTCTAGTATTGGAGGAGAGGAACAGATTTTGAATCTGAGGAAATGCGTAAATATTTATGTTCTTCTGGTTGTTCTTGTTCAGTGTTAAACTACATATAATCGAAATTGTTGTACTTTACATGACTATAGCTGTTACATTATTTTAATATAATAACTTAGATGCGCGATAATAAGAATTTTGTATCTTTATATTGTTAACCATTATGACAGTTATATCCTTACACTACTGCCTTCCACACTGTGACTCACGCGATTTAGAATACCGGCAAGCTAGTTTCTAAACCATGTATGTATTAATACGAACCAAATATATGTAGATTTAACTAATCACTGGCAGTTTTAGGTTCTAATAGTAAGGAGGGTGAGTGCACAACGAGAGAACAAAATAATAGCAAAATTTCAAAGTTAAAATTAAGAAATATAAATTTACTCACCGCAAAACCACCACAGTAGAGGGAATTGTCATTGTAGTTTTGTGGATTCACATAACCTAATCTCCACATACTCGACCGGGATGGCGGCTGCATAAGCATCCCATGACCTTTGACCTCAATCAATAATAGCATGACCAAGAATATAGCTGTCGCAGTTGAACCCATGCTGTATCTGCTGGAAAAGAATGTGGCAACAATTACATTTGTCCAAATCAAGTACGAGAAGTCTTCTACATCAACATGTAAACTCAATTGAATATATATATATATATATATATATATATATATATATATATATATATATATATATATATATATATATATATATATATATATATATATATATATATATATATATATATAGTGAGAATAAACCAACACTTAAACACAAGTTTTAATTGTTTTTATTAGTAATTGTTTCAAATAAGAACAAATAACTAACAAACTTTATTTTAAAATTATTAAGTACGATCATTGAAGTGTAAAGTGACTCTATTAAAATATGAAGAAAACAATTTGGCTGTTTATACTTACGCCTCCCCAAGACCATATGAATATGAATCTATTATACGGTGAAGGCTATATACCAGATAGTATTACGCTACTGTGGTGTTAGGTTTATCCGCCCAACAAATGAGAATAGATATGTTAGCACGGGTAATGATAGAGCATTTCTCCTGGGTTACCCTTATGTTTATATAGGATTGCCTGTTTCTTTATCGATTTTGGAGGAGGTCCGCATTGCTCACTCGGGGAATACAATGTCCCGACGGAATGTCTTTATATTGCATGATAAATGTGTTGCATACCATGGATACTCGTCCCTTCTTCACAAATACCTGCGTGAGAACCTTTTCTGTCCTATTTGTTTGTTTTTTTTCTTTCTGTTTAACATCCTTGATGATTCACCTCAGATAGATTTTAAAGCAACATCCTTATAAAGGTACATATAATAATATCAGCATTTGTAAGAGTATACACACTCCAAAATGAACACATAATTTAATTATCACAATAGCTATCTAGTGAGATGTTTTGATGTTGTTGCACAAATTGGAACAATGGAACTGCCCCCACAAAGATTCCTATTCCAGAAAACTATTATTCTGTTAATTTTATTACGGCTCATTTTTCTTTATTGTTGTTTACTTCAATTGCTTTTTATTTCATTCATTTTATCCTGTTGCATAATACTAAGGTGGTCTTAGTTTAACTAGCTAGCTAGACTGTGTATATCATCTATTTATAATACACGTCTACATAATATAAAGCAAATACTTAACGAAAACCAAAGTTGAAAAACTTTCTGGTGTAAATTAAGCACCTTTTTCCTCCTTTTTTTTCTCGCTTTCATTTTGCAAATAGAAGCGAACACATACCAATAGATGCCTAACAAGCATGTGCTCTGCACACGAGCAACGTTCTACAACCTTCTTATTCGTCATCCGTCTTGTTTATTGTTTCCTACAATAACTCCTGGGAAATTCAAACAAAAACATTTTGATATCTACTTGAAAGTTGTAATTAGCAAATATACTAATGAAAATTATAAATGTTAATAACGTTGTTGTATGTAGACTACTAACATTGGTGAACATAGACCAGCGCAAAGAAAGGTGAAGATAAAATATACATTTTCCAGTCACATTTAAGCTATATTTCTAACTAGTAAGTAAACTTAATTAACAAAAGCTGCACTTTAAGCCCACAAAAATAATTTTCAATGCTAAGTAGCTTATAACCCAGTAGAAAGACGATTTCATGCTATCCGTAAAAAGCAAAAGTAATAATGTCCACACAAAGCATTTGCCATTGATCATAACAGACGCATCATTAGCAAATATGATTATGTCAACAATAATAATTTGGCATTATTCATTGTCATAAGTATGATTTCACCCTAAGTGCTTTATCGGATTCCAGTCTGTTAGCAGAGACATTTGGCCAGAGCATTAATTCCAGCATTCTGGATATTTTATTCTGATAAGGCATAAATGTTAAATTAATTATAATCCATAATCTGTAACCCTTTCTAAAACAAGAGCAGGGTGGTAGAATAGTCAGTTAAGTTATGGGCTTGGTACTGTAAGCAACACTGGAGTTTTGTTTTTAAGTTTTAGTGAAAGATTTTAGTTTGCTTTTGCATAAAGTTTTAGGGTCCTTACTTGATGTATGTGTATCCTTTGAACCCGAATGTAACATTCATACTAGCCTAGACGTGTCATCAGATAAAATGAGTATGTCTACACAAATAAGTTGGCATTGTTCATACTAGACGTGTCATCAGATAAAATGATTATGTCCACACAAATAAGTTGGCATTGTTCATACTAGACGTGTCATCAGATAAAATGATTATGTCCACACAAATAAGTTGGCATTGTTCATACTAGACGTGTCGTCAGATAAAATGATTATGTCCACAAAAATAAGTTGGCATTGTTCATACTAGACGTGTCATCAGATAAAATGATTATGTCCACACAAATAAGTTGGCATTGTTCATAATAGACGTATCATCAGCAATATCTATTGATATCAGCAATATCAATAGATTCCCGCTGATTCAAAATGATAAACTGAATTTGATATTGAGCCATTTTCTCAATGAAAATAATTGTCACTTTTCATTTCATTAGCTGTAGTTTCTCAAAGGTTATACGTACATGTTTTATTTAATGATAATAATCGTGTACAAACAAAATACCATGCACATTAGTTACTCCACAGTTGTATTATCCTCACCATTTTAAATCAAAAATGTATTTCGACAGTCTGCATGTTTGTACTAGTAGATAAATAGTTTAGAGTCTTTTGTGAATCTACAAATTCATAGATAGATAGATAGATAGATAGATAGATAGATAGATAGATAGATAGGTAGATAGGTAGGTAGGTAGGTTTTTGTTTTTAATGGTTTAACGCCATTTTTCAGCACAATATAGGCTATACATGGTGACCAGTATTAGTGGTGGAGGAAGAACCCGGAAAACCCCGGAAAGAACCACCGACCCACGAGAAGCTACTGGCAAGCTTTCTCACGTGACTACATTAGCCGAATCTTAGACTCGAACCCACGCAGACAGAGGTGAGATGGCAGTGATCCGTAACGGAGAGCGCTTTAGACCACTCGAGGCCCCCCTAGATAGATAGATAGATAGATAGATAGATAGATAGATAGATAGATAGATAGATAGATAGATAGATAGATAGATAGATAGATAGATAGATAGATAGATAGATAGATAGATAGAAAGATAGATAGATAGATAAATAGATAGATAGACGGACGGACCGACAGACAGGCAAGACAGACCTACAGACAGACAGACAGACAGACAGATAGATAGATAGATAGATAGATAGATAGATAGATAGATAGATGCATGTACATACATACATACATACATACATACATACATACATACATACATACATACATACATACATACATACATACATACATACATACATACATACATACATACATACATACGCAGAGTTTTTAAAAGGGAAATCGGAATGCGTTTATAGAACATAAATACTTTTTTTCACACACAGATCACTGAACAGTAACATGTAAGCCACGGTGATCTTTTTTACGCAGAGTAATGTTTAATTCGTCATGGTTCACACTTAAACAAATGTCGGTAACCCTAAAACCAAAAGTCTCTAATAACAACACAAAATCAAATATAGTGGTGACGTATAGACATAGACATGAGGACGTATAAGGGAACATCAAATACCCATTCCGTATTTGCGGTGAAATATAAAATGGTGGGCAGACAACAGATGAAATTCCTGCGATTACTAGGATGTTGGTTCTTATTCCTACACCACAGCGGTATGAATACAGTGGATGTATAGGTTACCAGTGACTAATGAAAGAGAGGATATTGCAATAGATTGATTCTGTCTTATTTGATAACTATTTATCTTGTACTAGTAGCACGACCCTGTCATTTTGTTTACGTATTAACACATATTGCGGTTATATTTCAAGTTTACTAGAGTATTCCAGCTTTTCAGCTATATATTTTCCGACGACATGAATACAAAATATTCCTGGCTGCCAGAGAACATCTTGGTGAAACTAACTGGTATGCTTATCTCAGAAAGTATTCCAGAAATCATCTCTTGTATTTGCAGTTGGCTATTAAGATTTGTTTTTATTTTATGCTCAGCAGTGAATTACTTGATTTTCTAGTTAAAATAATATTGATATTTCACTGCAGTGAAAAAATAACAAGTGAAAAAATAACAGTGAAAAAATAACAATATTTTTTCACTACAGGAACTACATTTTTGGGTCAGAACATACTTAACTCCCTTTTATTTTCTATATAAATTTATGTGAGCATAAAATAAAAAGAATATTTGCTTGAAACGAGTGAATAACGGATACATTTCATCTCTTGGATAAAAAACTCTAGTATTTTCACTCGTGGCTTTGCCACTCGTGAAAATACTGAGTTTTTCATCCACTCGATGAAATATATCCGTTATTCACTCGTTTCAAGCAAATATCCTCTATATAATCTCTATAGACATAAGATTTGTTTATAATCTCTACAGACATAAGATTTGTTTATGATCTCTATAGACATAAGATTTGTTTATGATCTCTATAGACATAAGATTTGCTTATGATCTCTATAGACATAAGATTTGCTTATGATCTCTATAGACATAATATTTGCTTATGATCTCTATAGACATAAGATTTGCGTATGATCTCTATAGACATAAGATTTGCTTATGATCTCTATAGACATAAGATTTGCTTATGATCTCTATAGACATAAGATTTGCTTATGATCTCTATAGACATAAGATTTGCTTATGATCTCTATAGACATAAGATTTGCTTATGATCTCTTTAGACACAAGAGTTTCATTTTAGAGAGGACATTTTGGATTAAACATATTTTCTCTAATCTTCATTTAAGTGCTGTTCTCTGATTACTAAGACCCTTTTTTGCTGTATCCATAGACGCGTTACAACCATGTAATGGTAGAATGTATGATTAATAAGACATCCATTATCCTCTCTTAAAATTTGCATTTATTCATAATTAGCTTGAGCAAAATCATAATGCCTAACGTTTGTTTTCAAAGCTTTTACTCATCAAAAATTTGTTACTGTACAATTATGGCTATTGTTAGAGGATGAATGAGATGCTGTAAACATTATTTCATGGTATTTAATAAATATATTCACTATTTTTCGCAAATCACCGTTCAGATTTACATATTTGTATTTAACAGAGAAATTTTCGGGAGATAACTAAACAGTATATAGGAAAATTTATAGCGGTTGACACATGTCAGATACAATGCTTGTTGAAAGATAAATAGGCATATTAACAGCAATACTTCAATGAAATACGTTTAACATGGCACATTTATTTCTAGTATCAATAAAAAATACACAGAAGAACAATTTTCAGGTCATAATCTCAATTTAAATTTTTTAAATACAGTTTTAACAATTTTTTATTACAAACTGTTTACAAACTATTGATATGAGTTAAAAGAAAGAGAAAAAAATCATTAATGATCTGGTTTTATTGCATTAAATAGCAATTCCCATTGTACAAATTAGTAGCAAGAGATCTTTTCAAAATTATTTATCTAAAACTTTTATCTGAGCCCAAATTGCCAGGGGCGAATTAGGACTGGTGACCAAACACAAAATTTACTTTCACTGAAATATTATATTTTACGACAATGTAAAATGAAACACATTTACATATATGAAACACTTATTTAGAATAGTTTACCTGAAATGTATTAAAACGTTAGGTACACTCCATTTTTAAGTTTAGAAAGTCGCCAGGAAAAGTGTTCTAGAAATTTTCTTAGTGAAATCAACTATATTACACGTGAAACAAATCAATGCCGCATGAATACATTTAGAATGTACCAGTAACAAAGAATTAAAACAGACATTTATTTTATTTATGTTGTAAACTTTCTTTTATTTGTATTTTATTTTTAACGAATCTGAAGTATTTCCATCCCTCCATGAATCTAATCAGGTGATGATAGCAAATGTCACAATACGTGACAAATTTCTACAAGTGGATTATCTCAAACTGCCTCATGATGTACTTTTCACATCTAAGTAATCATTTCAACCACGTCATTGTTGATCAGTAGTCAAGCTACCGGTAGAATCAAAAGATATTTAAAAGTCAGTTTAAAACATGCCATACAGGTAATGATGACGCGGTCTTACTATAATTAAATGTCTACCTCTGTTGTTTTATGTGGTCATCCGTTGAAATTTGTTACTCAGGTTTTTAATTACGGTGATGAGAAATCAAGTGATAGAATTTTCACCTAAATAATGGTTTTAATTTTTTTGCAAAGAATATGAAAAGCAAGCTTAATTCAGAACTACGAATTTAGAATAATTGGTCCTATTCAGTATGAAAAGCCTATTTTATTTATACATACATTGGAGGAGAAAGCTTGATTGTGCCTTTGCTGATTTTATCTAGGCTTTTTTATTCGGTTTGTCTTAAAACACTACTGGATAAATGTCTTTTTATAATATAAATATAACATTATTTCGTGTCATTAACTAGTATGCTGCTTAAATAGTTACATAAGGCTTATAACAATTGACTAAAGGATTTGTGACACTCCACAGTGGATGTGTGTTTATTCAATAATTAGACGGCTGAGTCGGCTAGTCACATTAACTAGATTAAACTCTTTGTGACGCTAAGAAGGTCAGATTTGAACTGGGTTATGTGTTGCATTTGTCAATATGTAGTCTAAGGTAGACCGAGTGATAAAATGACATAGAAATACGTAAATAGATATGCATATGTCATTTTATCATTCGTAGGACACAGGTAATATAAAAGACTAACGTAACAATTGTAGATTGCTGTATCAAAATATAACATTTAGATGTCGTGTGTGTGTTACAGAACTTCATAATATTATTTTAATGTAGAGCAAGGTGTATGGAATGAGTGACGTTAGCGTGTGAGAAGGGCCTGGAAAAGAGTTTGCCATTTTTCCGATGAGAAGTCCATGATATAGTGTTTTATTATGAGAATGTGTATAGGGAAAACAGGATGTACGTCCTTTTATTTTCTTCAGGAAACATTCAGCACATAATGGATGGCACTAAACTCTCAAGATAGGATGGACAAAGTACGAGAATGATACAGGAATACAAGGGGCCGCACAGGAAGGGTGCATGAAGGGAAGAGAAATAAGAATAGACGAAGAGGTAAACCAATGCAGATGAGTTCAAGGGAAAGTCGAATCACTCACATTAGGATATTTATTCTCATGTGATGAAATAAAGAAAAGCATTTGTTAACACGCCAACTAATGTAATATATATTGAGTAAAGTGTAAATGGAAGATTTACATCCAGAAATTGGTCGTATGTTTTTTTTAATTTTTTTTTATTAATATGGATTAAATTGTTAAATATTTTACCTTGATTTGTTCATGTATTTAGACTGTCGGTATTACTGACTGGGGGCTAGTGAGTAAATTCTAAATTTATATGTCCACCATTCTGCCGTATCAGCCCTAATACTGTAGCATAAATGTGACAGGTATGATAACATAAAATCTGTTCCCACTTTATATACTAGTAGTTCCTTGTGCTTAAAACGTACCGAAATTGCATGCCTAAGTTAAAAGTAGATATTAATATTAAAACTTAGTAGAGAGTTGTCAGCTTCTTGACGAAACACTTATGCTGCAAACGGGAGAGAAGATCTAACATTGTGTGTAAGATATTATTTCAATTCTAAAGACGATATATAGTGTTCATTCTTAATGATGAAATATTTAGGAGAAATTTTATAAAAGAAAATAACTATTGTGTTTGTTTGTTTGTTTTGTTATTTTCTTTTCAAATCCGGTTCTCTAAACCTATACCAAAATGATTAGCAGCCAGCAAACATAATAGACACTTACGTAATGATCGGCTAAACAAGCATATAATAAATATTTCTACTCTTCTCTTAAGTGTCTTAACATAACTCTTTCAACAGTAACGTCTCTTTGCGAAATTAACATAACTCTTTCAACAGTAACGTCTCTTTGCGAAATTAACATAACTCTTTCAACAGTAACGTCTCTTTGCGAAATATGGAAGTATCATCTCTACATGCCTGTGTATAGTTTTTAATACACATTTAGGATATCTAAACCACACATTTCCCATAGAACACAATCGTTTCATGGGTGTATTTTATTATGATATACTATGTTATTGCTGTGCTGTAAACCAATAAAGAAGATAAATGTCATTATTTATTGTAATGCATATTTTTTTCAAGTATGGCATAAAACAATATAATAACAAAATACTCCACACCAAGACCAAACGTTACCAAATATAATAACTTATTGAATATAAATAATACAAGAACTAACCAAACAACTACTCAAATTTGACCATATAATGGTATCCATTTCTAATTAGTTTGCATGTTAATTAGTTTTTCTTCAAGTAAATTGTCTCATACCTCTTTAAACGAGTATGCTTGTTTTAGTGTCAAATTCGGATGGCCATTGTATTAGTGAATATTATCAAGTCTTTGTATACATAGACGAACTATTTTTATGTTCTTCGCAAAATAAGGCTTAGTAATTCAATTAGTGCTAAACCATTGTGTAATTTAGAGTATGGATGATGATTTAGTGTCATGAAAATGAGGGAGTCTTAAGTTGTTACGAAAATAGTCTTTATTCACACACGTTCTCAGTACACATCTGTAAGCTTCTCCCCGTTTAGGGAGCAGTCCCTATCTAATGTTTCAGCTACTAAGGGGAGCAGTTATTATTTAGAACTAGCAAGGAAACTACGATATGTCACATCTCCCCTCTTTAAGATTAAGACATAAGATTTTGCTTATGAGTAGAAAGGAAAACAATAACTCAATTCCGCCTATGTGAAACATTAAACAAGTAAGCAATGAATTTACATTAAACAAGCAAGAAATGCATTTACTGTCTTTGTATCTGAACTGTCCACATACACAATTTAACGGAAATGATTGATGTAATAGGTTACTGTAAACTTGCACTGGATAGCCCTGATTCTAATACTATAGAAATCTAGAAGTCCAATTCTTTTGCAATAATTCAGAAATCAAATACTAAACAACAAAGTCACTTCTTAGACAAAATCACTGAATCTGGCTGGTTTTCGGAATTCTACCACTTAACGTCCGCACTGGAGTGTTTGGTTTGTTTGATTAGGAATTTTAACGTAGCTTTAACAATTCTTCAGTCATATCGCTATGATGTCTGCATTGAGGCAGTTTATAGTGATGTCCAGCACTGGGGCATCATGCCGCAAACATGTAGCATGTCACATTATCTTGTCACCAGGCCGACCAGTCCTAATACTAACCTCTTAATACTGAGCGCCAAGCGAGGCAGCTGTTAGTACCATTTTTGTAAGTCTTTGATATTGGCACTACAAGACTTTATGTTCATGTGTTTAGTGATCACAACCCCATTACTTTCATAGGCAAAATGAACAACAAACAACAGAGATTATTTAGGTGGAGTTTGGTGTTGAGGAATATAATATTGACATCAAGGGAAAAGACTATTGCATACCAGATCCATATTCATTTGTATAGAAATGTATATTTTATATGGATACTTTGTCATTCATAAGATTTCATCTTATGTTTTACAACACGTCATTTTCACTTTTAATTCTACCGAAATAAAATATATTTGAAACTTTTCTACAAACCTTGTCGTCTTTCGCTGTTTTATCTTACTTATTTTAAGAGCATAGACCCGTAACATCTGAATCTCATTTTTACAAATCAATTGTTTGTGTTTTTTTCATGACACTCATCTTTACAGCGCTACTGTTCTTTTATATAAACGGCGCTTAGCGGCTTAGTGTGTATATGAGATGCCATTTTACTTTAACCGCTTATTATTCTATCTTGCTCACGTTTTTACCGTGCTACCGATCTTTTCAATAAACAGAGATTAGTGAGTCTATGAAATGCCATTTTATTTTAACTGTGCTTATTGTTCTTTCTATCTCTCATCTTACAGCGGTACTGTTCTTTTCTATAAACAGCCCCTAGTGTATCTATGAGATGCCATTTTATTTTAACAGTGCTTATTTTTTTTTGCTGGCTCTCAACCTTACGCCGCTACTACTTGTGACATATTGTAGTTTACTTGTTAGTTCTAATTAATAACTGCTCCCCTTAGTAGTTGCAACATTAGACAGGGACTGCTCCCTGGATAGGGGACGCCGCGATACAATATAGAAAGTTATGGACGTGCACTGTGAAGGTGTGTTAATAAAGACTGTTCAAACAACTTGAGACTCCCTCATTTTCCATGACATGGTGTCAGATGTGATTCCAAAGGATACATAAACTTTTGTAGTGAGTGAAAATGGCGAAATTCCAGGCATCGGAGAGCTTTAACTTTGGGAAGCCAGTGGAGTGGCCGGATTGGAAACAGCGTTTCGCGCGCTTTAGGATCGCCACCAAGTTAAACAAGGAAGATGAGGCAGTTCAAGTAAGTTCACTAATATATGCAATGGGGAAAGAAGCAGAACAAATATTTAAATCGTTTGAGTTTGCTAACGATGATGATGCCGACAAATACGCCCCAGTTTTGCAGAAATTTGATGATTGCTTTGTCCCCAAGACCAATGTGATCCATGAAAGAGCGCGGTTTCACCAACTTAGTCAAATACCAGGAGAGTCGGTGGAGGAATTTGTAAGAAAGCTGTATGAAATTGACGACCATTGTGACTTTGGCGCACAAAAGGATGAAACAATAAGGGATCGTCTTGTAATTGGAATTCGGGATAAAGAGGTTTCGGAAAAACTACAAATGGAGGCTGACCTCACCTTAGTGAAGGCCATACAAATAGCGAGACAGTCAGAACTGGTTAAAAGTCAGTTACGCGACCAAAGTCAGACGGACAAAAATTTGGATGAAATCTCTAAACAGAACAAAGCATCAAGCACTAAACCATGGTCGACCAACCAAAATGGACGTCAGTGGCGCAAACTAAATCAGATTGGTCAAACAACAGCACAACAAACCTGTCACAAATGCAACAGGCGGCATGGTAGAGGTGAGAGATGTCCCACTAAAGGAAAACGGTGCAGAAGTTGTAACAAACTTGACCACTTTGCCATTGTCTGTCGCTCTAAGAAAGTAAATGAGGTCACATTTAATGAAATACCAGCTACAGATTATGCAGAATACCAAGAAACATTCTTCCTTGGCTCAGTAACTATGTGTGACGATGATAAGGAGGCATGGCGTGTGATTTTGAACATTTGTGGAGCCCCAGTTCACTTCAAAATAGACACGGGAGCAGATGCAACAGTTATGTCTGAAGCAACATACAACTCTCTTCCAACAAGACCAAAGCTTAGACAATCGGAATCCAGGTTGTGTAGCCCGAGGGATTCTGGATTCAAAAGGCGAGTTTATGGCACATACTACATATAAGAAAGTATCATACCAGTTTCGGGTATTTGTCATCAAGGGACAACGTGCCAATAATCTCCTTGGTCGTGCAGTTGCACACGCAATGGGTCTTGTGAAAAGAGTTGAAGAGATCAACAAAACAGCCTTTGGGCACTTTGGCCTGTTGAAGTGTGAGCCAGTGAAGATCACTCTCCAGGATGATGCCAGGCCATACAGTATAGCTGCACCCAGGCGTGTTCCGTTTCCTTTGTTGTCGAAGGTGAAAGAAGAATTGCTCCATATGTAGCAGGAAGGCATCATTGAAGAAGTAACAGAGCCCACAGAATGGTGTTCGCCTATGGTATCAGTCCCTAAGAAAAATGGCAAAGTCAGAATTTGTGTTGACTTGAAGAAACTCAATGAAGCTGTCAAACGGGAGAGATATATGCTCCCTACTCTAGATGATATATCACCGAAGCTGATAGGCTCCACTGTCTTCTCCAAACTTGATGCAGAAAGCGGATTTTATCAAATACCCTTACATCCAGAAAGTGCAAAACTGACCACCTTTATTACTCCGCTGGGTCGCTTCTGTTTTAAACGAGTTCCATTTGGTATTACGTCGGCTCCAGAGATTTTTCAGAGAAAAATGACAGAGCTGCTGACTGGCTATGAAGGGGCTGAGGCCATTATGGATGATATACTCATTTATGGCAGAACCTTAGAGGAGCATGACAGACGACTAAATTTGGTTATAGAAAAGCTCAACAGGAGTGGACTGAAGCTCAACAAAGAAAAATGTGAATTTAGAAAGAATAAATTGGAATTCGTTGGTCACGTGATTAGCCAGGATGGCATACGCCCCAGTCCAGCAAAGGTTGCTGAAGTGAAAGAGCTTCCTGCTCCATTAAATATCAGTGAGCTTCGTCGCACCATGGGCATGATCAACTACCTTGGTAGATTTCTCCCAGACTTATCTACAATAATGCGACCAATTTTTTACCTGCTGAAATCAGACACAGCCTGGTATTGGGGCCCAGACCAGGATTATGCCTTCACGAAAGTCAAGGAGATGCTGACATCCACGCCAGTCTTAGCGTTTTATGACCCTAACAAGTTAACTGTTGTCAGCGCTGATACCAGCAGTTATGGAATTGGTGGGGCAATATTCCAACAACATGGAGAAAAACTCAAGCCAGTTGCCTTTTGTTCAAGAACACTCACCCCTGCAGAGATTAAATATGCACAGATAGAGAAGGAGTGCCTTGCATGTGTGTGGGCTTGTGAAAAGTTTTCACGATATCTTGTTGGACTGGACTCGTTCAGATTGCTTACAGACCACAAACCTTTAGTGCCATTGATCAACACACATGATTTAGATAAAGCCCCTTTAAGGTGTCAATGACTGTTGATGCGGTTAAGACGCTTCAACGCAAAGGCAGAGTATGTTGCTGGGAAGCTTTTAGTAGTTCCAGACACCCTTCCTCGGAGCCCTCTCCTGGACCAGGACGCCACGTACGAAGAGGAAGTGGAAGTTTTTATAGAGTCAATGGAGGCATGCAGGCCAATTTCCGATACGAAATTAGAACAAATAAAAGAAGGTTACAGGAGTGACCACAATCTGCAGACTGCAATGACCTTCACCAGAAATGGATGACCGGATAAGAAAAATAGTTGTCCCCTAGATGTACAACCATACTTTGCTGTACGCAGTGAACTCTCAGTTCAGAACGACCTGTTTCTCTTCAGGGATAGGATTATTATACCTACAGTCTTGAGGCCCGGAATTCTGGATAACATTCACGAGTGTCATTAGGGATTAGCCAAATGTCGTGAAAGAGCCCAAAGTTGTGTATGGTGGCCAGGAATCGCGAGACAGATCCAAGACAAAATAGAGACATCTGAATTTTGTCAGATTAGAAAGCCAGCACAGAAGAGGGAACCATTGAAGACAACCTCTCTACCAGACCGACCATGGCAGAAAATTGCAATTGATATCTGTGAAGTCAAACAAGAAAGATACATGGTAGCTATTGACTACTTTTCACGCTATCTGGAAATTATGCATCTAACAAAAATAACCTCCCAGCAAGTAATTGGAAAGCTAAAGAGCACATTTGCACGATGGGGAATCCCAGAAATTGTAGTTTCAGACAATGGGACCCAGTTCACTTCATCAGAATTCAAGGAGTTTGCGGAGAAATACAACTTCAAACAAGTATTTACCAGTCCTCACTACCCACAAGCGAATGGTGAGGCAGAAAGTGGTGTCAAAATAGCAAAATCTATACTTATGCAGGATGATGTATTCCTTGCCTTGATAGCTTATAGAGCCACACCGACGGCTGCGACAGGTGCCAGCCCAGCCCAATTGATGATAGGACGCCAGATGAGGACCACCTTGCCCATTATTGAAAAGAAGTTAAACCCCAAGTGGCCAAACCTCAAAATCATCAGGCATAGAGACCGTAAGACAAAACAAAGATATGAATTATTTTACAACCGACGCTACACTACACGCAATTTGCCAGATATTAATGAGGGAGACAGCGTCAGAATCAAATGGCATGGAAATGATAACAAGTGGTCAACACCAGGCATAGTTATTCAAGCCGACAAAGATCGAAGAAGCTACTTGGTAAAAACTCCCCAAGGGATATACAGGCGCAATCGAATCCATGTTATGCGGATAAAAAGCCCTGAGAATCTACTTCCAGTTGAGACAAATACGTCTACAGACATTGTAACAGAGTCCCCACAGTGTACTGTCAGGAGTCATTTGGATTTCAGCACAAAGTCTCTAAATAACATGAAGCCCGTACCACCATCGGATGAATGTACCACCCAGTGTGACCCAGTCCAGCCAACCCCCAATAGCCAAAACACTCCAGTGCGGACGTCAACCCCCAGCAAGCCAGCGGTACCAAATGGGTCCAATAGCCCAAACACTCCAGTGCGGACGTTAAGTGGGAGAGTCGTCCGAAAACCAGCCAGATTCAATGATTTTGTCTAAGAAAGTGACTTTTATAAATGTGTCAACGCGTAGTTTAGTATTCGATTTTTGAATTGGACTTTTAGGTTTCTATAGTATTATATTCAGGACTATCTTGTGCAAATTTACAGTAACCTATTATATAAATCAATTCCATTAATTTCTATCAGTGGACATGTCAGATATAAAGACAGTAAATTCATTGTTTACTTATTTAATGTTTTCATATTAATGGAATTGATTCATTGTGTTTCTTATTTACTAATAAGCAAAATCTTGTGTTCTGATAATCTTAGAAGAGGGGAGATGTGACATATTGTAGTTTACTTGTTAGTTCTAATTAATAACTGCTCCCCTTAGTAGTTGCAACATTAGATAGGGACTGCTCCCTGGATAGGGGGAGCCGCGATACAATATAGAAAGTTATGGACGTGTACTGTGAAGGTGTGTTAATAAAGACTGTTCAAACAACTTGAGACTCCCTCATTTGCCATGACACTACTCTTTTATATAAACAGCGCCTGCTTTGTCTATGACACGCAATTCATTTTTATTGAATAGTTCAAATGCTTCTGGGCGAGGATATGCTAATTACCAGTGATTAGTGGTGTTTTTTTTTAAATCAGTCTTGAGATTCGAACACATCATTTTACATGTCGTCTGTAGGATTCCATCGATATTATCACTACAACACCAACTGTTCTAATGTTACAAGTGTTCGGAAGTTACATATAACAACAAAAAGGAGGCGCGGACGATAAATCAATACCACTAATTATTTTTATGTTGATTCATAAAATTATTTCAGACACAAAGACACGTAAAACACGCGCAATTGTTTTGTTTTTCCCGTTTTAAATAATATCACTAGTCTCACTTCCTTGAAAACACGGGAAGCTAACAAATCGTACACGTTTAGAACGTAGACCGTAGACCGTAAGCGATCCAACGGTCCAAAACCCTCTTTCAGTTTGGTTTGGTTGAAACTTTTAATGACACACACACAACACGCGCACGAAGTCTCTGAGAAAGCTTATCTAGGACGCACAGAGTTGCGGTTATTGTATTATACTGTTTAATTGAAACGAAGTTATCTCCTTTTGTCTGCTTGCAATCCAATGATTGAACACTTGGCTGACACTGCTTAGGTCTCACTGAATAGTTTCGTATTTTGACACCTCCCTAATATCTAAGGTAGAAGGCAAGAGCCTTATTATCACAATCCTACCATTTTTCAATTCACACATAAGCTAAATCTGTGATGTGGTTTAGAATTACTTTAAGTTAGGCTTGGAAATAGGTTGACTTGTTGGTGACTGTCTGTCACAGTTAGATTAGCATTGGAGATGAAATGCGTAACATGGGCTTCAAATGAGCAGCCGACTTGGCTTACGTATTTACATGTGTCTGCTACAGAGGTAAATATCTAAAACGCTAGATGGTTGAGGGGTGATGAAAAGTATGCTAATTTGTTACAGTACTAGTGAACTTTATTCATGCATAAGGCACACACTGATTCTATTAGCTGTATTGTCACAGGAAAATATTCAAAACAGGTCTTTCCTGTGGAAAAAAAAAACGTAAAAAGAGGGGTAGGTGGCAGTGTTTGTTCAGTATAAAAGCCGCTAGTTGCATAAGGAATTAACTTTAATACCTCAGTCAGAACCTTACAAGCATCCTTTCAACAAAAATCTTTAGTTATTTTGTATTTGTATCTGTAATGTAATAGTATTATGATTTTTGTGCAATAGGTCATCGTCGGACGAAAATTTGCAGCCCCCCCCCAAAAAAAAAAAACTGTCCAGTGAGACCTAATAATCCCCCCGTTGTAGTATTGGGCTCCAACTTGGAATACTCCATTTCTCGAGAAATTTCGCGCAACAACTTGGAATTTCTAATTGCTGCGCTCTTTCTAGAGAAATTGCATGGTCCTTGGCTCCAACATGGAATAGCCACTTCTCGAGAAATTGCGCGCAACAACTTGGAATTACACATTAATCGGCGTCTTTACTTTTTAAATTATAAGCACTATTAATTTTCAAAGATTTATAGATTTATTAAACATCTTTATATTTATTTAATCTGACTTTCATGGCATTGGTTAAAATTAACTTTAATTGAAATATGTTTCTAAAACAGATTTGTGCTTGAAATACATGTTTGTAAAATATTTAATAAAATAATAATATATTTAAACTTAGGCGCATTTTGTATTCTTTGTTTCTTTCTGTCTTCTGAAATTTTATTTAAAAAAATTAATCCTTTTAAATGCTTTTATAAATCTAGGAAAGGTATTGGAACATATCAAACATCTCAGTGGACTATTAATACTGTCTCACTGCACTTATTGGGGTTATTCCAAGTTATTGCATGATGCTTGCTTGCAACATTTTGGAATTTAGTCCTTGAAAGGTGGATTCAAAAGTAGGAAAGGTCTCGAGTGGAGATGTAGCACAAAATAAAAAGTTGGAACATAGTTAACATCTCAAGAGACTATTAATGTTGCCCCATAGGGTTATATTTCAAAGCCTAGGGTGTTTATTCTAAGTTGTTGCATCATTCCAGCATACCTTTTTTATATAAAAAAAATAAATCTGAAAAGACTATTTTCAAGGTAGGAGATACCTAGAGGTGAGATGTTGCATAATATTAATAGTACGAAGATATTAAATGTCCAAAATATCTATTGCGATTGACCCATAGACTTGTATTTCACATTTACGAGGTTATTTTAACGAATGTTGTGTGATGCATAGATGCCAAGGCAGTTTGGAATGAAGTGTATTTGCCCAGGGACAGCAACGAACGCTGCAAAGTCACCATCCTGATCTGTTATATATACAACTTGTGGTTCACTGAATCATTATAAACAGTTTCCAAGATAAAAAGTATCGTAATTCATTATGTGAAGACATCCTGGATTGCTGACACTTTCTTATAACCTTCACCTGAATGACTTTTTCAACAAACAGAAAGACAGGCATAACACATGTATAGTTTAGGAGGTCAATAATCATTTTATACAAGAATGTAAAAGTTACAAGAGACGACCGTACTGCTTTGGTTTACATGCAGATTACACTTATAAGTGTAACTCTATTCTGTATTTGGTATTTTATATTCATACGTTAATAGCTAAGTTGATTAAGGAACTCTGCTTCATGCTTCAAAACCAATTTCAATATATATATATATATATATATATATATATATATATATATATATATATATATATATATATATATATATATATATATATATGTATAGAGAGAGAGAGAGAGAGAGAGAGAGAGAGAGAGAGAGAGAGAGAGAGAGAGAGAGAGAGATACAAACAGATAGACAAAGACAGAGATTAAAGTAGTTATCTTACTGCCTGCTCAGTTCTTTGGATATGGTACGTTTTTATTACAGCATGTGGGT
Source organism: Unio pictorum (assembly GCA_030141615.1). NCBI lineage: Eukaryota > Metazoa > Mollusca > Bivalvia > Unionida > Unionidae > Unio > Unio pictorum. Next base: position 6,174,781 of record JARLTB010000007.1, on the reverse strand, counting down.
AAAAGTAAAACTTCCTATTTTCACAAATTCCATAAACCTCTCTAATAGCGCACAAACAAAGAGCACTTACAAACGTTTTCCTGACCTACTGAGTTTAAAGGTGATCAAGTTCTCCGTCAGTGAAACTTACAAAGGCCTTTAATGTATAATGATACTATATGAACACACACACACACACACACACACACACACACACACACACACATAAATAACAACTAGCTGTGATTGGTGCATTATGTAATAGTTGTAGTTTCTGTCAGACATTTCAAAAGTTGTCACTTTGTAACATGTGAGATTATGTTAATTCATATCTAGATATATTTGTATTATTATGATTTGTTTAAACAATTTGATTTGTCGTAGCTGGATAACTCTTACACCCAATTTAGTTCCAGCAGAGTTATCTGTCTTAATGCAAATTGAGCACAAGGTTCTGACCATATAAAATTGACAATCTAACATTGTTTTCAGTGATTTGTGACACGCATGCTAAAGTAGGACAGAAAGTATATTTTGTTTCACCAATAGTAAGCATTGAGGTCTATTGAAAACAATTGGTAATTGCATAATGAAAAGGCTGATAAGAAAAACAGTATAAATCTGAATAAACTATATTTCTGCGATGGGTCAGAACAGCAAAAAAGTTTTAAAAAACAAACAATAGTTGAACAAACAATAGTTGTTTCGCTGTATTACACATGTTTGTTTATTATAAAAGTGTGATATTTTTTCTTAATATTAAGATTATATGTAAACGTATGGTACTCTGTGTCGTTGAGATTATACGCAACTTATGGTACTCTGTGTCGTTCATATTATAGGTAACCTACGGTACTCTGTGTCATTCAAATTATAGGTAACTTATGGTACTCCGTGTCGTTCATATTATAGGTAACTTATGGTACTTTGTGTCGTTCATATTATAGGTAACTTATGGTACTCTGTGTCGTTCATATTATAGGTAACTTATGGTACTTTGTGTTGTTCATATTATAGGTAACTTATGGTACTCTGTGTCCTTCAAATTATAGGTAACTTATGGTACTCTGTGTCGTTCATATTATAGGTAACTTATGGTACTCTGTGTCGTTCATATTATAGGTAACTTATGGTACTTTGTGTTGTTCATATTATAGGTAACTTATGGTACTCCGTGTCGTTGAGATTATAGGCAACCTATGGTACTCTGTGTCATTCAAATTATAGGCAATTTATGGTACCCTGTGTCGTTCCGATTATAGGTAAATTATGGTACTCTGTGTCATTAAACCAAATATGGTCATATCTTTGAAAACATCAAGTATGTACTATGTTCATGCACCAAAAGTTTCTCCTCATTGCTAGAAAAAGATTTCAGTAGTTACGTTTTGGTTGCGGTGTGGCAACTTGATCCAAATGTGCTTCTACCATAAATTAAGGAGTATATACTAATTGATACGCATATTCTTCTTCTGTAGTTGCAAAGGTTGGTCGATACAAATGCTCTTCTGTATCCGTCTGATGGTTCTTTGATTACTAAATCTTGCGATTTAGGGCCATTTTGCAGCTAGAACGGTAGGTGCCTTTTTGATCTAAAGGCGACGTTTTGTTCGATGTATGCAAATTACAGTTGTTTAGATGGTGATGAAAGTGATTCTTTGATGACTCACTCTTTGGGTTCTCCGAAGTTTTCTTTTTTTCCAGTCACCATCTCTGGCAAATTTATAAATATTCAGCTCTGCAGTTGATCTTGTGGATTTGTTTTATATCGTTGGTGCTCTTAACTATCTTACGTACTGGACCAGGTTCTTCTTCTGTTCAAGTTAGTGCTGCCACATATTCCACTATGGCTTTTATGGCCATTTTGATAACCTCGGCACGTTCGACTATTTCTCTTGTGCTTTACCAGCGGTATACATATTTGTTCTAAGGCTTCCGTAAGTGTTTTACTAGAGAATATTTGTGAGGGACTGACTTGGTTCTCAAACACCACATCGTCGTACACATAGTGGTACTTCATCGATAGTGGTAAAGAAACGAACGGCGGTGATACCACCGCTTCTCAACCATCTTTTTATCACTTAGCACTTTTTGAAAATCTTTTAATACACCATAACATGAGTAATGCCGCAATCACGTACAACCGATCCCAAGTAAGCCATTGTAAAACCACCTTCAGCAACAGTTAAGTTTTTCCTGACTCAGCAGTACCAATGATTACTGAACGAATAGAGTTTCGAAACCAAGTTCCATCACCATGCTTCATAGAATATAGGCTTTGCTTGTGCAGAGACGTCACTGACGGAATAAGTTTTCGATTGTTCTGAAATCGTTCTTTTTACCGAAATCATTTGCGAACTTTCTTTTTCGTGATACTATTGAATAATACACTATTCTTATTCAAGCATGTCTTCATACTCTCGAAAATGTTGCGCCAAAATACCTACTGAAATTAAACTCGAATTCAAAAACGAGAATTTGACGAGCAGCGATCACTGCAACTTGTGTTTGCTGTGGTTCAAAGACGTTAACGCTTGAAGATCGTCGGCGGTGATATCAGTAATGCATCAATAATGTTAACGGGAACACCATGGAGTATATATCCTTGGGCAAAGCGCATCCCTGGATACAGTAGCTGTGGGTCTAGTAAACGGTTGCATATACGACTTTCTAAAAACCAACCAAACCCCGACGAAGCGCCAATCTACCGTTCATCATGCGTGTTACAGACATGATCTTGCGTACCAAGCATCAAAAGATATCCGTCCATGTCAACTAGCAGACGTGGGTCTCATCCTTGACTTGAAAGCGATTAATCTGACACTGGGAGAACGAATCGCAAGATGAGTCTTTAAAGGAAGTGTGAAGCAAAGATTGCACTTGGAAGCTTTGCCCTCGAGAGCCACATTTCATTCATGTAAAGCAAATTAATATAAACCATGGACTCAAAGCACCGAACATTATTTAAAATATACCACATTCTGCGTGGTTATAGAAGAGGTGAAGACGCCGTGGAAAGTTGACAAGTATGGCAAAAGTCACTTATGGGATGATCGAACATGGTTAGCCCAACAAACACTGTGGCAATTTTACTTACCTACAGGTATTAATAAAGATTTCACTTGGCTGGTTTGGTATCGGACTGATTTGTAGTTTCTTCCATGACGGGGTTGATTGTGCGTATAGAATGTGCACGTTAACCACTGTCGATGTTGCCAACACATACATAGACGTTGAGCCGCTGACGTCAGAAGATTTTGCAAATGTCACAAATACACTCAAACGTATTTATGCACTAGGACCGCTAACATGGTTAGACTGTTACAAGTGGATCCTTATAAAGGATTTCACCGATCTGTTAATGCGATGCTGCCCAAACACCATATGGGAGAAGGTGTTCGACAAGCCAATGCACACAGTGGCCAAGCTATTCCGGAACGATTTAATAGTACTCTTGCAGATTATTCATTCTGTCAACATTTCGCTCGGAAATTACAAATGAGGCCAGCGCGGTCTTAGCTATTGGTAATCCGTCCTGCATTTTAGTCATATCAGCATTGAATAATGAAGTCACACGCATGACTATATTGAAACTAGTCAATCCATTAAGATTTCGAAACAGATTAATAATCCAAGACAACGAAAACGTTACTCTTTAGGACCGTCATCGGTTGACACAAGCCTTCTAGATGATCATTTGTAGGAGAGGAGTTGCAATTTGTTCCAGCGAATACAGAAATACGGCAAGTATTTGTGTTAACGCTTTAACCATTGTCAATCATAAGTTGATTCACGACATTTCCATTGCCAAACAGCCTTGCATATGTTCATGTCATGTTGGTGTAATGTGAGAATACTGTCCAGAGTAACACCTAGGTTTTGTACTGACTGTGTGAATATGTTGGTGTTGCTGATATTTATTGTCTGAGGTAAAGGATGTGAATGAGAACGTATTGGTGTTGTGATCAGAATGGCTTTAGTTTTATCATCATTCATCTGCAGCTTGTTACGTTACATATCATTCATGTTTTCTCATCAGCAATGCACATCTTTACTTCTTGGAGTAAACTTCAACATCAACTTCCGTTGGGTAGATATATTTGTATATTTGGGTGTCATCAACGTACACTTGGTGAGACATTGAATGATGATATATGACACCTAAGAGCGGCTGAGTTATAGAAAGAAGCAAACAGGTCCAAGAACAGACCTTGTGTGAAACACCACAACATAGATCAACTGGACTGGCGTGTATTCCATTAGCAGATACAATATGTGTCCTCTGGACTAAGTAGGACTTGAACCACTGTAAGGCTGTATTATGAATGCCAAATGCATGCTGGAGACGGTGCAGTAATATATCATGGTCTATTTTGTCGAATCCTGCAGCCAAATCAAGGAGGGTGAAAACTGTAATCTTTCCGCTATTCAAAGCAAAATGAATGTCATTGACTACTTTCAGAAGAGTTGTTTCAGTACTGTGGCGAGGGCGATATACAGACTGAACATTGCCCAAAAAAAAAGAATGTTTGATTTCAGATGAGATACAAATTGGGTTCGAACAACTTTTTTAAAGATATTTTTATATGAACCGGAGATTCAAAACTGGGCGGCAGTTCTTTAAATCGTTATGGCTAGAGTGTTGGTTTCTTCAGCAGAGACTTTACAATGTCAGTTTCGGAAAAGGATATGAGTTCTCCAAATGAGAGAGATATTATTAACATCAGTTTGTGAAGGCAATATTGGATCTAAGCATCACTCAAGCAGCAGTGATGTTGGAATTGGCTCAAATTCACATGACTTTTGTGCACTCTTATAACGATTGTACGTACAAAATCCATAGACACGTACATTCTGTATCGCAACTGTATGGTGACGACGAGACAGTTTGAAATTGTGTTTTATCAAGCTTATCTCTGATGGTTTGTACCTTGTCACGGAAGAAATTTGCAAACATGTCAGGAAGGTCTACTGGATAGAATGTAGTTACCTGGGAAAGTAAATTCTTTGGTGAACAGATTTGTACCAAATTTAATGAGGCAGCGACATTATGTTTTACATTAAAAAGTTGTTAAACAAGCAATATGTGCTGGGTGAGTGTTAAGAAAAGTTAATCTTGATCAAAATTTATTAAATCACCCTGGATGAGAGATTACATCTGATTTATTTTTTTTTGAAAGATCTGCATCAAAAACCAGTTTTGAAAAACATTTCTTCAAACCAATGATTAACTCAGTTTTTGGTTAAGCAATAGAAAATATTATAAAGTGAGTAAAAATTGAAATAGTCAATGACATAAATTGAAGAAATAAGCTTGTGTCAAAGAATGATTTTTGTTAACATGAAAATATTCACAGTCTTGTAATACAACGAAAAACAAATTTGAAACTAAATAAGCCGATTTATGATGGAGTTGCTGTACTAGATTTATCAAAATGGTTGACGTACGATTTCCAGTACAATTTTGTTTTCAAAAAGACAATGGCAAGCAAGTAAATTGTTATTTACCGATACCGACTCGTGTGTCTACGATGTTGACTGTGATGATGTTTACAATATTTACGGTAATCGAGATCCATTTGATATTTTAGATTATCTAGCAATAGTGAGTTTAATGATGATACAAATTAAACGGTTATAGGAAAGTCTAAGGATCAGATGAATGATAATATTATAATATGTTTTATTGGACTTACAAGCAAAATTGTATTCGGTTATGTTGGACAATAATAAAAATACAAAAAAGAAACAGCTTTACTTCGGGGTTATGTTATAGAATTCCATGATTTTAAATATGCGCTCGATGGTGTTGTTAGTTTAATAAATGCAGTGGCTTTTAGATCAAATCATCATAAACATGAAACAGATGTTATAATAAAGCGTGATTTAAGTGTTTGATGATACAACGATGTTGTGAAAATGGAATAGATACTTTTTAATTTGACTCTTGTAAACCGAACAAAGTAAGCATGAAAGAAAATATTTTAAATATCATGTTTTGCAACAATTTTATATAACAATTTTGCATAAAAATGTTTGAAAATTGTTGTGATTTATTCTGGACGTTTTCTGAAATTTATTCAGAACTTTAGATTATTAGGACCAGAAGCAGAGAGGGTGAACAAACCAACTTTGTAGGCGACAACGAGGCTTCCTTCTCATAAATATTTAATAGAAAGGTCTATTTGACAAACTGAGGCTTCCTAGTAAATATTTAATAGAAAGGTCTATTTGGTAAACTAAGGCTTCCTTGTAAGGGTCCATTTGGCAAAAAAAAAAAAAGACGCCATTGTCGTTGGAATTCACCCTCTCTGCTGCTATGGGTTAACAATTCTTTACGATGAAAATCGCTATGATTTCACAAACAGACTAATTTGTAGGACCTCACCTCGTAGATCAATGAGATTATTGGATTGGTCAGTCAGTTTGAAATTAATTCTCGTTAACAAATTATTATGACATCACATATAGACTGGATTAGTTGGATCCTCAATGATTAGAAACCCTGGAGGAGCTGTTGGTGCAAATGAATATAAAATATATCCTTGTTGAGCTTGATTTGATCGCTCGAGATTTATTTGATAGCTTCCTTCAATAACATCACATACTAAATTCAATGCAATCACCGAGGATATATTTACGTTTAACGGAGCGATATGTCTACCACCGCCGTCTGGGTCATTATTATATGTCAGGATAGTTGTTTGTGGTTGTGGTGCTGTTTTTTTCCAAGCGTCGTGGATTTTTTTGAAACCTTCATCGATGGTATCATTGAGAGATTTTTGTAGTTCTGAGATATTATATCCGTGTAGTTTGAGCGTGGGAATATCTTCCACGCGTATACTATACAATATCGCAAACTCCGTTCTCGTTTTAGAATTAATGTCACCTAATACCTCTTGAATAATTTGTGAATGAAATGTTTCCATATCATTGATGATTTTGTTACATGTTTGTACAACGCTGATAAATTCATCTCGGGTGAGAGTACCGGATTTAAGAGATATTAACAACAGCGAAATATCATTATTCATCGCTGTGGAATTTTCAGTGATTTTATCCTGTCGAGTTGAGTAATATCTTCGGTTGCGGTCGTCTATCATTCCAGTGAAAAAATTCAACTTGGTGTATTCGTTATAGCTTTTTACTGGATTATCGGGTTTTATCCTGTAGGTAACATAATCAGATTTTTGTGGTTCAGGATTAACTAGTTCCTGTCGAGGTGGGATTTCAGGCCACCCCAGTATTGTTCTTATATAACTCTGATAGATATCTACGACATAACTTGGCGAGTTTATCTCAATCGCGGATGATAGTGTTGGCTCATGAACTGTTATAGCGATTTTCGATTTTGTCCCTAATGGATTTTATTCTACGCTGAAATTCAGCATTGATTTGTTCGATTTGGTATGACCCAGATGGCAGCGAAACAACGTTCCAGTCTGGAGTTCCATCGGGTTTATTCTTATTCGCAATACCAATATTCGGTTGTTGGCCGCCAAATGCTACCGACCTAATATTAGGCCAACTGTGATACACTCGTAGTTTTGCTAGCGCTATCTCCTTCACGGAAATCGGAATAGGGAAATTCACACTGAATTCAGGATTCGTTGAGGTTATTGAGATCATACTTGTTTTCACCGGATTTGTGTTCTCCACTATTCGTTGAAGTAGTTCTTGCGGTCTTGGCATTATTATTATTATTATCCTGCTCTAATTTCGATATCGCGGAATCATAAATATGTACCATCGCTGAAAATTCACTATCTGATATAAATGTATTATCGAGCGACGATGATATCATTGAAGATAATTGCGAGTATGCGGTTGACACAACATGAAATTTAACTACGTAATCCTGCAGTTTACGCTGGCTGCATGATGATTATTTTTGGTTATTATTGACAGAGTACACGATAACATCAACTACGGTGATTCTTCGTCGGTATTTTTTTTTGTTTGATACTCCTCAGTGAGTGTTTTGAGTTTAGTTTGAAATTCTCTGACCTGATCATAGCGATATTGAGATACCGAAGGCACTGTTGATGACGAAGTCAACAGTGATGACATTTTATTCCAAATCAGTTTACGATTTCAATTTAGTTACGAATTCTACATACCATGTTACTGAAACCCTAGCCAAATTTTTATCAGTGGGTGTTATTGTGAATCGTTCAGTTGTATCCTTGTCGATGATCGTTGATATCATATTATTGACCCCAGATGAACTCGACGATGATATATTAAAATGAGTTGGCGTCAATAGTGTAAATCGATAAATACCTTTGACGGCCGCGGTAATATTTAATATATTATCTGTAGGTGTCCACGCAAATGATCCGTGTTGAATTGTTTATACTACGTTGTTGGTTCTCTCATGATGAATATTTGTTTTTTTCAAGTATTTTTATCATCTTCGGCATATCATCCTTGATGATATCGTTGGTTGTTTTAATATCAGTGTTGATAGCTTCTATTTGCTGATTGATCGCGGTTATTTCATGTAGAGAATGTTTTTATTTATATCCGCGAGTTTCATTGTGACCGCCGGTGGAGTTCCAAAAATTCTCTAACAATTTTATTTCAAATTGTGTTAAAATCCTTTTCGTGTTTTTCATACTTGTTTTCAAATTGATCAATTTTATAATCAAGCTCAATTAATCTATCCTTGGATTTTTTTATTGATGGTAAATTCGGTGATATTACCGCCGAAGAAAGCCATAATTGATTTTAATTCGTCATTGACAGTCTTTATATTGTCCATAGAGATTTTTTATTAATGATAAATTCGGTGATGTTGTCGCTGGATCACCAAAAAAACTTAGTATGAATTTTAACTCATCGTTGAGAGTTTTTAATTTATCTGTAATCGTCGATACGAGTATGCCGGGTTTGAGTTTACCCTGATCGGAAAAAAACGCAACGGTGTTCTCGGTTGCGTCTCGTTGTTTGACTAAAATATCATCCAGAGAAACATTACTGGTTTTCAATTTACCCTGACGATCTTGAAATACAACTATCTCATTAGGATCAACACTTGCTAAGTTCAACGTCTCAGCTATTTCATCTTCGATTATTTTTTTATATCACCGGTTGCAACGCCATCAGGATCGGGTTTCTTCAGCGCTGATAAAGATCTCCCCCAAATATCAATCATGTTATTCTATATGATCTCTCTCTAAAATCTCTTCGTTGACGACTTCGTCGTTACCAGCGACTGCTAGTATATTCATTTACGACAACATGTGGTGGTTTTCCAGATGTTGAAATAGCGTCAAGGACATTTAATACTTCGTTGCCGCATATTGGTGGGTCATTCATTTGTTGTGTTGGTAGCGTAGAATACCAACAAGGAGTTTATATAACTCATAAATTCCTTCGGCGGTGCTAATCCATATGAATCGAAATAGACGATTGCACGTGGATCAATCGCGTATGCAACCCAGTGGGTTCCGGGATCGGTGCTATTATCGAAATTAATAATACCGGTTTCAGCGTTGTTTGGTTGTGCCGGTAACTGATCTTTCATAAAGACACCTATGAAGTTTTTTTATGGCCAATTTTTTAGCAGCATCGAGTAAATAAAAATTGGTCATAGTAATTAAAGATTCCTCAACTAGTAAACCGTTCCTGGGATTCTCAGACCCTTTCCGCTGTACCATGAATGCGGGGTTCCTGGTAGTCTTAGACCCTTTCCCTTCTTTTTTTATATCCTTTTCCAGTTGCTTTCTTTAGTGCCATTCCTGCTGCGGTACCAACGGCCCCTAACGCTGCCGCTTTAGCTACTGCTGGGGCCGCTGCCGCAATCAACGCTGGTACCGCAGCTAACAACGGAAATATACCGCCGGTCTTTCATATTGTCGATTGCAGCCGCAGAAATTTTAATTCGAATTCCTTTTTTATTTTCGAGCTCAGCAACACCTTGTTGTGATGCCAGGTTCCACGTAAATAACCCATTAATATTTTATTGTTTAACATCTGTTGTTGTTGTTAGCCAACTTATCAGTGATTTTCCTCCTGGTCTATAAATGATAGTAATCGTTCTTCTGTGGTGATTGATGGAGTCAGTACTGGCATCCACAATGATAGTTTTGTTAAAATGACTTTACCAGCATCAGCATCTGGATGTGCAGCATCTGCTGGAATCCTCCAAATTGCATCATTATCATCACCCTTTTGCACGAGTACTACTGTGTTTTGCTCCGTAGATAACGTTTCGAATATTTCTCCAGAATCCAAATATATGATGCAATGGAATCGCGCATGAAAATGATCTACGCGCTCCTCCCAACATTGACATACGTGTTGTAGCTCCTAGATTGAAATTGGGATCGTTGTTTATAATCATATTCTCGACATCAACAGCAGTATTACCAGCATTATTATTTGGTCGTATTACAATAAATTGATTTCCTCCAGCGGTATTCTTACCATCCTTTGCAAACATCATAGAAGGACCCGCTGATCTTGTATAATCATCGGAATATATTGCTAACCGTATTATTGTTGTGGCTACATCAACATCACGTTCTATCGACTCGATCTCTTTTCCATCGATGAGATATCTTGCAATCTCAAATAGAGCCATGATACCATTATTGACAAACCCGACTTGAGTACCAACTGGATATGGTGCTGGTACAGCAGGAGTATCAGCAGCTGTTACAAGTTCTCCTTCTACTTCGATAAACGCTTCACAAGGCAAAAAGTATTTACTGGTATCATGAACCTGAAGTTCAATTCTTGATCGACTATTTGGTTCTATTGCATGATAGGCATAGTATTGATAATCGCGTACAGAATCATCCTTGCCCACTGGGGCGTCCATGTCAAAAGCTGGATCCGGTGACCGTTTGAACATTTTATTATATATTCTCATTGATTTATCAAGGTCTAAATCATGGTCGTGATCGTTGACGACCTCGCCGTGGTTTTTTTAAGCAACTTCCCGTTATCATATTTGCGATGTTGCTTTGGTCGTTTGTTACCAGCGACGCTAGTTTCTGATCCACTGCGTTATTTATTATTTTACTAACACTCGCGGCATTTCCGCTGTAGATGGCAGTGGTCCCAATTGTGGTTTCCTTCGCCACCGAACTAGCGCTATTAGTTTATCCTTCGCGGCTAAAAACGCTTTTCCAGCAGCATCTCCAAAAACGCTAATACCCTTATCACGAATAACATCAATGGCTTTCATTGATAATTGTTTTGCTAGCGGCGCCACTTTTGGAGCCATTCTTGCAAATAACCCTGCAATTGTATCACCGATACCATCACCATAGTACGCTCTATAAACTGGAAACCGTGAGTTTACTACATAGACGCTGGTTGGTTTATCATGGTTGTAGTGTATGCTCATCTTATTTAAATGATATTTATCTAATGCGATGACTTCGTCATCAGATTAGTCACTATGATAACCATGATGGTGAGAATCCATAGGATTTTCTACTAACTCGTCAATGAAATCTCGATATATATCAATGCTCATGATACCACCTTGAAATTACCGCCTACAGATATCAGATGCTTCATTAATTATTTCCGGTGAGTTATTTCCAGCTCGTTTCCCTCCGATGAGTACTTCTAATCGTGCTATATCACCAAGAACATTACCAGGACAACTAACTAGACCACTACCTGAAATTCCACTGGAATCTCTTCGAGATTTAAAAAATCCCTCGCCGCTACTATAACCAGTTGCACCCTGTGTATCTGTTTTTTTTACTCCGTAAACTCTTAAGAAGTTCTTCAACATCATCTTCATCTCGATCAGATGGTATATACAATGGTTCAGGTGGTAGTTGTTGTTGAGATTCTTCTTGTTTTGTTTCGTCTTCGTGGTTGTCTCCGTGTTGGTGTTTGACGTTTTCGCTCGTGTTATTCTTCTATTTCTCGTTGTCGCTCTTCTATTAGTTCTTTTTATAATTACTGATTCCATTTTGAAATTCCTTATACCCCAACTCTTCCTTATTGAAACGACCAATCCCTTTATTTATTTTATACAAATTATCAACCCAATCATTACTTGATATTCTATCGTTTTTATACTTATCCGCTAAAAACTCTTTTCTTGAATTATAGCTGTTAGCAGCAAAATTACCAAAAGCTTGATAATCCTGTTGTTTTAATAATTTAAAATTTTGTATTGCTGTTTCAGCCTCATCGTTAAATTTATCCAACAGAGAAACATTCGTTTTTTCGGACCAGGAGGTGGTTTTGTTAACAACGCTGATGTTTTTTCAATTTCAGTTGCTATTTTTTCAAGTATAGGAAGTACAGGAGCTTCTTTTCTTGATCCTTCTTTGGGGACATCTCCGTATATAGCTCGCTCAGTGGCTCATATTACCCCTTTCGTTGCAGTTGTAATCGGTCTAAACAAATCTTCAGATCCCTCGGAAAAATCGGTCTGAAGACTCTGTCTGGCTTGTAATTTACTTCTGACAGAGTCGCGTATTGGTAACAATTTCCTAATTGAAGTAAATCTCTCTCTTGCTAGTCTTGTAGTTAATGCTTCGTTGACCATTATTGAAACAGTAAAGCAATTTCCAATTAATGTACGATGTAGTGATTTTGTCATCATCAAATGATTTCTACGTTTCAACCCGACTCAGATAGACAAGCATCAATGAAAAATAACAAAAAAAAACACTCGCTAAAATATTTTTCAGTTAATTTAATTCTTATTTATTGATCAAAGCCGGTATTGATTATATACCTTTCCATTGTATTTGCAACATCTGTCCATGCAGTGATGTATTTATAACGAGAATTTTACTAACGTGCTATACATGTCAAATCGTTAGTTATACAACCAGAGGTATCCAGTGGGGTTTTTTCATTTTCTTGAATTAACGACCGTATATTTCTAATCTTCGAATTAACCTCCTTTTTCAATTCTTTATCCCGGCGCGATTCTTTTCGTATTCCTTCCACGATAGTAAATAACGGGACAAACACACTTACGTCACTACAAAATGCAAGAGAATCCCGAATAGAATTCTGGATTTTTTTCTCAGCACATACTTCTTTGGCAGCATATATTTGTTAGTTATAATACCGTATTCTATATCTTGAAAGTCAGACATAATTTGGTCAGTGTTTAAATTATCAGATAATTTAATCTCTTGTTTTTTCAATTCATATTTTCAGAATTCATATATGATAATACATATTTCTAATACAAAAAAAAAACAACCCCCCCCAATTTTGACCTGTTTTTTAGACAGCACAATGCCATTACTACGGTTTTAGGGTAGTTTCTAGGCATACATGTTAAGGACAGCACAATGCCGTTACTACGGTTTTAGGGTAGTTTCTAGGCATACATAAAGGCTAGATATATACATTGAATGATGTCAATGAATGATTATACAATTCCATTCGAGTGTTTTGGCAATTGTATAGGGACAGCACAAACATGTTAAGGACAGCACAATGCCATTACTACGGTTTTAGGGCAGTTTCTAGGCATATATAAAGGATAGATATATACAATGAATGATGTCAGTGAATGATTATACTATTCCATTCGAGTGTTTTTGGCAGATTTATCACAAAGCATATTCCCCTAAGAGTGAATCTAACTCGTCAAATAATGGGTTAGAATCACAAGAGGATATGTTTAACGAATGGACATATAGGACGGTACATTTATATATATATATATATATATATATATATATATATATATATATATATATATATATATATATATATATATATATATAATATATATATATATATATATATATATATATATATATATATATATATATATATATATATATATATATATATATATATATATATATATATATATATATATATATATATATATATATACACAATACAACTCCAAATGGCAGTTGTATAATGAATGAATGGATGGATATATACAATGACAAGGAAAGATAAGGGGCAGCACAGGGGACAATAATACATATAACATTAAATGATGGATGGATATTTACAACGAATGAATGATAAGGGACAGCACAGGGGACAATACGACATATAACAATGAATGAATGGATGGATATATACAATGATAATGAATGATGACATTCCTACATTCAAATTGCAACCGCCACAAAATCACCCTGGGTTGAATGAAAAATCATTCACACCACGGCGTGGTGTGGTTGCTATAGTGGCTGCTATTTGAATTTCGGAGGTACCCACCCCAAAACCATCTGTCGGCACCGTTGGCAATAATGCCTGCTACGGGTATCGAACCATGGCCGCCAGTATGGCACCGCGACACGTTACCGATTGAGCTAACGGTTCTTATATATGGTATATGTTTTTGAATATAATATATAGGTAAGCTAATACAATCAATAGCGAACAGGTGTGATGTACAATGAATGACGTCAATGGATCGATCACAAACCACAACTGACTAAATGAACGAATCTATATACCTTCTGTGTATGAAACAAAACCGAATACTTGAAAGAAAAAAAATAAAAATACTACATAAAAAATACTACTAAAAAACACTACATATTTGATTCGTTTTCTTACAAAATAATTGTATTTACACTGAGCTAACGGTTCTCGGTATATAATATATAGGTAAGTTAATATAATCAATAGCGAACAGGTGTGATGTACAATGAATGGATTACAATGGATCGATCACAAAGCCAAAACTGACTGAATGAACGAATCTATATACCTTTTGTGTAGGAAACAAAACCGAATACTTGAAAGAAAAAAAACCACAAAAAATAAAAATAAATTATTTGTAAAATACAACATAATTGATTCGTTTTCTTACAAAATATATTATATTTCCACTGAGAAATAATCGGAAAAACCCATTGAGATCCATAAGTCTTTCATAAGCCGTAAACATAACTAAACGAGTTATCTCCCTTGGTGTTATATAGAATAATGCAAAAACATGATTAGACATACGAAAATTGAATCCTTTGTCCAGTCTCTTTTGAAATAGCCGACTTGGTTATATTCTCTGCAACGTTTCTTATTGAGGCACTACAAATATCAAAATACCTACTAGCCTCACCCATTTATTTGAATACTATTTCTTCATTAGCTACTGTGTTAAAAGATTTTACAGGTCTCGCTTTTTTTCAAGGATTTTCCAGTTTCTCTTCCTTTTAAAGTCTCACTCTGTGTGACAGCTTGCTGATTATCCAATTTGTTATTATGCGGATTGGAATCAATGTGATCGATAACAAGACCATCCTTGAACAAGCCATTAAACACCTCGAAGACGAATCTGTGACAGTAATATTTCTTCTTTCCAACACTAAACATCAAATACCCTACACCATTATCCCACCCAACTAGTTTCTACAGTCTACGGTTTCTGATAATGCCATCACGGGACGCCTCATAGTTTGCAATCAAGGGGTGTGGTCGGAATTCTTGGTTCATTTATATACTATGCTATTATTTGTCTAATTCATTATTTGGTTGAAGTATGATATTGCTTGAGAATCTATTAATGTAGTCTTGAGGAGTTCTTATGATTTTGTCGTTGACGCTGTCAGGGTCAGAGTCATTGATGGAGTTCTTAATTCGTTTATTATAGTAGCGCTTCAACTCTCTGTATCGCTTACCACCACAACCGAGACACAACTGTGATTTTCCTCGCACCCCTACCCCACATCTTATACAAGGAATTGCACCAAGGCTTCCACGCCGAAAGCTTTGCATATGATGCTCACAGAACTCCTTTCTGCATGATTTGTTACACTGGGTTACTGATCCAATCATACGCCATTTGCAATGATTCATTATATAATAAATTTTCTATTTAAATACTTGTTTTAATTATAATATGAAGGAGTATCGAAAATTACGCCTTGGAAAAATGCTAAATTCAATCTCGATAGAGTCTCCGTAGCACCAAAGAATCTAATAGGTGATAGAACCATGATAGGTAAAATCCGTGATTGTTTTAATGAATTCAAACACGATGGAGCATCTCACTATTGGTCAACATTTCGAATTGATGGTAACGTTGATGCTACCATGAATGACGAAAGAGCAGCCAAGATAATCTCACATCTTGGACGAAAAAGGTATTATTTTAGAATAAAATTCATTATCCGTTCAGACACTGGAGATTGGATTATCAGAGATAAATTTGAACCCATCTTAAAGGATAAAAGAACTGTCACTGTGAGTCGAGATTCAAAACCAGGAATTCTGACTGGAATTGACAAACCATACTACGAGAGATCTTATCCTGAAACTGCAGTTGTTTATGGGATATATCCGTTAAATGATAAACCGAGTATTGAAAAACTAGCACCGATGAAACTGTCGTCGTTGAATTGTGTAGCAGAACGAATATTAGAACACTTCACAAATGCATCGCGTGGAAATAAATCGACTGATCTAAGACGCAAAAAAATAACCGAGTGTGGACTAACAGTAAAGGAGCGGGGGTGGGGCAACAATTCAAAATGTGACAGCGTTAGAACGAATACTAAAATTCCCAATATCAGTAATGACGATAACAGGCGAGATAGTAAACGAACCGAAATATAAATCGAGAGGAGCTCCAATCAAAATTATTGATCATAATAAACACGCATGGACACCTGCAGTAACAATATTTCCTCGGGATAGAACCATAAAATATATACCCGCAGAGTTCTCCGAAGAAGATAAACTATTTGATTTTATTCACCAGTTGAGTAAAAACGATCCTGTGTCAGTGTGGTTACTTCACAGTTTTGAAAACGAGGAGGGTAGATTCGATCAATTTATAAGACCCAATGGAGAATTATACCACACTGAAGCCCTCCAACACGCATTGAAAAAACTAGCTAGTAGTTTCTCGAAGAGTTTCGACGACGAACAATTACTAACAAACTGTTTTACAATTCCGTCAGTTGCAGCTCATTTTGCGAGAAAAAGAAACACATGGAAACCAACAAGAGCTGAATTTCTCACAGACATCAAATCAAATTGTATAGAATTTAATCACGGTGGATTATGGAATACAAAATACACCGCTGAAACTATTATTTCAGTTGATATGGTTGCGTGTTATCCGGCGAGTTTTCTCGGGTACGGAGAATGCGCTGAATACTTCAAGCCATTTGGACATCCCACACACGAGATGGCCCGTGTTGCGATTAATGGGCCACTGCCTGATTTTGATATAACTGGATTCGCTCGTGTGGTATCATTTGAATTGGCTACATGACTTCATCCGTGCTGTTATGTTTGGATTGGTAGACATATATCTGAAAAACACTGGATGCCAATAGTGCTGTTACGGTATATGATTGATTGTAGAATGCTGATATCGTTGATTGTCAGTGAAGCGATTATATCCTGTCGAGCTCAGACTGAAGTCTGGTTACCACAACCCAATCTAGATAGTATGATCAGCGAACAACGAAAACAGTTTCCCGTCTTTACGAAGAAAATATCGTGAAATGGTCCAAACAGTTATTTGAAGTTAGAAATAAAGACGCAAAGGATTGGTAAATTTACTCAGGGTGGAAAATACAATAATAAACGATATTCTTCACGGTTGATTATAGATAGCGTTGAGTACGATTTTATAATCGCGGATATAACATCTATGGGTATATACGTCGATCGTAAAGACGCTTTCTTGTCCGATGGAACCAAATTGGGTACAATTGTTACTTACGCAGACGGAGAAAATCTTCAGAATACACATTTGAGGGCGTCTATGCTAGCTTATGCTTCTATCAATTTATTTTCGATGATAAATAGATTTCCTGACACGGCAGTTAGAGTAGCCACTGATTAATTTTATATAGACCCGAATCACAGCGAAGCAGTGACCAAATTCACTTATTCTGACGAAAGCTGGGGATCATGGAGAATTAAGTGGGAAATACTGCATGACTATAACAAATCAGCAGATGTTACGATTGAAGATAAATATTTGAAAAATAATCAGATATCAGAACTATCTAATACACCGCAGATATCTGATCCAAATATGTAGATATAAAACCAGCTACCTAAACGGCTGTGGCGGGTCAGGAAAGACGACTCGTGCGATTGAGTTATTTCGTGGGAAATCAAATATGATTGTACTAACACCAACACACAGACTCGCCAGAGAGATGAAACAACGAGTGGTAAATGCTTGTACTTATCACAGTTTCTTTCGATGGAAAGGCGATGAATGGACTCCTGATCGAATGGGTGAGAAATATATTCCTGAAGTCGTAATTTGGGATGAGATATGCACGGTGTCATTAGATGTATTACAAAGATTTCTTGATTGGTTATTGTTAGCGAATACAAAAGTAATAATGTGCGGCGATCATGGTCAACCACCACCATTTGTCGATTTATCGCCACATGATTGGCTAAAGAATTTTGTAGACTATTATGAAGAATTTAGTATTAAATGATATTGTGTTGGTTGATATCAGTGTCGTCGAAGATGCATTTCGCGCTGATAAATCCCCATTGACGCTAGGTTACGCAGCGACGATACATTCTTCACAGGGATTGACTATATCCGGTATAATTGTTTGGATAGTGGATAATCACATCGAGTGGTCAAATTTACTTAATCTCGCAGTATCCAGAGTAAGAAGAATAAATCAACTCCTAAGAGTTGTTTTAGATGATAATGACATTACAATAAGTGATATTGTCAGCGATGATATAATCAGAAAAAAAACTTTCTGGTTATAAACAGCAGGATAAAAAAATAATAGAGAATTTGATATTGATTCCAAATTAATAATCACACTGAAACAGCAACAGAATAATCACTGCACGAGTTGCAATTGTATAATGCGTTGGTGTTGGTCGGATAAAGACCCTCGCCAATTTACCTTTAATAGAAAGAATAGCAGTATTTGTCATACCAGAGATAATGTGATGCTGACTTGTCTTGAGTGCAACAGACGAAGAGGTGCTAGTTAAAACCACGCGGTGGTAATTGAGTATCCTCAGGTATAACTTGCAGTTGTCCACGAGTAAATCCTCGTTGAGGAGCGGTCAAATCCAATCTATAGATTGCTGGTCTACCAGTAGATCGTGTTATACTCGATATTTTATGTGCGGTAACGCTCCAAATAGGATCAGTAGCTCTTTTTGTGCCACCTTCGAGTTCTCCTGGTTCATATAAATATCTTACAGTGACATTTCTGAGTATTGGTTGTTTTGGAAAATCATTTTGTGGTTTTACAGGAATATACTTCTTTTTAATCGCGTTGTTAGGTTTCATATTAATCGTTCGAGTAACCTCATTATTCAGCGCGTATGTATGTATGTATGTATGTATGTATGTATGTATGTATGTATGTATGTATGTATGTATGTATGTATGTATGTATGTATGTATTTGTTTGTTTAAAAAGTATAAGATACAGTTACAAATACTTTTGTATTTTGTTACTTTTATTGTGCTTTGTTTGGTTATTATTTTTATTATTATTATTATTATTATTATTATTATTATTATTATTATTATTATTAGTATTATTATTAACACTGTTATTCTTTTAATTATTATTAAAATAAATACAAGTTTTTTTTATACATTAGTCTTCGTATGTATGTAACAACAATTAACAAGTATTTCGTTTGCTTTTCATTTTTTTTATAAAAAAAATTTTTTGTTTGTCTTTCTTTGTTTTCTAGTACCCTTGTGAATTATCTTTTACAATACGGAATGCGCTTTGAACCAACATAATTCTCAGAATATGTTAGCGGCGTGTCTGAGGTCTGGGGAAATTCGAATTAGATTACGTTTTGGTATCACACGGCTCACATTTTAGGAAAGTTGATACTTGTTGAGTTATCAGGTGGTTTTGTCACGTGGTATGTATGCGGGTTAATTCAGAAATTGCCGAAGGACTGCATCGAAACACCGAATGCAATGTAAACAAAAATCGATGCAAAGTTTGCGGCACGGAATGCAAGGCTCATTTATTATTCCATGGAAATAAATGGTAAGCATGACATAATATGAATACAAAAGAGCAAAGTTTCCAAATATCAATCGTAACATACAGAATAGATATCTCATATAATAATGAACCTGTTGCAAACGTTGATAGCCTTGTGTGTAGTTAGGTTTGCATTTGTCAGATAACTGGGGTGGGGAATTTTAACAGTTGGAACCCTCCTGACCTTTTCTGTCGCAAGAAAAGACAGGCACATTTGAACCAGAAGGACTCGTTACAAAGCAAATTAGAAGTATCCGTCGATAAATCAGGGTCTAACCTGTAACAATATATTTTGTTACAGGTTAGACCCCGATTCATGTACTGATAATTCTTAATTTGCTTTGTAACGAGCCCGTGTATGAACAGTTCACAAGCCCGTGGCTGTTATTAACGTTATTTTAACTGCATCGACATAGCAACTATTTGTAGTAGTCGTGTCAACGTGGTTATTCATAAGGTATTGTAACTAGCTACACAGCTACATTTACGGCTCTTCAATATTATAATTATTGTTCTAAATTTAATATTAACCAAATAATGTTGATGGCTTTACATATTGTTTTTTTGTGAAAAAAATCCAACACTAATTACTGCTTTTTATGGACATCAAAAACAATCCTTAGAGTACCATGATCAGAGCACATCTCACCACCAATGATCCCTCTTAAGCTGTGCGCGCTCACGCAGCTGCTCAGGCATCCCCACACAACTCAATTGTCAATTTTTGCTCAATCCAACATTAAATTTTGCTTGTCTCCATAATGCTTGCACAGTGCAGCGAGCACTGCGTGCACATCAACCATTCGCTTAGAGGGAACGTGTAGGGTACAAAGCAGTGGTGAGGTGTGTTCTGATCGAGGTACTTTAAAGATATGTTCCGATCGGCTGTTTTGAAGTTTCTGGAGTAGATATTGTGACAAACCAGACAGAATTGAGTTACAATAGTCCAGTCTTGAAATTACTAATGAACATACAAGTGTTTTACTGGCATCAACTGAAAGATATTTGCAAATGAAACTGATGCGTCTCAGCTCAAGATATGCAGCCTGGGTGTTAACAAGATAACAAAAACTTATTTTCCAGTAAACAGCTCGGCCTTCGCAATTAAATCAGATGTTGATTCTCTCGTCGCAGTTGAATCAAATCTTGTTCGTAATGATGTTGGGTATATTTCCCTACTTGTCAATGCTACAAACAACCATCTTGGTTTTATCACCACAGCATCATCAGTGTATCCTGGAAACCCATTCTTGTGGAACAACATATGAACCTCAGTCTGGAGGAGCTGAGTGGATGGCATCAATCAACATCAATACAAACTTCTGACTCAAAATTCATGCCCATTGGTAATATCTATCTGGACTTTTCAGCAGCAGGACGACTCACTGGTATGCACAGACTGTATAAGTGTTGAGATTGGATGGATGAAATGATGGAACTAATTTTACAATACTTTATACAAGAAATGGAGTCTACATTAGATAATCATGATATGCTTGTTAAATATTGCTCAAAGTACGAGAGATGGAAAATACAGTAGAATGATTGCTGCATAACAGACTGTTGGAGTTCTCCAGGGAAAATATGTTTTTAATTGACATATCAAATTTGATAAAGTCTAATGCTCATGGTAGTGCTAAGGAAGCACAAGACCAAATAAAGTGATCACATGATGGACTCATTAACACTATTTACAATGTTCAGGTCTCGTTTATTTTATATTTAGATATAAAAATTTCCACACACTTCCAGATACTATGTTTAATTGGTTGATATTGTTACTAGAGCATGATTGATGTAAGATAAAGTGATTTACATTTAATGCAGTTAAAATTTGTCTGCAAAATATCACTACATGTACCAAGAAACATGTAGTTAAGTTTGTTTTTGTTAGTAATCTACTGTCATACAGAAATTTTAAATGAGGCATATGCTAAGTTATTAGCAGCAACTTCATGCCCAGAAGGGGGATTGCATTATAAAGTGCCATTTGGAGCTGCCTTCACTGGAGTTCAGGTCACTTTTTATTATTTTAATTTGTGCATTTTGTTAAAAATTACTTTTACCAAATATTTTAAGTTTAATCATTGTCCATTTTTTCTATATACAGAAAAATATTAGCCTTTTCTATCAGATGACTTGATGGCAAATAAGCAGCTTTAATTTAGCATTAATTTGTCTCCATATTCTTTCCTTTTTAACTGTATCTTATTTAACTGTTTCATCTATTTCATTTTCTTAATTTGTAGATAGTGATATGGGTGATAATAAATTGCAAAATATATTAACATTGTTTCTGACACTGAATTAACTGTAAATAATGGTAAAAGTGCAGTTTTCTTGTAAATATGCAGAAATTCTAACAGCAACAAATCACTTCTGAACATCAGTAACGACAGCTTCAATGGAACTTTATCTCAGAACATGATTCTAAACAGTGTTACTGATACAGTCACTGAGAGTCACATCTCTGAGTAATTGACTGATGCCTTGTATTATTTATATTTAATTGTAAATAAGTTGACTTTTTCCCATGGTTATATGTTATTTATATTTACTTTATATTCTGTGGTTGACTTTTGTCCATAATTGAAGGCAGGATTTTGGACCTTCCTGGCCAGTGTAATCATATTTACTTCATTATGAAATCAGGACATTGGATTTTGGAAAAAAACATGGTCCACATGCCCAGTGCCAGGTAGTTTGCGAAAATTTGTATTGAAGTTGTGTCATTTTATTTCATTAAGATGACAATATTTTTAGACAATGATTATTGCAACATAGGCCAGGTGGAGAGGTATATAAAGTTGTTTGCGTTACAAATACATGTACTCATTTCTATCTTAACATCAGCCTTTAGAGGAATCAAATTTAGTTGTGTGGAGTTAAACTTTGAGAGAATTTATTTAAATTATTCATTGGAATTACAAGGTGGTCAATAATGCCTTTCGGACTAAATCATAATTTTGGGATTATTGTGTATTCATTTAGAGACATTTTTGATATGTCAATGTGATACATCAAAATATTTAGCACATAAACCTATTCAAGGCTGTTGGTACATGAGTACTTTAAAGATTGGAATTCATTCAGAATACCACTGTAATTCATTTAGAATACTCTATACATTCAGACTTATGATAGAACTTTTAGGACTGTTTGGGATTTAATAAACAATACTGTAAGTTCTCATTAAATTTTCACTTTTTATTCAGTCAAAATAAATAATTTGTTGAATTTTATTTGTTGTTTTCTTGTTCTTTTCTGTTACATAGTTTAAGACCATAGCGTAGTAGCATGGTTATGATGGAAGCTTACTTTAGCTGATCAGAGCAGATGCAAAGTATTTATTTGAAGATTTCCTGTTAGTAAAAGAAACCCCCACCCCCAGAATTATTTAGATTTTTATAAGGTATGCTTCTTTCATTACTTTTCTTTAAATGCATTAAATGAATATGAAGTTGCCTGCATTGAAAAATATAACGGAAACTTGATTCAAGGATGCAAGTTTTCTTTGATCTTATTCCTAATTCTTTTTCAAGTCCAACTTAAAAACAATTATGGTATGTTGACACAGTTAAGAACTTCATGTTGTAACCTTATCTATACCCAGCAAGATTTTTACAGCCGTCTTGCACTTTTATTTTTGAGCCAGTGTCTTTAAGAAATAATCAGATAATATGTGCTCCTTCTTCTTCTATGCTACAGTGTAATGAGTTAAAGAACTTGAGACTCTCATGATAGATGTATACTAATCCAGTTAGATTCATTTTCATTTTTCTCTTTTCCTGTGTACAGTTTCAAAAGATATTCTTTTTCCATGTAGTTATATAGCAGAGCCATACCCCACACAAGACCTAATATAGGATTTACATGTCTGAAATATAAGAACCAGTATTGTATTTGCCTTAGTGGCATCTTTATTAATATGCTATTAAATTTTATATTTGAGTATAAAATGACTAGATCATCTTCCATCTTCATCTTTCATGTCATAGCATTATGTTGTTAATACCCAAGCTCTGGTATTGTTCAATGTTTTGTGTCAAAGAAAAGTTGCAAATTATTGGCCTAGTCACATGCTCTGATGATATCATACATCAATAATGCATTATTTATGTTGTTGATAAAGATTTTTGTCATCAGTAAGGAGTTGTAATGCAATCAATATTTTCATGCAAGTCATTTTAAATAGCAGAATAATAATATTGGTCACAAGACACTCCCATGTGGTACTCCATTTTTGACATTGTGATACAATAAATCATTACCACTTATAATAATAACTCTTTTGGGTTAACTTGATTAAAAAGGTCACAAAGACATGAATTTTAACTTTGGATACCTGTCAGATTATGATTATGAAAACACACAATTTTTACCTTGTACCCAGCTGTGTTTATAAATATGTAACTTCAAATAAATCTTAAAATGAGAGAAATAACATTCTTGACACATCAATATATACATGTAGTGTTATGTTTATTTAATTTTTATTGTGTTTGTTTTTTATCCATGATTATATGCTGTGTAAATTTTATTTGTATTGTGATTGACCTTTATCTATAATTGTGGGTAGGAGTTGTGCCTGTCTGACTAATGTCCTCTTTTTATAAACAACCTATTACATGCTACTTTTTGCCTGTGATTTTAGATTATATATTTAGATCATTATTACTTAGAGGTAACCATGTCTGCTTGACCTTTTGACAGTTTCTAGAAGGGATCTTTTTCATGCTTTGATGGGAACACGACCCTCATCCTGATTCTCTTAATGTGTCTTTGTTTTTTATATAAGGAAGAAGTAAACATAATTACTTATTCAATATCTTAGCATCAGTCCACATGGAATTAAATTTAAATGTCTTCATTGGAGAGGTTTAGACTCATTTAAATTATTAATTACAATTAAAAATTGCTCTTTGATTTAGGGTTAAACATTGATTTTGGAAATATTGTGAATTCATTCAAGGACATTTTGGATAATATTGTTGTTATAAATCAAGACTCTTGGCACATTAGCACATTAGAGATTACTGGCACATCAGCACATTCAGTATTACAATTAATTCAGAACACTGTTGGAATTCTTATGCAATACTCTAGACTATACATTTGGACCTGTGCAAATACATTTAGGACTGTTTGGGATTTAATTCACAATACTGTAGTTTATTTTTAAATTTTCTTCTTGTATTGAAGGGAAATAACTTAATTGTTGAATTTCACAAGACTTGTTGTTTTTCTCTTTTATTGTGTTACTTAATTTAGGACCATATCCTCAAAAACAGTAGTTTGTTAAGCATTAACCAGTCATTATATGTATAGTTTCACACTTAATGCATATGGGAAATTATCATTGGGGGATTTTATAGTTTTATAGGTAATTTAAAGATAAATGTAATCAGATAAACAAGCACCATTCCACTTGAATTTAATTGACACTTAATAAATAGGGTAATTTTGTGTTTGATAGTTCTCTCAGCATTGCTGTGGGGAGCCCATTTGGTACATTCTGCATAGGTAAACTACTTAAGTGGAGTTTACTTTAAGTTAGGTAAATCAGATGTATGTTTTAAATAAACAGAAGTTATTATCATGAATGTGAGTGTTTAAGCCATATCCATATATTGAATGAAAAATGATTTTTTTTCACTAGTTAGAATGATAGTTAGAAACAGTGGTGCAAGTGTGGTTTTTTGTGTGTTGCAAAATGTTAAAACCAAATGTGATATAAAGAAGTATGAGCTCTCTGCAGTGCAAGCAAAACTAAATTTCAGGAAATTGTTGTTGGAGTTGGACTATGGGAGGAGCATGTATGAGCATTTTATACTTTTTGCTTACTGCTAACACCAGATTAATAAGTCATTATGGGGTGTACAACATAAGAAAATTTGGATATTTTTTTAATTTAATATAGTCATGGTTCTGCACATATGTGTGTGTGGTGATGATATAGTGCTGAATCTGTGAGCTACTTTTTGTTTCTTAATGTATTAAATGCTTGAAAGAAAACTTTATATATTGCTGTTGATATTTGAATTTCCAGTCATTTTCTATAATAATGATGATGTCTTTTTTTTTCAAGAAGGTATCATAGAAAGTCTTTGACCGTTCCAGTGGACTTGTGGTTAGAGCATCTGCTTTGGATGTGGGAAGTTGTGGGTTCTAACCCAGGCTGATTCATACCAAAGACATATAGTTTTGTTTACTAACAGCTGCCTTGCTAGGCGCTCAACATTAAGAGATTAGTGTTAGGACTGGTCAGCCTGGTATCAGGATTAAGTGATTGGCTCAAGGACATCTTGCCCCAATAAACTGCCACACTGCTGACATCATAGCTATATGCCTGAAAAATTGTTAAAGCTACATTAAAAATCTAAAACACGCACACAGAGAGTCTTTATTCAAAGAGTGTAACTCAATTTATTAAATACAATCTCCTTTGAGGCCCTCTCCTAAAATATAAATTAAGCTACATTTGGAAAGTAGGAAGATTTAAATTAATATCGAAAGTTTTGTTTCATCTCTTCAATAATTGTTTTTAAATGACTTTAAGCAAGCTTGTCATAATATACATTGCAGTTATTGATCACTGCTGCTTTCAGCTGTTATGCAGAAATATGGTATTTAGTACCAGCAGTGTTATACTTTGTTATAAAACATTATTAGTTTTATAAAAGTAGACATGTTCATACACTTGAGTTTATATACAAAAGACATCTTATATATACTTTTAGACTGCATCTGTGGTCTAAGTGGGTAGAGCATTGCCTCAGATGCAGGAGGTCAGTGGTTCGAACCCTGTCCATGTGATACCAGAGACTTATAAAAATGTACTATCAGGTGCCTTATCTAGTGCTCAGCATTAAAGTAGAGAAATTGGTGCTTAATTTTGTATTGTTGCATCTTGAACATGCATCAACCCCATGCAGTCCATCAAAGAAATAAGCCACCTCCTTCTGGTGCCATGTTGTTGCCATCAATCACTGATCAAAGTCAGGATTTATTCAACTGTATGAAAAGAATAAGTCGGCTTCATACAGACTTTGATGTTCAGACAGTGAACTTTCAAGTCTTGAAACACTTTTTGTTTGTTTATACATGAATACTGAAATGCCTCATCTTTTCCCAGTACAGAGGCAAATTTTATCTGTAAAAAGAATATTGTATATTGTTTTAACTTAACCTCAGTGTATGTGCTGCTTAAATTATCAAAAATTTTCAAAATCTTTAGCTTAAAATTGAAAATAACTTTATTTTTATTTTTAAACTTGTTATATTAAAATGAGGAAAGGGTTTGCGTGTAAAAAATAAGGTTGGTCAGGTTAGCTAAAACACTTTTTTTGGGGAGGGGCTCTTTGGTCACTATAGTGTAATGAAAATAACCACTTTATGTATGCAAATTATCCTTTCATTTGATGAGGAATGCATTATATAGTTATAAGAATAGCATGTGAATCAATGTATAAACATTTCTAATCACACTTGTTCTCATTGCATTCTGTTCATAATGTCAGTGTAGGCGTTGATTTGTCAAATTTGAGAATTGGTTTTATCATGAAATTCATTACTTAGATGGTGGAAAAAGTAGTTGTTTTGCAGTGCTAAAATATTATGCCTGTTGCTTTTCTACATGCCCTTCCTATATATTAAATGAAGTATTGGACTTGTTGAAAAAGAACATCTAATTTATGAAACTTCATTTGTGCTCATGATGCAGAATTTTCTTATCAAGTTTTTGGAAGTCTTGTAAGTTAATAATATTTATCTACGTGTATGCTTTTACTCTTTTAAAGATCATCTACTTACCGTACTTCTAGGCGCACTGGGTGGCTGAGTGGTCTAAAGTGTTTGCCTTTACAGATCGCTGACATCTCACCTCTGTCCACTTGCTTTCAAGACTTGGGCTTGGCCATCCTGGGTATATGAGAAAGCTAACCAGTAGCATCCTGTGGGTCAAAAGCTTATATCAAAAGCTGTAAGCTTTGTATACAAAGCAAAGCATGTGATCTATGAATGGTTACATTTTGTCTATAATTAGTTATCATTTAACTTTAATATGATTCTAGCTTTGATATAAATACTGTTTTCAAAGCCATGTAATGCATATACCATTTTATAGTTGAAATCTGCCACTTTTAAAAGTTGACAATTTTGTTTTTATATTTAAAAAAATTTAGAGGGAAAAATATATTTGTATACATTCTTTCCATGCATTACCTAAACCAGAGAGAACTATTCCAGCTGTGTTGCAATTTGTGCAGTGATGCATGCCTGAGTTATCTTATTAGTACAAGTACACAACAAACTTATATTATTCTTATAATTTGGGGATTGATTGTGCCTGTAGATCCTGACACCATTTTCCCCTTTCCCATTGTAAAATACTTCCAAATCATACAGAATTTACAGTTAAGCAATTAGACCTAGAATTGCTTGCCTTAAAAGAATTGTCTCTTTTTGTTTTCACTATTTATTGAGCAGTCAGGTTCAGTACCTGTTCAGACCAGTCCAGCTTTTCTGCCTATATGTGTCCAGACCAGTCCAGCTTTTCTGCCTATATGTGTCCTGGGAAAGTGCACAAAAGTCCTGGGTTTTATCCTTCACTTGCTATAGTCAGTAGTGTGTAACAGGTGCTGCTAAAACCAATAAAAATAAAGTTGTCTCAAAATGGAGTCACAGTTGGCCCAGTTCAAAATAACCTTTGAAAAATCTTAAAGAAAAGCATAAATCTCAAACATTAATAATATCTATAAACAAAATACAATATAAAACTTTTGGGTCCACATTGTAATACTTCTGTTCTACAGACTGAATATTCATAAACCAGTATTTACCACCATCTAGTATTTTTCCACTTATTAAATGGCCCCAGCAGGGAACAGCAGTATATTACATATACCACCACAGAATTACCCAGCTGGAAGTCATAGTATTGTAGACCATGCTTTGTAAGTGTAATGTATGATATTAGATCAGGCTCTACCATGTTAGCTGTTGTCTACATGCTATAAACAAACATGGTACATGAGAGCCAGATATAGATGACATAGGAATGGCATATTTTAGGGCCACATAACTGTGTTTTCAAGTTGGGTGTAAATACTTGGGCTCACTCAGAACATTGCAAATTAATTGACACTTCTTCAGCTTAAGTGACAGAGATAAGATTCACACTTTATCTACAGTTGTAATTCTATCTGTATGACAGCTTGATCAGTGTAGCACAATATACTGTACAGTGGTCCAATTTATCTAAAGCCTTTCACAAGGAAAGTAACTGTCTGATAATGTGAGCTTGAAGGCAGCCAATTAGAAATACATTTTCTACAAAGATCTTTCCCTAACAGACAATGGTCTGTTTTATATGAAACCACCTTTTCATTGCAGAAGATGTAGTCATTACATAAAATAAATGTGGGTCCTTGGGGGCCAATAGTAGCTCCTCTCCTAATTACATTTCAAGAATACTTAAAAATAATTACAAATAATGCATATAACAGTCTTGGTTACTTTTGAATAAATTCATCCCATGGAGACTTGATGTTTTCCCACAGAGTGATGAGCCCATGCTCCATTCCATTCATCTGTGGAAGAACTGGGAACTCAGTTGATAAAGTGTCTGGATCAATATCCTAAGGGTTCCAAGTTTGATACCCAACTTGGTCAGCTGCCTCTGTCATTTGACAAGACATGTGTTCTATCCCTCTGGCGTGATGTTGCCAAATAAAGCACAGAAATTGCCATTAAAATCCAAATAATATCCAATCATTGAAGGAAAACGGAATAGTACCCTTACAAATTCACCCAAGACATCACATTGTAATTGACACATATGCAACTTAAGTGACAGATAATTGTATATTTTAATATTAATCGTATTGAATTTAATGCCAGTATTGTATCTTTCTTGTGTGGAATCAAATTTGAATGTATTTATAATAGAACATAGATGTGACTACTCATTGGTGTTGTGACCTGTGAATTAGAAGTGATATTCTGTGTTCTGCCTTTATTTGTGTTACCTGCTTAGGCTCGAATAAGCAGCAACACAGAAAGAGTGAAAACTAACAAGCTTGTATAACTTGAACAATGAATTTATTAAGTACAATTATTTTCATAAAATAAATAAATTTACGGTTTTAGAGAATCAAATCCAACATTAATCCAATATAGAATTCAGAAAAATAATCCACTAATGGAATTGCAAGAGTCCTGATAAATAAATGTTCTAATAGTTCCAGGTTCGAATCTTGACTATGTAATCCAAAATGGCTGACGATGTCACGTGATGCAGTTCTTGTTTTATTATCATCCAAATGAATTATGAGCACATGTTTTCTCCTCCAAATAGATAAATAAATCTTCTTTCTTCAATGAATTTACACAATGTCCAGAACAAAATAATTATAACTCAAACATAAATCGGCTAAAACACGGTATTGGTGCTGAGAGTAGTCTCACTCACTTAAAAAATTGAAATGTTTGATAGAACATTTCAATGAAGCTCATTATATACCCTAGGGTGTCCCCTAGTCAGATCAAGTTAGATTTAGCTTGAACATGCATGCGATTTTGTTTAACCATTATTTCAATTCTGTGGTATAACAACAGTTACAGACACTACACTTGGTGTATAACATGCAAGAAAAACAGCATGAAAACTTTAAAACTTTATTTTTTTTCACAGTGACATCAGTAACAGGATATCAACATTTAAAGTAAACAACATAACTGGAAGTGGTAAACAACTTAATAACAAAATCAAAACATCTATGACAAAGGTATCACTTAGAAAAAAACCTAACCATGAAACTTTTGCATAACAAACATAAAAGACATAGAATAATCTTATTTAGGCATTTATCTAACACCAAGAAGAATATTTAAACAAACAAAATCATTAATACTGGCCAAAAGTATTGCAAACTTCCATAAGAGTCAGAAGTACATTGTCCATAAAATTGGTTACAGACACTACAAAACTATAGCATTTCAATACAGCTGCAGAACCATACATATCTCCATAAAATTCACTTCAAAAATAATTCAACATGAACACATTGACTAGAATTATTCATTAAATGAATGTTGATTAGTTAATAAAATGATAAAACCACATTGTAACAGGTATATGTCCAATACTTGTGTTAAAATTATGAACTGGTAAATAGCACTTGAAAGTTTAATACTAAATAGTGTTTGTAAGAGTAAAATATTGAAGTATAATGAATGTTCAATAAATCATAGTCACTAAAGTATTGTTCAACCCAAGGTGCTGACTCAAACACAGACCCATATGTGATTGATCTTAAGGTTACAGACACTACACATTAAACCTTGACTTTATATTGTCATTTCAAATAGAAGTGCTTATGATTTTTTTCCAGATTTGACTTGAGCTTAGACAATTCAGCTGCATTAAACTTGAAATGACCCCTTTCATTGACTATTTGTGGAGCTTTTACCCTGTACAAGATAGCATCTAGAGCCTCTTGTGAATAATCATCTTTTTCAGGCCAAACATACATGTTGCCAGACTTTCTCATGTATTTAAGTCTAACTTCGTTATGAAGAATGTCTATTACTTCTGCTAAGTATACATCTAGAGGTCCCTTCTTTGGCTTAAGTCCTACAGCAACAAATTCTCCAGGGTGGTATTTCTCTATTGGTTTCTCTGTGTTGGTTGGTGCTTTTTTGTCAACTTTGATCTTCTTTGTCACAATGTTTTGTCTTTCTGTTGACTTCCGTTTCTTATTAGGCTTTTCGCTTGTTGCTGAGTTATGATCTTTCTGGTTACTTCCTTGTTTTCTTTTCTTGTCATTATTTTCTATTGTTGATGGATTCTTGTCTTTAAGTTGTTTTCCTTTCTGACTTAAATTATCTTTATTGAGTACTAACTTTCTCATTTCCCAGGCATTAACATTTTCGCTGAAGTTGCATCTCCCGTCAACCTTCATGCATTGCTCACAATAACAGCTCAGATTTCTTATGCTCAGTTCATAATCATTTCTTCACGTTTTTTCCTTCTTAATTCTTGTTGAAGATTTGAATCGGAAAGTGATTGCTGTTTTTTTAGTAGTCTTGCATCTTTTCTTCTTTCTCTATCAACCCTTTTTAGCTCCTCATGTTTCGCCTTATTTTCCCTCTGTTTTTTTCTCCAGGCTTGTACCTTTAGCCTCGTCTTCTCCCTTCTAGCTTTAATCTTCTGTTCATCTTCTTCTGGCTTATCTTTGCTTCCTAAAAACAAACAACTTCATTCTCATTTTTGTTCCTCTATGTATACGGATGAAATTTAGACTTTACAAAACATACTTGTAATGAGTACGCAATATGCTTTCATACATAAGCAAACTGTAATAACCTGTAGATTCTTAAAGAAAAGTATCTGATTGAAAAAGAAATAGCATAAAACCTGATGATTATTCAATGTTCTAGCATTTACAATGATTGCACACTTTCCTTAATAATGTAAACAACAGTCGGGTCAATTCACATGTCTAGTAGTGTCTGTAACCATTTGACAATATCAGCAATGTATCCAATACTAAGTCTGAGCTCATTGAATTCTCATAATATTTCTGTTTGAATTTACTAGTCTAATGATATGGAATGCAAAAATACTCAGTTTCAATTGCATATTATAAGAAATCACTGAAAATGTTGCCTGTTATCAGAAATCTAGATGAAAGAAACTATAAATATACCAAAATATTACAAATTGCAGACAGACAATATGTCAAAATTTAGCCTTACACATCAATACTGTAATAGAAAACATAATTTGGCTTCATTTTTTAAAAAAAAACAGGGATAAAGTCATAGACAGTATAAAAAGGGGATATTGGTTACAGACACTACAATTTAAGAGTGTGGTTTACCAATTCAATACAAACTTACCAGAGTTGTTCCCAGAGGTTTGTTTTTGTAGTCTTCCCATGTCTTAGGGATGTACCATGGTAAAGAACAGAAAAAGTAATTAGGCAGCTTCTCCTAGGATAAGAAATTCAGGTTACATTGTCTTGTAGTAAATTACTCAAACAGACAGTGCTGCAAGAATGATGCAATATTCAATCAAGAGAGTTATTGCATCACTTTTTTGCTCTTGGCTGCAGAGGTAAATAGATGATGCAACATTACATCACATAAGATGGAACTTTCTATTGAGAAAAACAATGTTTTAATGACAAGTAGAACAATACTTTTATCTTTCATTTTTATACCTGTTTGTGTAGTGTCTGTAACTTTTTTTATTGAGTTGCTGTTTTTTAATGGTACAATACAGCACCACCAATTTTGGCCAACTTGGACATCACATGGATACACATGAGCCTTTGTAGGATTTATACTTTTCCATAATGAAACAACAAAATTATTGCCATATAAACTTGTAAAGGTTACAGACACTACAAAATTTAGAACTGGAAAGTTTGACAAAAAACAAGCTCTCATTCGAATATCTTGGCTAGCCATGTGATTTAAATGGTTTTACTACTTATCATAATATAAAGTCGAGTTCTAGATGTCAATAAAAGTTATAATGAATGTTATTTTGTACAAAATGTTGGCATATAACAACAGATTAGTGTTTGAATTTCAGTGTTGAAACAAAACTTCTACTGACGGTATTTTGCTTATAAAATCCATAATATTTTACCGATTTCTTTAATTCAAGAAGCAATATTTGCAGGATAGAATTCCGCATAAAACCAGACCAATAAATGCATAATTTCAGTATGATATTTAGAGAATTCTCTATTTTATATTCAAGCTTTTTTCGAGTGAGACTACATAACGCTCAAAAATGGCCATTTTTAGAGCTTGTTTCCATGCATATCTCAACAATGGGTTACACTAACCTCTTGAAATTTTCAGGAAAGTAAGAGAGGTATATGCCAGGCTTACCAATCTTTAAAATTGGTTCATATCTTGTTTAATTTTTCTATTTCATGCATATAACATGAAAATTCCTTTATCAGCACCAATACCGTGTTATAGCCGAAATACACAACTAATAACTTTAAGCCCAGATATTCTACTGAACTGTTCTATCCCAAACAACAGTCTATAGAACTGTTTTTCTTAAGTAAACAAGTGATCACATGATTTTCTAGAAATTGATAGAAATTCATGGAAGGTCACAAAAAGAGACTACCTTCAGCAAGTCACGTACTAAAAGAATGATCTAGAAGAAAAAACATCCCCAATAACTAAAAATATAAAGATGTCCTTGAAATTAACCAATTGTTTTAAAGACCTGTTTATCAATCTGAAGCAAGGTCAGATAATGAGGTAAACAAGCCAAGGTCAGCCTTTTTACAACTGGAGTCTAGGTCAGCCTGAATTTTCTAGAAAGAATCTCCCAATTAATGAATATTAAACCCTAAATGACAAATTTGGATTTAACAATAAAAAATAAATTAAATCCAATAGCCGTAACATTTGCTATGCTGAAGGTATCATGGTACCAATTATTTTTCCATAGACCTCAATGCTAATGTTTTGTGAAATATACTTTCTATCCTACTTCAGCATGCATGTCACACACTGTCATGGAGAACAATGTTAGATTGTCAATTTGACAATGATAGAACCAGGTACTCCATTGCATTTAAGAGAAATAACTCTGCTGGAACTAGACAGGGGTATGAGTTATCTAGTCACAACATACCTATTTTCGGTCATGTGTATCACATTTTCAAAAACTCATTGTAGCGTTCTGCAAAGGTTGGGGTGGTATACTTCCAAAATATTAATTAAAA
Source organism: Unio pictorum (assembly GCA_030141615.1). Taxonomy (NCBI): domain Eukaryota; kingdom Metazoa; phylum Mollusca; class Bivalvia; order Unionida; family Unionidae; genus Unio; species Unio pictorum. The sequence continues at coordinate 6,140,097 of JARLTB010000007.1, read as the reverse complement.
TATTATGGAAGTTTCACCTGGCTCGTGAATTTAAATTTAGATTAAAGACCAAATAGGTATACGGCTCTGGGCCCCCAGTTATATATATATATATAACACGAAGATGAAATTCAATAATAACAATTTAATGAAACCTATAAAGTTAAATGTCACACAATCACTTGTCCTCTAAGTGATAGCCTATTTCATTTTATGATTTTCAGTGTGAGTTCGATTTTCCACCTGGCCTTTGGTTGTACTCATCTATTATCCTATCCTTCCGCTCTTCCTGAATTTCACCTCTCCCGATTTCTCTCCTCCCTTCACTTTCCTTCCGTTTCTCTATCCAGACTATTGGGACCACTTTCACTGGTCTGTCCCACGAAACTTCCTCTCCAGGTTTCCCTCTTTCCTTTTCTTTCTTCCGTCTATAACGGAGACACTGGGACCACTCCTAGTCTGTCCCTCGAAGCTTCCTGTGAAAATCACAAGGCGTTAACATATGGTTTATCAAATCTCACCTCACACTAAATCATCCATTAACCATTAGAAAAGGCTATTACATTTTAGGACACACATACATACACATCAAAATTCCCACACACTCTTACAGGGAAACAATGGCGTAATAGCACGATATCATACATATATCCATACATCATATCACATAAGTATATCTAATATATATTTAATCTCATTGTACTTACAATATTACGACAACCAGACGTATGTCTGTACACTACACTCCCACACGCGTACACAAATATTCAAATATTCATATTATTAATTTCTCACAGTGAAATCATTTCAAAGATACCATTCAATTTCTATAATTACATGGATAATGTGCTATTGTACTATAAAATAACCACATAGCGAATTATAATAGTATTAATTCTTACGACGGCTAGCAAGCAATATGATTCTTTACAAATAGAAACCCATTCTTCAAAATATACAAACATATCAACATCACAAAATAATTATTCCTACTACGATTTTAGTAATAATACGTATATATAAACGATCTACAATTAAATGCAGTCGCAGAAAGCAAAGATCAAACAAATAGCTCACTGACCTTTTTAGAAGCTATACTTAGAATTCTGTTCTAAGGTTTTTCCCGCCAATTAACGTATGGCTACGGAGTTCCAATTCTTTACAGACAATCCTCCTTAACGGGTAATCGGAAACTAAAGCTAGCCGGCCGGTTAAAGATATTATATTTTAAAATAAATCAGGGTCCCACCCCTTCCTCGATTCTGATTGGGTAGCGCTGGGGCCCTATCCACTCGACGTATTCAATCTGGCGGTCAGTCAGCGTATCCAGAAGATAAGGCACGCCCACTCCTTCTGGCAGCTTCTTTGATGTACAAAACATCCTTCCAGCCCAAGGTGCTAATTACACTTCTGACGGGCTTTTGGTCAGCTTCCTCTCTTAACTATGGCAAACTTACGTAAGGGATGATGTTAGCCTGCGGTCATGTGTAACAATAAACAGTGGCTTGTCCGACTTACTTGATAACACATGGTTCTAATTTAATTTTGGGTCGGGCAACGCCACACTCATAAAAAATACAAAATATGATCTATATAGGAATTAGCATAAATTCACATGTTGCCAAGAGGCTAAACTTTTTTTAAAGCAGAAAGTACAACTCTTACATAATCTACCAATCATAGCTTGTGTTGTTCTTTATTTCTGAATGCAATGTTCCCTACACTTTAAGCTCCACCCACCTGGACTTGCGCAATTGGTACCGTTATACCTGAAAGATATCTATTGATAAGGAGTGTCTTTATTGAACTTGTATGATCTCTCTGCTTTTTCATTCCATTTCTCCTGCCCCAGCATGCCTTCATTTTTGACAGACCACACCCCATCCTTAAAAAATACATCCAGATTCCAACACCATTTCTTATACACAAATAATCTCAAGTATATCATGAGGTCTGAAGTTTATTTTAAATGAAATAGAAGGAATTCAAATCATTTGACACCTTTGCATGCATGATCCAGTGGTTGGCATGAAGGCTTGGAACTGAAAGTGTATGGATTTGAATCAAATCATTTCATTAGCCTTGTTTATCAACCGATGTGTTTCATGGGCAGGACACTTTTCTTCAGTTGCCTTTGGTGCTTAGAAACCAAATTGTGTTGCTGTGATGTAGAACACCAAACTAAGTCAAATTTTTTGCATGGATAGGCTATTGCACATAGTTTTTAATGTTTATTCATGCACCAATTTGTGTTGGGACAAAGAAACATTTACCTTTATACAGGAAGTTAACCGTGGACTATTGTGGAGAAATGGTGGTACATATATGAGGGTGGTAGATCCAAAGCAGAAATGATTTACATTTTGGCAGAATCTTGATTATTATTAAGTTTCTTGAATTATTTTTGAAGTCATATTGTATGTTACTATGTCTATCATTGTTGCAGTGAATCAGTATGCTTGTCTCTTGGTAACCTGGTGTCTCAGCCAATTGAGATATTGATCATGTTTTTTAAAGCATTTCACCAGGGATGAGTTTATGACAGTTTTTATTTCAGATTCAGGATGCAGTTCTACTTCTATGGGTGACTGTTGTTGTGGACAGGGTTGGGTGGGTGTCAGAAACATAATTATTAAAAGTTAAAAGAAAAACGTATGCCTTTTGCTTACATCTCAGTTTATTATTGAAATTGTAAACAATAAGTTACAACATTTCTCTAGACTATAACTAGTCATTTACAAATTTGCACAAGTCAACAATTTGAAATAGAGCATGTTGCTGTGTGAAAAATATGACCAGATTTGTCGAGATATGACATGTACAATTTCATAGAAGTCTAACAGGAAAATGTGTCCTTAAAAATATTTTCAAGTACAAGGTACATATACAAATCTAAGTAGATTTTATTGCATGAATGGTTCGTAAAAATCTTGAATTATTAAAAGAATATTAAAAGAAACATTGCACATTTTTATGATTTTGTCTACTTTTCATCATCTTTTTGATTCCAGTTACCTTGATGTTGAGAAACGGAAATAAAAAGAACAATTAATCCAAACGCCAAACCCTCACTGACAAAATGCCTGTAAGTAGTCAGCATATGTGTGTGTATGTGTGATCTTTAGATGTCATATTCTTGCTATTTATTGCTGTTGTTACTAGGAGATACAAATTTCTTCAATCCTTCCGTATGTTTGTCTGTATATTCGTTTTTTGTGCCTGTCTTAAGTCATGGACATTGTGTCAATCGTATACTGCTTTATTAAGTCTGATATGAGATTAATATATTCTCCGTTCTTTCAAACACAATTGCTTTTCCTATACACAGCTTTTAAATGTCTGGATGAAATTTTACCCAAGTAACTATCATGACTAATGGTGTCGCACATGTAATAGCCACCCCCTGCCACTGCCTGAAGTTTAATGTCATGGCAAGGAAAATTATAATTATGACTTCTGTTCTTGTCTGCATTATAACTTTAGAATCTCTCAACAAAAGATTTTAATCAAACAATACTGAAGTATGTATTATGACTAGGTGGTGTGTTGCATGGCATTGGTTTCACCTTAGTTTCCTATTTTGCACAGGGTTAGACTTAAAAAGAGAAACAATTTCCCAGGTTTTCCTCACTGGTTATACTGGCTATTTAGAAAAGAACTTTACACCTTAGGTATTGATAAAAGAACTTTTAATTCCATTTATTTTGGTGTTTGATGGATGGGTTTAATTTGGGTTATAACATTTACAGCTTTGCAATACTTTAAATGTGGATCTGTCAAAAATCTGCTAGCTTTACTTGGTTATTTTCACTTCATGGATGTAAGAAATAAAGTGTGTTAAAATAGCTAGTAACTTATTCAACATATTATAGATTTTGTAGTTGATTCATTACAGTTTCAGAGGCTGGTATTATCTAGTTTGGGGCAGGGCTCCGAGTGGTTGAGTGGTCTAAAGCACTTTCCATTATGGATCACTGCCATCTCACCTGTCTGCATGGGTTCGAGGCTAAGATTCGGCTAATGTAGTTATGTGAGAAAGCTTGCCAGTAGCTTCTTGTGGGTCGGTGATTCTTTCCCGGGGGTTTCCCGGGTTCTTCCTCCACCAATAATACTGGCTGCCATGGCTGCCTATCATGTGCTTAAAAATGGCGTTAAACCCTACAACAACAACATCTAGTTTGGAAAAATGTGTGTTCTATATTTTAATAACTGCTTAAGATAGTGTACTTTTGAGTAATCCAGGCTGCGATTTTGAGCATTTGCAAGCAGCCATTTTGGTTAGCTGTGTGCATAGAACATGTAGTTTCACACAAGTACAATATCTGAAGACATTTCATACATAGTACATGGAAGTAAAATAGAGGTATGCCAACTTTCATGCAAACAGCTTCACCTTGCACCTGTAACTCTCTCAGAAGTTCATATTATTGGTTGAGCAATACCATAGCTTTTCCCCATGCATCAAGGACTCAACAAGCAAAAATGTAATTGTATCTTTGTCTAGAGTATGGCTTTTGAACCATTTAAAATATTTTATTAAGAGTGTCATGCACAGTAGCATGAGTCTGCTTCAGGTTCAAGGTCACAATATAAGAAAGTTATTCTTTGATTTGTAACCTTCTCTACAGAATAGCTTTTGAACCAAAACAAGTATTTAGTGAAACTTTAAACAAATTAATATGAGTATGACTAGACAGTGTGTTACATATCTGTTCCTTCTGTATCAATGTCAGGCTCATAGCAGATGAAAATACAAGTCATGGACATGTGTACAGGATTAACTTGAACCAATGAACATGGTCATAACCTTTGCCTCAAGGTTGATATCTCAATAAGGGAGGATGCAAGTCAGTGGCCTGTCTACTAATATCCTGACTGTGGCTTTTTAACCCACAAAAATGATTTGATGAACTTGTATCCAGGTTCAAAAGAATTTTTCCTTTTTGATTGATAATTGCAATATGTTTAATGTTTGAACATTTTGTAATATGTACAGTGATGATGATAATTTTTTGATGTTTAGTTTACAGTGAAAGAAATAATATGGAACTATCAATCACTATTAATGTTCACATAAAAATACAGGAGTACTACACAATTAACATTTATTATTAGGGCCCCATATTAAGACATTTAATTACTATGGAACTGACTTTTATTATTAGAACCCCATATTAAGACATTTGAGTACTATGGAACTGACATTTATTATTAGAACCCCATATTAAGACATTGGAGTACTATGGAACTGACATTCATTATTAGAACCCCATATAAAGACACTGGAGTACTATGGAACTGACATTTACTATTTAGACATTGGAGTACTATGAAACTGACATTTATTTTTAGGGCCGAATATTAAGACATTTGAGTACTATGGAACTGACATTCATTATTAGAACCCAATATTAAGACATTGGAGTACTATGGAACTGACATTCATTATTAGAACCCCATATTAAGACATTGGAGTACTATGGAACTAACATTCACTATTAGAGCCCCATATTAAAACATTGGGGTACTATGGAACTGACATTCATTATTAGAACCCCATATTAAGACATTGGAGTACTATGGAACTGACATTTATTATTAGAACCCCATATTAAGACATTTGAGTACTATGGAACTGACATTCATTATTAGAACCCCATATTAAGACATTGGAGTACTATGGAACTGACATTCATTATTAGGGCCCCATATTAAAACGTTGGAGTACTATGGAACTGACATTTATTATTAGAACCCCATATTAAGACATTGGAGTACTATGGAACTGACATTCATTATTAGAACCCCATATAAAGACATTGGAGTACTATGGAACTGACATTTACTATTTAGACATTGGAGTACTATGAAACTGACATTTATTTTTAGGGCCGAATATTAAGACATTTGAGTACTATGGAACTGACATTCATTATTAGAACCCCATATTAAGACATTGGAGTACTATGGAACTAACATTCACTATTAGAGCCCCATATTAAAACATTGGGGTACTATGGAACTGACCTTCATTATTAGAACCCCATATTAAGACATTGGAGTACTATGGAACTGACATTCATTATTAGAACCCCATATTAAGACATTGGAGTACTATGGAACTGACATTTATTATTAGGGCCCCATATTAAAACTTTGGAGTACTATGGAACTAACATTCACTATTAGAGCCCCATATTAAAACGTTGGGGTACTATGGAACTGACATTCATTATTAGAACCCCATATTAAGACATTGGAGAACTATGGAACTGACATTTATTATTAGAACCCCATATTAAGACATTTGAGTACTATGGAACTAACATTCATTATTAGGGCCTCAGTAAGACACAAGAGTATTAGTATTATGAATAAATGGTCTTAAGATAAGTAATTAAAAAGAGTGAGAAGCAAATAAACTTTGTAAAATTAAACAAATATTTTAGATCCCTAGAATAGAAAGTGAAAATTTAAGAAAAGGAACTTGCATTATTGTGATCTAAAGCCCAAATAATCCCAGAGTTACAGACAAGTTCTAATAATTAAATTTCTGAAAAAAAACTTCATTGTGTCAAAGATCTCCCCAAAAGGTTTAAGTTCAAATACATATCAATTGATATAATATACCTGTAATGATTTGCTCTTCTAGCTAGGAAGAAGCATTTATATTTATATATCGATTTTGAGCTCAGCAGTTGAATGGTCAAGGTTATTGTTGCTGAAAGAGGAAAAAATCTTTTGTACATTATTATCAAGTTTATGTCACAGACATGAACCAAACATTTTGGATGGCTTGCACTTAGGATAAGGAAGAAGTCTTTTCATTTTAGAGTCAGGGATCATACTGATATTGAAAGAGGAAATGGTTTCTGAAAATGTATTTCATTTATCTATATAGAGGAATATTAAACAAGGAGCATAATGTACATGAATTGTACTTCATTTATCTATAAAGATTTTTGGTCAAGTGATGGACCAGAGCACTACACGTGCTTACATTTTGTCCAAATTGTACAGGTTTCCAGTATTATCAGAAAAATCTATCTGCACTATCTTTGGAATATTCTATGTTAAATTTATTTCAGCAATCTGGTCATTGAAAATCAGCTAGAAATGAGAACTTTTGAAGTCTTTCTGTTATTGCTGGGAGAGACAGATTTTGACTAGTTGAGTTTATACTTCATAAATTTCCCTTCTTTGTTTCAGTTATTGAAAGTGTATGGTTACACAGATTTTGGGATCCAGATACACATAATTTTAACCCATGCATTCTAGAACGTATGCAATTACAGCTACCGTGACCTTTTTTGCAGATCTAACTCTTGCCAGCATATTTGTGTCATGCTCAAGATAATAATTGTAATTGTCAGCTGTTTTGATGTTGTTTGTAAGAACCTGAAATTTTGTACAAAGGAACAATTGTACACTTCAGGAGTAAAATATTAAATAAAAATTGCTTCAGGTCATTGGTTGGACACATTCCTAAGCTCTAGAATTATTGGTCAGCATGAATTAGCATAGTTAAAATTATATAGATACATGTATCATAGTGATATGCTCCTATTTCACTTTTTCCTGAATGTGATAAGATCAGATTTCTTTCTTTCTAACAAATATGCAGAAAGAAATACATTTTCATTGACAATTAAATAAGCTATTGCACATTAATGAAACCATCCATTTCTTGCTTGATAAATAGCTGAGTTTGGAAGAGGAGCATTGATTGGTTCATTCTCTCAACATGAAAGGTCATGTTCGGTGAACTTTCTAAGAAAATTGTGCTGTTTGGCAATGATTGGTTAAGAAGATTTATGTATACTTATTAGACACAAGGAATCTTATCATAATATTACAGTGTTAAAATGGAGAAGGGTATATGTTTCATCACTGGCAATGTGGGAGCAATATGGTTTGAAAGATTGAATTGAGTAAATGATTTTTCATGGTAAAACCTCATAACACCATTAATCAGATAGTGTACATTATAAATTAACAGTAAACATTAATCAATGAAATACTTTACATTAAATGACTTCCTCAGTCCTAGCCTTTCTCTTGCCTGTAACACTCAACAACTTTAAACAGCTGAAAACTTGAGCAAATAATTAAAGCCTGCAGCAATTTGAATTCTTGAAATGTTCAGCTTAAAATATTATTATTTAATGATGTTTCATTCCCATTGGATCATTGAAACTGTACTATTAAGCCTCTCTGGGGTTTTTCTTGTTTTGAACTATTAGTAATTATTCTTCCTTGTGATGTTTTGTATATTTTTAAAATGATGCATGACAAGTTTTAAAATTAAATCATTAGCTCACTAGACTTAATGAATTCAATCTATTGTATGCCAGTCCCAGCACTCAGGTAGCTGCTGAACTACATGCAGGCACAAAATGAACATAGCTCTTATATCTAAGTACATACTATAGATCAACATGTCAGCTCTATTAAAAAACCCTCTATTTATGTCTACGGGTAATTTCTGCTTGATGTGTTTGCAATAAATCTCATGATGTTTTTTGTCTATTTCAGCATAATGTCTGATTTGTGTTTCACTATTTGGCATTCCTCTGAACTCATGCCTTAATGTGTCTTTCACCTACAAGAGCACCAGATGAGTTTAGATACAATTGAGGTATCTTTAGTACGCTTCTTGTATGCTGCAGAATGCAATAAAACATCAATACTTGCTACATTGTTTGCCATATTGAATACATACACATCTGTCATTCATTCATATTGATCTAGTTTTTCAAATTAACAATTCCATCTTTTAAAAATGTCTAGTGGTTACTTGCTAGCTATGAAGTCTCTCCAACTGCTGCCTCATAATATAGATACTTCCATTATTTGAATTTTGTTTTCATAGATACTTGAATTATTTCACCTAATTTTAGTTCTAGGCAAATGAGAAACAATTAAAAGCTAATTTCACATAAATATTATATTTGTGTTTTTATATACAGTATTATATGACACATCCTTGTTAGAACCTCAGTAAAAGATTCTTTCAGTTGTACTGAAAGTCATTTTTATGGTTGTATAAACATCAGTGTAAAGAGGTGCGCTGTATTGTTAAGCATTAATTATGCAAACATATGCATGTGTTTGTGATAGATGAAAATTATTGCATTTATATCAAACATGCATAATGCATATACATTACCAATCTGTTTCTCAGATTAGGATTTTATACCAGCTATTGTCTGTTATTGTTTCTTACCTCAGATTGTTTTTGTACACAGGACAACAGGAAAAATCTTGTTTTCTCTGCAATACCTGCTAGTTATTTTTTTATGGGTAACGTTTTCTTTATGAAATGTATGTAAAAAAAATTAAAGTTAAAGATTAATTATTCATAGTTTTAACAATGATTATTCTGACACCCCAAGTTATGATTAAAAGGAATATGAAAATTGCAAATACTACAATAATGTTGTAACTATCAGTAAAACATAAAATTGTCAGGTCACTTTGATCCATCATCACAAGCCAATGGGAAAAATAGAGTCTAACTTTCAGGAGGTAGTGAAGTGTGATCTCCCCGATTCCTTATGGTATTTAGTTGTTTTGTCCAGATGCATGCCACAATAAAATAAACTCTGAAGATAACAGCAACTTTTTGTTTATTACATCTGTTCCAAATGGCCCACGACTTCCTGAAATTTTATTTCAAACTGTTTTGTCACTTACTGCTATTGACGAGGTCATGGGTTTGATCCCTGGCTGAGTCATATCAAAGACTTACAGAAATAGTACTAACAGTTGCCACATTTGGCACTCAGCATTAATGGGTTAATGTTAGGACTGGTTGGTCTGGTGTCAGGATAATGTGACTGGGTGTGATATGATGCTACATGTCTGTGGCATGATGCCCCAATATAGACCATAAACTGTCACAATGCAGGCATCATAGCGATATGACTGAAAAATTGTTAAAGAAACGTTAAAATACCAAATCATACACACACACACACACACACACACATAGTTATTGACCTTGTGTTAACATTGCATTCTTATTTGGCTCTAACTGTTAATGAGCAGTGAGTGAGTCCTAATTAAAATTAAGTTAATACCCCAAACAGAGCAGATGCATCTCTTTCAGTCAACAATTTACAGTAAGTCTAACCCATACTTCTAACTTAATGCTTGAGTGTCACGCTGACTATGACAGAATGCACAACAAAATTATCTCTAAACTTTTGCACCCTTACTGCAACTGATTTTAACCCATGGCTTGCTATGGAGACTTTGATGTGTATATTTATCTATTTTGATTGAATTATTTGGCAGGTTTTGAAAGTTTCTTATTACAGTATATGTAAACTGAAATACTTAGAAATTGTCTGCTTTTGATTACATTGTAATTACCATTCATAAACAATGATTTACTCCAAATCATCATAAACAAATATTTGACTTCTGTGACTTTCATTTGAAGAAAAAAACAAGGTGATCTAGGATGTGAATGAATGTTTTTTTTCTAATTAAAAATTGCACCACAGCTTTTCCTTGAATGAGTTGTAGATTTTCATACACTGGGTAGTAATAATGATAGTGAGGCAGTAAATACAACATCAATGTTATTCTACCAATCACATACTATCTAACTCATTTTAAAAGGCAAATGACTCAATGTTTGTATTCCATTAAAATGTTTAATATGTCGGTAAATAAAATCCACTTAGGCTGTTATTTAAATTTTACCTTATTATCTCCTGGAGATTCTTTTTATTTTTTCCTGAAATGCAGGCAGGAAATTCATTTTTGGGGATACTTTTGATTGTCTACAAACTCCAATTGTAGATAGATTTGATATTTAGCTGCAGTATATAAGATGTTGTTTTCAATTGGCTATTTCATATCTGAATATGCAGAAAGGTAAAATTTGTACTTTTTTTTATTGTTTGTATATTTATCGCCCAGATTTTGTCACTTGACCATTAATGTTCCTAATCTTAAACTTATCCTACTTTTTAAGTCTTTATCCCAGAGACTCGAACCACTGCTGGGGTAATTCACTCTGGTCCCTAAAACTTCCTTTTTGCTTTTCTTTTGTCTCCCAGACACTTGGACCACAGCACTGAGTACTTCCCGCTGGTCCCTAAAACTTCTTCCCTTTTGTCTCCCAGAGACTCAGACCACATCACGGAGTAATTCCCTCTGGTTCCTAAAAGCTTCTGTTTCGAAGCTCCCGTATTATTCCCAGAATAATCCCACCATTACGAATGGTCGCTTAGTAGTTTTATTTGCCTTGTCTCACCATATAATTGTAACCCTACTAAAGTTTTGGTTCTCAAGATGATATTTTTAAACTTAAGATTCTAATGTTTGGCATGCCTAGCTCAATTCCTAATGACCAGACATCGCTCCTCCCAACCGTCCGTCAAAGATGATTACGATACAATTTGGCGATCCCTTGTTACAAACAAGAAATCGCAACTTACCTGTGACCAATGTTATGTAACTGACTTTGGCAAAAATAAATCGCGCGTCTCTAGATTATGGCTATGTCACTTAATGGGCTGGACACCTCAGACATACATATATATATATACATCCAAATTTAATGCATATTAACATTTTGTATTTGATTGAAACAACTAACCAATACATACAACGTACAGTACATTTGTAATGAAATTGATACATTCTTGTACAGTGTAAATTTCTGAGTGAGTGTTGGATACATGAACAAATTAAAGATAAACCCATGCTTCAGTGACGATAAAATATAATTCCGTTGTACGTAAATATTTGGATTGAAATCACTCTTTGCTTATTGCATACTAAAATTATTAATATATACCTTATTTTCTGGCCTGTAAGTCAGTGTTGAGTAAAAATCGAACTTGCACATGTTGTTCCATACAGCATTGATGACATCTCTAACATTTTCAGGTCAGCGTCAATAAATTCGCTAAAAGTACCTTATTCATTTCACTTGAATTATTTAAACAAATTATGTACTTATCTACATGTAGTGATGATTTCATAATTTATTTAGTTACAGATACGATAAAATTCATAATGCTGTGTTAAATGAACTGTAGTTACTTAGGTTTCATGAATATTACTAGTATCACTGTTTCAGGTTACCAGCAGTAAATAAATTGCATCACCGATGCTAAAATGCTTTATACACAGTTTTGAAGAAAGAGAGAAGGAGGCTTATGTATTCCATTGCACTTTTCATTGTGATCAAAATAAATAAGCCCAGAGAAAGAGACAGACAGTTCAGCCCTTCTTCATGCTGACATTTGGTCAAAGAGAGGAAAAACTAATAAATAGTAAATGGAAATGATTGGGCTGATGCTTGAAAATGACAGACTTTTATTAGTCCAATAATGTTAAAGATGTTAAAATACACTTATGTTGTGACATGTAAAGAATAAAAAATTTAGACAAAATTGAATTAAGAATACTTAATAGCAGTATGTTTGCTATTGTCAAGATTCCCTTGGAATCCTGGGAAAGTGCTGAAATTTACACAATAAATTTCAAGGTCCTGCAAAAGTTCTGGAATTTCTCAAAAGTTTGCAAAGTTTTGAAAAGGTCATGTAATTTCTGACAGTGGATTTTAAAAAATCTAATAAATGATAATTGCAGAGTGCCAATTAGGATAACTTGTTCCAAACACTACACAATTACAATTGATAAACGGAATATTGTGGTTCTTGAGTTTTATTAAATGGTCCTGGAAAAAGTGTTGGAAAAGTCATAGTAGCCTACTTCTGAGCTCTGTAGCATCAAGGTCATTTAAATACGCTGAAGTTGGTGGTATTATAGAAAGTTAGACAGATGTAGCTCTACAATGATACCAAATAATCTGGATATTCTAAAGGCACTACAAAATACAGAGAAAAAAACTCAAGTTTTTGGACCCAATATGTTTCCACCAAACATCTGCCCAATCCAAATTTTAGACTCTCTGGCTTCACATCTTAGGGAGACTGGTCTGAACTGCACAGATACAGGTGAACCTTTGCAAAAAGTAGGATAAGATGGGCATTTCAAGTAAATTGGTCTGGATATGAAAATAATGGGATGTTAAGCAACAACAAAAAAAGAACTCCAAATTTTACTCTTCTGCTCATGACCAGTGAAATATCCAATGAAAAATTATGTTTCTAGCATAACTAGGCATTACGTTACCTGGAAAACTCTTGGAAGTTGATGTATTAGGATGTATTCATAAATAGCCCCCAAAATATGTTTCCTACAAGCATTTCATGCAAAAACGACAAAACTCACAGGTTTAAAGTTCCATGGATCCTTGCAATAGTCAAAAGAACCATTAACAGCAACATCTAAGGAGTTATGTTCTTCCAATCCTCTAAGACATCAGTATTCCTTCTTTAGGTATAACGGTACCAATTGCGCATGACCAGATGGGTGGAGCTTAAAGTGTAGGGTCCATTGCAGGCAGTACTAGAGGACAACACGAGCTATGATTGGTGGATTATGTAAGAGTTGTACTTTCTGTTAGGCTTAAAAAATAGTTTAGCCTCTTGGCAACATGTGAATTTATGTTAATTCCTATATAGATCATATTTTGTATTTTTTATGATTTTTTGAAAATGTCATAGACATGACTGAAAATAAGTATGTTGTGACTAGATAACTCATACCCCTGTCTAGTTCCATCAGAGTTATCTCTCTTAAATGCAATGGAGTACCTGGTTTTGTCATCATCAAATTGACAATCTAACATTGTTCTCTATAACAGTGTGTGAGATGCATGCTAAATTAGGATAGAAAATATATTTATCTCTTCAAATATTAGCATTGAGGTCTATGGAAAAACAATTGGTACCGTGATACCTAAAAGATAATACCAGCTTCACAGTGTATCCATAGTAACGAGTATACATAACCACCACTTCTATACTGTCATAGTGTCATTTGGTTAAACAATGGATATTGAGATGTTTTGGTCTAATATTGACAGACTTTTACATAGAAAATGTAGAAAATAACACACATTAGCTTTGGAATGGGGCTTTTGTAATTATATCTATAGCATATATAGACTGATGGCTTTGTGACTGTGTAGTCAGCTCCAATATTAGCATACAGGCCATAAAAAGGTTATGTAAAGTTAATATATTTAATTTTAGCCAAAGTATTGACTATTTTATGCGCAAAAGATGAAAAATCATGGATAAAAAACAACTCTCTTGTTCTTCTAAAGCATGTTATAGACCAGGATAGAGGACCTCTACTGGTCCTCTTGTAGATAGTGCACTTGTACCATAAAGAATATTCTGGTATGAGTATTTTAGGTAATTTATTAAAGATATGGTATTCCTTCCTATTTTGATTTGAATAGTCCTGCTCTAAATGTCTTTTTTTGTTGTAAACTTTTGTGCCATGAAAAATGAACATGCGATTCCTTAGTTAGATAATCATTCTTGAGGTCTCTACTACATATGGAAACCTGGATTTTAGGTCCTCACTTTATCAGTAATGGATTTTTGGATAATTTAATTGCATTGAAGTTAATACATGTGTCCTTGAACTCATCTATATATAACATGGATAAGATCTTGGAGAAAATAAAAAGACCACACCTTATGTATATCATTAAGTTATCTCCCTTACACCAAACCTAAAATTTCAATAGATAAAAACCCACAATTTAAGTTAATGTGTAAGAAAATCAATAGAAGATTTGTGAAGAATCATATTAGCCCTTGGTCTTGATGCAAATTGAACTAGAAGTACTTTAATAATTTTTCCCAGTAAAGTTTAAAAGTTTGAAAACTGATCAAACATGCTTTGGGATTTTTGCTTAGGTATTTTTTCTGTCTAACAGAAGCCCATTATTGTTCATTTCTTATTTAGAAGAAATATAACTTATATGCATCTATATTATCTACATTATTCACCCTTTTATATTAGCTAGGAATGAACACCATGTCACCTGATAGTTGGTGTCTATAAGGGATGTTATAGCACAGGTCCCTTTTTTATTGTCCCTTTACCTATGATCCACTGCCTCAAAATATTGTCCAAGGTAACATCATCAAGCTCTCGCTTCTCATTTTTCTCATTGCTGCTTGTGTCTCCTTTAATTCCAGTATCATTAGCTAAATCTCCCATTTAGATACACACTTTTCTTCTGTTTATAAATCCATTGGACTCACTATACTCATTGTTAAACTTTAGCATTTTTCTGTATATCAGTCCACATTTTCAACCCCAAATCCATGATAACCACTTAGAAAAGCTGTTATTTACTTTATTTGGTGTCAGATTGGCTTATTGCATCAATTGTATGCACTACAGAAAGGAGGGAAGATTTCTATTTGTATGACAAAGAGGCTGGGTAGCTTGACCTTTGTGTGAGGACTAGAGGTTAGTGACCTCTTGCATATGCAGACAGTGTAAAGTGTTCAAAGCTAATACTTTATAATTAGATTGGGCCATGTCCACCTGTCCTTGTTGTTACTTTCTGTGTTAATGAAACAATTATAAGTCCTTTATTTTAGATCAAAATGTCTCTTTAAGAGTAGAACTGGTACATGCTAACTAGTGTGTTGACCTTTGACCTTACTATTAAACAATATGACATAATGTGATTTATCGCATATCACCAAAGTGAAGTTTGATAAGTGCTAATATGAACAAAACACAACTCATAGTTTAAAGAATTCATTTTATTTCAAAACATGAGTTTGATAGTGAAGCAAAAGTTTGCAAACAAGAGTTCCAACAGCTCAATAACATTTCTATATACAATCATATAGAACATAGCTTAGTACTTCATAAAATTGTTTTTGACAAGCGAGACTAAGTACACTTGTTAGTTATATAGTCCCGAGCTATTTCACAGATTATTGGAAAAATCAAGGTTTGCTATAGGTATAACGGTACCAATTGCGCATGACCAGATGGGTGGAGCTTAAAGTGTAGGGTCCATTGCAGGCAGTACTAGAGGACAACACGAGCTATGATTGGTGGATTATGTAAGAGTTGTACTTTCTGTTAGGCTTAAAAAATAGTTTAGCCTCTTGGCAACATGTGAATTTATGTTAATTCCTATATAGATCATATTTTGTATTTTTTATGATTTTTTGAAAATGTCATAGACATGACTGAAAATAAGTATGTTGTGACTAGATAACTCATACCCCTGTCTAGTTCCATCAGAGTTATCTCTCTTAAATGCAATGGAGTACCTGGTTTTGTCATCATCAAATTGACAATCTAACATTGTTCTCTATAACAGTGTGTGAGATGCATGCTAAATTAGGATAGAAAATATATTTATCTCTCCAAATATTAGCATTGAGGTCTATGGAAAAACAATTGGTACCGTGATACCTTTAATTGCAAACTGTTTCAAAGGATGTCTTTTGATGCAGTAATAACTACACACACACAGTTTGAGAAATTTATTAAGCTTTTCATGTGTTATCATAAGAGTAATGTCAACAATTCTACAATTTCATCAAAACATTTTTTAACAATTGAAGAAACCTATTGCATTAGCATTTAAAATCATTGTAATAACACCAAGTTCATTTTCCTGATTTAGTTCATAAATAAGGATCTGTTTTAAATGAACAAACATTTCCTATGAAGATAATTTTGAATGCATAGACATGGCTAAAATGTACAGTAATCAATTTGTTTTGCATGTGTTACAGTTTGAAGTTATAAACATTTAAATAGAGACAAATGTTGGAACACAAGTAGGACAATTTAATCTACCAGAAATGACATTATGTCTCAGTTTGACAACATTTATTGAGTTAAAATTCTTGAAGATCAACATTAATTGAGTTGGTTCTGGTGCTCAAATAAACTGTTAATGTCTCCTTAATGTTCATAGAACTCTCTCTCTCTCTCTCTCTCTCTCTCTCTCTCTCTCTCTCTCTCATATATATCTGAAGTACATGTATAAACATTGAAAGCATCAAGTGACAGCTTGTCATGCATGAACAGTATTGCTAGCAGTGAGGTTATAGAAGAACCTTGATGCACTGGTTGAAATACCTCATCTCAGACCCACTTAAATAAGTTGGTATGTACAGCGGCATGACTAGAGCATTGTAGATTATCTTTTCAAATGACTTTGTCTTTATTGATTGATAAAAATAGTAAAACCATATAAATTCAGAATAAGGATGGTTTATACACCCCTCATACACCTATGCCTTACCTATACTTTACCATCTACCTAGCTGTATGTACCTGTAACCACCCAAGGACATTATGTACCTGAATTCAGGTATACCTACCTATTTGCCAGCATATATATTAGATACTTAAATACATAGACCACATGAATTTCTTTGTTGAGGATATTTATGTATTTTATTTTGCCTTCTAGTGCAAGCATAAACTGCTCTTGCTGTGTGTGTGTGTGTGTGTGATTATGATGTTTAATGTAGCTTCAACAATTTTTCAGTCATATCACTCGGATGTCTGCAGTGAGACAGTTTATAGTGATGTCTAGCACTGGGCAGACATGTAGCATGATATCCCACCCAGTTACATTATCCTGACACCAGGCCGACCAGTCCTAACACTAACCTCTTAAAGCTGAATGTCAATCAATGCAGCTGTTAGTACATGTACCGTTGTTGTAAGTTTTTGGTATGACACTGCTGGGGATTGAACCCACAACCTCCCGCTTCTGTGACGGATGCTCTAACCACTAGGCCATCGGAGCTTGTGCTATAAAATGTTCACATTTAGTATATCAAAATTAAAGTAAGTTAGATTAAAAATATATTTATTGCTGTTGATGAAAACATCAATTATAAATTGAAAGGAGATGGCTACAGTGAGTAGTAAATTTTGCTAGTTTTAAAACATAGACTCATGAAGACTTAAAGTATATATATGCGCATTATGTGATGGCAGAGCAGGGTCTGGTTTTTTTTTTGCAGTTTGACTCAACTTGTATGTGAGTATATACAATAGTGATTGGTTTCTGGCCAGGATGTATATACAGTATAACCTGTCTTGAGAGACCACTGCTATGAGATACCACCTGTTTTGGGAGACCAGAATCACATTGCACATATTTATTGATTATCGTGTTTTATGACCTGTTATGAGAGACAATTATATTTTGGCAGAAATGGTGGTCTTTCAAGACAGGTTCTACTGTACTTGCATTTTATGAAAGCAGACCATGGTCCGTTTTGTTTGCAGTTTGACACAACTTGTATAAGGAGTATATACAGTAGTGATTGGTTTCTAGCCAGGGTGTATATACTTGCATTTTATGAAACCAGGGTCTGTTTTGTTTGCAGTTAGGCTCAACTTGTATGTGAGTATATACAGTAGTGATAATTGTCTTGGGCAGTCTGTTGTTGTTGTTTAGGGTTTAACACCATTTTTCAGCACAGGGTAGGCTATACATGGCTGCTAGTATTAATGGAGGAGGAAGAAATTGGGGAAAACCCCTGGAAAGAACTACTGACCCATGAGAAGCTACTGGCAAGTTTTCTCACATAGCCACATTGGCTGAATCTGAGACTTGAACTCATGCAGACAGAGGTGAGATGGTAGTGATCCATAACAGAGAGTGCTGTAGACCACTCTGCCACTTGGGGCCCCTTAATGGGCAGTCTATATCCACTGCATATATGTTTGTCTTCAGCAACCATTTGTTAGGCTTCAGTAGATAGTACCTTAAGACAGGTTTTTCTTTTGCAGCATAAATTTATTTTTTCTTTTCAGCACTTGGTATTCTATATGATTTTGATCTTGTGTATTGGCACAAAAAGATTTGATATAACATGTATTTTCATTCCTCAACATGATCAATAATACAGAAGTTCTTACTGAAGGCCCAAGATGCTTAATTAAAATTTGAACAGGTTACCATGATCTTATTATGCTTTATGTAAATCAGTTGCACATATACCAAAGGGGATCTTTCACAAAATGGCATCCTTATTTTAGTGTTCCTTTATCCATGCCTTAGGTAGCATCAGGTCAAGTGAGCTTTTGGTGTGACCTAGTACCCATTGTGCAGCATGTGCTGCTCATTGTGCATAATGCATCCATCAACTTTTACTGGATCAGGTGTCTTAAATTAAAAAAAAAAAAAAAAGAGTACAACCAATTTAGACAGCTCCATTGGCCTAGTGGTTAGAGCGTCCGCCGCAGAAGTGGGAGGTTGTGGGTTTGATCCCTGGCCGAGTCATACCAAAGACATACAAAAATGGTACTTACAGCTGCCTTGCTTGGTGCTCAACATTAAGGGGTTAGTGTTAGGACTGGTCAGCCTGGTGTCAGGATAATGTGACTGGGTGGGACATCATGCTACATGTCTGCGGCATGATGCCTCAGTGCTAGACATCACTATTAACTACCTCTATGCAGACATGATAGTAATGTGACTGAAAAATTGTTAAAGCTACATTAAAAATCCTACACACACACACACACACACACACACACACACACACACACACACACACACACACACACACACAACCAATGTAAACCAAATTTGGCAAAGGGCATCCTGGCACAATGTAAACCAAACTTGCCAAAGACCTTCCTGATATAATGCATATTCACGTTGTACAAATTAACCATGTGCATGTATTGCAGCTGTTATTAAAAGTAGAAGAAAGAATTCTTCTGAAATATACTCTCCAGAATTCAACCAAATTTTGCAGTCTTTTATTTCCTGCTGTTGTGGGCTTGATGCCATTTTTCAAAACATGAATGGCTATACATGGCAGCCATTAGATCTGGTGGAGGAAGAACCCAGGAAAATCATGGGAGAATTACCGACATACACAAATCTTTCTTACGTACCCTTTTTGGTCTAGTCTGAGACTTGAAACAATATAGACAGAGATTATATTGTCAGTGATCTGTTTAGGTGAGTGCCTAAATCACATGGCCACTTGGGGACCTTTGACAGAAAGCATCACTTTGAAGTTTTTAGCTTTTTTTTAAACTATGGATCTTCTATAAAATGTAGTCAACTTTACTTATAATAGAAAAAACAAGTCATGTATTTAATCAAATTTAACAGAAAACATCCTAGCATTAAAGTTTACAAATTATGTCAGCTGTCAGATATATTGTTCATCACTAAAATTAGAAATGTTTTCTTCCCATAAGCTGCTCAACAGAATCTGGCCAAAATTTACATAAAGTATCCTGTCATGAAGGGCTTTCATATAATGCCTTTTTACCATAGAAAATGCCACTCCTTGCAAATACTGGACAAACCTTTAAATGACTTCTCAAAAACTGAAAGCAGAATTTGACCAAATTTGGCAGAAAAACCATCTTAGCTTGACGGCCTTTCAGATTATACAGCCATCAGTTATGGCCAGTATAACAAGAAATAGAAAAACATTTAATCAACTTGAACTTTAAATAACCCACTGCTAAACAGACTTTAACAGAATGGATCTTGGCAAGAAAGCCTTTTGAATTCAGTACTGGAAAATTTATGCTTATGAGCTATGATACATGGAGTATGATTAAAGAACTTGAGAAACCTTGAAATATTTATTTTCATCACATATGCAGTGAACAGCAGTGGATTAATTTTCTTCAGGAAGCATCCAACTGACTCAGATTTCTTCATCAACTGCTCATTTATTTGGCTGTCAGGCCAGTGCTATCAGGCAGGTTTGGGCATCTTGTTAGCATTTTTACCCTAATGATAACTTTGTATCAGTCTCATAAGAGACTATAAAATATAATTCAGTAACTTTGCATACTTTAGGATATAGTTATAAGAATGGTATAGTAAAGTTTCAATCTGAAGTCTTGGCTCAGTGTTGTGTATTCAACCATTCCCAGCTGATATGTAGGATAAATCAGAGTACCATGAACTTAAGTTAGTACAACTCAAAACAATGTATTATAAGGAGAAGACCAAGGCCTGTGTATTGCAGCCAATTATAAGATGACCAGACCCTGCATGTTGAAACCAGGTGCAAAAAAAACCACGGCCTGCAAGCTGAAACCAGGTGGGGAAAAAAACAAGGCCTGCATGTTAAAACTACTATCAAAGAATTACTAAAAACTGGAACCAGAATATTAACTAACTGACTACTCTTGTTGTGCTGGCAAACTGACTCTTGTGGTTTGCATCCCATTAACATTATCTTGACATTGAACAATATTCCCTGTGACACAGGGATAATACAAAGTTGGAATGTTTCATTCAGCAGAGACTGTATGACAGAATCTTATTCTACAATTGAAGTTGTGCACTCTATTGCATTTACTTGATTTAATGACAATATGCTATTGCTGCTTTCAGCATTTAAGCTAAGTTTTTTACAGATGAAAATATTTCACATAGCTGAGCCAGGCATACTTCGTTGGAGTGATTCCCAACATGGGTGCATGCCTTATAAGTGTTCAGTAGCAGTAGGATGTACTCTGTGGAGTATATTGACTCTGATATTGTACTGCAGGTTCTGAACATTTTTTGGGTCAGCATTTGATGATGCTCCAGTTAAGAAAATATTGAAATTTCTAAATGAGTTTAGCTTATATAACAAATTTTGACATTATTTTCAGGATTTTATTTATTATTTATATTTTTCTCAGTTGATATACATACTTTGCTTTAGAACCTTAACAACATTTCCTGAAATGTATATTTTATCTTTATCCTGATACAGCCATACTTATACTCAGCAGTATAAAGACAAGATTGTGCTGATGTCTTCGTAAACTGTATACATATACATATGCATACATACATACATACATTTCACTCATCCAGCTTTGTGCTTTTTTCTTGTTGGCTTTGTGTAACATGTTTAGAGTATAATGGCTTTTTGCAAATGAGCATTTGACAAAGTTTTGCAGCAGAGAAAAGGATTGAGTTTCCTGGAAGTAGCATTTATGGTGCTGAGAGATTCTTGTACTAAAAATATTGCTGCCCATACTTGTGTTTTGCTTTAATAAAAATTGTTCAAGGGCTTTTGGAGATGTAATGTAATACCTTGTCTAATGAAAAACCTGGTTCATTAAAATGATAGGCTTACTTGTTTCTATGTGTTACGTATATTTGATTTAAGTCATTAATTTTGTTTTAATTGTTTGTCAGATTCAGATTTGACATTTTAAGTTTAAGATTCATTCATTAGGAGATATTTGTTTTTAAAAAGTGGGATGGCCTGTACTTTACAAATAAACAGCTCATTTCTGACCTGTCTTAAGAGTTGTAAACAAGCTTTTAAAATGATTGGTTGATTCCAAGGACATTATGGAGCTTTGTTATAAACATCTTTCTATTTTTAGTTCTTGAAAGTAAAAATAACTGATTCTCATCTGGCTCATACGGTGTGTACAAGACTTTTTGAACGTAAATTTGTTCTAAAGATTCTAGAAGATCATGTGACCCCTTCCTTGTTTACGTAAAAACAGGTATATAAATTATGTTTTGGAGCGAACTATTTAGTAGAAGTTGGGCTGTTAGAATATTAAGTTGTATTGTTTTGAGTTATTTTAAATTACCTTGTACTGGAAATTATTTCAATTTGTTTGGATCAAGAGGATTTATTTTGTTATTTATCTAGAAAACAATTGTGCTCATTGAATTTCATAAGACCAGAACTGACTTCATCATGTGACATCGTCTTCCATCTTGGATGCTTCACTAAGATTCAAACTGGGAATTATTAGGACATTTTATTACCAGGAGTTTTGCAATTTCACTAGTGGATTATATTTTGAATTAATTTTGGATTAATTTTGGGAATTGATTCTTTAAACCGTAAGTTTATTTTTCTTTTCTGGAAAATATTTGTGCTCAATAAATTGTTTATTAAGTTTTTACAAGCTTGTTATTTTCACTCTTTCTATGTTACTGTTTATTCTAACCTAAGCACGTAACATGTTTTATAACACAGCCTCAAGGTGTATAATGCCAAGACAAGTAGAGCAAGGTGTCCAACCCAATAATTCACCATGGTAGCCCATCCTGAACCCAGTACATGATCTGTTCTAGGACATGTGATTGTGAGATTCACACTAATTTCTAACAAAATTCGTGCCAAAAATATTAACAGAATACACAAATATAAAGCATAATAATTTCAAGCCAGATCATTATTTCTTCATTAAAATCATCTTATATTCAGAAAATTCCCCATTTTATCAAACATTTTCAGTTCCAGAATACAGCCTGCAATCAAACCCTAGACCTTCTGGTGAAGAGTCTACCATTACCACTAATCCACCATGGCTCCCTAAAGACAGAAAATATAAAGAACCAATTTTCCATTTATTATTCAGATGAAAATCTTTAACAAAGCATGATTGTGTTAAGACCACTTTTCTTAATTTAATGAAATGATTATACAAAGATTGTACTGTAAACTGTTAAGAAATTTGCCTTACATTTGCCTTTTCCTCACATTCACTTTATTCATTTTGAAAGATAGATGCTTAATGTGCAGAATATAGTTTGATACTAATATACTAATTCCAGTTATCAGGCACTTTTTTGGTTTTAAATGATACTCTTTGTGTATGTATGTATATATCTAAATACTTCTAAATTTACATGTAATGCAAAAGTAGATAGTGAAATATATCCTTGATATTCATGACATTGTATAACTGATATGTATAAAAGATAATATAAAACCACTCAATTTAATACAGATCATGTTATAAGTAAAGTATTGTCATAGTAAAACTATATCATTACTGTATGTATCATATATATGTACTTCATTATAAGGTGGCTACTTTATGCCAACATGTTGCATCACTGTAACCCCATTTATACATGGATATGGCATGTTG
Source organism: Unio pictorum (assembly GCA_030141615.1). NCBI lineage: Eukaryota > Metazoa > Mollusca > Bivalvia > Unionida > Unionidae > Unio > Unio pictorum. Next base: position 6,116,343 of record JARLTB010000007.1, on the reverse strand, counting down.
TATCACTACCCCATTTGTATGTGGTAATGGTATTTTATATTGCTATTTCACTTTTATGTGGATATGGTATATTACATCACTAACCAACTTATATGCAGTTATGATATATTATACCACACAACATTTGTATGTGGATACAGTATATTATGTTGCTACCTCACTTTCAAGAAAATATGTCATGTCACTACCCCATTTTTAATGTATGCTATTGAATATCAGAATTACACTATTGAACATCAGCATTAAATATTACTGCTCTGGTGATCTAATTGGTTAGAACATCCACCTCAAATGCAGGAGTTGTGGGTTTGAACCCCAGTTAAGTCATATCAAAAAAATAAAAATGGTATAAACAGCAGCCTTGCTTGGTGCTCAACATGAAGAGGTTTATGTTAGGGTGGGACACAATGCCACATGTCAGTGTTAGATATCATTTGAAACTGCCATGTTGCAGACATTGTTGTAATATGACTGAAAATTTGTTGAAGCTATATTAAAAAGCAAAATCACACACAGAGAAAACTATAAAATAAGATAAAGTAAAATTGCTCCTACCTAGATTTGGTTGTGTGCTTATTGGATTTTCAGACATGTGTAATATTTTTAAAATATTTTTACAAAAAGGTTTAAGGTAAATAATAACCTAGTTTTTGCCCATGCAGTACACTACATTTATTCAAATAGTATAGGTACCCCATGTATGTCTAAGTGGTCTAACCTTTTCAGATATTATGAGATTTTATTCTTAAAATACTTACTAAGAATAGATTGAAAAGAAACAAACTCTGTAAAATTCAAAAGATAATTATTTCCCTTCAATGAAAAGTGAAAGTGAAGTAAGTAGTTAGGTATTGCAAATTAAAACTTCTTAATATTCATAGAATATTCCACGGTGACGTGGAACGAATTGCCCATTGAAATTAGACACAAAGACACAGAGGTCCCTTTTAAGATTACTCATAAAACTCACCTGTTTCGACTGCAGGGACAAACTTAGAGACCTAATTAAGTTTTGTATCTTGTATGTTTTCAGCATGTTTTTATGTTTTCCAGTTTCGTTGTTTTTGTCATTTTTTTTCTGTAGTGTAGTCATATCATTATTGATAGTGTAAAGTGCTTAGAGCTTTGTAAGATTAGGCGCTATACAAAATCCTCATTATTATTACTATTAGAATTACAGTCTTAATAATTAAAGTTCTGAATAACCTTTAGTAGAGATCCAAATTAGATGTATATCGAATTCAGAAGGTGTTGATGTACGTTTAGTGACCCATGTCATGTCGATATACCAAGTGTTTTGTTGGATCACATTAATATCATCCAAGAATATATCCTTATCTGAAGAAGTTTCAGCATAAATTCAAGTCTCTGTTTCCAAAAATGTTTCTTTTGAGAAGCACTCTGTATTTCCAGAGAAAAATCACATGAATGAAATAAATACAATAAATAAATTCCAGCCCAATTAAACTGTTGGACACAACAACAAAAACTAATTGATTCTGCTTGCTTTTAAAGCATGAATGAATAATTTTTCCAGCTACCAGATTATATAGTCTTTCACTGCATGTTTACTTCAAAACCAAAATCAATAATTCATGTTAGGTACAAAACGAATTTAATTTTGGATAAGGTCAAGTCCAACACAGTGTCATATCATAATGAAATTTTTTTAAAAATAAAGAAAAACAACTAACATACAATGCAAATCAAATATACGCAACACAGAGCAGCTCTTATGTAGAACAGAAAGCAAGGTGGGTCCGGGATAGCATACCAATATACACGTAATATAGCAATATAATAAAGTAATTTTCCGATTTGAAGCTTTAAAGTATACAGATTAAAAAAATTATCTTCCTTAATCTCAACTCATTGCATTCTATTGAAGACAAGTCAATAGGAGCTTGCCAATTACAGCTAATTGGAGAAAATAGTGTCTTCACTGAGTAAAGATTTGTGACAATGGGCCAATTGACAGTCTGTTTTATATGGATAGACATTTCAATGGTTCTTAATGATTTAATACAGTAATAAATACCATTTTTAAAAGATTTGACCATGTCCATTGAAGCATGTCTTAAAAGTGGAATGTATAGCATTTGAAAGTAAGTTATGCTTTGGTAGATACAGTCCTAAAACTTGGAGTATGGTAATGACTAACAGTCAAGTTATTTTTCACAAAATAAATTGTATTTGCTAAAGTCTTTCAAAATACATTTGGGCAGTAATGTTTCTAATTGTAACCAGATAGAAAGTGCCAGAGACAACTTTTCTTCAAGACAATTACTGTCAATGTCTCCAAAAGGTTTCATGTTAATATAATGTAAACTTATGTTGCTAGTCACATAACAATGTTGCACATTGATATTTTCACAGAAAAACAAATTATATAACAATGCTGAAGTGGCTACTTAGTTTTCAGAAAGATAATACAAATTATCCATCATTTATCTTTACACCCATTACCATAGCTGTATATCATCAGGAGCCTCAGCAGATAGTGTTCCATACTTGTGACCATATGGCTTCTGATCTTACCATTGGATTAGTCCAGGCTGATTATACTATGGGGCATTCTTGGGCATGGTAATTTGCTCCAATTGCCTTTGCACAAAATAAACTGTGCCATACAAACACCAACCAAATGAAACCATGAAGTTATCCTTTAGGGACAGAATTTAAAAGAAATTATCAATAAACACAAAAATGTACAAGATATTCAAAATAATAAAGCCTATGATGAGTAAAGACATAAAACTGGACATGCTGTTAATTTAATGCACATGATAAAGGTGTTCAGCTTTCTTATTGACTTCATTTTGTTGGAAAATGTGAAAAATTGTTGTCTGATATGCAATATAGCTTTACGGTTTTATTAAGATGGGAGTTCTTTTTAGATGTTATGGTAATCATCTGTCAGGTTACAAATAAAAATGTATCTGCCAAACAGCAAAGACAAAAAACCTTTAGGACAGTGAATATGAAGGATGGATGAATCAACTTTCTACAAAGATCATAGATGAAATGAATATATCATATGATGCACCCATTAAGTCTTGATTTTTGAGTATTTTCTACATATTATGCCAGTATCAGACATTTAACGTGTGTGCTCACTCACTTATAACTTGAGTCCAACTGGAAACAAGATAAACCCTGATCTGCCATTACATTATGCTCTGACAGATCAGAGGAGTTGTTGCTTGTTCCAGTGTACTCCAAACAAACTGCATAGAGCCAGATATGCCACCAAATTATTCAGTGGCAGATTTGGGTCTATACAGTTTTTGAATATATATGGTAACCATGAAGTAAGTATACTTATTGTGTTTTGCCTTTTCACAAAAGCTGAGACATTGTATTTGCCTTTGTGTCCATCTATTGATCAATCTGTTCATTTGTGCTTCCATCTTTCATCGTCCTCTTGTAGTGCAAATTTAGTGCATTTGAGATAAATGAATGAAATATAGCACACTTACAAATGAAAGGGTGTGTCCCATATTAGGTGTGTCCCATATTAGGTTTACAGTTGTAGCTTCAAGGTCAATGTCAAAGTTTAGCATGTTCATTTTCAACCCACTAACCTCTCAGCTTTTTTTTACTCAGAGGATATAATTATGTATTTTGACTAGTATTTGTATTGTGTATCACATTTAAGGTTGTATCTTAAAAGTCACAGATCAGAGTACTTACTTTTGCCTTTAGCATTTATACTTCTGAAACCCTTTTACATACACATGAAGATGTGTACTTTTATGTATCACTTCCAGAAAATAGCTTAACATATTGAGAATTATATTTTCAAGTTAGAGTAGGTCAGAGGGCTTTTTAATACATGAGGTTGGGAACATAAATTCATGGAATTGGCTTACACTAAATAATGTTTGGAAATCAACCTGCTTTCAAAGATATGGAAAACATTTACTAGAGAAGCAGTAGCCAACTGTTATTCTTAATTTCAGAAGTTTAAAGTTTCTAATGTGTTTGTGTTGAAAAAAGAAATGTTTCAAGACTAATTCTTACTGTGGACAAAGAATATGTCACATGTACAGTCTACCATATAATGAACAGTCTGTCAGTCTGCATCAGGATTTTTTTTATGACAGAGTACGGTACACTTTATTCAGTTATAACTATTTTGTTTACTGGAATACATATTCATTAGGTTATGTAGCTAAAACTCTCAATATATTAGATATAAAGTATGAATGTAAAGAGATTGAAAGAGATGTGTAGAGTTCTATACTAGCTGGGTGTCTGTAAACATTAAATATATGTTTCCTATGTTTACAAAATCATGCAATTTTACTGTTTCTTTTTAAGATGGCATTCCATTTGAGAAGTTCAAAGTTTCGGCATGTGTATGGAAAACCTTTTCGGAGGGAACAGTGTTATGAAAATGTTCGGTTGACAAGAAATGCTCATGATAGCAGCTTCTGTGATGTGAACCCATTCTTTATTGCTGTAGTAACAGAGTCAGCAGGTGGTGGATCATTTGTTGTACTGCCATTAGAGAAGGTAAAGATAACATAAATCATGTACAGTAAGTGATCATTGGCAGCATGCCAGTATAGAAGATATAGATACCATAGAAATCATGTACAGTGATCATGGACAGCACATCAATTGAGAAGGTACAGATAAACATAGAAATCATGTACAGTGATCATTCATTGCATGCCAGTAGAGATGGTATAGAAAACATAAAAATCATGTTTAGTGAAACATGTACACAAATTTAGAACACACAAGGAATTCTTTGCATGTGATCTATGTATTTAAACTGATCAAAAATTGTTTATATATTTATTTGTTTATATATATATTGCAACTGTACACATTTTTTCTTCATAGTGTGTTTCTTCATGTGTTAACACTTTATAAAGCAAAGGCACATTATGTAAATCAGACTAGGGTTGATGCACAAGTTCTAAGAAATCTGTAGAACAGGTATTTGGTTCATCTAGCATAGATAAGGTCTTTTCTTTTGGAAAGGTAATATTTAATAATAGTGACAATTAAACTATTACTCACATTAAAATGAAGTTTTTCTGATAAAACTGAACTGTTGAAAAAAATTAATGATAGCAATAAGTGTCACTTTCTTACTAAACCAACTGATCACATCAACACATACTTAAACAACCATGAAAAAGTTAAAATTTTTGTATTTCTTCTTAGTAATGGGTCACTGATGCATAACAGGAGGTCCTACTCCTAAATATAGATTGGAGCTGCAACTCAGACCAGCTTACTGCTGATGATATATGATATTTTGATAGTGTTGTCGACAACTTATTTTTGTGAATGGGTACTTGTCATTAATTACCCAGGTACCTGTTGACAGCCCTAGTGCTTACACTGAGTCCAATAATGGAGAATGTTTATAGCTCCCCATTTGGGAGGAATAAGATCTCCATAGTGTCCTAAATCATGCACAACCCAAGTGTTTTAGCTGTCATTCTAACATTCTTAGTTGTGAGGGGAGTTCTTTCAGCTCTAGATCGCCATCGGCTATAAGTGAAAGGTCATTGACTAACCACTTATCACCAGATACAGACAGATCAGAGAGTGTACCATATTTTCCAACCTATAAGTCGATTTGGAGTATTAGTAAAATTCACCAATTTTGTAAATTTTCAATCCTTCACCCATATATAAGTTGATTCGGAGTATAAGATGAGGCTAGGTCAATATCTTGGCTTTGTATTTTGCATAAGTAATTGTATCGTTGTATGATATTCCATATTATTGGCAATCATGAAATTGCACTACCGATGCTAACATGCTTGTGATTTTACTTCTGAACATATCACTTCTATTTTCTGTTATCAATTGACACAGCTGAATAAACAGTCCATGCTTGTTTTATTATAATTGAAAGCTCATCCATTTTGTAGTTCATTTTATTACCTGTTGTTACGAACATAACTTATAAAAACTAAGTTGATGCAATTTCAATGGCACAATCCATATATAAGTCGATTCGGGTATAAGATGAAGACCTGACTTTCAAGTAAAATAGTATTATTGACTTATAGGCCATAAAATATGGTATATAATCTGCAAGACATGCTAAATCTAGGTCTGGTTCTGTGGATAGGATCAAATACACCTCTTTTGCTACATTAACTAGTTGTCACACTACAGGGAGACATCATGCATTTAGACATGCTCTGGGCTAGGAAATTGGACCAATGTTCCTTTCTTTCCCATGTTCCCTTTCAATCCTTTTTTGGTATATGGAACTTTTCTCCTCTACCATGGATGTCATCTTTGTGGCTGCCTGCATGTACAAGTGATGAAGTACAATAACTATCACCAGTTCAACAGAGGTCATCAAGAGAGGTGATGGTTAACATCCCTCCTGCTAAGAGACTAAAGAGAGATAAGAATTCTTACTCTCTTGTCATGACACCAGTTGAGGACATTCTGTTGCTCCCTGTGCTGAGATGGCAGATTAAATATGTCCCTACTTCCTAGGCTTCCCTGCAGAGAGATTGTTTGGGCTACATATCTCTTGTTCCCCATGAGCTTTGAAACAGGAAGAATAAGCCTTGGCAATTCTAATAAATTCACAAGAATTTACTGAAATTCCCCTACCCTTCATAGTTCTCCAAATCACTTTCTCACCAATGTGTCGCACGATTGAAGAGAAGGAGACGTGGTCATTCATCATGGCTGTTGATGAAGTCTAAAACTTTCTTATCCCTGGTGTATGCCCAAAAGCCTAGTGTTCAAGTGACACTGAGGTTCTTTTTTGTTTGGAGAAACTGTCACGAGCAATGCCCAGACCAGGCTTACTGCTACTTTCTCAGTCTTCTTTGGTCAGTGAAGTTATGAAACAGCTGAGCAAAGGTCAAGAAGTGGTGAAACAGAATCAATGGTGATCTGTGCATTGGTTACAGTGAGACCCTTAAGATGAGCCTTTAGGGTCTATCCATCTGCATGGCCATTGAACCCCTTCACTTTGATGCTGAAACTTTGCAAGAAGGCATTTTAGTGGATTCTTTTACTTGCTCCTCTGTTAAATCCCTTGAGGAATTACTGTCAAAGGCCATGTCATTAGTGACTATAGCTTCACATAATGATCTGTTTTCAGCAACTTTCTTTAGTTTACTGAAAGAAGAATCATTATCACCTTTTGCAACAAATGTTAGAGGCTCTGGTGGAAACTTCATAACATGCATGGTCTACGGTAATTGCATTGTCAATAGAGTTCATTCACCACTGTCGAGATCTAGCATTGGACTTTTCAAATATTTTGCTTTGACATAGAAAGACTCTTCTGAGGACTGCACCCTTGGATTTGGAAACCTTATTTGATAGTCCCATTTCCACTATAACCTTGCAGGACTTTATGGACTAACAACATAGATCCCTTGCATGGTTGCTGGCCCACCCATGAAATGCAGCAACATAAGTGAAAAGGCAGTAGGGTAAAGTGATCTACTTTTGCCATATTTATGACTGACTTTAGAGCCTGAACTACTTTTCCTTGGCCATTGGCCCCAGGAAGAAGTCTCATCAACATTAACAAATTGAGAATGAGAGCTGTGCTCTTTACCTTTATAGAGTGCATAGATAAAGTTGAGGTTCATTTTGTAATTATATCCTCACATAACATTGGTGGTTGCATGACAACATGAAGACTTCATGCTCCTTCTCTCAGTATGAATGTCTGAACCTTCTTCACTGCTCACAATCAGAAGAAATTGCACTTGAAATTTGTCATATTTTGAGAAAGAAAATTGTCCTAGTGGACAGCTTGTCCAGAACAGACAAGGTAATTCTCATAGGTCTCTGCATCCAGGATATGAAGGGATCCTATAGTGGACTTACTAGCAATGAAACTGAACAATACGCTCATATTTGTTTACTCCCCAGTCTCAGGCCCAAGTGCCTAGGCAGTGGAGATAAGCTATTTTGGTTACAAATTCTCACCCATCAGATTGATTAAACAGGTATAGATAGTCCACAGGTACAGAAGGTCAGGGTATCCATAGTTGGGATGAACCTGATAGTTCCTGTCTGGTTTAGAGGTCTTGATTCAGCAACCTCCTCAAGATGTTGAAGTACCTACTCAGGATGTTACATCAGTGAAACAATTTACTATCACAACACAAGGGATTTTTCATCACAACAGCCCTAAGATTATTGTTCCTCACACGTGATCTATTTGCCAAGCAAAGTTTTTCTATAGCAAGATTGCTGATTGCATTGTTCAGGCACATGATATAATCTGCCTTTAAAGAAAATGTTACAATGTGGAGAGTCTTCTGTGATTGGTTCACAAAGAAAGGAGTTAATCATAGATACTTCTTTCTTTCTTCATTAGTATATTTTCAACTCTTCGTCTTTGGGAAGAGATGGTGTTCATCCTCCACAGTCAGAAGTTATAGGACAGCTCTTTGAAATGCTTAAATTTTCCAAGGGTCATGCCACTAGCTCAGGATCTCATATCAAGTACTTCAGGCTGCATAGACTGGTGTCTGGCTTCTTGATGCCAAGATATAATTATTCATGTTTTTTTTTATTCATATTGACAAAACCCCTTTCTGAAACTTTGTGAGGAGCTTGTTTGAAAATCATGTGCTTAAAATTTCTCTGGTTGTCAATTCAGCACAGAGAAGAAGAAAAATAACAGCATGCATCATCTCTTGATGGATTTCTTTTGCTATCAAGAGAGCTTATTAGTCTGTCACTGAGAGATATATGAGAATAATAGCCATGAAAAAGGGATATTTTTATTCCTTTATCACAATTGAGTCAGAGTATTTCTTATCAGAGTCCAGCATTTAAAAAACACAACTTTACAGTAACTGTTATTGTCTTGGCAAATATAAGTTGATGAAATTCTTACTTAATTTTAATTTTTACTGTGTTCATATATTTATAGGCTTATAGGAATGCAATATCATAATTATACAAAAGTTGGTTACATTAAATGAATTTGTTATGCGGGATAGTTATGTCTGTAATTTGTCAAATTCCTTTGACTGCATATTAACCAAATTTACTTTATGCTACCTTTTTCAGACTGGGAGAATAGATATCAATGTTCCCCGTGTATGTGGTCATGCAGGAGCTGTCATGGACATCAAATGGAACCCATTTAATGATCATATTATTGCCTCAGGATCTGATGACAACACAGTAAATTTTGGCATTAGATTATTGTATTATGTGTGTGTAATTGGGGAGTGTTTGCTTCATTTTGCAAAGAAGAGATTTCTGATCAGTTCATATATTTATAGGCTTGTAGGAACGCAATATCATAATTATAACTCAGCAAACATAATATCTTCACTAGCCTAGTTTAAAGTTGTACCCTTCTCAGCAAACATAATGTCTTCACTGGCCTAGCTAAAGTTTGTACCCTTCTTAGCAAAGATGTTTTCACTCACCTAATTAACCTTCTCAGCAAAGATAATATCTTCACTAGCCTAATTAAAGTTGTACCCTTCTCAGCAAAGATACTGTCTTCACTAGCCAAGTTAAAGTTTGTACCCTTCTCAGCAAAGATAATATCTTCACTAACCTAGTTAAAGTTTGTACCCTTTTCAGCAAAGATAATGTCTTCACTAACCTAATTAAAGTTGTACCCAAGTCAGCAAAGATAATGTCTTCACTAACCTAATTAAAGTTGTACCCAAGTCAGCAAAGATAATGTCTTCACTAACCTAATTAAAGTTGTACCCAAGTCAGCAAAGATAATGTCTTCACTAGCCTAGTTAAAGTTTGTATCCATCTCAGCATCTTGGCAGATAGATAAGATCTTTTTCTTCTGGCCCTTTCATCAATGAATTTTATAGGATACAGTTTTAGTCAATCTCACATACCATTATCACCCCCACCCCCATCATCTTACCTTGTAAAGGTAAATCCTGATCCATTAAATTTTACATTGATTTTTATTTAGTTTTTGAAGTCATTATGCAGTTATATACGTAATGCCATGTTTAAAGTCTGCCACTATCCATTTCCTTCCATTTCTTAAGAGTCAGTAATGCAGATCACAAATGGGCTATTGAACATGACATTGGAACATAACCATTTAAGTTTTATAGTCTGAAAGATTGCAAAACCTTGCAAAAAGTTACACTAAAACTTTTGACTCAAGTTTTACTGTGCATTTACGAATGCACAAAGCCATTGTTATCAGTGTATATTTTAATTTGCACTGAGATTATTTCAGTTTTTTCTTTTCAATGTCTAATTAAACAAATATATGAGTATATATATATATGAGTATGAAAATCTGATGTTTTTTCAGTTTTGTAACTGCAAACAATCTAATCACAGCAGCAGTATATCTGTTCAAAGTCAGCATGTCAGACTAAAATATTTTCCATGAAGAATATGGTAATTCTGTTCAGTTGGGTAAATTTGTCCTCTAATTTAAAATATGACATGAAATCCAATAGCTGTCATACCATGAGACCCAGAAATAGCTTATCGATCTGTCAAAGTGTAGAATAAAAGTTTGAACCATTGCTGATATGGATGTAATTTTATACAGGATTTCTTGTTGGTGCACTTGTATTATTAAGCTTTTTTTCCCTCTGATGGCAGTCTTCGTTTATGCTTCCACTAGGAATACAGTATGGTTAATTGTTTCTTTTATTTTAGTTACATCCTGAAATAAATTGTTTGCATCTTCCCACATCTTTTCATGGACTAGATTATAACTTGGAAGAAATTATTTATATGATCTGAACAGATGCATTGAGTTTTGTTGGAGTTATTCCCCTTTTGGTGTTAAATGGGATGTACTGTATGTGTATACACCACAATTAATTTTACTATATGTTCTCTACATATATTTCTCAGTACTGACCTTTCCACAGTGTGACAATCAATACAAATCATATGTTAATTTAAAATACATCTTAAGATGACTTCACAGTGAAGTTTTTGTCAGGGGTTGATCAGCATTTTTTTGAGCGACTGCACTGTAAACAGAACAGCATGTACACAGAACACAGATTTCACTTAAGATCATCACCAAGGCCTTTTTACTCCATGTGCACTGTCGCCAAATTACATACTGACAACCACTCTCTCAGCTCATATTCTCAAGAATAAACAATTACTTTTAAATCCTTACCAAAAATGCATCAATATAACTCTTCTATCACCACCAAAATGAGAGAGGAAAAACTGTTCTAAAAATAGACTAGAACTACATTCGTGGGTACTGAACTGGAAATAATAATTGTGATGTGATTCCTGACAGGCCAAACTTTTTGGGGCAAATTTTAGTAAAACTTGTATATTTGCAAGCCACACCTATCTGAACTTTACACATGAAGTCTTTTTGAATTTCCTTGCAAACAATACATGTGACACCTGTTGGAAAGTGTGTAGTGCTGGTGTTCCACAGGGTGCACATGCTGATCCAAGTGTTCTTGAGAAACCAAAACTAAATTTGCTATATCTTCCTTAATTATAGGACTTTTTCAATGCAGTAAAAGCCTAATTGTACTACAAGATAATGCCTGTTTGAAAATATGTTTAAGCTTATACATATTGATCAATTAAAATTTTAATTGAAATTTAAATAAACATTGAAATTTTTAAACTAAATTTTATTGAAAAATGAAATTTTCGTAAAAGTTAGAAAACAAAGTTTGACAAATTTTAGACAGAAAAGTTGACCAATCAATGGTATTTGAAATAAATGGTAGTTTGGGTCTGTATAACTGAGAACATTTTTCCCAGGGGTAGTGAAGTAACATGACTCATAGTGATTTTGGCAACAAACCGCAATATGCCTGTCAAGATGCATATAGGTGTACACACTAAAGAAGCAAAAACAGGTGCTATGTTCCATATTTATTGTGTCAGGTATTTAGGCAGTTATTTGTATAACTAATAGTGCACTCAGATTTAAACATTTGATGGGACCACTTCCATGCTTTATAGGAAAATTGCATTACATTTCAGTGTCGATAACTATAAAAAGCGACAATGGGATAGGAAAATACAGTTTCTAGGCAGGCTTTACCTTACTGAACAATGGTGCTAATCATGAAGATCTAAGCCATGTCTTTGAGGTGCTATATATTAGTGTGGTGATGTCATGATCACTTATGGCAGTACACTGCATATGTCCGTATGAAACCTTGCTATCACCACCAGACTACTGAGAGATTCCAAGCTGATCCAACTCTAACACTTTGCTCCAGATACCAGGCTAGACCCGAAAAAATATAAAATGTTTTCACTTATATCTAGAAAACAGTAAGATGTCTGTAAATGAAGTTAAAATGTGTTAGATATAGTGATTTCCAAATAACATTCAGGTTGCAAGCATAGGAAAAAGATATTAAACTTGACAGAGTGACACTCAGAAATGTGAAGTAATAGTCATGTATTAAAGTAATAAATTCATCCTAAAAGTATATGAGCAAATCTGGTCATTTACAGGTTAAATAACTAATCAGGTAGACTCTGCATCACAAACTTTAAGGAAATGCGGGGACGGTGAGGTTTGATTATTGGTGGAAATATTAGTACATGCCAGTATACAGGAAAGTCAAGTGACAATGTAGTAAAATAAAATATATTACTATAAGCAATCTTATTCATGAGGGAAATAATAATTCTGGATATTGCAAGAGAATACAGCCAAATGTGGCCACACATATCAACTACAGGTACCAATACATCCTATATCATAAACTAAATGTGAAATTCTGATCCCCAAAACTTGTAAACAAGAATGGAAATTTGCATGTGTGGGACATATACAATGTACTTATTATTATCAAATGTGCAAACATAATTCAAATGATCTGTTTGAACATTTAAAGAGTATATTTAAGGGTGTTTGATACCAATTATTAAGCTCAATGGTTCAATAGAATCAGATATCAACTGATACTACAATACAGCACTCTGTCCAAGTACTGAATTGAAATATTTTACCATACATGGGCATATTAATGAAGAAAATAACATTTTGTGATACATTTAGTACACACAGCCAGAAATGTGTCTTACAGATTGACTGTAGGTACAATGTCAGCCTATATGATATACTGAATGTGAACTTTGGATCCCAAATATTCTAAAATATGTGGATATTTGTTCATGTGGGATATGTAACCATGTTAAGATCAGTTGTACACAGTTCAACTCAAATTATCTGTTTGAATATATCTTATGCAATCTTTAGAGTGTCAGATAATAAATATTATTAGTAATTAACAATGCATAAATTAAGATGGATCATTAGAATTCCCATAACATCATTAGGCCAAAGTGCCGCACTTCACTAATCAATATCTTAACCAATTTGAACAATAAAATTGAATGCATTTTTGTGTTCAACTTGCATCATTTTGCTGTTTTCTTACATCCAAGGGTAAATATACATGTAGAAAGTATATTTTATCCCTTCAACCTGCATTTCATTCTCAGAAAGTTTAAACTGATTTAGTAGAGAACTTGAGTAGGTTCTAGTATAATGTTTTCATCACTGTCCTCTCACCAGACACCCTGTAACTATGTTTTTTAACAATTACTAAAGGCTATATAAGCAGATATGTGTTACTTAAGAAGTCACCCCATCATAAACACATACATTAACTGCTTAAACCCCTAATAAATAGTTTGAATGATCAATACAAAATATAATCGGTCTTCACATATTTTAAATGTATGTTTCATTTTGACTTAAAAAGATATTTTCTCTGATAAAATTTGACAAATATCCATCATTGTAGCTTGTATATGGTGTAGGAGTATAAACATGCTGATATCATTTGATATCATTTCCAAAAATATTATCTATGTGCATTTTAAGAGGCAGATTTTAATTTTTTATTTTTTTAATAAAAATTTCATTAAAATTTAAAAAATAAAATTAATTTTTAATTTCTAATGTCATTTTTATATTTTCAATGTCAGTATATATAACACCTTCAAATTTCGTGTGTTTATCATTAATAATAACATTTTTATAGCACTTTAAAGTTTAATAATAACTGCCCTGACAGGACACACACCACATTTAATTTTACTATATGTTCTCTACATATATTTCTCAGTACTGACCTTTCAACTTTGTGACAATCGATACAAATCATATGTTAATTTAAAATACATCCAAAGATGACTTCACGGTGAAGTTTTTGTCAATGGTTGATTGGCATTTTATTGAGCATTTTTTTTGAGGGGCTGCACTGTAAACAGAACAGCATGTACACAGAACACAGATTTCACTTCCGGATCATCACCAAGGCCTTTTTACTCTATGTGCACTGTCGCCAAATTACACACCGACAACCACTTTCTCAGCTCATATTCTCAAGAATAAACAATTACCTTTAAATCCCTACCAAAAATGCATCAATATATCTTCTATCACCACCAAAATGAGAGAGGAAAAAATGTTCTAAAAATAGACTAGAACTACATTCGTGGATACTGAACTGGAAATAATAATTGTGATGTGATTCCATGTGATCAACTAGTTGCATATATTTTGATGAATTGCCTTGAAACATGGCAGATATTAATATAGGGTCAACATCTTCATATTCTTCTGACATTCTGCATGGATCTTTTAGAGTTATGCCCCTTTCTTTTTGATCCACTATTAAACTAATTTTGCTTATTCATACATACATGTAACTGGGCAGACATAGTACATTCATTTTGTATTTGTGATGTAATTGGAAATGCTTTTAGCACCAGAGAACATCCGAGTAAAATTGGGCAATGTTAAATTACATTTAAAGGATATATATTAGATCAGTATAGTCATAAATGAGAAAAAGAATTTCAAGGCATTAAAAAACACTTGTCAACAGTATATTTTTTAGTTAGAAAGATATTTCTCTTCTTCAAGTAAAGTACCAGTGAGGGGTAAATCTTGATAGAATAAATTTAATAGAAATTCCTGGTAGACACTAATATGGTAGACTATAGTCTCATTCAATCTCTGAGGTTAAATTAAGTATTGTTCAACTACTGATTCAAGGGTACAAGGTTCAGGGACATCTGTGTCCCATGTACACATTTTTGGTTTTGTTAGCACACCTAGCATTGAGGCTGAATAATTCCCCTAAAAAAATTGAAGCATCCAAATTTCAGGTTTGTACTAATTATGTCTGTATGTCATCAAATATGGCTACCACTGTTAAGGCTACAACATTTACCATAATTTCTAAATGTTTCCTTAACTGAAACATTTAATTGAAATTATTAGAAATGCAACCTTTCTGTATTGGTACCTGCTATTTTTACTGCACTGCACTATGTGTACTATACTTAATTCAGGTTGCAACTGTTACATTTTACGTATGCCTTTTGCCTCGTATTATGAGAAGATTCACTTTGTATTACAGATTTTGCTGAATGTATATTAGAGAAGTTAAATTTAAAATCCCTTGGATCATCTTTTTATTGTTTCCTAATATCTTATATATGTACATGATGAAAACCTCAATAATACAACCAGATACACTGCCATGACATTTGCAGGAGGATACTATGTTAAGATCTAGAATTAACTAAGCAGTGGCTTACAAACAAAAAACAGTGATTCATTAAATATTACTAATGAAAGTTTTTTTTATTAGCAGGTTGTGTAATTAATTGTATCACTGACAGCAACATGATGTTTGTTTACACTTTTACCAATTATGTAAACCCAGGTGAATATGACCTTCCATTCAGTAGTGACTGCAAGATTTGTATGACATTTGTCTTAGTAGCCATACTGGATGTACAGTTATCACAGTTTTCATTTAGGACCAACTTAAAGTGATCTATACTGAATGCCTACATGACTTGTATGACTTGTACATTAGTTGCTTCACATTAATTCATAAAGTGACCAGTTGATAATTCAGACTGTTTAGTCACAAATAAGACCATTTAACTCACAACTTGGAGTGCCATATAGACTATTGGTGAAGGTGGACATGATTATCAGTTGTTTTTTTTCTAATAGGTAAAATTATGGCAGATTCCAGAGAAGGGTCTGAAAGTCAATCTATCTGAATGGCAGGTTGATCTGCATGGACATCAGAGGAGGGTAACATATATTGATTGGCATCCTACTGCTGCCAACATTATTCTGAGTGCAGGCATAGATCTTAAGGTACTTAAATAATGTGTCCTTTTTCACACTATTGTAAAATGTTTTGTTATTTTTAATGTTATCAGGCATGGTCATTGAGCTTTGTGCACAGATACCTTTTGATGAAAGCAACATAATACATACACCAGAAAAAAGGAAGTGTGATTTAAAATTTAGTCTTTGATAACTTTAAGGTTTGTGTTTAAGTCAGTTTCTCATTTACTTTTGCCAACTGGATCATACTTAATTGTGGATACCATTTGGTCAGTCTTTCAATTTTTGCAAAATATAATTTTGCCAAAGAAAGGATGGTTAATCTTGCATGTTCATTCAACATGTTTTTTTTCCAAAACATTAGCAGATAATATTACATCCACTGCCTTGCAAATCCAGCCCTTTCAAATGAAAAAAGCAACAAAACATTAACCATGTCTCAAGACATGTTTTAGTAATAAAAGTGCTAAAACATCACTTTTCAAGAAGGAAGTCAAATGAAAGTGGTATCCACCTTGGATAGAGTGATTGGTACCTAATTTGATTGTCAAATACTATTTCCACTCATGCCTGGTAAGCTCAATCCCACTATCTCATATTTTGTGCCCTTTTTTAAATGTTGAATAAGTCTTACTTTTTTTCAACAAGGAAGTAAAGCTTATTTAATTTACTACTGAAATTTACTCTGTCTTCAGTATAGACATGTACTTTTCCTGTCAGTTGCTATTTCATTGTATGATAAGCCAACCAGTACCATCTTCTATATATGCATCTCAGTACATGACCATATTTTATTCTAAGTGGTCATTTATTCTCAGTAATTTGTGTAATTGTCTCTGCCATTGTTCTATTTCTCTGCATCCATTTCACTGTAAACCTAGTAAAATGCGGACTGAATTTACCTGTAAATGCTGTTCTTTAGTTTTTTTCTATTATAGTTAAAAATAGGCAATACTAAACAGTTCCTGTCCAACATTGATCCCATGATAATGATATAGCCAGAAAATGGTCTTCAGGGATATGTTAATGATATTAGCATTAACCTCCAGTTGCCTGTTTATTGCCAATTATTTCTGGTCATGCTAGCACTGAAGTGAATACCATGCCAGTACTAACAAAGTATGGTTATTTATGTCAACCAGTACTGAACATCCCATTACTATTGTTCCCCCGCAACTCTTGCAGAGGTGGAATTGCTGTCATCACAAAGAATTCCGTGATAAAATGTCTTAAGTACAACACAACCTTCAATTTCTGCCACACATCATTTGAACTTGTCCAAACAACACTCACACTGGAACAAAGGTTAGTCTATTTTTTCTGTCTCTACTGCCCTCCTCTAGTAGAATAAACAAGCTGACTGAATCTTTCTTTTTGGAGCAGTTTCGGAATATTCTGGAGTATGGAAATTTGATAGGTGGCAACCTAATTATCTTGGAGATTTCAACTTTCACTTTGACTGTCCTGGAAACCCATACATGTCAAAACACCTAGATTCCATTCATGTTTTCAATGTTAAACAGTCAGTTAACCAACCCACCCATAAACTTAGTCACATTTTATACTGGTTTCTTCATAGACCTGATGATAATATTCTGCAATCCACCCTTGTGTCCCATGAACTTGCATCAGATCGTCTCTGCATTATATGCCATCTTGACGTATTTGTCCCTAACCCTGCACCTTTATTTGCTACTAAGCAAAACCTACATATGATAAATAGAACCAAATTAATGCATGACAGCCATGAAAACCTAACAACTTGCTTACCTCCTACAGCAGAACAACTCGATAACTGCCTGAGTTCATTGCTTGCAAAACATGCCCCAGCCACCAGATGCAGAGTATCAATTAAAAAAAGTGTTCTCCATGGTATAGCAGTGTTAGGGACCAGCTTCGCACTGCAAAAAGACCGCGGTAAAGCAGAGAGGCTTTGGCTTTCCATCAGACTCACAATTCATAAACAAATCTATGAAGCCGCTAAGAAGAACATCACACAAGTAGTCCATTTAGTCAAATTATCCCACTACAGTACTAAGACTATGAAGAGTTCCAGCTGCAAAGAGCTCTTTGAGATAACTAACAAACTATTGTCAAAGAACAAATGTACACCACTTTCAACTACCTTCTCTCCAGTGGACCTTTCAGACATATTTGCAAATTTCTTCCGTGACAAATTACAAACCATTAAATATTTGCTTGACAATACAATTTCAATTGACTCATCACCATACAGTTATAATACAGAATTTCAGCGACAACCATTAGGAGCATTTGAACCTGTCTCTATGGATTTAGTAAGGACAATCATGATGAAGAGTGCACCAAAGTCATGTCAGCTTGATCTAATTCCAACATCACTGTTACTTGAGTGCTTACACCAAATATTGCCTTCACTAACTGATGTTATTAATATCTCTCTCTCATCGGGGGAATTCCCATCATTTTTCAAAACTGCCATTGCAAGGCCTCTTCTGAAGAACCAACACTTGTCCATAATTATTTAAAGAACTACTGCCCAGTTTTTAATCTCCTGTTTATATAAAAATCTTAGAATAAGTTGTTCTAACCCATCTTGTATCTCATTTGAATTCAAACAGTCTTTCTAGCTATGTACAATCTGCATAACGCCCTTGCCACAGTACTGAAACTACTCTTCTGAAAGTAGTTAGTGACATTCTCTCTGCTTTGAATAGTGGAAAGATTATAGTCCTCACCCTCCTTGATTTGTCTGCAGCATTTGACACAATAGACCATGATATATTACTTCACCGTCTCCAGCATGTATTTGGCATTCAGAATATAGCCTTACAGTGGTTCAAGTCATACTTAGTTAACAGGACACAAATTATATCTGCAAATGGAATACACTCCAGCCCAGTTGATCTATGTCGTTGTTTTCCACAGGGGTCTGTTCTTGGACCTGTTCTCTTCATTCTATACACTCAGCTGGTTCATCACAATATCTACTCCAGAAACTTCATAAAGTTCAAAACACAGCTGCTCAGATCATCCTTAGAGTACCTCGATCAGAGCACACCTCACCACTGCTTTGTACCCAGCACTGGCTATCCATCTGATACAGAATCAAACACAAAATTTGTTCTCTGTGCTACATTTCACTGACAGATTCCAGTCCAACATACCTATCCACCCTCACCCATGTGTATACACCAGCAAGATACTTATGCTCCTATTCTGACAATCTTATTGTTACACGCACAGGGGTATTAACTTGACCGAGCGGTGTCAAAACCCTGGCGCGAGTCACGCTGGAAGTCATATGTTTTCCCCAAATTTCCAAAGACTTCCATATAACTTGAGTTGTTAAATGGAAAGACAGACGTGTCTGCTTTACTTAATAAATTTTGCTCTAATCAATTGGCGACCATAGATGAGACAACTTGCCCAAAAGTCCATAACTGCACCTTTGCATGTTTTTTCTTCATTATCATTCGATTTCCATACCACCAGCCCGTCATGCCATAGAAATTACACTAGTATTCCCTTACTAACTGGGACATATTTAACTGCACTACCCTAGGTCAGTCAATCCACAGAATTTCCGGTGTATCATGCTCATATAAATATGCCTATTTTCTACTATGGACACATAAACGGTATCTACCAAGTCCCAACTTATTCCATTGTATAATTTACTGATTTCCAACCATAAATACTGCCATTTCAACCACAACACTATTATACACTGCTGAATGTTAATATGGACTATGTTACACCAGGGACAGTCATTCAGCTTGTACCTAAATTCACTACTAACGATCCCAGCATGGTTCAAATTCACTAACACTTGGCTCTGTGTTGTTTGCTCCTACTAATTGGCTAACTGTTTCGGGCTAGTAATATTTCCGTGGCGCCGAAGACCAAATAATCACACAAATAAATCTAAGAATTGCTTCAAAACGGGGTGCTATCATATACATACTCCAAATTTATTACAGTATACTCATTGTTCCCACTATGAAAACGAAGTCATATGGACAACATTCTTTTGCATACCAGGGCCCGGTGAAGTGGAATGAATTGCCCATTCAAATTAGACATAAGGATACAGTGATCCCTTTTAAGAGTGCACTTAAAACTCACCTTTTTTGTCTGCAGGAATAAACTTAGAGACCTAATAATGTATTTTGTACCTTAAATGTTTCAGCATGTTTTATGTTTTCCAATTTCATGGTTTATGTATTTTTGTTTCTCTGTAGTGTAGTCATATCATTATAGATGTTGTAAAGTGCTTAGAGCTTCTAAAGATTAGGCACTATACAAAGTCATTATTACATGTATTATTATTATTATTATTATTATTATTATTATTATTATTATTATTACTACACATGTACCATAGTGCATAATATGGTCATTAGTCCAACAGTAGTCAGTACTGTACCTTGGGATTAGATGTCAGATGGCCTTGTACTTTGTACACTCCTGGTAGCACCATCATGACATAGTGTCACCATTTCTGGATACAGTGATTGGTCTTTCTGGCATAGCCAGTCCTGGGCCCAGATTTGGTGATCAAGTCTCCAGTGATATCCAGAACCAGTTCTACATGTATGAAGACAATGGAGACTGTCACCTGACAGTTGAATCATGTTTCCAGGCTCTGTTGAAACCCAGTAGAACTTAGTTGATTCTTCCTTAATCAATACCCATCTAATTTGCTTAGGTTATGGTGATTTATCCTTAATAAATAGCCAATAGCCATCTAACCTGTTTTGATTATGGTGATTTATCCTTAATAAATAGCCAATAGCCATCTAACCTGTTTTGGTTATGGTGATTTATCCTTAATAAATAGCCAATAGCCATCTAACCTGTTTTGGTTATGGTGATTTATCCTTAATAAATAGCCAATAGCCATCTAACCTGTTTTGGTTATGGTGATTTATCCTTAATAAATAGCCAATAGCCATCTAACCTGTTTTGGTTACCGTATTTCATGTTATTATTCGTACACGAAAAAATAATTATTTTGTTCAATGTACGAAAAATTATGTCAAATAAATAATTATCATTTTGTAGTAATGACCGTGTACGAAAAATAAAGGGATCAAGACACTCGACAAAATAATGTACAAAACTAATTTACAAAATCGGTCTCATTCTGCTCAACGTTTTAAAAATATGTTGTTATTATGAGAGAGAGAGAGAGAGAGAGAGAGAGAGAACAAAACGTGTATTTAAAAAAAAACATGTTTGTATTATAAACACAGCATGCTATCTTCATGGATATAATTTTTGATCGAATGTTTGTCGAATGCACAAAACAAATACAAACACATGATGCAATGAAACATTTTTTTAAAAATTTTCACGACTTTTCCAAGTCTCTAGCTCAAAACCCTCGAACCATTCACATTCTTCGTCACTTGATATACTTTCCAATGGAGTTGCATTATCATTCCTTATGTAGTGGTCCTCTCTACCATTTGTAGCATTTGAAAGTCCAGTAACTTTAAAGCTACTGACTATCATGTCTTTTTTCTTCTTTAACTCTTCATTTGCTTCACAAATCCAGTTGATCATCTGCTGCTTTGAAGGGGCTGGAATTTTTTGGGTTGAGTCATCACCAGCTTCCCTTGTTGCAATATTTTGGGAAGTCTGGTCCTTCATATACTTTGACTATTTCTTCCGCAGCAGGCCCTTGAAAGGTTTGTTTAAGTACACGTCCAGAGGTTGTAGTTTGCTCGTGCATCCACCGGGAATTACTGCCATTGTTGTCCTTGATTTCTTCATGGATTGTTTAACTCCATCAGTCAAATGACCACGAAATGAATCCATCACTAGGAGAGAAGGTACGTGCTTCGTATGTACTCTCCAAACTTCGTTAATATAATCTAACATTAGACGTTCATCCATCCACGCTTTTTGCTGTACCTTGACAACAACTCCTTTTGGTATTTTAAAATTCTTTAAGTTTCTTTTCCCCCGAAAGATTATCATGGGTGGCAACATGTCACCAGATGCCAGGCATGTCAGTACACACGTTATATGATGCTTGTCACTGCCTGTACCTCTAATACGCACCTCTTTCATTCCTACCGTATCGATTATCTTCCCTGGAACCAAGTCAAAATACACTGGTGTTTCGTCCATATTTCCAATTAAATGGTCATCAAATTCCTCATCCTCTCGCATCTTTCTTATATATCGGGTAAAGCAGTCTAATTTTTCCTCAAGGTCTCGAGGTAGTTTTTGAGATATTGAAGTTCTACATCTCAGTGCAAGCCCATTTCGCTTAAAAAATCCATCAACCCATCCTCTTGAGCTCTGAAACTTTGGATTTTCTTCCTGAATAACTGTAGTAGCATAATTTTGTAACATCTCAATTGTTACAGGCACGTGATGGTCCCGCATACAGAGTAACCAGGATAAAATGTCCTGCTCCTTCTTGTGTGAATACGTCAAGGGTCGGCCGGCACCTGGGATAAATCCTTTCTTTGTCCTTTGAATAGTTTTCGAAAAATCCATTTTCATCCAGCTTGATAAAGTACTTGGTGTAAGGTGGTACTTTGCAGCTATGGGCCTAATTCCACACAGTTTTGCCTCCTGAACAATTCTTATTTTATCGTTAATGTCCCATTTCATGTACTTTCCTCTTGCTGGCGACTTTGCAGTACCAGGAAATTGGCTTACCGGTATATCCCTCATATCTTTGCCGAAGTCTAGCTTGTCTACAGGGAACTGTTCAGCAACAATGGGCACATTTTCAACAGTATCTTTGGGTATGATTGCACTTTCTACTGCATCAATATTTGGTGTGTGCAGTTCAACATCATCTTTTACATTGGTGATCTCGGTAACTGATGGAACAGAAAGGTGATGGGTTTCACCTTTGTCTTTTCTGGGCCGTCCAGGTCCAATTTTCTGTCTTTTGTTTGGTGGTTCAGTGTATTTAAGTGGTGGTGGGATAAAAGTCTCTCCCTTTGGCAAGGGTTTGAAGAAACTTAATAATGAAGACATACCGAAGCAAGAACAGTCCAAGATCTTTGAAGATATAAACTACCGGTACTGGTGTATATGAATCGAACTCACGGAGTCAATGACTTTTGTATTTATTATTAAAAGTAACAGGGTTTAAATAGTTTCTTTTGGGGTGTACGTTGTGTATTTTACTGCATTACTATATTGAGCCAATACTGGTAAGATTAATTGCCAACTGGTCTGTGGTCTTCGTGTCTTCCTAAATTGAGATATTATTTTTACTACCGGTAGATAAATAAACTCAAATGGCTTCTGAACTCATTTTCAAATACGCGCGTTTATTTGTTACACCGACTGACGTAATCAGTAGTTCGCATTAACGACGATGTCCAGCGGTTAATGAATAGAAGTATATATTGTAATGACAACTGAAGAAATATATAAATCATTATATTTTCTCGCCAATGCAAAAGACAAAGAAGGGCAATAAAACGAATGTGAATATATTCTCAGTTAACAAAACAGCTGCCCTTTTATTAGTAGGTTGAGCAACAGGCTTTCTACACATACCGGTAATTGGTGAACATTTTATTTTGGGATTCTTTTCTTTATCATTATTAGATGCCTCAGATACACATTTACGCGAAGATGCCATAAGTCTGGTTTGTTGTGGAAACAAATATGTATGTTTATATTTTACGTACCAAATATACTCGACAGAAAATAAATGATATACCGGTATCAGCATTTTTCTTACCCCGTTTGAAACGTGATGCAAACAAAAACATAAAAATACAATAAAATCAGTAACCTACATGCATGATTATAAATGACAATTGTTATATTACGTGAATCTTCAATGCACTTTAATACTTTGCTTGTGACTTTTGTAGTGATATGCTTCCTAAATCCCCAATATGACCACTGAATGTTGATTTTTGGTTGACAGGCATAATAAGATCACCATTCCCACAAATGAAACTTACCCGGTACATGAGTCACATACCTGTACCGTATATATAAGCATTACGGTAAATACCTTCATTGCACTAAAAGAAGGAATAAAAAAAGCATAGCATATTAGCCCCCCCCCCCCCCAATTAGAAAGACGTATGTTACTTAGTAAGCAGTGCTGTATGAATATTCGAGTTGAGGAAATAAGGTGGAATATAAGATTTGGGAAATAGTAATCACAATTATGATAGCTTGAGACCACGTTTGAACTGTAAACATAAATAAATACCCATTTTAGGCATTGCTAGTTATATAAAAAAATGACATTGTTTATGTGTCAATCAATTGCAAGGACTTTCACTCTGAGTAGAGCAGGCGGTTTCTTTGAAGTATGTCAGAGAGGCTCGAGTCTAACCTTTAGAACAGAATATGAAACTGGGGCACTTTGGGGTCATGGGAACAATGCAATCCACAGGGAGAAACGGCATGTCTTTTGAGAACTGCACGCATTTTCGACCCGAAAAATCAGCGAATACCGGTATATAGAGAAAACGATGCTGAAATATGCCACACATTAAATACTTACTGATGGTAGGTCACATCTGCGTGTTTTTGGATTTAATCTCACAACTTGGGTTTTTAAAAGATTTATTTTTTTGCATGACATACCTCATCGTATTACGGATGGCATTAACTAAATATATTCAATGACCATTTGAATTCATTGGAGATCTATGACCATTTGAATTCATTGGAGATCTATCTGTATACATGGAAGCATTAACACATAATCTGTTTGAAAACGTTTTTCGTTAGAACGTATTCGGAGTTCTTGGAATTATTGGACTTCAAAGATCATTTAGGAAACAGGAATTTATTCGCCATGCTGTAAGTTAATTCAATTCTTTCACTCCTGCATTTTACGATTTAAAATATTTTCAGTTATGCAAAACTTGTTGATTTGCTACTTTTTGTTGTGTAGAATAAGACACTGGAGTCGTAAAATGGTAAAATGACAAAGTAAAAGATCATTGAGCAAAATAAATATGTGTGTGTGTGTGTGTGTCACTTACCCCTGCCCGAATTCATGTTTGGTTACACACTCTTTTAAAATATCGCAACCAGTTGAAAATGAATTGACGACTTGTGCCTCAGTTAAGAACGTACCCAAAGCCATTATTCATAACTTACTTTGCAAAACAATACCCTGGTCATTTGATGTAACTAAATCAAACTTTGGTATATTTTTTTAAATCCGTTTGAAAAGTAAATCTTCCCTTCACAGTATCGTAGATCGTATTATGTACGAAAAATAATAGGAAGACGAAAAAAAAAAAAAATTTGTGTACGAAAAATTATGATAGATTTAATTGATTATTATTTCTAAGACTTGATGGTGTACGAAAAATTAAAGGGTACGAATAATAACATGAAATACAGTATAGTGATTTTACTTTAATAAATATGCAATACTCATCTAACCAGCTTATAATATGTTGATTTTACATTACTACATATCCAATACCAATCTAATTTGCTTAGGTTATGGTTTGTTTGTTTTGTTTGATTAGGATTTTAACATAGCTTTAACAATTTTTTAGTCATATTGCTACAATGTTTGCAGTAAGGTAGTTTATAGTGATGTCTAGCACTGGGGCATCATTCTGCAGACATGTAGCATGTCCCACCCAGTCACATTATCCTGACACCAGGCTGACCAGTCCAAACACTAACCTCTTAATGCTGAGTGTCAAGCGAGGCAGCTGTTAGTACCATTTTTGTAAGTCTTTAAGTTTTTGGTATGACTCGGCTGGGGATCGAATCCACAACCTCTCGCTTCCACGGCGGACACTCTAACCACTGGGCCACTGGAGCTGTTGCTTAGGTTATGGTGATTTTACTTTACTAAATATCATATACTCATCTAACCTACTTATGTTATGGTGATTTTACTTTACTAAATATCATATACTCATCTAACCTACTTATGTTATGGTGATTTTACTTTACTGAATATCCAATACTCATCTAATGATGATGTATTCCTATTCACAACTATGCTGCTCAGAGAACATGACAAAGTAATTCCCAGATCTCAATCATTGGCTTTTAGCCACCTGTTATGTGACCAAATGGAAGAGACCTGGAAATCGCATGCCAAAGAGGCGACCATTGAATAGTTAAAGTAGCTTAGAGCCTCATCTCCATTTACCAAGAGAGACAAAACAAATGCAGTTCAGATGAGAAAACATAGCAGAACATTCTTATGCATGGATGAACTTTCCCAGAGCAAGAAACAATACATCACAAAGAAAGGAACCAGTTTATGGCCAATTTCTCTCCCTGCTACCCTTATTCCTGCAGAAAATTATGATATACTTTTTCCACCTTTTCCAACATCCTATTTTGGAGAAAGATTTCAGCAACTTGCCATAGACACTCCACAAGAAAGAGCAGTAGAGATTGTTAACATCACAAACATTCTGGGATTCTACCTATATATAAGCACCCAAACTAAGGCTAGAGATTATAAGGTTGAACCTCAGCACCATATGTAACTGACTCACTGTGGTTAGCTTTGATTTCTGAGATTGGTGCATTGTTATTCCTATTACAGGTCTTTTCTGAAATTCCAGAGGCTTTCTTCTAGAGACACCATTTCCAAGACATCTGTATTCTTGACTAGGAGCCAGCTGAACAGTGTCCTTCAAAAGATGATCAACTGTTTTGTTAAAAACATTGTCATTTCTCACCTGTTTTGCTTCTGACTCCTTTTTAGTATGGACAATTTTATCATGTAAGCTTTTTTTTAATGTTTCAGACATGCAGGTTTCTCGAATAAGTTTCACCTCCCTCAGAATTGTGTTTTGGTTGTTGTGTGGATATCAGCCATGAAACTGTCAGCACTCAACTGGATATTCCTGCCTTTAGCTGCTTGTATACAAAATCCATGGTTGACAATTCTTCACAATGGTGGCCAAAACATTGCCAACTAAACTAAACCAGACACAGGTTCAGTCTGCATAAGGTTATTGGTGAATTGGAGGACCTCTGATAACTTGGCAGTAGGCATTCCATTTCAGCACTATCCACTGGAAATACAATTCATACAGAATCAAGCCCTTTTGAATGAGGAGGATTGTTTCCTATAGGAATGGTCAATGTACACATGTCTCCTGAAGATTAAAATTATATTGAATACCATTTGATCATGGCAGATGATGTGATCTGGAAGTGCATTATAATTATTTCTGATATATTTGCTGTCAGCAGTGTTATTTCCAAAGGCAATGGGTAAACCAAGTCTCTGATCAGTTACCTCTTGTACCCAGTATTTATATTCCCAGGAAAGACCTACCTTTTCTGTGTCTGCTGACACAAATGCATATGCAGTTTCCATTCCCTAACTTCTTTGTTTCTTTTGACACAACTGCATATGAAGTTTTCCATCCTTTGATAAGTGATGAATAAAATTGCTTGAGTAAAGGTGCCTACCAAGTTCAAATTCTATGAGTGGAGATGGAGAGTTTTATTCAAGTGTTGCAGCCAGAGAAAGATCTCTCCCTCAAAAGCCTAACTTACTATTGTCTTTTCTTAAAATGCTAGCCTAATTGCAGCCAGTAGTTGCATTCTATGATATCAGGGAAGAGAGGGCATAAGGAAGAGCAAGATTTTTTTAAACATAATAGCCAGAATCAGTTTGTGTCAGCTGAAAACCTTGGCATATCATTTAATAGAATCTTACTTAATCAAGGCCCTTAGAACTACAACCCTAATGCCCCGCTGACTCTCTCATTTAAGACCTACTTTCTAAATCTGCGTTTGCAACCATAATTTAGATAATCTACATTTTACTCCTTTCCACATTTGCAATCAGAATTAGAGAAATTCATGCCTTATCACTCAACCCATACATATCGTTTTGATATACTACAATGATTTTTTTTTTCATGATCTCCCCTTCTTATATTGCTAAGAATAGAAACTTCACTTTTGTTTTGTAACTGCTGACTTCTTCGTACCCATTGTCCCAAGGGCATCTTCAGGACCAATTAGGGCATTAACGTGTGTTGAGGCATTAAAGTATCGGGGCATTAAAGTAGTACATGAATAGTACTGAGTCAATCATAATAGGGCAATCTCTGTTCTTAATTCTTCAAGATGGAAGGATGATATTTCCAGTTAGGTTTTTTGTTTGAGATCCATTAGGTTATCAACTCAGCATACAAGGAATTAACCCAAGACCACATGAATTATTTGCACAGATCAGTTTGTGAGGTTAGAGCAGTTGCCACCAGCTTTGCATTCATGTCTGGCTGATCCACAATGTTTAGATTCAGTCCTTTCATCAAGATTTGTAACTGTAGGATATTCTAAAGTCCTAATATATCTGTAGGATATTCTCAAGTCCTAATATATATGTAAGGTATTCCCTAGAACTAACATATCTGTAGGGTATTTTCTAGACCTAATATATATGTACGATATTTATAGTTCTGATATATCTGTAGGATATTCTCTAGTCCTAATGAATCTGTAGGATATATCTGTAGGATATTTTAGTCCTAATATATGTCAGATAGTTTCTGTTCTAATATAACTGTATGATATTCCCTACTCCTAATATATTTGTAGGATATTTTTAATCCATATATATATATATATATATATATATATATATGATATTTTTAGTTCTAATATATCTGTAATATGTTTTTAGTCCTAAGAAAGTAGGATACTTTCTAGTCTTAATATATCTATAAGACATTCTCTAGACCAAATATATCAGTAGGATACTCTCTAATCCTAATATGTCTTTAGGATATAGAATATTTTCTAGTCCTAATTTAGATGACTTGCAAATGAATATATTATTTGCATGCCAATTTGTATCATCAGCTTCTAATTATTTATCAACTTTAATGTGTGTGTCACTTGTTTGTTATTCAATATGCAGATTGCATTGTATTATATAAAATATATTTTTATGTTCATAGCCAGCACTACTTGTTGATTACTTGATAAATACAGTGTTTGTTCCAGAAATGAAAACAATTAACCACAACCAGATAAAAACATGGGATCATCCAAAAAGAGATTCTGACCCGTTTCTTGTTCATTACAAAATATCAAATTAATATATATCATTATTACAGGCAATTGCAGACTGGATTTATTAATTTCAGCAATAAATATTACTTTTTCATCATTATATACTTTTTACCATTATTCAGGACTGTCATATCTTTTTTCTCAGTGCATAATATGGAATGTGGAACAGGCAGAACCAGTCAATGTGATAAACAGCCATTGTGACACAATACATTCCATATCTTGGAGCAGGGATGGTTGTCTGTTCTCTACCACATCCAAAGACAGGAAATTAAGGATTATAGACCCCAGATCTGGAGAATGTGCTATGGTTAGATTTTCAGATTCTTAAAAGTTTCATTTATTTGTTAATATATTGGTGATATTGAAGCAAAATATAAAACTTTATGAGATACGCTTTATGTGGTATGAAGTGCTAAGAAAACAATAGGACTTGAATGCATATTCTTTCACATTCTTGAAATAGGAGTTGAACCAGGGACAGAAGAGTTATGAAGCACATTTGTCACAAGAGTTTTACTTTTGACCATAAACTTGCTTTCATTCCTCATATTAGATACATCAAGGAATAAATGTATTTAAAAAATCCCTGGATTTAATACGAATCCTGACAAACACATGTTGGGGAGCAAATCAGAAGACCTTGCTCTGTATTTACACAGGTCATAAGTAGGATCTAAATTTGACTAGGGCTAAATTGTGTACAGATCAGCTTGTAAATAATATCTATGATGGACAGTATATAATAACAATAGCCTTTAGATCTATATAAGAATCCTTGTATACTCAGAAACTTGACATCATTCCACTGTTTGGTACATATATTTGGGACATCATGCCTTTTTCTCATTCTCAGAAAAGAGCAGGAGTATTCATCAAAATAGAATATCACATCTTAGAGTAACGGGCTTTTTCACTCAGCATATTGGAAAATAACCCCAGCTAAATTAACTTTTATGAACTTTGGCCACCAATCTATCATCAGACTGGAAATGTTTGCTAATGACATCAGTCATGCTGTGGGATGTAGATCTGAGCCCACATTCTCTAGCTTTTTTCTCCAAAATCTGATATCCCAGAGAGGCCAATTCAATCTGGAAGGACCTATATCCACAGCTCAACAGGCTTCTAGATAGATCAACAGCTTACTAAGATGTGTCTTCACGACTTCCGCTGGATTTACAAAGTGGGGTGGGGGGATTTTTTCCCTTTGAAGCCACACCCTGACAGATGAGTCTTCTCATCAGGTTACCTAGAAGCTGTATCAATACCTTAGGGGACCAAAGATGAAAAGGGGATGTACCTCTCTCTACCTTTGACAGATTCTCCATAGGCATTATGATAGGGTAACATATTCAAAGAAGAAACCAATTTTTCCTAGTAAAATGTTTTTTTGAACAAACTTACCCAATCATAATACACATACACCCTCCCAGCCTCCCCACAGTTACCACCATCATGAGCATGCCCTCCACTCCAGTAATAACTGGGATATTCTTATACTGCGTGCCCAAGTCTTATATGTATGGGGTGATCATTCTGCTTGACTGCCAAATCGGATTGCAGACAGCTTAGTTAAATGTATTATCTGGAAGGGCTGGATTTTTGAGGTAGTGGTAGTAGTTCTACTAAGGTATTATGATTGGGTAAATATTTGTAAAGAAACATATTTTACACAGAAAAATTGGTTTCCAGTGGTTATTAAGTCATGGTTGCTGTATCTGGTTTATAAAATATTTGCCTTCTAGTTGTTATTGTCTGGATGACATTGATCATTAGCACTCACTTTTCACTCGTCTACATGCAATGCCCTGCTAAATTCCCATTTATTATGTACATCCTTGTTCATCTTGGTAATGTGAGTCTATCGATTTTTAACAATTATTATTGTCTTCTATATACATTGTGTCTCTCATCACAGATGTCAGTCAAGTACAAGAAGTGCAGACACATGGAGGACAACAATGAGAGGTGCCTTGCCTGTACCAAATGTTCTTTCTCACACCTGTCTACTGTGTGTACAATTTGTACAGAAGACATTTGGACCACTTTTCTGAAAGGCAATTGAGGGCTGTGAAAAAAATGTGCACTCTAAAACTTCAGAACATGAACATGACATATTCAGCATTCGTCTGAATTTGGAAATTGTATCCAGTTTTATAAAGAGAAGACATTCACCCCTCTTACCCTGCCCACAAAAAAGACCTAAAACAGCACCAGCATCAACAATCACTTCAGATGCAATGAATGCCATGCCATGCAATCCACTCATGTTATATTGGAATCACATGATATATGCATACTCTGCTTCAAGCTGTGTTAACTATACTGTTGACCAGCAAGCTGGAAATAAACTAGAACCATTTGTAACCCAATTTGGTAGCCCACTATTTAAAAGTCACTATTCCTGTCCATGCATGGACTTTGAAACTTTGAAGCCAGGTGTGTTTCTGACTTGACTGTTTGGACAAACTTGTAAGTTATTATCTTTCACCACATACCATCCCATCTGCTGACAATAGTCTAGACATCCAGATAATGTGTTATGCTTTTGGCAATCATTAATCTCTTATCTCTGAGCGGTTAACATGTTGCTCTACAGTTCCAACAGCATCTGTGTACTATACCCAGCCACACTGGCTGACTGACCTGCCAGACCAGCAATATTCTTTGAAACGGCAAATACATTTGGAGTCATCTGGCCCAACCAAACAAACTTTCAGTCCTGCATTCTTCAACCAGCCCACAGTGTGGCGCACATGACATAGTTGTTTTTACTGGCATATCTAACAAGAAAACCAATTTATCCTATGAATACATTCCCTGACTTCATTAACATTAGGATCATAAGCTCTACTACCGCCTGCATCAAAGATGAAAATTAATCTTGGTGTCTATCAAATATTGACAAAAGAAAATAACTCTTGCCCATTACCTCCCCTTTGCCACCTACATATAGCACAATTTTATATCATTTGCTGTAACCTGGGCAAATGTAGTTCACTTTGCCTTCCAAACTTCATCTGGGTTTTGTTTTATATTAATCCATCCATTGAGGTTTACATTATTTTCAGACTTATTACATCTTATTTTACTGGTGATATACTATATTTTCAAAATTTAACCATAATTATGCAAATATTTCTTCACCTACATGGACTTAATCTCTGCATTATCTTACTGCACTGCATGGTTCTCTTGGCTACATTGTAATAGAACAAAACGTTTGTGTCTGCATACACAAATTATTTAACACACACACACACACACATCATAGCAGGTGTCTTTTACATGGTTAATGTTGTTAACCATTACTCTCTCTTTCTTTATTCATGTCATTTCAGAACATAACAGTGTATGATGTGCAAAGAATTCAAGGCCACCATGGATTCACATGATCCATGCATTACATGTACAAAGTGTACATCATCAGATACATGTGTTAATTGGTTAGATACTACATTGAAGCTCAGTCTCAACATTGTGGGCACATCTTATTGGCTTTGGCATTCCTGGCAATTTTATTGCTGGCAGACATGGCTGGTGATGACTACACTTGGGAGTCTATGACTAGATTATCCCCTGTGATTATCTGAGCTGCCCACCATGCAGTGGCTAATGCATTTGATGGCTTCCACTAACCTATCTTGTGTGATGCATTGCATGCTTATGCTTTACTTCATTCCAACCTCGTCAGGTATTGATCCTGGAAACCATTAATTTCAGATGGCCTCAACTGTTTGGTGCCAAGATAAGAGGCATTACATACAGGCATCCCAAGAACTGCCCCTTCATATCTCTGCACAAGAATCACTTTACAAATTATATCCTAATCTCTGTCAGTTGCGGGGATATGGGATCCTGTCCTCTCAACACTGGAAACAGCCATGATCCCAACCCTATCAATGAAGACAGTCTGCTGATCAGTGTCAGAGGCAGTCATCTCATGTGGGTAGGAAATCAAAATTCTCTCTCCCCCCCCCAATTTTCCATTTTCTTGCTGCTGATTTTTGTGCCTGTCTGCCTGCACATAGATACCCATTAGGCACAATACTCCTGTATTTCAAACAACATTGGGTCAGTCTCTTCCTGCAAGATGAGAGGTCAAACCAAATTGTATCAGAATGATGTTAGATCTCACTTTGCCATCCCCCTCTCCTTTCATCCTCTTTACTCATGATTGAATTACCATTGGATTCAGTAAAGGATGCAGTTTTACAGCAAGATATCAGGGCACTTATTGTGAAGCAGGCAGTGGACATTGTTCAAATCCACAAACTCCCGGTTTTCTCAAAACCTTTTCAACTCAGACCAATCATTGATCTCAGTCATTTAAATCAATTAATTCCTGCACCCAAATTCAAAATGGAAATGGCCAAATCAGTCCACCTCTACATCCATCTATATGAATTTGCAATCAGGCTTCATCTGACACACGTATTTTCATATTTTCTCCTTAATTGTCATGGAAATGTCTAAAGTTTGTGTACCGATGGACTTTTATCAGTCTTATGTTTTTCCTTGAACATAAGTCCTTTGGTCTTTACAAAACTGCTCAATGCTGATGTATCTCTGTTATTTCAAACAACACCATCAACCTCCATGGCAGCATATTTGGATGACATTCCACAAAACATGGTAAGTTCTGTTCTAATCTAGTCTAGTTTATAGATTTCACTCAAGCTCAAACTAGTGAAACCTGAGATACTATTGGCCACCTAGCATCTATATGATGGAAATATAGAGGATTTGTGTTTCAAGTGATGACTGGATTTGGAGGTAGCAGAGAGTAATGTGAAATGCTACTACATACATATATAATCTCTGAGAGCAGATTTGTCATGTCAAGTGTTGTACAGTGTAGAACAGACTTTCAGCTGGATCTTTCCTACTGGATATATGTGTATCTCAGGCAACAGGCCTATCATCACATCATCAAGATTTGCTTGGATTTCTTTTCTTTCCTGCAAAGAACAAGAGATGTATTACTTTTAGTAGGGATGAAAATGACAAAGTTTTTTTTCTTCATAGTTTTTTTAAAAATATTATTTTTTAACGATTGCCATAGTCAAATATAAGATTTCATATAATGTAATTTGCAAATGCCTTAAGTTTGTGCCTTGATATTCAAGGATATGCAATTGACTGACCTGCATAAACATAAAACTTTCAGCAAAACACCATTTACATGAGAGATATATCCTTGTTTTCTAATAAATGTGACTCCTTCTGTCCCTTTCAGGAAACAGAATGCCATTTGGGAACCAAAGGTGCCAAGTCAGTCTTCCTAGGGGACACACATCGGGTAATGACATCAGGATTTTCTCGGCTTGGTGAGAGGCAGCTGGCCATTTGGGATATTGTAAGAAATGCTGAATGTTAATTTAATGTTTTGCTTCATGTAGATTATGTGCTGTTCCCTAACTCTTCACACAGCCAAGTTAATGAGACTAAATTTGATTATCCCCAGCCAAGTGAAGTTGGCAGGGAATATTGAAAATGGGTTCTGTTCATCAGTCCTTCCATCACACTTTCATTTTTCCTGATCATAATGTCAAAACCATTCAAGATGAGTAGGTCTCCATATGTGTTCCTTTTGCTATTTATAATTTTATACATTGGCCCCTCTCTTATATGACCCTTCTGCAACAGGAAAGTAACCTTATAATACGGGTGACCTTTCCAGTGGGGGACAAAATATTTTGTGAGAAGTATATGTATTTTACGTAGTAAGAAAGCTTCATACTTCAAAGCACTTAATATCTTCATTTAAAAGTAACATTAATTATTAAAAGGTTAATAAGTTAATTATTGCAGTAAATAATTTGGCTTATTTTGGCAATCCATTAATTGTTACAATAATCCATCTGATGAAATAATTGAACTTTTGGCAGTAAATGAATTATTAAAATGATCCTTCTGATAAATTCAAAATAATTACACTTCCTTCACCAGTCCACAAGTCCATGAATTTAAATATTATTGAAAATAGCAGTGTTTTCAAAAACATGAAAATATATATCCATATAAATTTGATACCAACAAAAGTTAATGATTACTGTTACAGTATCAGATTTCATGTGTCAACAAAACAAGAGATTTTTTATACAGCATATTTCACAGACTGACAGTAATTAAGTACATTCAGTTCATACATACAGAAGGCTCATTTTAACATTACATTTAAACTATTTTTATGTTATCATTTAATACATGAAAATATTGATGTATCAAGCTTAAAGTGATAATTTAAGCATATGTTAGAAATTGAAGATTTTGTCTCTTTTCTATAATGTAGACTTGATTTTTAACATGCATCTTATTAATGTTAACAAGAATATTCTATACAGCATTGCAATATTGTTCAGGTTTCTTTTCTTTATTTTCTACATGACTTGCTGAAAAAGTATCTAGAACATTGTAACTTGTCTAATTTCTTCTAAATATGCATTACAATCAAAACAAGCCACTGCTTTCTGAGATATGCCAACCTTTTGTTACAGATGTTTGTCAGTTTTATCCTCAACTTTAATTTACAAATTTGATTCTGAGTAATTGTAATAGACCGCAGCAGAAAGGGCAAACAGACCTCAAGATAGAAGTGTCCATTTGCCAATCAGAAGGTAAAAAAATATGCATTATTTAAAAACTAAAACCTTCTCTGGTCAAAAAGTTTGCAATTATACTGTCCTTGATTGGACACTTCATTGAGGTCACACCCATTCTGCTGCTCTTGAGGTTTAAGTAATTATATCTATACTGTATTATATCAGTTTAGCTGCAATTTCTTAACCAACGATATCTAGTTCAAGGGTCATGTAAATATATCGTTATAAATCCATGTGGAGTAGCTTGCACATCTGAAAATAAGTTTTTAAACTTAATTATATCCATATCTCCTGAGTTTAATGAATATGTCTTAAAGTATCAGCTCTGTTTTATACATCTAACGTATTGCAGTTATCTCGGATCACTTTCAGACATTTTGTATATCACTAAGTAACATAAATTACATCTGTGTTTTTATGTCTGCCTCAAGAAAATATTCTTGCCAGATTTTATTGCATGACATCATCATATACTATGAGATTATTAATAAATCTATAGAGTTCATCAACACCCGGCGGTTCATCAATATCAGTGATAAAATCAATAATATCATCACAGTTAACAATTTTGCATTTTTATTAAAATCTTGAAGAACATTGTAGCATCATCATCTACAGCTGTTGCCACTAAATATAACTTATCCCACTTGAGCCATCTCATTTAATTATATAGTAATTGCGTCTTACCAGATCCAGATGGACCAAGTATAATATCTCTGATAGAATTTGGTAGTGCTTGATGATGTTTGACTAGTTCATGTTTTTGTGTTGCTGAGAAATAAAAAACATCCATGTTGTACAAAAATAATAAATAAATAGGATTTATATTGTGTTTGATACAGAGCATCCAACCCCACAAGTTGATTAACAACAATAATGACAAGAAATAAATATCTTGCACTTACAGGCAAGTGTGTGACATGTGGTACAAAAAATAAAATTTGTCTCTCTTTCAAAAATGTACGTGTTGATATTGCTACTTTATTAGGAATATTACCAGGTGCTCCATGGGCTCAGTACCCAAGAAAAAACATCTTCCAGGATATATATATTGTGGTCCTGGAGCCTGACATGATATTCGATTTGAAGAATGAGATCAACCAAGACCTGGAGAGTATCCAATAAATGCCATTGACCAAGCATGTAACATACATGATGTGTCATAAAAAGATTTACAATAATGATTATAGTGCAGATGTGAAGTTTATTAATTCATTAAATTACACAAAACATGAATCTTTCAAGGAATCATTAGCTAATTGGTTGGTAGGATCCATGACAAAAGGTAAACTAGTATTAGAGGCTGGTAATTAAACAACTGATTATTATAAAATAATGGAATTGATATATTATAGCCTAAGAGAATATTTGAGGGTAGAGCAGCTATTAGTAAATTTGCTGATGCATGAAATGTCACACGTTCTGTGGCAATAAATTGGTTAGCACAACAGGCAATATGGCAGATTTATCTACCACCACCTAAACAAATTCAGTACAATGCATTTTGATGTCAGCGCTCCAAGTGCAGTTCATCAGGCGGATATTTAGTTTTTTTTCCACATGATACTATTGAAATTGGTAGACGTCAGTACACATACAGATACGTGTTGACATTGCAGTTAGATATAAAGAAGCATCAACATTATCAACTAAAACAGCTGTTGAAGTTTCATCTGCTTTTGAACGAATTTACCAACAAGGACCCTTTCAATGTCCTCAGTTGCTACAGGTTGGCAAAGAATTTCTTGGTGCTGTATCATCTCTGATGAGAAAACATAACTTCAAAATCAGATGAGGACATGACAAAATTCATTGTGATTAGACAATCGTTAAACTATTTAAATTCAGCATCAAGATGAAATTCACATTTGTCTCCTTGTCTATGACTAATTTTTTTTCTTACTATATCTTCAACAGCATCTTTGCTATTATTGTCATTAGTTTGATTGTTTTTTTTTCTGTGAAGTCTCAATAACACTGACAGGAACTAAAACAATATTATTTAATACAAGATTTTGTTTCTAAGACAATACTGGTATATCAACTTCAATAGTTGTTTTGCATATATTTGTTGGTTGATAACACAATGGCATGGGTAGTTTTGAAATTGTTTCTTTATGTAATAAAAGAATCATTGTTGAAGTCTATCACAAACTGTCTTTCTACTTGCAACTATCAAATCATCTGGTCTCCACAAATTCCAAATATATATGTATGTATGTATGTATGTATGTATGTATGTATGTATGTATGTATGTATGTATCATCTTATGCATTTTTTTACACTGAACTTTATTCAGTTGTAGTCTGATTAATTTCTTAAACTCTCTTAATTCTGGATTAAGTGCTATGTGATCATCAGTTATTTCTTCATAATAATCTACAAACTTTTTCAGCCATTCGTGTGGATACAAATGGTGGTGGTTGCCCATGATGACCACACATTATCACAGCAGTATTATTTGTTAATAACCAATCAATATATATTTTTAATATACCTTTAGCTACTGTGCATATTTCATCCCAAATGATCATTGAGTTATATTTTTCACCCATTTTCGTTGAGAAGTCCATTTATCTCCTTTCCATCGAAGATTATATGATAAGTATATTATTTAACATTTCTTTCCTTTATCTCTCAGGCAAGTCTGTGTCTAAGGGTTAAATGATCATATCAAAATTTCGAAATAATTCAATCGAGTTGTTGTACCAGAACCTCCAGGCCCATTAAGATAAACTGTTTTACATCTAGTCACAAGATCATACACTGATGGTGTAGTTGATAATTTTGATATTTGTTTTTGTAATTAATATTCTTGATTTCACCGTCAGCAAATTCAGAATAATTATGTAACTTTTCTTCTATTCTCCATTTGCCCCATGATACATGTAAGCAGAACTTATATAAAATTGAGTCAACAGTTCTGTATATTTTCTTTTGATATAAAATGAATCTGTAGCGACTCTTATTGCAGTTTGAGAATTTTTTTTATCATCAATAATAAATTTATCAAAACATACACAAGCATTGATGATCCTTAATGTGTAAACTGCAGTGACTCTCCATCAATGTGGCTCACAAATCACCCTAATTTATTTCGATAAGACAAGTAAGCATTTTTTTTACTTACAAACACATTTGTCTTCAGCAATTATAAAATCAAGTTCAGCATTGTCTGTAATCAGTCTTTTGTATAATGTAATTTATGATCATATCACCCTCCTTGCGCAAATTTACAGATTATTCTTCTGCCATGATCTTTTGCGGTTTTATTTTCATCATCAGAATATTTCTTTCGCTGTGGTAACCGTACTTCTTTCTGCAAACAATATGATATAATTGCTTCACTCACTGTCAGAAATATTAGTATTTTTGCATCAATCATCT
Source organism: Unio pictorum (assembly GCA_030141615.1). Lineage (NCBI taxonomy): Eukaryota > Metazoa > Mollusca > Bivalvia > Unionida > Unionidae > Unio > Unio pictorum. The sequence goes on along the minus strand of JARLTB010000007.1, from coordinate 6,077,243 downwards.
ATCATAACAATACAATTGGTACCGATATCTTTTCTGGAAAGTGTCTACCAAACCAAACATAATAAATTGGATAAAGACCTTTAGTAAACTCAAATGACTCAGTAAAAGTAAATCTATTCATGTCAAAATCCGGTAATCCTCTGTTTATTGCAACTATGGTCATCTAGTGTGTTGGATGTCCAAATCTTTTAAAATATCCATGACACTCCACTTCGAAGAAAACTTACTGGATAACACAATGCCATAGCAGCTGAAACAATATCTTTGACATTATATTTAATAATCCACAATCTGTTGTGTCTGTATTCGATACAACTGTATTGTATATCTTAAAGAAATTCAAATCGTCCACGAATTTTTATTCTTTTGCAAAGTGAGCAGTAGCTGACAGAATGGTAAAACAACTACTTAGTATGTGCATTATGATGCTTTTGATTTATACTTTGGATCATACAAAATCTCTCCTGTTATCATTTTTACTATTATTAGAAATTTTAGTGTCTTTTCCAGCCTAACAACATCTTCAGTAGTCATTACAGTGTCTTTAACTGTTTCTGCCCAATCTTAATTACTTTTCTTTTATATGTTAGACCATTTCCACTTATTGAATTTATGAAGTGTTCAGTTACTCATTCTGCTATACAATTTAATTTTGATAATTTCATCAGTTTTAGATCATAAATGCAGGGTTTATAGTGCAGCAGATATATCCCACCAATAACTGCTATTACAAGATACACTTGTTCATAATACTGTTTGTCTGTACTAGTTCCTCAGTTTGAAATTTTTCTCAATATACTGTAGCAAGATTTTCATTATCAAGGACACAGTCATTTTTGTCACAGATAATCCAAGTATAAATTATTGTATGTTTCTGCTAATACAATCATGCCAAAGAAAGTATTTCTTTCTTACTGCCAGATGATTGAGCAGCAGCTATTTCACTTGGAAGATCTTGTAAAATTCTTTGCTTACTTAGCTCCTTCTACTATTTTACCAGTCACAATGGCAGTTTTTTCTAATATATTATGAAGACTTTCAGTATCTTCTGCAACTCTCACAGTAACATTCATAATATGTTCAAATAATTGTTGAGAAGTTTCTGAAAAATTAACCTGAGACTCCTGACGTTCTTTTAATTTTTATTGGACAGAATCATAAAGTGGAAGATATTTATTAATTGCCTCTAATCTTTCCCAAGCTAATCTAGCTGATGCCAATATTAATATAATAATGATTTTATTACTTAAACCTTAAGAGCAGCGGAAAGGGCATGACCTTAATGAAGTGTCCCATCCATGACATTATAATCACAAACCTTTTCGAAAAAGAGCATATTTATTTACCTTCAGATTGGCAAATGAACATTGAGGTATATTATATTGAGGTATGTTCATGCTTTCTGCTGCTTAAACAGATTTTAACTCCCTCCATTTCATGTTTTCCTTTCAAAATATAATTCTTCAGACCTTATTTTTTTAAAACTGAAATGGATTTTATTTAAGTTTGGTATATTAGTTGATTTACATTGTGGAATATCTCTTGGGAATTAATGAAACACAGGGTAAATTTGTCTCCAATTGTGGAGCATTTCTAGCCATGCTTTGAATGTTTACATGACTCCCAAAGTCTTTTTGTTTCTGGATTTCTCTCTCTCTCTCTCTCTCTCTCTCTCTCTCTCTCTCTCTCATACGTTTGATGTCGCTTTGCACACCAGCTTCATATGAGAACTCACTGTCAAACATTTTATCCACCTCAACTAACTCTTGATTTCTCTGCCTAGATATCACAAAATGCACATAAACTGCCTGTCGCTACTTACTTTACTCTATTATTATCTCCAGCAAAAAAAAACAGCCAATTTCACCCAGTATAACTGCATTTCTTAAATTACTAGTTTGACATTTTTGCATAAATCTAAGTTAGTTAATCATTCCTGTTATTTTATAAGTGGATTATTATTGAATATTTCAAGTTCTAAAAATTGTTGCAGGCTGGGTGTGCAATACAAACATTTTGGGTGTGTGATAATGGTGTGATACATGTTCGCAGATTAAACATCTGTATCAAACACCAGATCAGCCATTTAAGATTAAATTAATATGTGGTACACCATCAATTCTATCTTGATATCCTTTCTTCTATTGCAGAAAAACATATCACAGCCACTGACCAGAATTGTTGTTGATAATTCCAATGGGGTTTTGATACCATTTTATGATCATGATACCAAAATAGTTTTCACAGCAGGAAAGGTAAGACATTATAGCATTGGACTGAATTTTTATTTTACTACTCCACACCACAAAAAAATTTGGGCATATAACATTTGTTGCATTTGTTTATGCCATCCATCTGTCTGTCACATGCTGGATACTTTTTGATTTTATATCATTTCAGGCACTGTAATGGGTCACCCTTGCTCCATGAAAATATTTATATATTGTTTAAATACTCTGCATCCTAATTTCAGCTATAATCACACTATCAGAAGCAATACCTCAACTGTAGTAAGCCAGGAAAATGTCTTTTCATCATCAGAATATTTCTTTTGCTGTGGTAACCAAACTTCTTTCTGCAAACATTATGATATAATTGCTTCACTCACTGTCAGAAATATTAGTATTTTTGCATGGACTTGAGTTCACTTAGCTTATATACTGTATGCTGTAAAGACTCAAGGTCTTAAAGTAGAAAGATGTGAAGCCACAATTTAAAAAATCTTGAAGAATTTATGTTCCCACAAAAGAAAAGGTGAAATTTCAAGAGACTCATGATTTTAATTTAATCCCAAATAATCCTAAATGTCCTATCACAAGTCCAACAATATTGAGTGCTCCAAGTGAATTCCAGTAGTTTTGAATGGCATAATATAATGCTGTGATGTTATTTGAATGGATTTGAATGAGTTCACAAAAGTCCGAAGTTATTCATTAATCAAAAAGTCAATTAGCACTTTAGTAATTGAATAGTTTGAATAAATAATTCTCTAAACTTGTATCTCTTGATCTAAAACAAGAATTAATTATTTTTTAAAATCAAATGCCTATTTATTCACGTTTTCACTTTACCTATATTATAATAGAATGTGACATCAATATCAATGGATAAACTTAGTCTAACTGTAAACAAAACTGGCAATTCACACCTGCTTCATATACATTATGTTTACAACTTACAATGATGGACCAAAGTTAGCTATGTAAAGATTCTGTTTACAACTTATAATCATGGACAGAAGTTAAGCATACAATATAAATTATACATAACACCTTCCCTCATAAAGAAAAATGTATGCAATAAAGCTTTCCTTTAGATATTTGTCAGATATGCACATGATAATATAATAAAATACTATAATAATTAAAATTACAGATGACTTACCAAAGATAGCTTAATTATACAAAATATTCACAAAATAAAGCAATATCTACTACACACATGAGAGTGCATCTGCAATTAGATTATCTTTTCTCCAGATGTTTTGGTCATTGCTGTATCCTTGCAGCATTAAACTCTACCTCAACAATCTCTGATTTGTATTTTTCTTTTTTCACTGAATATGACAACTAGAGAAATACACTTCAGAATGTTGCAAAGCCAAACATTTTTCCTTCTAAATTGTGGAATATTAATTCTGGTGCTTGTTTAGTTTTTTTTTTATTAAAATAACACTTGATTATCCACACCACATTTATCTTCTTGAATCAATACAACACCAACCATACATGCCAGCCATTAGTCTTTTGGCATAATCATTACACTTTTTTCACTAAATTACGCCTTATGCATAAACATATAATATGGATTGTACTTTTTCAGTATATCCACCTTCTCAAAAAAATCATTATTTGTTTTCTCTTTTTTTATTATTACATACATTAATCCCACAGACCGTATTTTAGAAAAGGCAGCTTCTACGTATCTACAGTATAAGAGTATACTTGCCCATGGACTTGAGTGCACTTTCTGCACTTTCCTAATAGTATCATGTTCTTTTTATAGCAACTATCCTATTACCAAGAAACATGCTGGTTCTACCTTCAAACTTTCGACTTTGTATTTTTTTTTTTATAGCAGCTGTATTGGTTAGTGAGAAAAGAACAGACCTGTTTTCTAATTTTAATTGTTGCATGCAGAGTCTTTGTTCAAACTCATATTTAGTGCAGAACCAGTCTAAAGGTATTTGGCTCCAAAAAGTATAATTTATTTTAGTCTATGCATATATGAGAGCAAAAATATCTCCTTTCAAATAATTTCACAGTTTAGAAAAAGGCAAAAAGCTAAATTAAACAAAAAAATAATAATCTCCAAATATGAAGACATGAGGGATGCTGACGTGTATGACAAGCCATGTGGAAAGAATTTTAATATTTTGCGCTTAAAGTCTCAAGATGTATTCTTGTCGATGCATGTGTGTGTAAAGCTAAAAGTGCTACATATGAAAACTTGATGCAGTAAAATGTGGAAAATAAATCATTGTTCATTGAAATTTGAACATTTTATATGTGGATTACGCTTTTTCTGCTTGGATTCCTCCAACATCATTTGCATCAACAAACATTTTAAACAAATGGCGGAAATTTGGAGCTGATAGTAGTGATGCACTTGCAATGTAGCGTTTAATATGATAGATGATTCGTGACACTTGTGAGATGAAAGAAACTTGGATTTCTTAAACAACAAATTTGTCAGAGGTTCATCTCAGAATTTTATTTGAAAGATTTTATTTTATAACTTAAATGATCCATGGACAGTATATACAAATCCCAATTCAAAAGGAGTAAAACCCAATGAGTCTCGAACTGATTCCGTAACAACAAACAACAGCAAATGAACACCCTGATTACAATCTTTTCCTGTTTCAAAGCACTATGACCAAATTATTTCCATCAAAGTTTGATGAAATCTTTCCAAAACCCAGAGTTGATAGGCAGATGAAAAATATGTATGCCTAATTCATATAAAATTAGACAAATCAGTGATTTCACACTCAGTAATAGCAATTATTGTATCCAAACAAGTCTTGTCAGTTACTGGTGGATTAATCACAATCTTATCTTCTGCTATGTAATTGCTTAGTATTAAATGAATACGTTTTATTAGTCTCTTCAACAGCCATGGGTCCTGAGACTAAGTCTGATGCCAAATTGCCATGATGGAGAGGAACAATAATAAAGCAGCACTATACTTCCCAAATAAGAACACTTTCGCTAGAATGACTTCTCATACAAAGGCAAATTACATGACAATAACAGATTCTGAGAAGCTTTCGTGTCCGTTATTATTTTGATAGGAAATAAACTTTAGAGAATCACTAATGAATGATATAGAACCTTCTGACATGTATGTTTCATAAGTCTCCAAAATAGAATCAGACTTGCTCAATCCAGCAAATGTATTGCTTTGAATATTAGTTCATGACCATGACCTGTTTGAAAGAGAGCATTTGTAATAGCTCTGTATTTATTTTGTTTCCTTTTTTAAAATTTGTAATAATCAGAAATGACTTGTTCTTTCATTTGAAAAAAATGCAAATACAAATAAATAATGATTTCTGATCGTCATGAAATGTTTTCTAAAAGTTTTGCCAGATTGAGATTTTGGAAATATTGGTATGATCATAATTGTTTCCCCATAAGTTGCTGTGAGGCAGACTTGTGGGTTAAGAAATAATCATATGCTGTGCTTGCCAAATTTTCCAAAGTATCCACACATTGGGGGTTGTACCAAAAAACATGCTGAACTCTTCAATTAATATCAGCTGTCAGAGGTTGTAATTTTAACAACCTTCTTGGCTAGCACTGCCTATCAAACAATTTTGCTTTTTCCTTTGCAGATTCAACATGTGTTTATGTTGTTTTGTTTATACAATTCATATACCATTGTTGAAATGCCTCAGGTACCAACTCATAACCATTTAAAATATATTCCTAAACCACATCATAATCAGTACTCAGTTGTACTGAGAGTGAAATGTTAAGCTTTGCCAATATGTAAACCTTATAATAATAAGTCCAATGCTCTCGGGGCCATTTCAAGTATTCAACAATTTTCTCAAAGTGAAGAAAGTACTTTTCACTTTTTCTTGAAAAGGCTTACAAACCTAATATTTCTGGTAACATCAAAACCTTAACTTGTGTGTAAAGGTTGGGATGAGGGGTAGAGAGTGAACCACCTGCCAGTTATAATTCTTGTAAATTATATTTAATTTCCCTCGATTCTCTCTACATCTGCATTTGTATTTACCTTTCCTTCTTTTCTGTCTCTCTGTCTTTCACTTTTCTCACTCAGAATTTCCATTTGTTTTTCTATGTCTCTCTCTCTCTCACTCAGTGAATTTGCATCTCTCACTTCACTTGTATTTCCCTCTGCTCTTTATCTCTGTGAATTTACATTTCCATAATTTCTTTCGGAAGCTTTAGCTTTCTTTATTCCAATTCCATCTGATTTTTTAACTGTAGTTTCTTTTCATTTTCTGTCTAAACTAGATATAAACTTACCAATCAAACCCAGAGCACTGTTATCCAAAATATCCTTTCCCACCAAATACTGAACCAAAATATTCTTTGCTTTGTTAAAAATGCTTTTTACATCGAAAATATTGTAATATCTGTCAAGCTCAAGCAACTCGTTCACTTCCACACTCTATTCCTACATGCGTAGAATTTGAATCAGCTTGTGGCATTAGATGATATTGTGAATACTTGTTAGTTTTACTAAAGATTTCTCAAATATGTGAAATGAAAATCTTTACAGTGAAAATTCCAAAACAGTCCATTTAGGTTTGACGTGTTTTAAAGAAATTTATATCCCAGATGAGCCCCAATTGTATTTACAATTCCAGATCTTAAAATATTTAAAAGAAAGAAGTGAAACCAGCAATAAAATCAAAATGTTACTTATTTTTCTATAATACAAAGTGAAGATTCAAGATTACATACAGTACATGTGTTGTGAATAAAATCAGTAATAATAATAATAATAATAATCATCTTAATTATAAAAATTAAGTAAAAATAATAATAATAATAATCATAATAATAATTATAATTTCTTTATTTAAAGAAAGTATATCAGTTAAATACAGCTAATCTCCCTCCATATATCTGCATGCAAATGTTTCTCTCAAATGATAATGCCTGTTTCAGTAAGCACATTTTCATATATGTGCAAAAATACATTAGGAAAGTAGGGCCAATATAAAATTTTGTTTCTTCTTTCAAGCAGCTATGTTTCAAAAGATACTTTCAGCAACAGCTGCATGTATACATAGCAGATAATGATCTCTTCTGTTTAGATATACCATTAGGATATTCTGCAAAATGTAGCATATGGTAAAATTAACATAAAAATAATATTATTTCTTAAAACAACCGTAAATATAAAAGTAGAGAGATGTTCATACACTGAATTTATATATACAAGACATTTTTAGCTACTTTTATAAATATGCTAATATAAAATGCAAAACAAGCAAAATGATAAATTTGAAGAGTAATAATGTAATAAATCCAGAACTCAAACTTTAATATTTTCTAGTTTGTTCATTAATATAGTGTGTGTGTGTGTGTGTGTGTGTGTGTGTGTGTGTGTGATTTGTTTTTTTAATGTAGATTTCATTATTTGTCAGTCATATCACTACGATGTCTGCAGTGTGTCAATTTATAGTGATATCTCGCACTAGGGCATCATGCTGCAAACATGTAGCATGATGTCGCACCCAGTCACATTATCCTGACACCAGGCCGACTAGTCCTAACACTAACCTCTTAATGCTGAGCACCCTGTGAGGCAGATGTTAGTACCATTTTTGTAAGTCTTTTATATGATTCAGCTGCGGATGGAACCCATGACCTCCTGCATCCATGGTGAATGCTCTAACCACTAGACCACCCAGTGCTCCTTTAATATATAGGTTTGAAATACTGCATGTACATTTTTGTAAAGGATTTAACTGAATCAGCAATCAGAAATTAGTTCTTTAATTTTTGTCCTGAATACTGCAGACTTCAGTTAAACTGTTCAATGCGAAGGTTTTGATTATTCTAAATTTTTGTTTAAATTTGATCATAGATTTTAGAGAGAAGATATTTTGTAGAATAACTTAGTCATGTACTCTGCAACATCTCCTTTGATAAAGTTAAAAACCAGAACTGTTTCCAGAAAATGTATTCTCATATTTGTAACTTTTAAATTCGATGAACATGTCTGATGATGTTTCAGTAGGGACATCTAGAATCAGCTGAGCTGCTTGTTTTTTTTTAAAGTTTGTCAATTCAGTCTAATTGGGAACTGGTACAATTTGCCCATTTTGATGAACAGTAGTCAATCATTGGAAGTAAATAAGCAGTATAGTAAAGAATTACAGAGTCTTTGATTAGTTAGTTTATTTTTATTCTACTAAGCACTTGAATTTTAAATCTTAGTGATTTACACATATTGTCTATTTGTTTCTCCCGCTTAAGACTTCTGTAAAAAAAAATCACTGCTAATAGTGTCTCATTGATACATTTCAACTCCCTGGTCATTTATATTCCAGTGATAATCCTTTCTTATTTAACTTTGCAAGTTTGTTAGATGTTCCCATTAGCATTCATTTTGTCATGGATTCATTTATTGCCATCTTTTTTTTTTGTTTTCACTACTGCTCAACTGATGTAAGATCTGAACATAGTTTGCATTCCAGGGTATAGACATTGCTACTTGATGATGACATTATTGCATCATCTGCAAACTTTTCAGTATTTATGTATAGAGTACAAGAGTGGAAGATAAATGATAACAAAAGAAAGAGAAGGGGACCCAGTACAGAGCCTTGTGCCTGATATAAGAGGTGGTAGAGTGGATATTTCTCAGAGATTAGTTGATTTCTATCACATGAATATGAATGATATCAATTTGTTATGGTCATGAAATCAACAATACAGCTTATTTGGGAGAATGTAATGTGAAACTAGATCAAATGCTTTTTGAAATCTAGAAATATTATGCAAGGTTAGGTTACCATTATTTATTGCTTCCAGCTATTGATAAGTTATTTTTTTAAGCACTGTTTGACATCGATGCTCTTTGTAAAAGCCTGACTACTACTTGTGGAAAAGATAATATAGTGAAGGGTTTATAATTTCCATAATCACTTTAAAAATAAGAGTAATTTTAATGCTGAGGTAACAGATCATGCTATAACTGGTGCTGATAACTCTAATATTTTAGGTCCAATCTCATCTGTACCACACAACATTTTTGTGTTGATTTTGCTATGAATGTAAAACAATGGTCAATTTTACTCACAATATCTTTGGCAAATTGTGGACCATCAAGAACATTGGCTTTTACAATTGTATGGTGGGATTTAAGTCAGGGTTTCAAACATTTGTTCCCTTTCAGAATATATTCTTTCTTTATTATTCATAAAGAACTGGTTAAAAATGTCAGCTATATCCTGCACTGAACAAGCAATGATGTCATTATAACTCAACAGAGTGGAAAGGGAGTGCTTATTTGATGGATTGGGCCTATTCAGAAACTGTACTTGGAGATATAATGTTTTCTTTAAAACATGGTGCATAGTACCTTTTTTCAATTTTTTTTTTTACAAGTTTATTTTATCATTTTCTATATCATTGTTGGTCTTTTACTCTCAATTCCTTTATTTCAGAAATTATCCATTGAAGCTGATTTGGTGTTTGATGAATTCTTTTTATTAATATTGGTACATGTTTGTTCAGAACATTATTAAAATGTTCCTATTGATTTTGCAAGCACCAGAGATGTAACTTTGAGTTACTGTGATGTCTGCAATGATTAGAATTTTGGGCTTGTAGTCAAGCTGTATGGCACCTCAGTACCGTAGTTGTAATAAAACCAATCTTTTATTTGTTTCCTTTTGTCTTTGTATTTTATATAGAAAAGCAAGAGAGAGAAAAAGATAAAGCATTACTAAATAAATTAATGACATTCAGATAAATGATTGAAGCCTGACTTTCATATTAATTACTGTTTTCTGTGAAGTGGAAGGAGGTATTTCTATTTTGTTAGTTAGGGCAAATTATTTGAATGTTCTGTTCATATTATTTGGAACAAGGAAAATATGATTCTGTCCTGGGTGTGTGTGTGCTGCTGTGCAAGTGATGAACTCAACACTTAAAATTAAATACTTAAGACTGGAGAGGTTGAAATGTTTGAAACAGGTGATAGTCACCTCAAAAGATGAAGACAGACAGTGAAAAATACACAAATTTTGTTACATTTATTGACATACAATACTAATAATGATGAACTCAACACTTAAAATCAAATACTTAAGACTGGAGAGGATGAATGTTTGAAACAGGTGATAGTCACCTCAAAAGATGAAGACAAACAGTGAAAAATACACAAGTTTTGTTACATTTATTGACATACAATACTAATGGACACACTGCCACATTCCTGCTAACACTACCTCTCCTGATGGTAATAATATCTATCATTGTACTACATTTGGAACTCATCCAAGTCAATTTTCTCACTTGTATCCTGGTTCAAATATTACTCTATAGCAGGGTTGCACAACCCTTGGCCTATGGGCTGGATCCAGCCTGCAAATGTGTTCTGTCCAGCTCTCAGGGCAAATAAAAACAATGCAGAAATCTGGCCTGTGAACATAATTATATTAAAGAAATTAGTGTTATGTGGCCCTTGAGTGGTCTTAGAAAATGCAGTTTTGTACCCATTACTAATAGCTGCATGCCACCCAGGTCTGTTCTTGATGCAGGACTCAAAGGTTTGTCACAGATATTGAGCAGCATCTCAGGTTGTCCTTGAGTCTTTGAATCTTTTCTTTAGATGACCAATTTCTCTATGTCCACTAGATAGAGCTCCATACAAATTCTAACTTGGCGTTCAAGACTCCTCCATATGGATGACATGCCCTGTCACCGGAGTTGGGCTGTCATGACCATCGCTTCGATACTGGTTAAGCCTGCTCTATCCAGCACTTCTAGGCTCATCACTTTGTCTTGCCATCTGATGCCTATAATCCAGTGCAGGGCTCTCTTGTGGAAGCACTTAAGTTACATGATGTTCTCGTATGTTGTCCATATAGGAGGCTTGTTAGCACAACTACTTTATATACCTTTAATCATGGTGGCTTGGTGGACACTTTGATAGTCCTGTGACTCAACACACAAGAGCAGAAACGTCCTAGTGATTGACTGCTGATGCATGCCATTATCTCTTTGTCTATTGATCATTGGAAGATATGATGCTTCCATGGTATTTGAAATGATTGACAGCTTTAAGCTGAGTGTCTTCGATGGACACTATCAGGGGGGAAGGTGAGCTATGGTGCCTGGGACAGGTTGGTGAAGTACCTCTGTGTTGTTCAGACTGATAAAAAGTCTGAAGAGGCTTGAGGCTTCTGTAAAGTGAGTAATGATGATCTGAAGATCTGTTACCGTGTGTGCCATGAGAGCATAGTCATCTGCGAAAAATACTTCCAGAAAAGTTTTTTTAAGGTCAAAGAGAGAGACATCCAGTCTGTACTTTATGTATACTCCTTTTTTGGATATGACATGTAGCATGGTTCAGAATAAATGTGAAGAATTGGTGGGTTGAATAGTACTGGGGAAAGAATGGAACCCTGCTTCCCACCATTAAAAACATTGACTGGCTCAGAGATATCCCCGTTGTAAAGAACGAATCCCCCATGACATGATGGAAAAGTTGGATCATCTTATTGATACTTCCTAGGGCAACAGCATTGTGCTAATTTCTTCTTCTTGTTTTATTCAATACACTTTTCCTTATTTGTCCCACTGAAGATCATGTCAATCGCACTCCGATCTGGTCTGAAGCTACATTGGGCCCCCGGCATTATGGCTTTTGAGACATTATCAACCAAATGGATGAGAAGGGCACATGTTATGATCTTGCCTGCATTCGGTGATTATAGTTGCTGCAGCTTTGTTCCCTTTGTTTTTGTATAAGGTGACCATCTTTGAACTCCTGTGGCATGGACTCATCCACCCAAATGCTAATCAGAATTATGTGCAGTGCCTCAAGTACCTTTTGGGTAACCTGCTTGGAAGTGTTCAACAGGAATTTCATCCACACCTGATCACTACAAATGGGGTTACCACATCAGTGCTTTCAGCAATGGATTTATCTTGGATTATCACTAATGTTTATTCAAAACTTTAAATATTAGGATTTGTGTTCTAGGAATTTTGGGATTTAATTTGTATAACCATGATTTTATTTTACATATTTCACTTTGTATTCATGGAGAATTATTTGTTGAATTTTACAAAATTTGTTTGTTCTGTCTTTTTTACTTCTAATTTTAGGACCATAGAATAGCAATTATGTGTGTATGTGCATGTATATACGTGTATGTGTGCATGTATATATGTATTTATGTATGCATATGTCACTTCTATCATTGTGACAGTATAAACATGATTATATGTCAATTGATTCGAGAAAAGATCATAATATTTGTAAACACCTCATTGTGCCATTTTATGATTTTCAGGCATCTTTTGTGGAAAAGATAAAAAAGCATACATTTTTATTTTAGGGAGATGGAAATATTCGATACTATGAAATGGACAATGAGGCACCGTTCTGTCATTATCTACATGAATATATGTCTTCAGCTCCACAGAAAGGATTAGGTAATATTATAATGTGGACAGTGAAGAGAGTACAGGATTAGGTAATATTATATTGTGGACAATGAAGAGAGTTCAGGATTAGGTAATATTATAATGTGGACAATGAAGAGAGTTCAGGATTAGGTTATACTATAATGTGGACTTTGAAGAAAGTTCAGGATTAGGTAATATTATAATGTGGAAAATGAAGATAGTTGAGGATTAGGTAATATTATAATGTGGACATTGAAGAGAGTTCAGGTTTAGGTAATATTATAATGTGGACAATGAAGAGAGTTCAGGATTAGGTAATACTATAATGTGGACAGTGAAGAAAGTTCAGGATTAGGTAATATTATAATGTGGACAATGAAGAGAGTTCAGGTTTAGGTAATATTATAATGTGGACAATGAAGAGAGTTCAGGATTAGGTAATACTATAATGTGGACAGTGAAGAAAGTTCAGGATTAGGTAATATTATAATGGGGAAAATGAAGAGAGTTGAGGATTAGGTAATATTATAATGTGGACAATGAAGAGAGTTCAGGATTAGGTAATATTATATTGTGGACAATGAAGAGAGTTCAGGATTAGGTAATATTATATTGTGGACAATGAAGAGAGTTCAGTATTAGGTAATATAATGTGGACAATGAAGAAAGTTCAAGATTAGGTAATATTATGAAGTGGATAATGAAGAAAGTTCAGGATTTGGTAATATTATAATGTGGACAGTGAAGAAAGTTCAGGATTAGGTAATATTATAATTTGGACAATGAAGCGAGTTCAGGATTATGTAATATTATAATGAGGACAATGAAGAGAGTTCAGGATTAAGTAATATTATAGTGTGGACAGTGAAGAGAGTTCAAGAGTAGGTAATATTATAATGTGGACAATGAAGAAAGTTCAGGATTAGGTAATATTATAATATGGACAATGAAGAAAGTTCAGGATTAGGTAATATTATAATATGGACAGTTAAGAAAGTTCAGATTTAGGTAATATTATAATGTGGACAGTGAAGAGAGTTCAAGATTAGGTAATATTATAATGTGGACAATGAAGAGAGTTCAGGGTTAGGTAATATTATAATGTGGACAATGAAGAGAGTTCAGGGTTAGGTAATATTATAATGTGGAAAATGAAGAGAGTACATGATTAGGTAATATTATAGTGTGGACAGTGAAGAGAGTTCAGGATTAGGTAATATTATAATGTGGACAATGAAGAAAGTTCAGGATTAGGTAATATTATAATGTGGACAATGAAGAAAGTTCAGGATTAGGTAATATTATAATGTGGACAGTGAAGAAAGTTTAGGATTAGGTAATATTATGTGGACGATGAAGAAAGTTCATGAGTAGGTAATATTATAATGTGGACAATGAAGAAAGTTCAGGATTAGGTAACATTATGATGTGGACAGTGAAGAGAGTTCAAGACTAGGTAATATTATAATGTGAACAATGAAGAAAGTTCAGGATTAGGTAATATTATAATGTGAAGAGAGTTCAAGATTAGGTAATATTATAATGTGAAGAGAGTTCAAGATTAGGTAATATTATAATGTGAAGAGAGTTCAGGATTAGGTAATATTATAATGTGGACAATGAGGAGAGTTCCAGATTAGGTAATATTATAATGTGGACAATGAAGATAGTTCAGGATTAAGTAATATTATAATGTGGACAGTGAAGAAAGTTCAGGATTAGGTAATATTATAATGTGGACAATGAAGAGAGTTCAAGATTAGGTAATATTTTAATGTAGACAATGAAGAGAGTTCAGGATTAGGTAATATTATAATGTGCACAAGGAAGAGAGTTCCAGATTAGGTAATATTATAATGTGGACAAGGAAGAGAGTTCTGTATTAGGTAATATTATAGTGTGGACAGTGAAGAGAGTTCAGGAATAGGTAATATTATAATGTGGACAATGAAGAGAGTTCAGGATTAGGTAATATTATAATGTGGACAATGAAGAGAGTTCAGGATTAGGTAATATTATAATGTGGACAATGAAGAGAGTTCTGGATTAGGTAATGTTATAATGTGAACAATGAAGAAAGTTCAGGATTAGGTAATATTATAATGTGAAGAGAGTTCAGGATTAGGTAATATTGTAATGTGGACAACTAAGAGAGATCAGTATTAGGTATTATTATAATGTTGACAGTGAAGAAAGTTCAGGATTCGGTAATATTATAATGTGGATAATGAAGAGAGTTCAGGATTAGGTATTATTATAATGTGGACAATGAAGAGAGTTCAGGATTAGGTAATATTATAATGTGCACAAGGAAGAGAGTTCCAGATTAGGTAATATTATAATGTGGACAAGGAAGAGAGTTCTGTATTAGGTAATATTATAGTGTGGACAGTGAAGAGAGTTCAGGAATAGGTAATATTATAATGTGGACAATGAAGAAAGTTCAGGATTAGGTAATATTATAATGTGGACAATGAAGAGAGTTCAAGATTATGTAATATTTTAATGTGGACAATGAAGAGAGTTCAGGATTAGGTAATATTATAATGTGAAGAGAGTACAGGATTAGGTAATATTATAATGTGGACAAGGAAGAGAGTTCAGTATTAGATGATATTATAGTGTGGACAGTGAAGAGAGTTCAAGATTAGGTAATATTATATTGTGGACAGTGAAGAGAGTTCAAGATTAGGTAATATTATAATGTGGACAATGAAAAAAGTTCAGGATTAGGTAATATTATAATGTGGACAATGAAGAAAGTTCAGGATTAGGTAATATTATAATGTGGACAGTGAAGAGAGTTCAAGATTAGGTAATATTATAATGTGGACAATGAAGAAAGTTCAGGATTAGGTAATATTATAATGTGGACAATGAAGAAAGTTCAGGATTAGGTAATATTATAATGTGGACAATGAAGAAAGTTCAGGATCAGGTAATATTATAATGTGGACAGTGAAGAGAGTTCAAGATTAGGTAATATTATAATTTGGACAATGAAGAAAGTTCAGCATTAGGTAATATTATAATGTGGACAATGAAGAAAGTTCAGGATTAGGTAATGTTATAATGTGAACAATGAAGAAAGTTCAGGATTAGGTAATATTATAATGTGAAGAAAGTTCAGGATTAGGTAATATTATAATATGGACAGTGAAGAGAGTTCAAGATTAGGTAATATTATAATGTGAACAATGAAGAAAGTTCAGGATTAGGTAATATTATAATGTGAAGAAAGTTCAGGATTAGGTAATATTATAATGTGGACAATGAAGAGAGTTCAGGATTAGATAATATTATAATGTGGACAATGAAGCGAGTTCAGGATTAGGTAATATTATAATGTGGACAATGAAGAGAGTTCAGAATTAGGTAATATTATAATGTGGACAATGAAGAGAGTTCAGGATTAGATAATATTATAATGTGGACAATGAACAGAATTCAGGATAAGGTAATATTATAATGTGAAGAGAGTTCAGGATTAGGTAATATTATAATGTGGACAATGAAGAGAGTTCAGGAATAGGTAATATTATAATGTGGACAATGAAGAGAGTTCTGGATTAGGTAATGTTATAATGTGAACAATGAAGAAAGTTCAGGATTAGGTAATATTATAATGTGAATAGAGTTCAGGATTAGGTAATATTGTAATGTGGACAACTAAGAGAGTTCAGTATTAGGTATTATTATAATGTTGACAGTGAAGAAAGTTCAGGATTCGGTAATATTATAATGTGGATAATGAAGAGAGTTCAGGATTAGGTAATATTATAATGTGGACAATGAAGAGAGTTCAGGATTAGGTAATATTATAATGTGGACAATGAAGAGAGTTCAGGATTAGGTAATATTATAATGTGGACAATGAAGAATGTTCAGGATTAGGTAATATTATAATATGGACAATGAAGAGAGTTCAGGATTAGATAATATTATAATATGAAGAGAGTTCAGGATTAGGTAATATTAGAATGTGGTCAGTGAAGAGAGTTCAGGATTAGGTATTATTATAATGTGGACAGTGAGGAAAGTTCAGGATTAGGTAATATTATAATGTGGACAATGAAGAGAGTTCAGGGTTAGGTAATATTATAATGTGGAAAATGAAGAGAGTACATGATTAGGTAATATTATAGTGTGGACAGTGAAGAGAGTTCAGGATTAGGTAATATTATAATGTGGACAATGAAGAAAGTTCAGGATTAGGTAATATTATAATGTGGACAATGAAGAAAGTTCAGGATTAGGTAATATTATAATGTGGACAGTGAAGAAAGTTTAGGATTAGGTAATATTATAATGTGGACAATGAAGAAAGTTCATGAGTAGGTAATATTATAATGTGGACAATGAAGAAAGTTCAGGATTAGGTAACATTATGATGTGGACAGTGAAGAGAGTTCAAGACTAGGTAATATTATAATGTGAAGAGAGTTCAAGATTAGGTAATATTATAATGTGGACAATGAAGAGAGTTCCAGATTAGGTAATATTATAATGTGGACAATGAAGATAGTTCAGGATTAAGTAATATTATAATGTGGACAGTGAAGAAAGTTCAGGATTAGGTAATATTATAATGTGGACAATGAAGAGAGTTCAAGATTAGGTAATATTTTAATGTAGACAATGAAGAGAGTTCAGGATTAGGTAATATTATAATGTGGACAATGAAGAAAGTTCAGGATTATGTAATATTATAATGTGAAGAGAGTTCAAGATTAGGTAATATTATAATGTGAAGAGAGTTCAGGATTAGGTAATATTATAATGTGGACAATGAAGAGAGTTCCAGATTAGGTAATATTATAATGTGGACAATGAAGATAGTTCAGGATTAAGTAATATTATAATGTGGACAGTGAAGAAAGTTCAGGATTAGGTAATATTATAATGTGGACAATGAAGAGAGTTCAAGATTAGGTAATATTTTAATGTAGACAATGAAGAGAGTTCAGGATTAGGTAATATTATAATGTGGACAAGGAAGAGAGTTCCAGATTAGGTAATATTATAATGTGGACAAGGAAGAGAGTTCTGTATTAGGTAATATTATAGTGTGGACAGTGAAGAGAGTTCAGGAATAGGTAATATTATAATGTGGACAATGAAGAAAGTTCAGGATTAGGTAATATTATAATGTGGACAATGAAGAGAGTTCAAGATTATGTAATATTTTAATGTGGACAATGAAGAGAGTTCAGGATTAGGTAATATTATAATGTGAAGAGAGTACAGGATTAGGTAATATTATAATGTGGACAAGGAAGAGAGTTCAGTATTAGATGATATTATAGTGTGGACAGTGAAGAGAGTTCAAGATTAGGTAATATTATATTGTGGACAGTGAAGAGAGTTCAAGATTAGGTAATATTATAATGTGGACAATGAAAAAAGTTCAGGATTAGGTAATATTATAATGTGGACAATGAAGAAAGTTCAGGATTAGGTAATATTATAATGTGGACAGTGAAGAGAGTTCAAGATTTGGTAATATTATAATGTGGACAATGAAGAAAGTTCAGGATTAGGTAATATTATAATGTGGACAATGAAAAAAGTTCAGGATTAGGTAATATTATAATGTGGACAATGAAGAAAGTTCAGGATTAGGTAATATTATAATGTGGACATTGAAGGGAGTTCAAGATTAGGTAATATTATAATGTGGACAATGAAGAAAGTTCAGGATTAGGTAATATTATAATGTGGACAGTGAAGAGAGTTCAAGATTAGGTAATATAATAATGTGGACAATGAAGAAAGTTCAGCATTAGGTAATATTATAATGTGGACAATGAAGAAAGTTCAGGATTAGGTAATGTTATAATGTGAACAATGAAGAAAGTTCAGTATTAGGTAATATTATAATGTGAAGAAAGTTCAGGATTAGGTAATATTATAATATGGACAGTGAAGAGAGTTCAAGATTAGGTAATATTATAATGTGAACAATGAAGAAAGTTCAGGATTAGGTAATATTATAATGTGAAGAAAGTTCAGGATTAGGTAATATTATAATGTGGACAATGAAGAGAGTTCAGGATTAGGTAATATTATAATGTGGACAATGAAGCGAGTTCAGGATTAGGTAATATTATAATGTGGACAATGAAGAGAGTTCAGAATTAGGTAATATTATAATCTGGACAATGAAGAGAGTTCAGGATTAGATAATATTATAATGTGGACAATGAACAGAATTCAGGATAAGGTAATATTATAATGTGAAGAGAGTTCACGATTAGGTAATATTATAATGTGGACAATGAAGAGAGTTCAGGATTAGGTAATATTATAATGTGGACAATGAAGAGAGTTCAGAATTAGGTAATGTTATAATGTGAACAATGAAGAAAGTTCAGGATTAGGTAATATTATAATGTGAAGAGAGTTCAAGATTAGGTAATATTGTAATGTGGACAACTAAGAGAGTTCAGTATTAGGTATTATTATAATGTTGACAGTGAAGAAAGTTCATGATTCGGTAATATTATAATGTGGATAATGAAGAGAGTTCAGGATTAGGTAATATTATAATGTGGACAATGAAGAGAGTTCAGGATTAGGTAATATTATAATGTGGACAATGAAGAGAGTTCAGGATTAGGTAATATTATAATGTGGACAATGAAGAATGTTCAGGATTAGGTAATATTATAATATGGACAATGAAGAGAGTTCAGGATTAGATAATATTATAATGTGAAGAGAGTTCAGGATTAGGTAATATTAGAATGTGGTCAGTGAAGAGAGTTCAGGATTAGGTATTATTATAATGTGGACAGTGAGGAAAGTTCAGGATTAGGTAATATTATAATGTGGACAATGAAGAGAGTTGAGGATTAGGTAATATTATAATGTGGACAATGAAGAGAGTTCAGGATTAGGTAATATAATATTGTGGACAATGAAGAGAGTTCAGGATTAGGTAATATTATAATGTGGACAATGAACTGATTTCAGGATTACGTAATATTATAATGTGGACAATGAAGAAAGTTGAAGATTAGGTAATATTATAAAGTGGAGAATAAAGAAAGTTCAGGATTTGGTAGTATTATAATGTGGACAGTGAAGAAAGTTCAGGAATAGGTAATATTATAATGTGGACAATGAAGTGAGTTCAGGATTATGTAATATTATAATGAGGACAATGAAGAGAGTTCAAGATTAGGTAATATTATAGTGTGGACAGTGAAGAGAGTTCAAGATTAGGTAATATTATAATGTGGACAATGAAGAGAGTTCAGGATTAGTTAATATTATAATCTGGACAATGAAGAGAGTTCAGGATTAGGTAATATTATAATGTGGACAGTGAAGAAAGTTCAGGATTAGGTAATATTATAATGTGGACAGTGAAGAGAGTTCAAGATTAGGTAATATTATAATGTGGAAAATGAAGAGAGTTCAGGGTTAGGGAATATTATAATGTGAACAATGAAGAGAGTTCAGGGTTAGCTAATATTATAATGTGGAAAATGAAGAGAGTACATGTTTAGGTAATATTATAGTGTGGACAGTGAAGAGAGTTCAGGATTAGGTAATATTATAATGTGGGCAATGAAGAGAGTTCAGGATTAGGTAATATTATAATGTGGACAATGAAGAGAGTTCAGGGTTAGCTAATATTATAATGTGGAAAATGAAGAGAGTACATGTTTAGGTAATATTATAGTGTGGACAGTGAAGAGAGTTCAGGATTAGGTAATATTATAATGTGGACAATGAAGAGAGTTCAAGATTAGGTAATATTTTAATGTAGACAATGAAGAGAGTTCAGGATTAGGTAATATTATAATGTGGACAAGGAAGAGAGTTCCAGATTAGGTAATATTATAATGTGGACAAGGAAGAGAGTTCTGTATTAGGTAATATTATAGTGTGGACAGTGAAGAGAGTTCAGGAATAGGTAATATTATAATGTGGACAATGAAGAAAGTTCAGGATTAGGTAATATTATAATGTGGACAATGAAAAGAGTTCAAGATTATGTAATATTTTAATGTGGACAATGAAGAGAGTTCAGGATTAGGTAATATTATAATGTGAAGAGAGTACAGGATTAGGTAATATTATAATGTGGACAAGGAAGAGAGTTCAGTATTAGATGATATTATAGTGTGGACAGTGAAGAGAGTTCAAGATTAGGTAATATTATATTGTGGACAGTGAAGAGAGTTCAAGATTAGGTAATATTATAATGTGGACAATGAAAAAAGTTCAGGATTAGGTAATATTATAATGTGGACAGTGAAGAGAGTTCAAGATTAGGTAATATTATAATGTGGACAATGAAGAAAGTTCAGGATTAGGTAATATTATAATGTGGACAATGAAGAAAGTTCAGGATTAGGTAATATTATAATGTGGACAATGAAGAAAGTTCAGGATTAGGTAATATTATAATGTGGACAGTGAAGGGAGTTCAAGATTAGGTAATATTATAATGTGGACAATGAAGAAAGTTCAGGATTAGGTAATAATATAATGTGGACAGTGAAGAGAGTTCAAGATTAGGTAATATTATAATGTGGACAATGAAGAAAGTTCAGCATTAGGTAATATTATAATGTGGACAATGAAGAAATTTCAGGATTAGGTAATGTTCTAATGTGAACAATGAAGAAAGTTCAGGATTAGGTAATATTATAATATGGACAGTGAAGAGAGTTGAAGATTAGGTAATATTATAATGTGAACAATGAAGAAAGTTCAGGATTAGGTAATATTATAATGTGAAGAAAGTTCAGGATTAGGTAATATTATAATGTGGACAATGAAGAGAGTCCAGGATTAGGTAGTATTATAATGTGGACAATGAATAATGTTCAGGATTAGGTAATATCATAATATGGACAATGAAGAGAGTTCAGGATTAGATAATATTATAATGTGAAGAGAGTTCAGGATTAGGTAATATTAGAATGTGGTCAGTGAAGAGAGTTCAGGATTAGGTATTATTATAATGTGGACAGTGAGGAAAGTTCAGGATTAGGTAATATTATAATGTGGTTAATGAAGAGAGTTGTGGATTAGGTAATATTATAATGTGGACAATGAAGAGAGGTCAGGATTAGGTAATATTATATTGTGGACAATGAAGAGAGTTCAGGATTAGGTAATATTATAATGTGGACAATGAACTGATTTCAGGATTACGTAATATTATAATGTGGACAATGAAGAAAGTTGAAGATTATGTAATATTATAAAGTGGATAATAAAGAAAGTTCAGGATTTGGTAATATTATAATGTGGACAGTGAAGAAAGTTCTGGAATAGGTAATATTATAATGTGGACAATTAAGTGAGTTCAGGATTATGTAATATTATAATGAGGACAATGAAGAGAGTTCAAGATTAGGTAATATTATAGTGTGGACAGTGAAGAGAGTTCAAGATTAGGTAATATTATAATGTGGACAATGAAGAGAGTTCAGGATTAGTTAATATTATAATCTGGACAATGAAGAGAGTTCAGGATTAGGTAATATTATAATGTGGACACTGAAGAAAGTTCAGGATTAGGTAATAGTATAATGTGGACAGTGAAGAGAGTTCAAGATTAGGTAATATTATAATGTGGAAAATGAAGAGAGTTCAGGGTTAGGGAATATTATAATGTGAACAATGAAGAGAGTTCAGGGTTAGCTAATATTATAATGTGGAAAATGAAGAGAGTACATGTTTAGGTAATATTATAGTGTGGACAGTGAAGAGAGTTCAGGATTAGGTAATATTATAATGTGGGCAATGAAGAGAGTTCAGGATTAGGTAATATTATAATGTGGACAATGAAGAGAGTTCAGGGTTAGCTAATATTATAATGTGGAAAATGAAGAGAGTACATGTTTAGGTAATATTATAGTGTGGACAGTGAAGAGAGTTCACGATTAGGTAATATTATAATGTGGACAATGAAGAGAGTTCAAGATTAGGTAATATTTTAATGTAGACAATGAAGAGAGTTCAGGATTAGGTCATATTATAATGTGGACAAGGAAGAGAGTTCCAGATTAGGTAATATTATAATGTGGACAAGGAAGAGAGTTCTGTATTAGGTTCAGAGAGTTCAGTATTAGGTAATATTATAATGTGGACAAGGAAGAGAGTTCCAGATTAGGTAATATTATAATGTGGACAAGGAAGAGAGTTCTGTATTAGGTAATATTATAGTGTGGACAGTGAAGAGAGTTCAGGAATAGGTAATATTATAATGTGGACAATGAAGAAAGTTCAGGATTAGGTAATATTATAATGTGGACAATGAAGAGAGTTCAAGATTATGTAATATTTTAATGTGGACAATGAAGAGAGTTCAGGATTAGGTAATATTATAATGTGAAGAGAGTACAGGATTAGGTAATATTATAATGTGGACAAGGAAGAGAGTTCAGTATTAGATGATATTATAGTGTGGACAGTGAAGAGAGTTCAAGATTAGGTAATATTATATTGTGGACACTGAAGAGAGTTCAAGATTAGGTAATATTATAATGTGGACAATGAAAAAAGTTCAGGATTAGGTAATATTATAATGTGGACAATGAAGAAAGTTCAGGATTAGGTAATATTATAATGTGGACAGTGAAGAGAGTTCAAGATTAGGTAATATTATAATGTGGACAATGAAGAGAGTTCAGGATTAGGTAATATTATAATGTGGACAATGAAGAAAGTTCAGGATTAGGTAATATTATAATGTGGACAATGAAGAAAGTTCAGGGTTAGCTAATATTATAATGTGGAAAATGAAGAGAGTACATGTTTAGGTAATATTATAGTGTGGACAGTGAAGAGAGTTCAGGATTAGGTAATATTATAATGTGGGCAATGAAGAGAGTTCAGGATTAGGTAATATTATAATGTGGACAATGAAGAGAGTTCAGGGTTAGCTAATATTATAATGTGGAAAATGAAGAGAGTACATGTTTAGGTAATATTATAGTGTGGACAGTGAAGAGAGTTCACGATTAGGTAATATTATAATGTGGACAAGGAAGAGAGTTCCAGATTAGGTAATATTATAATATGGACAAGGAAGAGAGTTCTGTATTAGGCAATATTATAGTGTGGACAGTGAAGAGAGTTCAGGAATAGGTAATATTATAATGTGGACAATGAAGAAAGTTCAGGATTAGGTAATATTATAATGTGGACAATGAAGAGAGTTCAAGATTATGTAATATTTTAATGTGGACAATGAAGAGAGTTCAGGATTAGGTAATATTATAATGTGAAGAGAGTACAGGATTAGGTAATATTATAATGTGGACAAGGAAGAGAGTTCAGTATTAGATGATATTATAGTGTGGACAGTGAAGAGAGTTCAAGATTAGGTAATATTATATTGTGGACAGTGAAGAGAGTTCAAGATTAGGTAATATTATAATGTGGACAATGAAAAAAGTTCAGGATTAAGTAATATTATAATGTGGACAATGAAGAAAGTTCAGGATTAGGTAATATTTTAATGTGGACAGTGAAGAGAGTTCAAGATTAGGTAATATTATAATGTGGACAATGAAGAGAGTTCAGGATTAGGTAATATTATAATGTGGACAATGAAGAAAGTTCAGGATTAGGTAATATTATAATGTGGACAATGAAGAAAGTTCAGGATTAGGTAATATTATAATGTGGACAGTGAAGGGAGTTCAAGATTAGGTAATATTATAATGTGGACAATGAAGAAAGTTCAGGATTAGGTAATATTATAATGTGGACAGTGAAGAGAGTTCAAGATTAGGTAATATGATAATGTGGACAATGAAGAAAGTTCAGCATTAGGTAATATTATAATGTGAACAATGAAGAAAGTTCAGGATTAGGTAATATTATAATGTGTAGAAAGTTCAGGATTAGGTAATATTATAATATGGACAGTGAAGAGAGTTCAAGATTAGGTAATATTATAATGTGAACAATGAAGAAAGATCAGGATTAGGTAATATTATAATGTGAAGAAAGTTCAGGATTAGGTAATATTATAATGTGGACAATTAAGCGAGTTCAGGATTAGGTAATATTATAATGTGGACAATGAAGAGAGTTCAGAATTAGGTAATATTATAATGTGGACAATGAAGAGAGTTCAGGATTAGATAATATTATAATGTGGACAATGAACAGAATTCAGGATAAGGTAATATTATAATGTGAAGAGAGTTCAGGATTAGGTAATATTATAATGTGGACAATGAAGAGAGTTCAGGATTAGGTAATATTATAATGTGGACAATGAAGAGAGTTCAGGATTAGGTAATGTTATAATGTGAACAATGAAGAAAGTTCAGGATTAGGTAATATTATAATGTGAAGAGAGTTCAGGATTAGGTAATATTGTAATATGGACAATGAAGAGAGTTCAGGATTAGTTAATATTATAATGTGGACAATGAAGAGAGTTCAGGATTAGGTAATATTATAATGTGGACAATGAAGAGAGTTCAGTATTAGGTAATATTATAATGTGGACAATGAAGAGAGTTCAGGATTAGTTAATATTATAATGTGGACAATGAAGAGAGTTCAGGATTAGGTAATATTATAATGTGGACAGTGAAGAAAGTTGAGGATTAGGTAATATTATAATGTGGACAGTGAAGAGAGTTCAAGATTAGGTAATATTATAATGTGGAAAATGAAGAGAGTTCAGGGTTAGGTAATATTATAATGTGAACAATGAAGAGAGTTCAGGGTTAGCTAATATTATAATGTGGAAAATGAAGAGAGTACATGTTTAGGTAATATTATAGTGTGGACAGTGAAGAGAGTTCAGGATTAGGTAATATTATAATGTGGGCAATGAAGAGAGTTCAGGATTAGGTAATATTATAATGTGGACAATGAAGAGAGTTCAGGGTTAGCTAATATTATAATGTGGAAAATGAAGAGAGTACATGTTTAGGTAATATTATAGTGTGGACAGTGAAGAGAGTTCAGGATTAGGTAATATTATAATGTGGACAATGAAGAGAGTTCAGGATTAGGTAATATTATAATGTGGACAATGAAGAGAGTTCAGGATTAGGTAATATTATAAAGTGGATAATAAAGAAAGTTCAGGATTTGGTAATATTATAATATGGACAGTGAAGAAAGTTCAGGATTAGGTAATATTATAATGTGAAGAAAGTTCAGTATTAGGTAATATTATAATGTGGACAATGAAGAGAGTTCAGGATTAGGTAATATTATAATGTGGACAATGAAGCGAGTTCATTATTAGGTAATATTATAATGTGGACAACGAAGAGAGTTCAGAATTAGGTAATATTATAATGTGGACAATGAAGAGAGTTCAGGATTAGATAATATTATAATGTGGACAATGAAGAGAATTCACGATATGGTAATATTATATTGTGGACAATGAAGAGAGTTCAGGATTTGGTAATGTTATAATGTGAACAATGAAGAAAGTTCAGGATTAGGTAATATTATAATGTGAAGAGAGTTCAGGATTGGTTAATATTATAATGTGGACAAAGAAGAGAGTACATGATTAGGTAATATTAGAATGTGGTCAGTGTAGAGAGTTCAGGATTAGGTATTATTATAATTTGGACAGTGAGGAAAGTTCAGGATTAGGTAATATTATAATGTGGACAATGAAGAGAGTTGAGGATTAGGTAATATTATAATGTGGACAATGAAGAGAGTTCAGGATTAGGTAATATTTTATTGTGGACAATGAAGAGAGGTCTGGATTAGGTAATGTTATAATGTGGACAATGAACTGATTTCAGGATTACGTAATATTATAATGTGGACAATGAAGAAAGTTCAAGATTAGGTAATATTATAAAGTGGATAATAAAGAAAGTTCAGGATTTGGTAATATTAGAATGTGGACAGTGAAGAAAGTTCAGGAATAGCTAATATTATAATGTGGACAATGAAGTGAGTTCAGGATTATGTAATATTATAATGAGGACAATGAAGAGAGTTCAAGATTAGGTAATATTATAATATGGACAATGAAGAGAGTTCAGGATTAGATAATATTATAATGTGAAGAGAGTTCAGGATTAGGTAATATTAGAATGTGGTCAGTCAAGAGAGTTCAGGATTAGGTATTATTATAATGTGGACAGTGAGGAAAGTTCAGGATTAGGTAATATTATAATGTGGACAATGAAGAGAGTTGAGGATTAGGTAATATTATAATGTGGACAATGAAGAGAGTTCAGGATTAGGTAATATTATATTGTGGACAATGAAGAGAGTTCAGGATTAGGTAATATTATAATGTGGACAATGAACTGATTTCAGGATTACGTAATATTATAATGTGGACAATGAAGAAAGTTCAAGATTAGGTAATATTATAAAGTGGATAATAAAGAAAGTTCAGGATTTGGTAATATTATAATGTGGACAGTGAAGAAAGTTCAGGAATAGGTAATATTATAATGTGGACAATGAAGTGAGTTCAGGATTATGTAATATTATAATGAGGACAATGAAGAGAGTTCAAGATTAGGTAATATTATAGTGTGGACAGTGAAGAGAGTTCAAGATTAGGTAATATTATAATGTGGACAATGAAGGGAGTTCAGGATTAGTTAATATTATAATGTGGACAATGAAGAGAGTTCAGGATTAGGTAATATTATAATGTGGACAGTGAAGAAAGTTCAGGATTAGGTAATATTATAATGTGGACAGTGAAGAGAGTTCAAGATTAGGTAATATTATAATGTGGAAAATGAAGAGAGTTCAGGGTTAGGTAATATTATAATGTGAACAATGAAGAGAGTTCAGGGTTAGCTAATATTATAATGTGGAAAATGAAGATAGTACATGTTTAGGTAATATTATAGTGTGGACAGTGAAGAGAGTTCAGGATTAGGTAATATTATAATGTGGGCAATGAAGAGAGTTCAGGATTAGGTAATATTATAATGTGAACAATGAAGAGAGTTCAGGGTTAGCTAATATTATAATGTGGAAAATGTAGAGAGTACATGTTTAGGTAATATTATAGTGTGGACAGTGAAGAGAGTTCAGGATTAGGTAATATTATAATGTGGACAATGAAGAGAGTTCAGGATTAGGTAATATTATAATGTGGACAATGAAGAGAGTTCAGGATTAGGTAATATTATAAAGTGGATAATAAAGAAAGTTCAGGATTTGGTAATATTATAATATGGACAGTGAAGAAAGTTCAGGATTAGGTAATATTATAATGAGAAGAAACTTCAGGATTAGGTAATATTATAATGTGGACAATGAAGAAAGTTCAGGATTAGGTAATATTATAATGTGGACAATGAAGCGATTTCAGGATTAGGTAATATTATAATGTGGACAATGAACTGATTTCAGGATTATGTAATATTATAATGTGGACAATGAAGAAAGTTCAAGATTTGGTAATATTATCAAGTGGATAATAAAGAAAGTTCAGGATTTGGTAATATTATAATGTGGACAGTGAAGAAAGTTCAGGAATAGCTAATATTATAATGTGGACAATGAAGTGAGTTCAGGATTATGTAATATTATAATGTGGACAATGAAGAGAGTTCAAGATTAGGTAATATTATAGTGTGGACAGTGAAGAGAGTTCAAGATTAGGTAATATTATAATGTGGACAATGAAGGGAGTTCAGGATTAGTTAATATTATAATGTGGACAATGAAGAGAGTTCAGGATTAGGTAATATTATAATGTGGACAGTGAAGAAAGTTCAGGATTAGGTAATATTATAATGTGGACAGTAAAGAGAGTTCAAGATTAGGTAATATTATAATGTGGAAAATGAAGAGAGTTCAGGGTTAGGTAATATTATAATGTGGACAATGAAGGGAGTTCAGGATTAGTTAATATTATAATGTGGACAATGAAGAGAGTTCAGGATTAGGTAATATTATAATGTGGACAGTGAAGAAAGTTCAGGGTTATGTAATATTATAATGTGGACAGTAAAGAGAGTTCAGGATTAGGTAATATTATAATGTGGAAAATGAAGAGAGTTCAGGGTTAGGTAATATTATAATGTGAACAATGAAGAGAGTTCAGGGTTAGCTAATATTATAATGTGGAAAATGAAGAGAGTACATGTTTAGGTAATATTATAGTGTGGACAGTGAAGAGAGTTCAGGATTAGGTAATATTATAATGTGGGCAATGAAGAGAGTTCAGGATTAGGTAATATTATAATGTGGACAATGAAGAGAGTTCAGGGTTAGCTAATATTATAATGTGGAAAATGAAGAGAGTACATGTTTAGGTAATATTATAGTGTGGACAGTGAAGAGAGTTCAAGATTAGGTAATATTATAATGTGGACAATGAAGGGAGTTCAGGATTAGTTAATATTATAATGTGGACAATGAAGAGAGTTCAGGATTAGGTAATATTATAATGTGGACAGTGAAGAAAGTTCAGGATTAGGTAATATTATAATGTGGACAGTAAAGAGAGTTCAAGATTAAGTAATATTATAATGTGGAAAATGAAGAGAGTTCAGGGTTAGGTAATATTATAATGTGAACAATGAAGAGAGTTCAGGGTTAGCTAATATTATAATGTGGAAAATGAAGAGAGTACATGTTTAGGTAATATTATAGTGTGGACAGTGAAGAGAGTGCAGGATTAGGTAATATTATAATGTGGGCAATGAAGAGAGTTCAGGATTAGGTAATATTATAATGTGGACAATGAAGAGAGTTCAGGGTTAGCTAATATTATAATGTGGAAAATGAAGAGAGTACATGTTTAGGTAATATTATAGTGTGGACAGTGAAGAGAGTTCAGGATTAGGTAATATTATAATGTGGACAATGAAGAGAGTTCAGGATTAGGTAATATTATAATGTGGACAATGAAGAGAGTTCAGGATTAGGTAATATTATAAAGTGGATAATAAAGAAAGTTCAGGATTTGGTAATATTATAATATGGACAGTGAAGAAAGTTCAGGATTAGGTAATATTATAATGTGAAGAAAGTTCAGGATTAGGTAATATTATAATGTGGACAATGAAGCGAGTTCAGGATTAGGTAATATTATAATGTGGACAACGAAGAGAGTTCAGAATTAGGTAATATTATAATGTGGACAATGAAGAGAGTTCAGGATTAGGTAATATTATAATGTGGACAACGAAGAGAGTTCCTGATTAGGTAATATTATAATGTGGACAATGAAGAGAGTTCAGGATTAGGTAATATTATAATGTGGACAATGAAGAGAGTTCAGGATTAGGTAATATTATAATGTGGACAATGAAGAGAGTTCCTGATTAGGTAATATTATATTGTGGACAATGAAGAGAGTTCAGGATTTGGTAATGTTATAATGTGAACAATGAAGAAAGTTCAGGATTAGGTAATATTATAATGTGAAGAGAGTTCAGGATTGGTTAATATTATAATGTGGACAAAGAAGAGAGTACATGATTAGGTAATATTAGAATGTGGTCAGTGTAGAGAGTTCAGGATTAGGTATTATTATAATTTGGACAGTGAGGAAAGTTCAGGATTAGGTAATATTATAATGTGGACAATGAAGAGAGTTGAGGATTAGGTAATATTATAATGTGGACAATGAAGAGAGTTCAGGATTAGGTAATATTATATTGTGGACAATGAAGAGAGGTCTGGATTAGGTAATGTTATAATGTGGACAATGAACTGATTTCAGGATTACGTAATATTATAATGTGGACAATGAAGAAAGTTCAAGATTAGGTAATATTATAAAGTGGATAATAAAGAAAGTTCAGGATTTGGTAATATTAGAATGTGGACAGTGAAGAAAGTTCAGGAATAGGTAATATTATAATGTGGACAATGAAGTGAGTTCAGGATTATGTAATATTATAATGAGGACAATGAAGAGAGTTCAAGATTAGGTAATATTATAGTGTGGACAGTGAAGAGAGTTCAAGATTAGGTAATATTATAATGTGGACAATGAAGAGAGTTCAGGATTAGGTAATATTATAATGTGGACAATGAAGAGAGTTCCGGATTAGGTAATATTATAATGTGGACAGTGACGAAAGTTCAGGATTAGGTAATATTATAATGTTGACAGTGAAGAGAGTTCAAGATTAGGTAATATTATAATGTGGACAATGAAGAGAGTTCAGGGTTAGGTAATATTATAATGTGAACAATGAAGAGAGTTCAGGGTTAGCTAATATTATAATGTGGAAAATGAAGAGAATACATGTTTAGGTAATATTATAGTGTGGACAGTGAAGAGAGTTCAGGATTAGGTAATATTATAATGTGGACAATGAAGAGAGTTCAGGATTAGGTAATATTATCATGTGGACAATGATGAGAATTCAGGATTAGGTAATATTATAATGTGGACAATGAAGAGAGTTCAGGATTAGGTAATATTATAGAGTGGATGATAAAGAAAGTTCAGGATTTGGTAATATTATAATGTTTACAGTGAAGAAAGTTCAGGATTAGGTAATATTATAATGTGGACATTGAAGTGAGTTCAGGATTATGTAATATTATAATGGGGACAATGAAGAGAGTTCAGGATTAGGTAATATTATAGTGTGGACAGTGAAGAGAGTTCAAGATTAGGTAATATTATAATCTGGACAATGAAGAGAGTTCAGGATTAGGTAATATTATAATGTGGATAACAAAGAGAGTTCAGGATTAGGTAATATTATAATGTGGACAATGAAGCGAGTTCAGGATTAAGTAGTATTATAATCTGGACAGTGAAGAAAGTTCAGGATTAGGTAATATTATAATATGGACAATGAAGAGAGTTATGGATTAGGTAATATTTCAATGTGGACAATGAAGAAAGTACAGGATTAGGTAATATTATAATGTGGACAACGAAGAGAGTTCCGGATTAGATAATATTATAATGTGGACAATGAAGAGAGTTCAGGATTTGGTAATATTATAATGTGAAGAGAGTTCAGGATTAGGTAATATTATAATGTGAAGAGAGTTCAGGATGAGGTAATATTATAATGTGGACAATGAAGCGAGTTCAGGATTAAGTAATGTTATAATGTGGACAGTGAAGAAAGTTCAGGATTAGGTAATATTATAATGTGGACAATGAAGAGAGTTCAAGATTAGGTAATATTTCAATGTGGAAAATTTATTGATTTCAGGATTATGTAATATTATAATGTGGACAATGAAGAGAGTTCAAGATTAGGTAATATTTTAAGGTGGACAATGAAGAGAGTTCAGGATTAGGTAATATTATAATGTGGACAATGAAGAAAGTTCAGGATTATGTAATATTATAATGTGGACAATGAAGAGAGTTGAGGATTAGGTAATATTATAATGTGGACAATGAAGAGAGTTCAGGATTAGGTAATATTATATTGTGGACAATGAAGAGAGTTCAGGATTAGGTAATATTATAATGTGGACAATGAACTGATTTCAGGATTACGTAATATTATAATGTGGACAATGAAGAAAGTTCAAGATTAGGTAATATTATAAAGTGGATAATAAAGAAAGTTCAGGATTTGGTAATATTATAATGTGGACAGTGAAGAAAGTTCAGGATTATGTAATATTATAATGTGGACAATGAAGAGAGTTCAGGATTATGTAATATTATAATGAGGACAATGAAGAGAGTTCAGGATTAGTTAATATTATAATCTGGACAATGAAGAGAGTTCAGGATTAGGTAATATTATAATGTGGACAGTGAAGAAAGTTCAGGATTAGGTAATATTATAATGTGGACAGTGAAGAGAGTTCAAGATTAGGTAATATTATAATGTGGAAAATGAAGAGAGTTCAGGGTTAGGGAATATTATAATGTGAACAATGAAGAGAGTTCATTGTTAGCTAATATTATAATGTGGAAAATGAAGAGAGTACATGTTTAGGTAATATTATAGTGTGGACAGTGAAGAGAGTTCAGGATTAGGTAATATTATAATGTGGGCAATGAAGAGAGTTCAGGATTAGGTAATATTATAATGTGGACAATGAAGAGAGTTCAGGGTTAGCTAATATTATAATGTGGAAAATGAAGAGAGTACATGTTTAGGTAATATTATAGTGTGGACAGTGAAGAGAGTTCAGGATTAGGTAATATTATAATGTGGACAATGAAGAGAGTTCAAGATTAGGTATAATTTTAATGTAGACAATGAAGAGAGTTCAGGATTAGGTAATATTATAATGTGGACAAGGAAGAGAGTTCCAGATTAGGTAATATTATAATGTGGACAAGGAAGAGAGTTCTGTATTAGGTAATATTATAGTGTGGACAGTGAAGAGAGTTCAAGATTAGGTAATATTATATTGTGGACAGTGAAGAGAGTTCAAGATTAGGTAATATTATAATGTGGACAATGAAGAAAGTTCAGGATTAGGTAATATTATAATGTGGACAATGAAGAGAGTTCAAGATTATGTAATATTTTAATGTGGACAATGAAGAGAGTTCAGGATTAGGTAATATTATAATGTGAAGATAGTACAGGATTAGGTAATATTATAATGTGGACAAGGAAGCGAGTTCAGTATTAGATGATATTATAGTGTGGACAGTGAAGAGAGTTCAAGATTAGGTAATATTATATTGTGGAAAGTGAAGAGAGTTCAAGATTAGGTAATATTATAATGTGGACAATGAAAAAAGTTCAGGATTAGGTAATATTATAATGTGGACAATGAAGAAAGTTCAGGATTAGGTAATATTATAATGTGGACAGTGAAGAGAGTTCAAGATTAGGTAATATTATAATGTGGACAATGAAGAAAGTTCAGGATTAGGTAATATTATAATGTGGACAATGAAAAAAGTTCAGGATTAGGTAATATTATAATGTGGACAATGAAGAAAGTTCAGGATTAGGTAATATTATAATGTGGACAGTGAAGGGAGTTCAAGATTAGGTAATACTATAATGTGGACAATGAAGAAAGTTCAGGATTAGGTAATATTATAATGTGGACAGTGAAGAGAGTTCAAGATTAGGTAATATTATAATGTGGACAATGAAGAAAGTTCAGCATTAGGTAATATTATAATGTGGACAATGAAGAAAGTTCAGGATTAGGTAATGTTCTAATGTGAACAATGAAGAAAGTTCAGGATTAGGTAATATTATAATGTGAAGAAAGTTCAGGATTAGGTAATATTATAATATGGACAGTGAAGAGAGTTCAAGATTAGGTAATATTATAATGTGAACAATTAAGAAAGTTCAGGATTAGGTAATATTATAATGTGGACAAAGAAGCGAGTTCAGGATTAGGTAATATTATAATGTGGACAATGAAGAGAGTTCAGAATTAGGTAATATTATAATGTGGACAATGAAGAGAGTTCAGGATTAGATAATATTATAATGTGGACAATGAAGAGAGTTCAGGATTAGATAATATTATAATGTGGACAATGAACAGAATTCAGGATAAGGTAATATTATAATGTGAAGAGAGTTCAGGATTAGGTAATATTATAATGTGGACAATGAAGAGAGTTCTGGATTAGGTAATGTTATAATGTGAACAATGAAGAAAGTTCAGGATTAGGTAATATTATAATGTGAAGAGAGTTCAGGATTAGGTAATATTGTAATGTGGACAACTAAGAGAGTTCAGTATTAGATATTATTATAATGTTGACAGTGAAGAAAGTTCAGGATTCGGTAATATTATAATGTGGATAATGAAGAGAGTTCAGGATTAGGTAATATTATAATGTGGACAATGAAGAGAGTTCAGGATTAGGTAATATTATAATGTGGACAATGAAGAGAGTTCAGGATTAGGTAATGTTATAATGTGAACAATGAAGAAAGTTGAGGATTAGGTAATATTATAATGTGAAGAGAGTTCAGGATTAGGTAATATTGTAATGTGGACAACTAAGAGAGTTCAGTATTAGGTATTATTATAATGTTGACAGTGAAGAAAGTTCAGGATTCGGTAATATTATAATGTGGATAATGAAGAGAGTTCAGGATTAGGTAATATTATAATGTGGACAATGAAGAGAGTTCAGGATTAGGTAATATTATAATGTGGACAATGAAGAGAGTTCAGGATTAGGTAATATTATAATGTGGACAATGAAGAATGTTCAGGATTAGGTAATATTATAATATGGACAACGAAGAGAGTTCAGGATTAGATAATATTATAATGTGAAGAGAGTTCAGGATTAGGTAATATTAGAATGTGGTCAGTCAAGAGAGTTCAGGATTAGGTATTATTATAATGTGAACAGTGAGGAAAGTTCAGGATTAGGTAATATTATAATGTGGACAATGAAGAGAGTTGAGGATTAGGTAATATTATAATGTGGACAATGAAGAGAGTTCAGGATTAGGTAATATTATATTGTGGACAATGAAGAGAGTTCAGGATTAGGTAATATTATAATGTGGACAATGAACTGATTTCAGGATTATGTAATATTATAATGTGGACAATGAAGAAAGTTCAAGATTAGGTAATATTATAAAGTGTATAATAAAGAAAGTTCAGGATTTGGTAATATTATAATGTGGACAGTGAAGAAAGTTCAGGAATAGGTAATATTATAATGTGGACAATGAAGTGAGTTCAGGATTATGTAATATTATAATGAGGACAATGAAGAGAGTTCAAGATTAGGTAATATTATAGTGTGGACAGTGAAGAGAGTTCAAGATTAGGTAATATTATAATGTGGACAATGAAGGGAGTTCAGGATTAGTTAATATTATAATGTGGACAATGAAGAGAGTTCAGGATTAGGTAATATTATAATGTGGACAGTGAAGAAAGTTCAGGATTAGGTAATATTATAATGTGGACAGTGAAGAGAGTTCAAGATTAGGTAATATTATAATGTGGAAAATGAAGAGAGTTCAGGGTTAGGTAATATTATAATGTGAACAATGAAGAGAGTTCAGGGTTAGCTAATATTATAATGTGGAAAATGAAGAGAGTACATGTTTAGGTAATATTATAGTGTGGACAGTGAAGAGAGTTCAGGATTAGGTAATATTATAATGTGGGCAATGAAGAGAGTTCAGGATTAGGTAATATTATAATGTGAACAATGAAGAGAGTTCAGGGTTAGCTAATATTATAATGTGGAAAATGAAGAGAGTACATGTTTAGATAATATTATAGTGTGGACAGTGAAGAGAGTTCAGGATTAGGTAATATTATAATGTGGACAATGAAGAGAGTTCAGGATTAGTTAATATTATAATGTGGACAATGAAGAGAGTTCAGGATTAGGTAATATTATAAAGTGGATAATAAAGAAAGTTCAGGATTTGGTAATATTATAATATGGACAGTGAAGAAAGTTCAGGATTAGGTAATATTATAATGTGAAGAAAGTTCAGGATTAGGTAATATTATAATGTGGACAATGAAGAGAGTTCAGGATTAGGTAATATTATAATGTGGACAATGAAGCGAGTTCAGGATTAGGTAATATTATAATGTGGACAACGAAGAGAGTTCAGAATTAGGTAATATTATAATGTGGACAATGAAGAGAGTTCAGGATTAGGTAATATTATAATGTGGACAACGAAGAGAGTTCCTGATTAGGTAATATTATAATGTGGACAATGAAGAGAGTTCAGGATTAGGTAATATTATAATGTGGACAATGAAGAGAGTTCAGGATTAGGTAATATTATAATGTGGACAATGAAGAGAGTTCCTGATTAGGTAATATTATAATGTGTACAATGAAGAGAGTTCAGGATTAGGTAATATTATAATGTGGACAATGAAGAGGGTTCAAGATTAGGTACAATTTTAATGTGGACAATGAAGAGAATTCAGGATTAAGTAATATTATAATGTGAAGAGAGTACAGGATTAGGTAATAGTATAATGTGGAGAAGGAAGAGAGTTCAATATTAGGTTATATTATAGTGTGGACAGTGAAGAGATTTCAAGATTAGATAATATTATATTGTGGACAGTGAAGGGAGTTCAAGATTAGGTAATATTATAATGTGGACAGTGAAGAGAGTTCAAGATTAGGTAATATTATAATGTGGACAATGAAGAAAATTCAGTATTAGGTAATATTATAATGTGGACAATGAAGAGAGTTCAAGATTAGATAATATTATAGTGTGGACAATGAAGAAAGTTCAGTATTAGTTAATATTATAATGTGGACAATGAAGAAAGTTCAGGATTAGGTAATATTATAATGTGGACAGTCAAGAAAGTTCAGGATTAGGTAATATTATAATGTGGGCAGTGAAGAGAGTTCAAGATTAGGTAATATTATAATGTGGACAATGAAGAGAGTTCTGGATTAGGTAATATTATAATGTGGACAATGAAGAAAGTTCAGTATTAGGTAATATTATAATGTGGACAATGAAGAGAGTTCAGGATTAGGTAATATTATAATGTGGACAATGAAGAGAGTTCAGGATTAGGTAATATTATAATATGGACAATGAAGAGAGTTCAGGATTAGGTAATATTATAATGTGGACAACAAAGAGAGTTCCAGATTAGGTAATATTATAATGTGGACAATGAAGAGAGTTCCGGATTAGGTAATATTATAA
The DNA here is from genome assembly GCA_030141615.1 of Unio pictorum. NCBI lineage: Eukaryota > Metazoa > Mollusca > Bivalvia > Unionida > Unionidae > Unio > Unio pictorum. The sequence goes on along the minus strand of JARLTB010000007.1, from coordinate 6,040,057 downwards.
TGTGGACAATGAAGAGAGTTCCGGATTAGGTAATATTATAATGTGGACAACGAAGATAGTTCCGTATTAGGTAATATTATAATGTGGACAATGAAGAGAGTTCACGATTATGTAATATTATAATGTGGACAATGAAGAGAGTTCAAGATTAGGTAAAATTTTAATGTGGACAATGAAGAGAGGTCAGGATTAGGTAATATTATAATGTGAAGAGAGTACAGGATTAGGTAATATTATAATGTGGACAAGGAAGAGAGTTCAGTATTAGATAATAATATAGTGTGGACAGTGAAGAGAGTTCAAGATTAGATAATATTATATTGTGGACAGTGAAGGGAGTTCAAGATTAGGTAATATTATAATGTGGACAGTGAACAGAGTTCAAGATTAGGTAATATTATAATGTGGACAATGAAGAAAATTCAGGATTAGGTAATATTATAATGTGGACAATGAAGAGAGTTCAAGATTTCATAATATTATAATGTGGACAATGAAGAAAGTTCAGTATTAGGTAATATTATAATGTGGACAATGAAGAAAGTTCAGGATGAGGTAATATTATAATGTGAACAGTAAAGAAAGTTCAGGATTAGGTAATATTATAATGTGGACAGTCAAGAAAGTTCAGGATTAGGTAATATTATAATGTGGGCAGTGAAGAGAGTTCAAGATTAGGTAATATTATAATGTGGACAATGAAGGGAGTTCAGGATTAGTTAATATTATAATGTGGACAATGAAGAGAGTTCAGGATTAGGTAATATTATAATGTCGACAACGAAGAGAGTTCCTGATTAGGTAATATTATAATGTGGACAATGAAGAGAGTTCAGGATTAGGTAATATTATAATGTTGACAATGAAGAGAGTTCAGGATTAGGTAATATTATAATGTGGACAATGAAGAGAGTTCCTGATTAGGTAATATTATAATGTGGACAATGAAGAGAGTTCAGGATTAGGTAATATTATAATGTGGACAATGAAGAGGGTTCAAGATTAGGTACAATTTTAATGTGGACAATGAAGAGAATTCAGGATTAAGTAATATTATAATGTGAAGAGAGTACAGGATTAGGTAATAGTATAATGTGGAGAAGGAAGAGAGTTCAATATTAGGTTATATTATAGTGTGGACAGTGAAGAGATTTCAAGATTAGATAATATTATATTGTGGACAGTGAAGGGAGTTCAAGATTAGGTAATATTATAATGTGGACAGTGAAGAGAGTTCAAGATTAGGTAATATTATAATGTGGACAATGAAGAAAATTCAGTATTAGGTAATATTATAATGTGGACAATGAAGAGAGTTCAAGATTAGATAATATTATAGTGTGGACAATGAAGAAAGTTCAGTATTAGGTAATATTATAATGTGGACAATGAATAAAGTTCAGGATTAGGTAATATTATAATGTGGACAGTCAAGAAAGTTCAGGATTAGGTAATATTATAATGTGGGCAGTGAAGAGAGTTCAAGATTAGGTAATATTATAATGTGGACAATGAAGAGAGTTCTGGATTAGGTAATATTATAATGTGGACAATGAAGAAAGTTCAGGATTAGGTAATATTATAATGTGGACAATGAAGAGAGTTCAGGATTAGGTAATATTATAATGTGGACAATGAAGAGAGTTCAGGATTAGGTAATATTATAATATGGACAATGAAGAGAGTTCAGGATTAGGTAATATTATAATGTGGACAACAAAGAGAGTTCCGGATTAGGTAATATTATAATGTGGACAATGAAGAGAGTTCCGGATTAGGTAATATTATAATGTGGACAATGAAGAGAGTTCCGGATTAGGTAATATTATAATGTGGACAACGAAGATAGTTCCGTATTAGGTAATATTATAATGTGGACAATGAAGAGAGTTCACGATTATGTAATATTATAATGTGGACAATGAAGAGAGTTCAAGATTAGGTAAAATTTTAATGTGGACAATGAAGAGAGGTCAGGATTAGGTAATATTATAATGTGAAGAGAGTACAGGATTAGGTAATATTATAATGTGGACAAGGAAGAGAGTTCAGTATTAGGTAATAATATAGTGTGGACAGTGAAGAGAGTTCAAGATTAGATAATATTATATTGTGGACAGTGAAGGGAGTTCAAGATTAAGTAATATTATAATGTGGACAGTGAAGAGAGTTCAAGATTAGGTAATATTATAATGTGGACAATGAAGAAAATTCAGGATTAGGTAATATTATAATGTGGACAATGAAGAGAGTTCAAGATTTCATAATATTATAATGTGGACAATGAAGAAAGTTCAGTATTAGGTAATATTATAATGTGGACAATGAAGAAAGTTCAGGATGAGGTAATATTATAATGTGAACAGTAAAGAAAGTTCAGGATTAGGTAATATTATAATGTGGACCGTCAAGAAAGTTCAGGATTAGGTAATATTATAATGTGGGCAGTGAAGAGAGTTCAAGATTAGGTAATATTATAATGTGGACAATGAAGAAAGTTCAGGATTAGGTAATATTATAATGTGGACAATGAAGAGAGTTCAGAATTAGGTAATATTATAATGTGGACAATGAAGAGAGTTCAGGATTAGGTAATTTTATGACGTGGACAATGAAGAGAGTTCAGGATTAGGTAATATTATAATGTGGACAATGAAGAGAGTTCAGGATTAGGTAATATTATAATGTGGACAACGAAGAGAGTTCCGGATTAGGTAATATTATAATGTTTACAATGAAGAGAGTTCAGGATTAGGTAATATTATAATGTGGGCAATGAAGAAAGTTAAGGATTAGCTAATATTATAATGTGGACAATGAAGAGAGTTCAGGATTAGGTAAAATTTTAATGTGGACAATTAAGAGAGTTCAGGATTAGGTAATATTATAATGTGAAGAGAGTACAGGATTAACTAATATTATAATTAGGACAAGGAAAAGAGTTCAGTATTAGGTAATATTATAGTGTGGACAGTGAAGATAGTTCAAGATTAGGTAATATTATATTGTGGACAGTGAAGAGAGTTCAAAATTAGGTAATATTATAATGTGGACAGTGAAGATAGTTCAAGATTAGGTAATATTATAATGTGGACAATGAAGAAAATTCAGGATTAGATAATATTATAATTTGGACAATGAAGAGAGTTCAGGATTAGGTAATATTATAATGTGGACAATGAAGAGAGTTCAGAATTAGGTAATATTATAATGTGGACAATGAAGAAAGTTCAGGATTAGGTAATATTATAATGTGAAGAGAGTTCAGGATTAGGTACTATTATAATGTGGACAATGAAGAGAGTTGAGGATTAGGTAATATTATAATGTGGACAATGAAGAGAGTTTCAGATTAGGTAATATTATAATGTGGACAATGAAGAGAGTTCAGGATTAGGTAATATTATAATGTGGACAGTGAAGAAAGTTCAGGATTAGGTAATATTATAATGTGAACAATGAATAGAGTTCAGGATTAGGTAATATTTTAATGTGGACAATGAAGAGAGTTCAAGATTAGGTAATATTATAATGTGGACAACGAAGAGAGTTCCGGATTAGGTAATATTATAATGTGGACAATGAAGAGAGTTCAGGATTAGGTAATATTATAATGTGGACAATGAAGAAAGTTCAGGATTAGGTAATATTATAATGTAGACAATAAAGAGAGTTCAAGATTAGGTACAATTTTAATGTGGACAATGAAGAGAGTTCAGGATTAGGTAATATTATAATGTGAAGAGAGTACAGGATTAGGTAATATTATAATGTGGACAAGGAAGAGAGTTCAGTATTAGGTAATATTATAGTGTGGACAGTGAAGAGAGTTCAAGATTAGATAATATTATATTGTGGACAGTGAAGGGAGTTCAAGATTAGGTAATATTATAATGTGGACAGTGAAGAGAGTTCAAGATTAGGTAATATTATAATGTGGACGATGAAGAAAATTCAGGATTAGGTAATATTATAATGTGGACAATGAAGAGAGTTCAAGATTAGATAATATTATAATGTGGACAATGAAGAAAGTTCAGTATTAGGTAATATTATAATGTGGACAATGAAGAAAGTTCCGGATTAGGGAATATTATAATGTGGACAGTGAAGAAAGTTCAGGATTAGGTAATATTATAATGTGGACAGTCAAGAAAGTTCAGGATTAGGTAATATTATAATGTGGGCAGTGAAGAGAGTTCAAGATTAGGTAATATTATAATGTGGACAATGAAGAAAGTTCAGGATTAGGTAATATTATAATGTGGACAATGAAGAGAGTTCAGGATTAGGTAATATTATAATGTGGACAATGAAGAGAGTTCATGATTAGGTAATATTATAATGTGGACAATGAAGAGAGTTCAGGATTAGGTAATATTATAATGTGGACAATGAAGAAAGTTGAGGATTAGGTAATATTATAATGTGGACAATAAAGAGAGTTCAAGATTAGGTACAATTTTAATGTGGACAATGAAGAGAGTTCAGGATTATGTAATATTATAATGTGAAGAGAGTACAGGATTAGGAAATATTATAATGTGGACAAGGAAGAGAGTTCAGTATTAGGTAATATTATAGTGTGGACAGTGAAGAGAGTACATGTTTAGGTAATATTATAGTGTGGACAGTGAAGGGAGTTCAAGACTAGGTAATATTATAATGTGGACAGTGAAGAGAGTTGAAGATTAGGTAATATTATAGTGTGGACAGTGAAGAGAGTACATGTTTAGGTAATATTATAATGTGGACAGTGAAGGGAGTTCAAGACTAGGTTATATTATAATGTGGACAATGAAGAAAATTCAGGATTAGGTAATATTATAATGTGGAAAATGAAGAGAATTCAAAATTAGATAATATTATAATGTGGACAATGTAGAAAGTTCAGTATTAGGTAATAATATAATGTGGACAATGAAGAAAGTTCCGGGTGAGGGAATATTATAATGTGGACAGTGAAGAAAGTTCAGGATTATGTAATATTATAATGTGGACAGTCAAGAAAGTTCAGGATTAGGTAATATTATAATGTGGATAATAAAGAAAGTTCAGGATTTGGTAATATTATAATGTGGACAGTGAAGAAAGTTCAGGAATAGGTAATATTATAATGTGGACAATGAAGTGAGTTCAGGATTATGTAATATTATAATGAGGACAATGAAGAGAGTTCAAGATTAGGTAATATTATAGTGTGGACAGTGAAGAGAGTTCAAGATTAGGTAATATTATAATGTGGACAATGAAGGGAGTTCAGGATTAGTTAATATTATAATGTGGACAATGAAGAGAGTTCAGGATTAGGTAATATTATAATGTGGACAGTGAAGAAAGTTCAGGATTAGGTAATATTATAATGTGGACAGTGAAGAGAGTTCAAGATTAGGTAATATTATAATGTGGAAAATGAATAGAGTTCAGGGTTAGGTAATATTATAATGTGAACAATGAAGAGAGTTCAGGGTTAGCTAATATTATAATGTGGAAAATGAAGAGAGTACATGTTTAGGTAATATTATAGTGTGGACAGTGAAGAGAGTTCAGGATTAGGTAATATTATAATGTGGGCAATGAAGAGAGTTCAGGATTAGGTAATATTATAATGTGAACAATGAAGAGAGTTCAGGGTTAGCTAATATTATAATGTGGAAAATGAAGAGAGTACATGTTTAGGTAATATTATAGTGTGGACAGTGAAGAGAGTTCAGGATTAGGTAATATTATAATGTGGACAATGAAGAGAGTTCAGGATTAGGTAATATTATAATGTGGACAATGAAGAGAGTTCAGGATTAGGTAATATTATAAAGTGGATAATAAAGAAAGTTCAGGATTTGGTAATATTATAATATGGACAGTGAAGAAAGTTCAGGATTAGGTAATATTATAATGAGAAGAAAGTTCAGGATTAGGTAATATTATAATGTGGACAATGAAGAGAGTTCAGGATTAGGTAATATTATAATGTGGACAATGAAGCGATTTCAGGATTAGGTAATATTATAATGTGGACAATGAACTGATTTCAGGATTATGTAATATTATAATGTGGACAATGAAGAAAGTTCAAGATTTGGTAATATTATAAAGTGGATAATAAAGAAAGTTCAGGATTTGGTAATATTATAATGTGGACAGTGAAGAAAGTTCAGGAATAGCTAATATTATAATGTGGACAATGAAGTGAGTTCAGGATTATGTAATATTATAATGAGGACAATGAAGAGAGTTCAAGATTAGGTAATATTATAGTGTGGACAGTGAAGAGAGTTCAAGATTAGGTAATATTATAATGTGGACAATGAAGGGAGTTCAGGATTAGTTAATATTATAATGTGGACAATGAAGAGAGTTCAGGATTAGGTAATATTATAATGTGGACAGTGAAGAAAGTTCAGGATTAGGTAATATTATAATGTGGACAGTAAAGAGAGTTCAAGATTAGGTAATATTATAATGTGGAAAATGAAGAGAGTTCAGGGTTAGGTAATATTATAATGTGAACAATGAAGAGAGTTCAGGGTTAGCTAATATTATAATGTGGAAAATGAAGAGAGTACATGTTTAGGTAATATTATAGTGTGGACAGTGAAGAGAGTTCAGGATTAGGTAATATTATAATGTGGGCAATGAAGAGAGTTCAGGATTAGGTAATATTATAATGTGGACAATGAAGAGAGTTCAGGGTTAGCTAATATTATAATGTGGAAAATGAAGAGAGTACATGTTTAGGTAATATTATAGTGTGGACAGTGAAGAGAGTTCAAGATTAGGTAATATTATAATGTGGACAATGAAGGGAGTTCAGGATTAGTTAATATTATAATGTGGACAATGAATAGAGTTCAGGATTAGGTAATATTATAATGTGGACAGTGAAGAAAGTTCAGGATTAGGTAATATTATAATGTGGACAGTAAAGAGAGTTCAAGATTAAGTAATATTATAATGTGGAAAATGAAGAGAGTTCAGGGTTAGGTAATATTATAATGTGAACAATGAAGAGAGTTCAGGGTTAGCTAATATTATAATGTGGAAAATGAAGAGAGTACATGTTTAGGTAATATTATAGTGTGGACAGTGAAGAGAGTTCAGGATTAGGTAATATTATAATGTGGGCAATGAAGAGAGTTCAGGATTAGGTAATATTATAATGTGGACAATGAAGAGAGTTCAGGATTAGGTAATATTATAATGTGGACAATAAAGAGAGTTCAAGATTAGGTACAATTTTAATGTGGACAATGAAGAGAGTTCAGGATTATGTAATATTATAATGTGAAGAGAGTACAGGATTAGGAAATATTATAATGTGGACAAGGAAGAGAGTTCAGTATTAGGTAATATTATAGTGTGGACAGTGAAGAGAGTACATGTTTAGGTAATATTATAGTGTGGACAGTGAAGGGAGTTCAAGACTAGGTAATATTATAATGTGGACAGTGAAGAGAGTTGAAGATTAGGTAATATTATAATGTGGACAATGAAGGGAGTTCAGGATTAGTTAATATTATAATGTGGACAATGAAGAGAGTTCAGGATTAGGTAATATTATAATGTGGACAGTGAAGAAAGTTCAGGATTAGGTAATATTATAATGTGGACAGTGAAGAGAGTTCAAGATTAGGTAATATTATAATGTGGACAATGAAGGGAGTTCAGGATTAGTTAATATTATAATGTGGACAATGAAGAGAGTTCAGGATTAGGTAATATTATAATGTGGACAGTGAAGAAAGTTCAGGATTAGGTAATATTATAATGTGGACAGTGAAGAGAGTTCAAGATTAGGTAATATTATAATGTGGAAAATGAAGAGAGTTCAGGGTTAGGTAATATTATAATGTGAACAATGAAGAGAGTTCAGGGTTAGCTAATATTATAATGTGGAAAATGAAGAGAGTACATGTTTAGGTAATATTATAGTGTGGACAGTGAAGAGAGTTCAGGATTAGGTAATATTATAATGTGGGCAATGAAGAGAGTTCAGGATTAGGTAATATTATAATGTGAACAATGAAGAGAGTTCAGGGTTAGCTAATATTATAATGTGGAAAATGAAGAGAGTACATGTTTAGGTAATATTATAGTGTGGACAGTGAAGAGAGTTCAGGATTAGGTAATATTATAATGTGGACAATGAAGAGAGTTCAGGATTAGGTAATATTATAATGTGGACAATGAAGAGAGTTCAGGATTAGGTAATATTATAAAGTGGATAATAAAGAAAGTTCAGGATTTGGTAATATTATAATATGGACAGTGAAGAAAGTTCAGGATTAGGTAATATTATAATGAGAAGAAAGTTCAGGATTAGGTAATATTATAATGTGGACAATGAAGAGAGTTCAGGATTAGGTAATATTATAATGTGGACAATGAAGCGATTTCAGGATTAGGTAATATTATAATGTGGACAATGAACTGATTTCAGGATTATGTAATATTATAATGTGGACAATGAAGAAAGTTCAAGATTTGGTAATATTATAAAGTGGATAATAAAGAAAGTTCAGGATTTGGTAATATTATAATGTGGACAGTGAAGAAAGTTCAGGAATAGCTAATATTATAATGTGGACAATGAAGTGAGTTCAGGATTATGTAATATTATAATGAGGACAATGAAGAGAGTTCAAGATTAGGTAATATTATAGTGTGGACAGTGAAGAGAGTTCAAGATTAGGTAATATTATAATGTGGACAATGAAGGGAGTTCAGGATTAGTTAATATTATAATGTGGACAATGAAGAGAGTTCAGGATTAGGTAATATTATAATGTGGACAGTGAAGAAAGTTCAGGATTAGGTAATATTATAATGTGGACAGTAAAGAGAGTTCAAGATTAGGTAATATTATAATGTGGAAAATGAAGAGAGTTCAGGGTTAGGTAATATTATAATGTGAACAATGAAGAGAGTTCAGGGTTAGCTAATATTATAATGTGGAAAATGAAGAGAGTACATGTTTAGGTAATATTATAGTGTGGACAGTGAAGAGAGTTCAGGATTAGGTAATATTATAATGTGGGCAATGAAGAGAGTTCAGGATTAGGTAATATTATAATGTGGACAATGAAGAGAGTTCAGGGTTAGCTAATATTATAATGTGGAAAATGAAGAGAGTACATGTTTAGGTAATATTATAGTGTGGACAGTGAAGAGAGTTCAAGATTAGGTAATATTATAATGTGGACAATGAAGGGAGTTCAGGATTAGTTAATATTATAATGTGGACAATGAATAGAGTTCAGGATTAGGTAATATTATAATGTGGACAGTGAAGAAAGTTCAGGATTAGGTAATATTATAATGTGGACAGTAAAGAGAGTTCAAGATTAAGTAATATTATAATGTGGAAAATGAAGAGAGTTCAGGGTTAGGTAATATTATAATGTGAACAATGAAGAGAGTTCAGGGTTAGCTAATATTATAATGTGGAAAATGAAGAGAGTACATGTTTAGGTAATATTATAGTGTGGACAGTGAAGAGAGTTCAGGATTAGGTAATATTATAATGTGGGCAATGAAGAGAGTTCAGGATTAGGTAATATTATAATGTGGACAATGAAGAGAGTTCAGGGTTAGCTAATATTATAATGTGGAAAATGAAGAGAGTACATGTTTAGGTAATATTATAGTGTGGACAGTGAAGAGAGTTCAGGATTAGGTTATATTATAATGTGGACAATGAAGAGAGTTCAGGATTAGGTAATATTATAATGTGGACAGTGAAGAAAGTTCAGGATTAGGTAATATTATAATGTGGACAGTAAAGAGAGTTCAAGATTAGGTAATATTATAATGTGGAAAATGAAGAGAGTTCAGGGTTAGGTAATATTATAATGTGAACAATGAAGAGAGTTCAGGGTTAGCTAATATTATAATGTGGAAAATGAAGAGAGTACATGTTTAGGTAATATTATAGTGTGGACAGTGAAGAGAGTTCAGGATTAGGTAATATTATAATGTGGGCAATGAAGAGAGTTCAGGATTAGGTAATATTATAATGTGGACAATGAAGAGAGTTCAGGGTTAGCTAATATTATAATGTGGAAAATGAAGAGAGTACATGTTTAGGTAATATTATAGTGTGGACAGTGAAGAGAGTTCAAGATTAGGTAATATTATAATGTGGACAATGAAGGGAGTTCAGGATTAGTTAATATTATAATGTGGACAATGAATAGAGTTCAGGATTAGGTAATATTATAATGTGGACAGTGAAGAAAGTTCAGGATTAGGTAATATTATAATGTGGACAGTAAAGAGAGTTCAAGATTAAGTAATATTATAATGTGGAAAATGAAGAGAGTTCAGGGTTAGGTAATATTATAATGTGAACAATGAAGAGAGTTCAGGGTTAGCTAATATTATAATGTGGAAAATGAAGAGAGTACATGTTTAGGTAATATTATAGTGTGGACAGTGAAGAGAGTTCAGGATTAGGTAATATTATAATGTGGGCAATGAAGAGAGTTCAGGATTAGGTAATATTATAATGTGGACAATGAAGAGAGTTCAGGGTTAGCTAATATTATAATGTGGAAAATGAAGAGAGTACATGTTTAGGTAATATTATAGTGTGGACAGTGAAGAGAGTTCAGGATTAGGTTATATTATAATGTGGACAATGAAGAGAGTTCAGGATTAGGTAATATTATAATGTGGACAATAAAGAGAGTTCAAGATTAGGTACAATTTTAATGTGGACAATGAAGAGAGTTCAGGATTATGTAATATTATAATGTGAAGAGAGTACAGGATTAGGAAATATTATAATGTGGACAAGGAAGAGAGTTCAGTATTAGGTAATATTATAGTGTGGACAGTGAAGAGAGTACATGTTTAGGTAATATTATAGTGTGGACAGTGAAGGGAGTTCAAGACTAGGTAATATTATAATGTGGACAGTGAAGAGAGTTGAAGATTAGGTAATATTATAATGTGGACAATGAAGGGAGTTCAGGATTAGTTAATATTATAATGTGGACAATGAAGAGAGTTCAGGATTAGGTAATATTATAATGTGGACAGTGAAGAAAGTTCAGGATTAGGTAATATTATAATGTGGACAGTGAAGAGAGTTCAAGATTAGGTAATATTATAATGTGGACAATGAAGGGAGTTCAGGATTAGTTAATATTATAATGTGGACAATGAAGAGAGTTCAGGATTAGGTAATATTATAATGTGGACAGTGAAGAAAGTTCAGGATTAGGTAATATTATAATGTGGACAGTGAAGAGAGTTCAAGATTAGGTAATATTATAATGTGGAAAATGAAGAGAGTTCAGGGTTAGGTAATATTATAATGTGAACAATGAAGAGAGTTCAGGGTTAGCTAATATTATAATGTGGAAAATGAAGAGAGTACATGTTTAGGTAATATTATAGTGTGGACAGTGAAGAGAGTTCAGGATTAGGTAATATTATAATGTGGGCAATGAAGAGAGTTCAGGATTAGGTAATATTATAATGTGAACAATGAAGAGAGTTCAGGGTTAGCTAATATTATAATGTGGAAAATGAAGAGAGTACATGTTTAGGTAATATTATAGTGTGGACAGTGAAGAGAGTTCAGGATTAGGTAATATTATAATGTGGACAATGAAGAGAGTTCAGGATTAGGTAATATTATAATGTGGACAATGAAGAGAGTTCAGGATTAGGTAATATTATAAAGTGGATAATAAAGAAAGTTCAGGATTTGGTAATATTATAATATGGACAGTGAAGAAAGTTCAGGATTAGGTAATATTATAATGAGAAGAAAGTTCAGGATTAGGTAATATTATAATGTGGACAATGAAGAGAGTTCAGGATTAGGTAATATTATAATGTGGACAATGAAGCGATTTCAGGATTAGGTAATATTATAATGTGGACAATGAACTGATTTCAGGATTATGTAATATTATAATGTGGACAATGAAGAAAGTTCAAGATTTGGTAATATTATAAAGTGGATAATAAAGAAAGTTCAGGATTTGGTAATATTATAATGTGGACAGTGAAGAAAGTTCAGGAATAGCTAATATTATAATGTGGACAATGAAGTGAGTTCAGGATTATGTAATATTATAATGAGGACAATGAAGAGAGTTCAAGATTAGGTAATATTATAGTGTGGACAGTGAAGAGAGTTCAAGATTAGGTAATATTATAATGTGGACAATGAAGGGAGTTCAGGATTAGTTAATATTATAATGTGGACAATGAAGAGAGTTCAGGATTAGGTAATATTATAATGTGGACAGTGAAGAAAGTTCAGGATTAGGTAATATTATAATGTGGACAGTAAAGAGAGTTCAAGATTAGGTAATATTATAATGTGGAAAATGAAGAGAGTTCAGGGTTAGGTAATATTATAATGTGAACAATGAAGAGAGTTCAGGGTTAGCTAATATTATAATGTGGAAAATGAAGAGAGTACATGTTTAGGTAATATTATAGTGTGGACAGTGAAGAGAGTTCAGGATTAGGTAATATTATAATGTGGGCAATGAAGAGAGTTCAGGATTAGGTAATATTATAATGTGGACAATGAAGAGAGTTCAGGGTTAGCTAATATTATAATGTGGAAAATGAAGAGAGTACATGTTTAGGTAATATTATAGTGTGGACAGTGAAGAGAGTTCAAGATTAGGTAATATTATAATGTGGACAATGAAGGGAGTTCAGGATTAGTTAATATTATAATGTGGACAATGAATAGAGTTCAGGATTAGGTAATATTATAATGTGGACAGTGAAGAAAGTTCAGGATTAGGTAATATTATAATGTGGACAGTAAAGAGAGTTCAAGATTAAGTAATATTATAATGTGGAAAATGAAGAGAGTTCAGGGTTAGGTAATATTATAATGTGAACAATGAAGAGAGTTCAGGGTTAGCTAATATTATAATGTGGAAAATGAAGAGAGTACATGTTTAGGTAATATTATAGTGTGGACAGTGAAGAGAGTTCAGGATTAGGTAATATTATAATGTGGGCAATGAAGAGAGTTCAGGATTAGGTAATATTATAATGTGGACAATGAAGAGAGTTCAGGGTTAGCTAATATTATAATGTGGAAAATGAAGAGAGTACATGTTTAGGTAATATTATAGTGTGGACAGTGAAGAGAGTTCAGGATTAGGTTATATTATAATGTGGACAATGAAGAGAGTTCAGGATTAGGTAATATTATAATGTGGACAATGAAGAGAGTTCATGATTAGGTAATATTATAAAGTGGGTAATAAAGAAAGTTCAGGATTTGGTAATATTATAATATGTACAGTGAAGAAAGTTCAGGATTAGGTAATATTATAATGTGAAGAAAGTTCAGGATTAGGTAATATTATAATGTGGACAATGAAGAGAGTTCAGGATTAGGTAATATTATAATGTGGACAATGAAGCGAGTTCAGGATTAGGTAATATTATAATGTGGACAACGAAGAGAGTTCAGAATTAGGTAATATTATAATGTGGACAATGAAGAGAGTTCAGGATTAGGTAATATTATAATGTGGACAACGAAGAGAGTTCCTGATTAGGTAATATTATAATGTGGACAATGAAGAGAGTTCAGGATTAGGTAATATTATAATGTGGACAATGAAGAGAGTTCAGGATTAGGTAATATTATAATGTGGACAATGAAGAGAGTTCCTGATTAGGTAATATTATAATGTGGACAATGAAGAGAGTTCGGGATTAGGTAATATTATAATGTGGACAATGAAGAAAGTTGAGGATTAGGTAATATTATAATGTGGACAATGAAGAGGGTTCAAGATTAGGTACAATTTTAATGTGGACAATGAAGAGAATTCAGGATTAAGTAATATTATAATGTGAAGAGAGTACAGGATTAGGTAATAGTATAATGTGGAGAAGGAAGAGAGTTCAATATTAGGTTATATTATAGTGTGGACAGTGAAGAGATTTCAAGATTAGATAATATTATATTGTGGACAGTGAAGGGAGTTCAAGATTAGGTAATATTATAATGTGGACAGTGAAGAGAGTTCAAGATTAGGTAATATTATAATGTGGACAATGAAGAAAATTCAGTATTAGTTAATATTATAATGTGGACAATGAAGAGAGTTCAAGATTAGATAATATTATAGTGTGGACAATGAAGAAAGTTCAGTATTAGGTAATATTATAATGTGGACAGTGAAGAAAGTTCAGGAATAGGTAATATTATAATGTGGACAATGAAGTGAGTTCAGGATTATGTAATATTATAATGTGGACAATGAAGAGAGTTCAGGATTAGGTAATATTATAATGTGGACAATGAACAGAGTTCAGGATTAGGTAATATTATAATATGGACAATGAAGAGAGTTCAGGATTAGGTAATATTATAATGTGGACAACAAAGAGAGTTCCGGATTAGGTAATATTATAATGTGGACAATGAAGAAAATTCAGGATTAGGTAATATTATAATGTGGACAATGAAGAGAGTTCAAGATTAGATAATATTATAATGTGGACAATGAAGAAAGTTCAGTATTAGGTAATATTATAATGTGGACAATGAAGAAAGTTCCGGATTAGGGAATATTATAATGTGGACAGTGAAGAAAGTTCAGGATTAGGTAATATTATAATGTGGACAGTCAAGAAAGTTCAGGATTAGGTAATATTATAATGTGGGCAGTGAAGAGAGTTCAAGATTAGGTAATATTATAATGTGGACAATGAAGAAAGTTCAGGATTAGGTAATATTATAATGTGGACAATGAAGAGAGTTCAGGATTAGGTAATATTATAATGTGGACAATGAAGAGAGTTCAGGATTAGGTAATATTATAATGTGGACAATGAAGAAAGTTGAGGATTAGGTAATATTATAATGTGGACAATAAAGAGAGTTCAAGATTAGGTATAATTTTAATGTGGACAATGAAGAGAGTTCAGGATTATGTAATATTATAATGTGAAGAGAGTACAGGATTAGGAAATATTATAATGTGGACAAGGAAGAGAGTTCAGTATTAGGTAATATTATAGTGTGGACAGTGAAGAGAGTTCAAAATTAGATAATATTATATTGTGGACAGTGAAGGGAGTTCAAGACTAGGTAATATTATAATGTGGACAATGAAGAGAGTTCAGGATTAGGTAATATTATAATGTGGACAATGAAGAAAGTTCAGGATTAGGTAATATTATAATGTGAACAATGAAGAGAGTACAGGATTAGGTAATATTATAATGTGGACAAGGAAGAGAGTTCTGTATTAGGTAATATTATAATGTGGACAATGAAGAGAGTACAGGATTAGGTAATATTATAATGTGGACAATGAAGAAAGTTCAGGATTAGGTAATATTATAATGTGGACAATGAAGAAAGTTCCGGATTAGGGAATATTATAATGTGGACAATGAAGAGAATTCAAAATTAGATAATATTATAATGTGGACAATGTAGAAAGTTCAGTATTAGGTAATATTATAATGTGGACAATGAAGAAAGTTCCGGATTAGGGAATATTATAATGTGGACAGTGAAGAAAGTTCAGGATTATGTAATATTATAATGTGGACAGTCAAGAAAGTTCAGGATTAGGTAATATTATAATGTGGGCAGTGAAGAGAGTTCAAGATTAGGCAATATTATAATGTGGACAATGAAGAAAGTTCATAATGTGGACAATTTAAAGTTTATAATGTGGACAATGAAGAGAGTTCAGGATTAGGTAATATTATAATGTGGACAATGAAGAGAGTTCAGGATTAGGTAATTTTATGATGTGGACAATGAAGAGAGTTCAGGATTAGGTAATATTATAATGTGGACAATGAAGAGAGTTCAGGATTTGGTAATTTTATGATGTGGACAATGAAGAGAGTTGAGGATTAGGTAATTTTATGATGTGGACAGGATCGAGGAAATGTTGGCAGTTTGATTTTGTGATGTCGTGAAAAATAAAACAACTAAATTTAAGCCTGAAGTAAGGAACATCACCATGTGCCTTGCAAACTGAGTCATTCACACTATTTTATATCCCCACCATAAGGCAGAATGTATATTGTTATTGCATCCCTCTTTCCATCCATTTACAGCTGTCAATCATAGCTTAGCAAAGTTTATATGAATTAGGACACAGTGGTGGGCAACTTTTCTTTGAGCAAAATTATTATATGATGTGCAATAAAGATAAAGAGCCACATGTTGGTTTGCATGGTTTTTATTCTGAATAGAATGTTATTTATTTAATGATGATGATTAAATGTTGTCAGATAAATTAGTTTAATGACATGTTACTGTTTTTTCACTAGGTCAGTAAAAATATAGAGTGCTGAAATAAATTTTTTAAAGAGAAGGTATCCAGAAAAATAAAATATTACTTTTGAGCTAGAATATTGGAGTTATACACAGAAATGAAATATAATTTTATAATTTATTCTATAATAATCTGTGTTCAAACCTTTTAACATATTGTGAATTTTTACAGGTTTTACTACACCTTTAATTAATTGGACCCCGAGTGGTCTAAAGCGCTTTCCTTTACGGATCACTGCCATCTCTGTCTGTGTGGGTTTGAGTCTAAGATTCAGCTAATGTATTTATGTGAGAAAGCTTGCCAGTAGCTTCTCTTGGGTCGGTGGTTCTTTCCGGGGTTTTTCTCGGGTTCTTCCTCAACCAATAATACTGGCTGCTAGGTATAGCCTATCGTGTGCTGAAAAATGGTGTTAAATCCTACAACAACACCTTTAATTATGCGTTGGCTCCAGGCTTTGTGTATGCATTTTTGTGTACCAAAAATAGGTTGACTAGTTGTTTCAGTTTTCCCCCAATTGTTGATATCCAGGCTATATATTTTTATAGTAACTTTTCAGCTGTTGCCTTTGAAGCCATAGTTTGTCTGTTTCGGATTAATATGTTGAATATGCAAAAACTGGGTCCCACTGACAAACCTTTTTAAGCCTTACTCAACATGACTTGTAAATTGTCAACAGTTCATAAGTTAAGTAGTGGTCAACACCAAACTGACAATTTGGGATAGAAAGGGGAAATCCAGATTGAAAGAAGTTATTGTTGCCTGCCTTTTTGTTTTGACACACAAAGCATGGACAAGATACAGTTATCCTTTTACTTTGACATATTATCTTATGTTTCTGACTCATTATTAAAAGGTTTTAGGAATTTTTTTTTCTGTTAACTACAGTGTGGACTAAATGAGATGTCATGCTTCCAAAAATGAGTCACCTCAGCTGAGCACCAATTTACACAAATTGTCACAGAATTACCATTTAGTTTTGCAGCTTATATTGTGCATAAAACTGCTGTTGTTGTGATGTATCTTTGCTGTTGGTGTGATGTTTTCTTCCTTTAAGCTTCATAACTCCTTTACCAGAATGGTGTGGAAACTAATATCTTCACAGAGGAAAGGACCTAATAACATCTCTTGTTTCACATAGTTTTGACTAATATAAGTAAAGCAATCTCCAGTGATAAGAATATCTCCTTTTCATTTAGGTGTGATGCCAAAGAGAGGCTGTGATCCACAGAAATGTGAGATAATGAGGTTTTACAAGCTCCATGCTGCCAAAAACTTTGTGGAGCCCATTTCCATGATAGTTCCTAGAAAGGTAAACTCATGGCCTGATTCTGACACAGTCTGAATAGTATCATTTCATGCAATAGTTAAAATACTTAAAGATTGCTCAAAATTCATAGCTTTTTTTTGTTTACATCCATTATATACAACTTTTAACTAGTTCCCCATGTAGTCAGTATAAACACTAACATTTATTGTATATTCTTATTTATGACTTATATAACTCATGTAAAACTGCAAACTGCACAGACCCAGATCTGTCTTTTGGGGGTGCTCACCAGTTAGTATCTACTTTTCAGATAGTAACGTATGTGAGGTGAAGTTGTTTGCATTTGTAACATGCACATTGGAGATAATGTTGGCATATCTCAATGCTACTTTGATGTAAAGTGGCTGATATTTCTTTGGATACTGCACTTGTGGAAATTGTATATGATCTAAGCACATGGTATAACAAAATGAATGCTCCCATGTGCTTGAACAATTAGCCAGAATTAATCAAAAGTACACTAACTTTAGCAGTTATTAAACTAGGGAAAACGAATTTTGCTGAAGTAGGCAATAGCAGCTTCTGAAAGTGCAATGAACAAATTACAAAACATCTGAAAAGTAAAAAAAGTTATCGGATCATTTTTCTACAATTTACCTCAGAAGTCCTGGAAGTGAAAATGACCATGCAGAGCTAGCAGTTTTTTTATTCAAGCATATCTTAAGTTAGCCCAAGCTGTATACTCTAGAACCTAAAGTATACCCATCAATCATACATCAAAATAAAGGGAATTGAAAGTTCTTCTCCCAACACCTAAGATATACAAAGTCTTTATTATATTGCCAGTATAACCAGTGAAGAAATCCCAGAAAATTATTTTTCTTTAAAATTCTAACCCTATGCAAAGTATGAAACTGTAGAGCGCCACTCCTTCAAATGCGTTTCCCAAACCCATTACATTAGAAATATTAGTTACCAAACGAATCCAGCCCTGCTAAAAGACAAAAATTGTCTTTTGCTATCAATTTCAATAAACAGGGTGATAACTCTTGCCCATTACTTCCCCTTAGCACCACCAGGTGTCACTATTTTTTAACTTCTCTGCTGTACAGAGTATATTATGTTGTGCAGTTTATCCTCTGATTATCTAGCTGTTTTTGTGTTCCTAATGGCCATTCCAACATTACTTTTGGATTTATTGTGTGGATTTTTTTATCAACAGCAGATGGTAGAAATTCTACCAATTTTGAGTGATTTTGTCACCTTATAGAATTTCATCTTTTAAGACCACAATCCCACCACACTATCATTGACCTTATACAAGGTCATTATGAGCTAGTGTGCATTTGACTGTGTTCGCTTATTCAGTCCATTACGGAGCTCTTATTATCAAAAATTCTAAAGTGCAACTAGATATTTATGCTTTAATAGTTTATTCATATTTCATGCTCTTTTGATAGAATTATGGTTTAATTATTAATTAAGCATTGCACACAAGTTCATAACAGAGCCATAGGGTTTTGATACAATACCTACACATACATGCCAACCATTACGCTCTTGGCATAATCATACACTTTTTTTCACTAAATTACACTTTACGCGTATACATGTATATGGATTACACTTTTTCGGTATATCCACCTTCCCCAAAAATCAATTTGTTTTCTCATTTTTATTATCATTCAGTTAATGCCACAGACTGTATTTAAGAAAAGATGGCTTCTACTTAACTATAATATAAGAGTACGCTAGTCTGCGTACTTGTGCATATTTTCTTAGCATATCCTGTTCAAATTATAGCAACTTTCGACCTTGTATTCCATTTATAGCAACGGTATGGCTTAGTGAGGAGAGAACAGACTGGTTTTCTATTTTCATTCTTTATGCACAGATTCTCTTTTTAATTTATTTTTAGTTTAGAGCCATCTCAAGTTATTTGGCACTAAAAGGTATATTTTATTTTAACCGATGCATATATGAAAACAAAAATATCTCTTTTCAAATAATTTACAAATGAATTAGAAAAAGGCAAAAAATAGATGAAACAAAAATAGCAGAATCCTCCAAATATGAAGACATGAGGGCAGCATCATGTGACATTTATTACAGGCCATGGGAGGGGGGGGCCAGAGTGGCATGTGGTCTAAAGTGCTCTCCGTTACAGATCACTGCCATCTCACCTCTGTCTGCATGGGGTCGATTCTCCGATTCGGCCAATGTGGGTATGTTTGAAAGCTTGCTAGTAGCTTCTCGTGTGTCATGGTTCTTTACGGGGGTTTTCCTGAATTCTTCCTCCACCATTGATACTGGCCGTCATGTATAGCCTATCTTGTCCTGAAAATTGGCGTTAAACCCTACAACAACAACAGCAGTCTGTGTGGAGTTTTTTTTAATATTTGGTGCTAAAAGTCTTTTGATGGATTCTTGTCAGTGTGTGTAAATCTAAAAGTGCTACATATGAAAACTTAAAGCAGTGAAGGATGTTAAATGATGAGTGGGGCAAATAAATCATTGTTCATTAAAATTTTAGCATGTTATATGTGGATTATGCTTTTTCTGCCTGGATTCCACTTTTTGACCACTTGGGTTACGCTTTTTCCTCGTCAGTGGTTGGCATGTATGCCTTCACATCTGTCAGTTATGACAGTATTTTAGTGACAGTTAATTCTATACATTTCTAGTTTCTGCTTTAACTTTTTTGTTTGTTTTTGTGTTGTCTTATCAGAATATCATTTAAATGATATATAAGCAACTTCAGAGCATGGAAGTCCACCTAGACTCTTGTTTTGCTATTATTAAGTATTCACTCTCTGTGATGCAATGTTTGAATAGATGGTCAGAGACTACTTTTTTAACTAGTTAGTCGCATACTGGTTTGCCTATCTATGCTTTGTTTTCTCTTGTTGTATCATTTCAGGAGAAATGTTTACTAAATGCATGAAATGCATATTAAAAGCAATAGTCCTTTCAGCATTGAAGGAAAAGAAAGACAGTATGAATCAAGGAAGATAAACCTACAGTTCATTGTTGGCAATGCTGATTAATTGGGGAATATTCACCAATTTTGGTTGCCCAGTGGGAGTAAGTCTCCACCCCACCCCCCACCCCACACACACGTCTGAGCATGGTATTCAGATCTGTAAGTCAGGGTGCATTTGGTTTATGCTGGATCTGTTGGATCCAACTCGTAATACTGCTGTAAATTTACTGGCCATCCTGATATCATCGGTCATGCTGCTGACACTGGCTGTCCAGATGATAACAGCAGTCCATCCAACCCAGTATTTCATTGAAATGGTCCAGCCAAGTAGTTCTTACAGGAATCTTGGTGAATGATCCATCCATTTAACCATGCCATCTTATCACTACTATACCAGAGATTTCAATGAGAAATCTGTTAATTTAGCCAGGCCGTTGGAACAGTGATTGCATTACCATCTTATATACCACCACCACCAGGGCTGAACACACAATGTTCACATTAGCCGGCAGTGCCAGCTATGTTGGGCTTTCAATTACTCAGTGCCTGCTTGCAAGGGAGAGCTTGTGATATCGCCAAATATGACCAGCTAGAGTCATTGATGCCACCCAAGCAGGACTTTTTATAGTATTACATACCAACTCAGACAAGGACCCAGCACACCATGATTACAATGAGATGCCAGCAAAACCCATCTCAATCAGATCAAATCAGCTTTCATGCCACGTGTCAGGTGTTGGCCATTTTGGAATGCCCTCCAACTCCTATCACTACCCAGGGTTACAAAGTCAAGGCATTTGTTGACTTTGGGGAGGAAGAAAAGATGCATTCTTTCTGGCTTCTTCCCCAGTTGGCAACATTAAAGAGATTAATGACTGGTTTCAGGTAGGATTGGCAACCCATGCAACTCTAAGGTGTTTCTCTTGGAAAGCCAGGTTCCAACATCGTCCTCCTCTGGCTGGTATCAGATTAAAGACACTCCATTGTCTTTCATTGGCAATCTTCCAGCTCACCGAACAATCCAAAATTAGCCACGCTTTGGATGCAATGGCTAGGATTGTTTGGGACCTTAATCAAGCAGATCAGGATACTGTGGCCAATGACTTTATGGCTATGGTCATTGTTTAATTAATCTGATGGGATGTGAAGCCAATGGACCACAGCCCAACTGTTAAAAGACTGTGCTCTTAAAATAAGTAACAGAAAAGAGTAAAGTCATCAATTTTTGTAAAGTTAAACAAAAAATTTATTTTCCTAGACTACAAAGTAAACAACTTTTAAAAAAAGAACTTAAAAGTATTTCAAATTAAATCCAAATTGTAATCCCAGAATAAAAACACAAGTCCTATCAATGAAAAGTTCTAAGTGAATCACATTTCAAAAACCCAGTGACAAACCAAGATGGAAGGCAATGATGTATGCAGTAGTCAGCATTGTACTGATATGTCAACAGTCTCTTGTTAAATCTCAGAAAATATTATTCCAGTTTTTGAATTCCATATACATTTCAGTAAATATCCTTGTCCAAGTTTTAATTTTGAGCACTGAAACAATCACTTGAAATTCAGGAATTTGAAGAACATAAAATGTCAGCCCCAAACTGTATACAACATAAAACAACTTGACTTCTCAAGTGTTAAAGCACAACTTATGAATTCTTATCATGACATCAGTTATAAGTCTAACTAAAATGCAAAATAGATTCTCGGATGATGGACAAGAGTTCATCTTTCTGGAAAAAATAGAAGTTTGTTTATGAATTAATGTCCAGCTATGAGCTTGACCCAACTTAATGTTCCTACTCTGAGTAAGATTAAAAAAATGTCGCTGATTTTAAGGTCTGTTTCTATTATAAGGTATTTACATCAATGAAATAAAGTTTTTTTTAAAAATCAAATCAAGTCAAACAAAACTGAACTTAATTCTGAAAAAGAAATCATTAAGTCCAGAAAGCAATATTACATTACAATAACATGTAATGGAAGAAACAAATTAAAGCTAGCAAACAAACAATTAAATTAAATATACATAACACTAACCAATATGGACAATCATACAGATGTGGGAAGAAACAGACTTGCTCTGCCTTGAGGCTTCAACCATCAATGATAAGCCTTGAAATACACTTTCCACTGCTTGCTGGCAGCCAACCCATGAGCAGCTGACTCCACTGTTTTCAGGCTCACTGGCTCAAACCTAATTTGTAATCCAGGTTATTTCACTGAGGCTTCAGGTTTTGTTCATTCAACAACCTCTCCTTGCCACTTTTCCCCTCTTCATTCATGCATTATCAGATTGGGAGCCTTTCTCCAACAAGATAAAAAGTTGCTTTAAAAAAAAGGCAGTTAAGTTTGTGCAAATACCACAATTGGAAAGCAAACAGCAACTTGAGATTCATCATTGACTGGAGTCAAACAATTCAAGATGGAGAAAGCAAGTTCAGTCTGTACTCTCTTTGATGGGATGAGAATGCCATCAGTCTCAATCTAAGTGACTTATCTTTTTGACATCCCAATCCACAGCGTGTCAAGAACATTTTCTCTGTTTTGCTTACTGCAACACAGTTTATCAGCTCAGAGTTTTCAATTTGGCCACAACATCTGCTTCTGAGCATCTACCGAGATTATGAAATACATAATCACCCTGTTCCGATTAATGTCATCTACAACTATGGCAGCTTACATGAATGACTACCTCTATTAACATATGGTGTGTTCTGTTCTACACCAAGGCAACCAACAATCTCCTCTCATCTTAAGATCATCCCGGATTTCTAGTGAACTGCAAAAGTCAGACCTTTGTCCATCTCCAAAATTTATCCAACATAGAATTTTAACCAACTAAAATCTTGTATCACTTCCTTGTGTTCACGTCGTCAGAATCATCAAGCTCCAACAGGACTTATTTCAGAGAGAGATTTTTCCTAGTAATGAAGACTGTCATCAATGCCTTTCACTTCTGCAAAGATTGATTCTTTAGCAGAAATAGTTCTTATTAGGATCAGACAACACAATGGTAATGACCTATCTCCTCAAACAGGGAAGCACCAAATCATCTGACCTATGTGTTATGATTTTTCAGTTTCCACATTTGTGTAAAGATCTAGTTCTTCACTTAGAATGATCTCTCCATCAATCAGTCTTCACTCAGATTTGCTCACTCTGAGGGCATCCAGTGATCAACCTCTTTGCAACAAGGTGGAATCACAAGCTACCCACATTTGTTTCTCCAGTTCCAGACCAATAAGCTTGGGCCATGTAAGCACTTTCAATCTTTTTGGATGGGTTGTGGGCATTTGCCACTTTTCCCATGGTGCTGATACTAAAGATAATCCAGAAATTAGAGGGTCAGATTGGTAATATTATTCTGAAAGCCCATCTCAGATGGGACAAGTGATGGGTCACAATCATTCTATAGATATGCCCAGGAAGATTCTGACCAACCCAAATCCTCTCCAGCAACAATGGTCATGTTTGGTCCTCCCTACTAAACCATCCTCGTCTACATGCTTTTCTTTTATCAGGACAGTTCAAAACCTTTGATATATGGAGAGAATCTTAAGAGCATGAGGTCTTCCACTCAGAAGGTTTATGAGGGAAAGTGGCATCTTTTCAATGACAGGTGCCATACTAACATCATCACTCTATGGGCCTCAATCCCTCAACTGGCTGATCTTTTTCTCAGGCTCTTTGAGAAGAAACAGTTGGTTCCAATCTCTATCAAAGGCTTCATCCCCATGATATTGAACACATTCTCTCATCGTGGCAAACCTAATTTTGGTCTAAATCTATGAAAATCCCTTAATCTATCTCCAAGTAGAACCAATCATGGGTTTTAATTTAGCTTGATTTGAATCCATTTGAACATCTGCCCTACACTCTGCTAATGTCCCTATCTTAAAGGTCATGTTCCCTGAGAGCTTTAGCTTCTGCATGCAGTAAATGAGCTGCGTGCTCTTTATGTCGAAACCCAAACTTTCTTTAGTTTGGATCAGAGTGTTGAATGGTTCTCTTGACCAGGCTTTGTAGCACAAAATAGGTTACTATCTGTCAGTAACCAAAGAGTTGTAACTTGCGCACTCTCTTTCTTAGATCAAGAACAGCTGCCATGCAAGATCCTTTTTGAGCTCTCAAGTACTACTTGAAGTGCATTGACAAGTCATGGCATGTGCAAACTCCTCTTTGTTCTGGTGTGAGCTGGAACACAGGATATCACCCTTCAAGCCCTTACTCAAGGAGATTCAATTTATCTCTGTGAGCCTTCTATTCGAACACAACATTTTGATCTGATATATATTAGAAGCTGTTTGCTGGCATGCAGAATCAACACTCTCGGTCCAACCCTGAATCTGCTAGGTCCAGTGGCAGCAGCAGCAGACAGCCACTAGACCCAACTAGATCAATCATCAGTCTGGTGAAATTTTATAGGCAAGAAGATTTCAGTATTCATCTTCTTAACTGTATGTTAGGGTCACAGGTTAAGTGACTCCAGGTTGTGCTGTTTATGTAATTAGCAGAACAACTTATCATTCAGACGGGGAATCCAGCTATTCTTCCATAGAAGGATACCTGAGGTAGAGGTTGGATGCTCAGTATACCACCATCCTGTTTTATTCCCCTGAAGTAATGTGATTGAGGACTGTATTGAGGAGAAAGCAAATGCCTAAGTAAATTGTGTTTCTTCAAGAATACTTACTGAATCGCATTACTTAAATACCCTCCCAACAACCCTGCCATGTAAATATCCTCATTAGTATCTCACTCAGCTAAAATTTCTCAACACCTGGTGGTGCCAAGGGGAGGTAATGAGCAAAAGTTATTGCTCTTTGTCTATTAAAAAAGACAGGAAAAGATGATTTTCATAATTTTCTTTTGTTTATAATATTGTAAGTTTTTAAGCTGATCACAAGAATCACTTGCTTCAGTTTTTTTTTGTTGCTAGTACTGGATTGGCAGACAGATCCTAACTTTGAACTCAGGTTGTCAAGCCCAAGTTGGATGCAAATGGGCGTGGGGCTGTAGTTAAATTTGGCATTAGTAATTGGTGTGTATTAGTTTTACTGCAACAAAATGAAGTTACTTCAATCTGTGTTATGCTTCAATTACCTTGGTTTCATTTTGTGTTTAAAGGTAATTTCCCTGGCACACTGTTCTTTCTAAAATTATGAAATGTGCTTATGATATCATATCTCTCCACTATGACCTATATTTTTTTCTTTTATGTGGCTTCAGTTGTTTAGTTCTTACATTTAGAGATATTGTATGCTACTTATAATATCATTCTTAGTATCATAAAACTTGATTAGAAAATGCATCTTGTTTATTACTTCATCCTTATATCAAAAGGTTCAAGTGAGTAATGTTATGATAGAGATTTGAAATTTGGGGCTTTCTCTATTAGTGCCTCAAAACAAATAAACAGAGAAAGTTACTGTGACATATGGTCTTTCATTGAGTAATTCTTTCTTAGTATATAGTCATCTGGATCTTTGCATTTATTGATACCAGTCACAAAGAAGTCAGTTTCTGACTATATTTAATGACCAGACTTTAAGATAGGTATTGGTGAGTGGACATTGCAAGAAAAGACATTTAATATATGTATTGTTGTGATTTTGTTTGTGTTGGTGTATAAGATAATATTTGACAATTCTTAGTATACCACTTTTAATATTTGGGAAAATGAAATAAATTCTTGAAGGAAAACTTTTATTTTATCCAAATTTGAAATTCCTGTCAGTTTGCAAGGACTTATAAGAGTAGAATTATTATTTTCATTTGTGCAGCATCGCTTTTTGGGGGTTGCACATAAACAACTAACCCACCTCAAAACACATCTTATCTCCACACTGCCGGACAGGTCTGTATTAATTCAGTCCGCAGTTCAAATATTGGATGATTACTTGCTAATTCTAGGTAGGTATGTAGTAGTCCATTCCTCAGTTCCAACATTGAAAGATTACTTGCTATTTCTAGGTTGTTATTACTAGGGGTGAAACGTTTCATCGATATATTGATACATTGATACTTTTGTTCTAATAATAATAATAATAATGAGGACTATGTATAGCACCTAATCTTTAGAAGCTCTAAGCACTTTACAACATTAAACAACACCTATAACATGAAAAGACTATATATAACTATATCTAATGGCATGATTACAAAAAACAAACACCATGAAACTAGAAAATATAAAAACATGCTGAAAATATTTAAGGTAGGAAACATGAGTGGGAATAATGAGTATATGATTATCAGGAAAGGAGCATATGTATCTTGCTGGTGTGTACACTTGGGTGAAGTCGGTCGGATAGGTATATTGGACTGGAGTCCGACAGTGAAACATAACATAGAGAACAAAGTCTGTGCTTGATTCTGGATTAAATGGATAGCCAGTGTAGGGTACAGAGCAGTGGGGAGCTGTGTTCTGATTATGGTACTCTAAGGATGATCCAAGCAGCTGTGTTTTGAAGTTTCTGGAGTAGTTATTGAGATGAACCAGTCAGAATTGAGTTACAATAATTCAGTCTTGAAAGCACTAATGAACACACAAATGTTTTAGTGGCATCAACTGAATGGTGCTGATGCGTCTCAGCTCAAGATATGCAGCCTTGCATATGTTTATGAAATGTTGATGCAATGTGAGAGTACTTTCCAGTGTAACACCTAGGTTTCACACTGAATTTAATGTTGGGGTTGCTGATGTTTAGTGTTTCAGTTAAAGGATGTGAATGAGAAAGTATTTGTGCTGTGATCAGAATGGCTTCACTTTTATCATCATTCATCTGCAGCTTGTTATAAGTCATCCATGATTTCACATCAGAAATTCACCTCTCTACACATTGGATGGTAGTATCAACTTCAGTTGGGTGGCTAAATTTAAATATTTGGGTGTCATCGGCATACATTTGGTGAGACACTAGACACTTGAGAGCAGCTGAGTGTATAAAATGAAGAGAACATGACCAAGAATAGATCCCTATGGAACACCACAATGTAAATCAACTGGGCTAGAGTGTACTCCATTTGCAGACACAATTTGTGTCCTGTTGGCCAAGTAGGACTTGAACCACAATAAAACTGTATTGTTAATGCCAAATACATGCTTGAGACAGGGAAGTAATATATCATAGTCTTTTATGTCAAATGCTGCAGACAAATCAAGGAAGGTGAGGACTTTAATCTTCCACTATCCAGAGCAGAGAGAATGTCATTAGCTACTTTCAGAAGAGTAGTTTCAGTACTGTGGCAAGGGTGATATGCATACTGTACATTTCTAAAAAGACTTTGAATTCAGATGAGGTACAAGTTAGGATAGAACAACTTTTTAAAAAAAATTTTTTTATATGAATGGAAGATTAGAAACTTGGCAGTACTTTTATTCATTATGGTTGAGTATTAATTTCTTCAGCAGAGGCTTTACGATGGCAGTTTTGAAAAATGATGTGAATTCCCAAGATGAGAGCGAGGTATCAGTGACATCAGCTAGTGAAGGAAATACTGGATCCAAGCAGCAGTGATTTTGGAATTTAATCAAATTTATATGACCATGATCTTAGTACTGTATTGGGCTGGTTTCCCTGCATGGACTATGTTTGTGATGTTCTTCTAAGCGGCTTCATAGATTTTCTTGTGAATATTGAACCTGGTGGAAAGCCAAAGTTCTCAGATTTATGTAGTTTCTTTTAGCAGTGTGAAGCTAGTGCATAACACTAATATACCATGGAGAACTATTGAATTGATACTCTGCACTTGTTTACCTGGGGCATGTTTGTTGTGCGATGAACGCAGGCGGTTATTGAGTTGTTCTGCTGTATAGGAGGTAAGCAAGTTGTTAGATTTGCTTGTAACAATACACATATCAATACATGAGTTGGAAAATTGATACAAACGATACCTACTGTATGCAAGATATTTAGTTATTAATTAATGTTATTAGTTTGCCTTATTATTCTTTAAAAATTAGAATTTTTATGAAACAGCATCTGCAGTAAGAGAAACTCATTTTTATTAGTAAAAGCAAAAAAGACTATTGAGAATACTCACTTGCCATCTATTAATTAACAGTAAGTGAAACAGTTCATAATCTGCACCCCCATTCCATGTTCATTATCTTAAACCAGCAGTATGCTCAGCACGTACTATACATTCAAAATGTGTCTCACAAGTTGAATGAAGTACTTTACTCATCCTATAATAACCACTGTTTAGCAAAGTTACTTGAGCTACTTCGGTCATTTTGAAAGCTACACCTCTGGTGTGTCAGACTGTTAATTGTTACATTGAATTCACATTGGGTATTGCTTGTTCTAGTCCAGGTTAAACAATAACCACCAATCAGAAATTAATGTAGTTCATTCCCTGCATGACAATCAGGAAGTATTGTCAAAGCTATACTTCCCAAAAAAGTTGTTGATATGTAAAGTATTTATTAATCAGCGATAATGTCAGGGTGTGTGATTGCATGAATTGTGCAAAACCATATATCCATATTAGAGTTAAAAGATTATAAAAATTAAATTAGCAGTAAGGATATTTAATTGAACAACTGTATGTAAAAGCAGACTATGGCATTGTTGGACTAAAAACTCTGGCATAGTAGTCAGTAAACCACTGAGGCAACAGAGTTTATATTAGTGAAAAATCCTATTTTGGACCAGATGTATCCAAAGGATAATATCTGTGAGCTCTGGAAAATTGTACATAACAATCATGAAGAATTAGTTTCTCATCATATTCAAGCTTCCAAAGCTATGTATATTGCTCCTTCAGAAGGAAGCATAGAATAATATCAGTACACAGTAAGAAACAGATTGCTCATAAATAATTAACAGACTAATGCTTATACAACTAGAGGTGACATCTTTGAAAGATATTGATTTCAGTAGAGCATTGAGAAAGTGGAGCTGGAAGATAGAGAAACCGATATTGAAGTGTTGTAAATATTGAGTTATGGCCATTTCTTCCTTTTCCTCCTTTTCTTCCACTCCCCCTTTATTTCTTTGACAAAAGTAGATGTCTGCCTCAAACTAAAATCCTGTACTATCTCTCCTTAAATATTACATGGGGAACAAATTAAGAATTTATCTTTTTATGCCAAGATATTCAACTAGCAAATGAAGATGGCCTAAAACGTTGAATGAAACTCACTGTCAACCAACAGGTAGTCTGTTTGAAAGTATTTTTGTTATCTTGTCATCAATGAGAATATCATATAATAATAATGAGGAGGACCTTGTACAGTGCCTAATCTTTAGAAGCTCTAAGCGCTCTACAACATCTATAATGATAGGACTAGAAAAAAGAAAAAAGAAAAAGAAAACAGAACACCATGAAATTTGAAGAAGAAAAAATGCTGAAAATATTTAAGGTAGGAAACATTATTAGGATCCATCAGTTTGTTCATGCAGTTGAAAAACGTGAGTTAGATATATGATAACTATGTCTGTCTGTCTGTAATCTGCATACTGGAAATATTACCAGGAATGTCCACATACACAAAAGGGCGCCACTTACCCTCCGAAAATGAAAGACCCTCATGATCAAGTTCATATGTGTATCAATCAGTATGTATTACATCGTAGACATTATTTTGTGAATTGTATCGATACGAGGCACAGGTGTATCGTGTCACCCCTAGTAATTATCATGGTAAATAGTGTCATTTGACAAAATCATTCTTGCTATAGCACTGGGTTAAGATATAGCTGATAAAAAATAAATTGGAATAACAACATTTTATGATATGATTATGCATTATTTCAGTCAGAAGATTTCCAAGAAGACATTTTCCCTCCAACAGCCAGTTCAGTATCCTCTCTCACAGCTGATGAGTGGATCAGTGGCCAGAACAGAGAACCCATCCTTATCTCAATGAAGGTCAGTCTGTATGTTCAAGCTCAGTCTGACTGAAATTTTCAGAGCATCAGTACTATCTCAAGCTGCATAAGTAAGCAACATCAAAATAAGGGTTGACTGTTATTGGTGTGAATTGTTTGCAAATAGAGATAGTATGATAATATAGGGGAATTGAATACAAATTTTCACAGAATTCAGTGAACTGAGCTTTTATTCTTATAACAAAATTACACACTATCAGAACCAGCTGAATTTGAGCTTAACTTTAATGTACCTAAATATCTGAGGTCCATTTTTATAATTATAAGTTTGCATGATGTTGCCAGTTGTTGAACACTGATAATAGCATGATGTCATATACATCTGTTAGGAAACATACTAGCCAAGTTTTAAACAATCTTCTGGGATTTTCTTTGAATGAGGGTAGGATATGATAGATTGAATTTGAAATGATTTAGTGGTTCTAAAAAATCCAGTAAGTTTTAACATCCATGGTTGGTATGCCAGACTCCTGACCAAAAAAGTGTCGGTTCAAATCCTACCATTAGATCAATCCAGGTTGGCCATCTTGTTATGTCCTTGGCATGGCACTTTACTTAAATTTTGCCTTGGAACTTTTATTGTACCAGAAAACTACAAAACCAAAGAAAGCTTTTCAGGGGTCAAAAGGTGAGAGGTCACTGTGACTAAGACAGGACATTGGTGTCCACACAATAACTTGAGTTTTCTATCATCTTTGGTGGCTGGCTTGCACTTGAGGTAAGGGAGAACATAATTGATTTCAATATTCAAAGGTCACTGGTGGAAAGAATACAAATTAATTCTGAACAATGTTAGTTTTGTGTCACATACCTTGACGAAACTTTGTTGATGGCTTGCATTTGGGGTAAAGAAGAAACCTATTAGTATTGAGGTCAAAATCAGTGACCGAAAAAAGAAAAATTGTTTTATCACAAACCTGGATCAAACTTCATCAATGGTTAATGCCTTAGACAAGAAAGAAGCATGTTGATTTAGTGGTCATTATATCAGTGGTCAAGGTCAGTGTCTCGTAAAGAAAAGAAATTGGTTTTTAAACATATTTCAGTTATCTATGTTGAGAAGTAGTAATCATGATAAGTATATAATGTTCTGTTTACACTACTCTTAATGAGATATTATATGATCCTGTACATATAGACATGCATGCATGCATAATTTCATGCAACTCATCTTTGGATATGATCGATAGTAATCTGTTGATATGCAGCAATTATTAAAAAAATATTTGAGTCCCAGGGAAAAGAGCAAGGGAGTGGGTGGGTGTTATGTTGCATCAGTTACAGTAAACTTCTGTTCTCAAATGATGAAACTAATATGTCCCAGAATGATGTGCCGTTACTGACTCTATTGTCAATATGTGTCAGATGGGGGAAAAGACCCTTGTCATGAACAAGACATCAAGATCACAGACTATAAACTGCTGAGATCCCCATCAGTGACTACTATTATTACATATACACTGATTGAGCATGAAAATACCAATTCAGATATGCTAGTGACTTTGGACTCTACCATTTTTTTGTTTCTTCTGACTATGTTTAGCCCCCAAGGACTTGGCCTTTGTATGTTCTTTATGTTCCATGAATATTTTACCCCCGACAACTTAAATTTACTATCGAGCCAGTCACTAACACCAAGGGACTTAGTCCTCTGGCATAATTTGGAAACTATTAGGATCTCTACATCATAACCTGTATATATTTACTGAGCATGAAAAGACAAATCCATACATGCAGCATATATATATATACATTGGGAGCATGAAAAGATAATTGAGATATCAATTAAAATTGGTTCCTAGGTCTATTCTTACCCAGGAACTTAACCATAAGGCACAGATTTAAATGATATTGTAGGCATGACACAATATGTTTTACAAACACATGGAATAAATGTTACATATGTGCGGATTCTCTTGCACATGAGTTCATGTAATGATATTAAGAATGTGGACTTTGTATACTGCCTAATCTCTAGATGCTCTAATCGCTTTACAACATTAGAAAACACCTATAACATAAAAAAAAAACATAAAATGGTATGATTACAAACTCAAACACCATAAAATAAAAAACATAAAACATGCTAAAAATATTTAAGGTGGAATGGAATGGAATCACTGTGTCCTTGTGTCTCAGTTCAGTGGGCAATTCATTCCACATTGCTGGGCCATCATATGCAAAAGAACATTGTGCATATGACTTTGTTTTCATAGTGGAAATAATGAGTATATGATTGTCAGAAGTGGAGTGTATTTATCTTGCTGGTGTGTACACATGAGTGAGGTTGGATAGGTATGTTGGACTGGAGTCCATCAGTGAAATGTAGTTCAGAGTTTGTATGTTTGTTTATTTGATTAGGATTTTTAACGTAGCTTTAACAATTTTTCAGTTATATCACTACGATGTCTGCAGTGAGGCAGTTTATAGTGATGTCTAGCACTGGGACATTATGCCACAGACATGTAGCATGACATGTCACCCAGTCACATTATCGTGACACCAGGCCGACCAGTGCTAACACTAACCTCTTAATGCTGAGCGCCAAGCGAGGCAGCTGTTTGTAAAAAATTTGTAAGTCAAAATATTTACACACTAACAATAAACAGTGCGAAATAATATGTTCACACTGTCAGTCAACAGTGCATCATAATATTACACACTGACAATAAACAGTACATCTTAATAAGAACACACTGACAGTAAACAGTGCATCATAATTACACACTGACAATAAACAGTGCATCATAATATTAGACACTGACAATAAACAGTGCATCTTAATAAGAACACACTGACAATAAACAGTACATCTTAATAAGAACACACTGACAGTAAACAGTGCATCATAATTACACACTGACAATAAACAGTGCATCATAATATTACACACTGACAATAAACAGTGCATCTTAATAAGAACACACTGACAATAAACAGTACATCTTAATTACACACTGACAATAAACAGTGCATCTTAATAAGAACACACTGACAATAAACAGTGCATCATAATATTACACACTGACAATAAACAGTGCATCATAATATTACACACTGACAATAAACAGTACATCTTAATAAGAACACACTGACAATAAACAGTACATCTTAATAAGTACACACTGACAATAAACAGTACATCTTAATTACACACTGACAATAAACAGTACATCTTAATAAGAACACACTGACAGTAAACAGTGCATCATAATATTACACACTGACAATAAACAGTGCATCATAATATTACACACTGACAATAAACAGTACATCTTAATAAGAACACACTGACAGTAAACAGTGCATCATAATTACACACTGACAATAAACAGTGCATCATAATATTACACACTGACAATAAACAGTGCATCTTAATAAGTACACACTGACAATAAACAGTGCATCATAATTATACCCTGATAAAAAAACAGTGCATCAAAATATTACACACTGACAATAAACAGTGCATCATAATTATACACTGACAGTAAACAGTGCATCATAATTACACACTGACAATAAACAATGTATCTTAATAAGTACACACTGACAGTAAACTGTGCCCCATAAATAAGCACGCATTGACAGTAAACTGCAAAATAATAAGTACACACTGACAATAAACTGTGCATCATAATATGCACACACTGACAATAAACAGTGCATCATAATTATATACATAAAAAACAGTGCATCAAAATATTACACACTGACAATAAACAGTGCAGAAAAATTATACACTGACAGTATACAGTGCATCAAAATATTACACACTGACAATAAACAGTGTATCATAAGAAGTACACACTGACAGTAAACAATGCATCATAATAAGTACACACTGACAATAAATAGTGCATCATAATAAGTACACACTGACAGTAAAGAGTACATCATAGTAAGTACACACTGACAATAAACAGTGCATCATAGTAAGTACACACTGACAATAAACAGTGCATCATAATAAGTACACACTGACAATAAACAGTGCATCATAATTACACACTGACAATAAACAGTGCATCATAAAAAGAACACAATGACAATAAACAGTGCATCAGAATAAGTACACACTGACAGTAAACAGTGCATCATAGTAAGTACACACTGACAATAAACAGTGCATCATAAGTACACACTGACAATAAACAGTGCATCATAATTACACACTGACAACAAACAGTGCATCATAAGTACACACTGACAATAAACAGTGCATCATAATTACACACTGATAGTAAACAGTGCATCATAATAAGTACACAATGACAATAAACAGTGCATCATAATAAGTACACACTGACAGTAAACAGTGCATCATAGTAAGTACACACTGACAATAAACAGTGCATTATAAGTACACACTGACATTAAACAGTGCATCATAATTATACACTGACAATAAACAGTGCATCATAATAAGTACACACTGACAATAAACAGTGCATCATAATTACACACTGACAATAAACAGTGCATCATAATAAGTACACACTGACAATAAACAGTGCATCATAATAAGTACACACTGACAGTAAACAGTGCATCATAATAAGTACACACTGACAATAAACAGTACATCTTAATAAGAACACACTGACAGTAAAAAGTGCATCATAATTACACACTGACAATAAACAGTGCATCATAATATTACACACTGACAATAAACAGTGCATCTTAATAAGAACACACTGACAATAAACAGTACATCTTAATAAGAACACACTGACAGTAAACAGTGCATCATAATATTACACACTGACAATAAACAGTGCATCATAATATTACACACTGACAATAAACAGTGCATCATAATAAGTACACACTGACAATAAACAGTGCATCATAATATTACACACTGACAATAAACAGTGCATCATAATATTACACACTGACAATAAACAGTACATCTTAATAAGAACACACTGACAGTAAAAAGTGCATCATAATTACACACTGACAATAAACAGTGCATCATAATATTACACACTGACAATAAACAGTGCATCTTAATAAGAACACACTGACAATAAACAGTACATCTTAATAAGAACACACTGACAGTAAACAGTGCATCATAATTACACACTGACAATAAACAGTGCATCATAATATTACACACTGACAATAAACAGTGCATCTTAATAAGAACACACTGACAATAAACAGTACATCTTAATAAGAACACACTGACAGTAAAAAGTGCATCATAATTACACACTGACAATAAACAGTGCATCATAATATTACACACTGACAATAAACAGTGCATCATAATAAGTACACACTGACAATAAACAGTACATCTTAATAAGAACACACTGACAGTAAAAAGTGCATCATAATTACACACTGACAATAAACAGTGCATCATAATATTACACACTGACAATAAACAGTGCATCTTAATAAGAACACACTGACAATAAACAGTACATCTTAATAAGAACACACTGACAGTAAACAGTGCATCATAATTACACACTGACAATAAACAGTGCATCATAATATTACACACTGACAATAAACAGTGCATCTTAATAAGTACACACTGACAATAAACAGTGCATCATAATTATACCCTGATAAAAAACAGTGCATCAAAATATTACACACTGACAATAAACAGTGCATCATAATTATACACTGACAGTAAACAGTGCATCATAATTACACACTGACAATAAACAATGTATCTTAATAAGTACACACTGACAGTAAACTGTGCCCCATAAATAAGCACGCATTGACAGTAAACTGCAAAATAATAAGTACACACTGACAATAAACTGTGCATCATAATATGCACACACTGACAATAAACAGTGCATCATAATTATATACATAAAAAACAGTGCATCAAAATATTACACACTGACAATAAACAGTGCAGAAAAATTATACACTGACAGTAAACAGTGCATCAAAATATTACACACTGACAATAAACAGTGCATCATAAGAAGTACACACTGACAGTAAACAATGCATCATAATAAGTACACACTGACAATAAATAGTGCATCATAATAAGTACACACTGACAGTAAACAGTACATCATAGTAAGTACACACTGACAATAAACAGTACATCATAGTAAGTACACACTGACAATAAACAGTGCATCATAATAAGTACACACTGACAATAAACAGTGCATCATAATTACACACTGACAATAAACAGTGCATCATAAAAAGTACACAATGACAATAAACAGTGCATCATAATAAGTACACACTGACAGTAAACAGTGCATCATAGTAAGTACACACTGACAATAAACAGTGCATCATAAGTACACACTGACAATAAACAGTGCATCATAATTACACACTGACAATAAACAGTGCATCATAAGTACACACTGACAATAAACAGTGCATCATAATTACACACTGATAGTAAACAGTGCATCATAATAAGTACACAATGACAATAAACAGTGCATCATAATAAGTACACACTGACAGTAAACAGTGCATCATAGTAAGTACACACTGACAATAAACAGTGCATCATAAGTACACACTGACAATAAACAGTGCATCATAATTACACACTGACAATAAACAGTGCATCATAATAAGTACACACTGACAATAAACAGTGCATCATAATAAGTACACACTGACAGTAAACAGTGCATCATAATAAGTACACACTGACAATAAACAGTGCATCATAATTACACACTGACAATAAACAGTGCATCATAATTACACACTGACAGTAAACAGTGCATCATAAGAAGTACACAGTGACAGTAAACAGTGCATCACAATAAGTACACACTGACAATAAACTGTGCATCAGATAACAAGTACACAACAATAGTAAACTATGTCACCATTACATATAATGACATGCACTAACAGTTAACTCTTTGTTTTTGCACTACTTCTCATAAAAACAAGTAGATACAATAGCCAGTTGTCCTTCATCCATCCATTTTCCATTAGGACAAGTTTGCTATTTCAACTTCTTGCTATTTTCAAGGATTCCAATGAAACTTTAAACACACATTCACCCAATGGTCAAGTTGGTCCTAAGTGAAAATGGCGCTGCTCATACATGTCATATAGCCATCTGTAAAATCTTGTTGTTACTTCTGGATGAATGATCATATCAACATGACCAATACTTATGTGATGGCATCCATGTTGGAAATAGTATTAATGATACAAATGAATGCAAAGTCATATAAAGTTCTATTGAAAATCTGACTTCATATGATGTCTCTTATGTCTGAAACTAAAATTCTGCATTAAATAAGGCTGCTGCTGTTGCAGATTTTAAATCATTAAGCATTGTTTACAGATTACTACCTTGTCCATTTGTCTTTGCATATAATGTCCTTGTTTTGCATTGTAAGTGTGTGGCAAGATTACCTAGTACCTCCAAAATATCTGACCTTTCTACATATAGATTTATTGTTAAAGCAGTAGTGACTTTGTTATTATTTGACACATGAATCTCTTAGTATGTCCAGATGGGAGCAATAAATACAGTTAATGAGTTCATGTTTAGGATTCATGTGCCACCTTGGTCTTAGCAAAGGATTATGGGATCATAAGTTACTTTGTCATATTGGCATTACAAATCTACAAATAAATCTTAAGTACTTAATATGTAATTTAAAAAAATAGGTATGTTTAAAATATACCTTTGTTATTATTGGACATAAGTTTGTCTGAATGAAAAATGATTGTTATTTTATTACATAGACTGGTTGTTTTTCTGGCCTAGTATGGGAACCAGTCTGATTACTAATGTTTAGCAGATGGATAATCCATGTAATACATAAAAAAAGAATTGTCATTAATACTTTTACTTTGGCGGCATTAAGTTTTCTTTATTATCTCAACTTTGTTTGTTTAATGAGGATTTTTAATATAGCTTTAACAATTTTTCAGTCATATTGCTACGATGTCTACAGTGAGGCAGTTTACAGTGATATCTAGCACTGAGGCATCATGCCGCAGTCATGTAGCATGATGTCGCACCCAGTCACATGTTAGTACCAATTTTGTAAGTCTTTGGTATGACTCGACCGGGGATTGAACCTACAACTGCCCACTTCTGCGGCAGATGCTTTAACCACGAGGCCACTGAAGTGGTCAACTTTATTTCATTTATATCCTGATATATCACCTTCATGTACTACAACATTGATCTGTTGTCATATTCACAGTGTAGTATGTTCTGGGATGCTCTGGCAGTAATTCAGATATTTATGAACTATGTTACAGAAAATAAATGCTGACACATCCATATGAATTCTAACAGTTCTACTAAGTTGTATGTCATATAGATGGATTTACTCAGACGAAATTAAATCTTAATTGTTGTTCTAAAATTTATACTAAAATAATTGAACCAAAATCTGTTCAGTCTTAATTGTTGATGCTCTGGGCCATAAGTCTTCAAATGACTTCCAGATGAGAATTATTGATCAATATGGATGGTCAGGTACTAAACTGGGTCAAGAAAAGAGGATGTTCGATAAAGCTGGGATCCACAAAAATATTATGTACTGTGGTTCACTAGTATTTCTGAACATACCACGATACATACCATGTTATACTGCAATTATTTTAGGAACCATAAAAAAATTTAATGTTCCAGGGCAGGGGCCCAAAACGTTTCTAACAACAACTTTCTATCTATCAGTAGCTGGAAAAATATCTTGCTCAGATTTATAGCAAACTAACACCAAATTATATCTATTATATTATTAGATAGCTCAAAAGAAAATTGCACCACCACTCCCAACCGAAAATTAGATGGTCAGTACTTTATCTTTGATGAAAGCACTGTGTCCGTGTTACTGTTACACAAGTTACCATCTGAAAGCTTTTACTAAAATGGAATGATTAAGCTAACACTATAGCTGACACCCTGTAAAAGACACTAGAGAGAGTCTGTTGATATAAATAGGAAGTGTTGACACTGAAACCTACAATTTACTATTACATTATTTGATATAATAGGCAGGGAAACTTTTAGTTTAATGCCAATTCATAGGCAAAATATTTATCAAAAAAAGAGCAAGTAAACATAAAACACTTAACAAGTGAGAAAATATTTAGTGGATTAAAACAGAAAACATTTAATCTCCTGAAAATCTTTGGATAATTCACAGTCTGACAAAGGAATACATCTGTTAAACACATTAACATATGCTAATAAATAACTAAAAAGTAACATTTCTTCTTTGAATGTATCCCAATCACATTACATTAGGAATATTAGCCTGCTACCTTGCAAATTCAGCGCTGCTAAAAGATGGAAATCTTTTCCTATTTTCAGTATACAAAGGGCAGTATCTCTTGGATCCAATGCATAATAAAATTGCACCATCACCATCCATCCAGCCATCACTAGCTATCTTGCTGGTCTAAAATGGGGACCTTTTTGATGAATCAGTCCAGCCAACTATGATTTATCAGGATATTTGTAACAGATTCATCTGTCTAACCATACCATCAGCAACATGCCTTTTCTGGTATAGAGGTGTCAGTGAGAAACCTCTGTCCAGCCAGGCTTTTGTAGCAGCCAATACAGGTGAAAGCTGGACTGTCTTCTTTACTGCCAGCTTCCAGGCTGACCATTTGCAGGCAAACCAACTGGCAGTGCCAGACATGTTCACTGCTTGTCCACAAAGGGACTATTCCAGTGGCCTAGTGGGTAGATCATCTGCCTCACTTGTGTGAGATCGCAGATTCAGACCCTGGCTGAGTCATACCAAGACTTAGAAAAATGTTAACAAGAGCTGTCTCATTAGGTGCTCATCATTAAGAGGTTAGTGTTAGGACTGGTTGGTCTGGTGTCAAGATAATGTGACTTAGTGAGACATCATGCAGCATGGTGCCCCAGTGCTAGACATGACTATAAACTGCCACAATGCAGACATCGTAGCAATATAACTGAAACTTTTAAAAGCTTTTTTAAAAATCCAAATCACACAAACACTTGTTCACAAGGAGGAACTAGTGATTTTTTTTTCAGATGCAAGGATGGTGCTGGCTTTAAAAATGTTATTGCCAAAAAAGTCATGTACCATAATATTTCCTTGCCAATTTTCAAAAAATGTTGCCATTTTCTGAATACAGATATCCATTTATCTCAACATCCTCAGGGACCAATGTAAAATTGTCGACATAAATGGATGTTTAGATAAGTAAGATGAGCACCTGAAAGTAAATTGAAATTTTGCATAAAAGTGAAATTTTGAAGATGACCTATTATCAGTGAAATGGATTTACATAGAGATAATTTTAAAAAATGGAAATTTTTAGTAAATGAAGACTTCTGAAATACACTTGTATATTGACAACATACATTTGTGTAGTACACTGCACAACATGTTAAATAATATACATGCATATGAAAAATCCAAGAATTTGAGTATTTGAGCATATGTGAAAATTCATGTATTAGTTAAATCCAATTAGAAAGCACAACTCACATATATATATATATATATATATATATATATATATATATATATATATATATATATATATATATATATGGTTGTCCTCATTTGATGGAAAACCCATTGTCAACAAACATGTTTCTTGAAATAATTCACTCTTATATTTATTATCTTTGTAGCATGTGGCTATATAGTTGTTTATATGCTTAATGTACATGTACTTAAATTGGCCTAGATGATGCTGAGGCTACCAAGGGGATGGGGCTTTTCATAAGGAAATGAAAACATGTGAACAAATAAAAAGGTTTAAATATACTTGTGAGATGTCACACCTTTATTTAACTCATCAGCCAGATATATATTGTTTGAAAATATTGAAATTTTACTTGGGGTTTTAAACTGTCATTGATAGTGGATCACAACCACAAATGTTTTTGTTGCAAGCAAGAAAGATTCACAATATTATAAGAATGTTCCAATCACTATGAAAAATGTAATAATGATTTTATTTAAGTTTGTAGCCAACTTTCTGTGAGCAAAGTTCTTCGACTTGCTTTGATGAAGGTTCATATTTTATTGAAGACTGTCGTTAAAGGCGCACTTTGAAGGACCAAACAAATGCCTGTTTGTTATTGCTGTGGCAAAATCAAATAGTTGTAAAACATTTACAAAGACAGATTTTTTTCCATTTGCTTAGTGTTTATATATATATATATATATATATATATATATATATATATATATATATATATATATATATATATATATATATATATATATATATATATATATATATATTGTTATGTGTTTAGGCTCTAATAAATGGTAAAACGATATCAAAGAAAGAGTAAAAAACAACAAGCTCTGTAAAAATTTTAAAAAATAATTTATTTCCCTTGAAAATAAGATTGTAAATATGGAAAAAGAACTTTGTTTTAAGAATCAAATCCAAAATTAATTCAAGAATAATAATCCATGAATTAATATACAAAAGTCCTTGTATTGAAATGTTCAAACAGATTCAATTTGGAAATTAAAAAAGGGAGGATGATGACATATACTGAAGTCTATTTTGTGCTTATCTACAGTTCTTTGTATAAACATAATATTTAACACTTTGGTGTTGGAAATCTGAATAATATTTTGATAAACTGTCTTTATCCAAAAATTGCATGTGGGCACATCAGATATATGAATTTTCCTTTTAAATTCAAGTGAACTAACAAAAAGTTAACATGTATTCAAAAAATGGCTGCAACAAAAGAAAATAACTTAACGTAATTTTATGAAACCTCAAAACTAGCAATATTTCACTAAAACAAAGATAATATCTTAGTTTAAATGCAGTGTTTAAAAAAATCCCCAAAGTGTAAAATCACAATGGGGGAGGGGGGTATGAGTCATGTGTATCATGTACTCCTTACATGACCCTGATGATAACCAATCATTTTTACTTTAAGAATAAAGTTGTTTACTTCCTAATTCACTAGTGCCATCTTGACCTTAACAACAACCAATCATTTTAAAATAAAAATGGAACCTATTTATGTGGGTGTCACTAACCTTGAATCAAGGTCTGGATCTAGATCAACATTACTTGTTTACCAAAAAATAATTCAGGCCAACCGATTTTCTGAATAAACATCACCTTTAGTGAGTAAATTTACATTACAATAGCATGTAATGAAAAATAAAAAAAGAATTTAAAACTGAAAACAAACAATTAAATATATATTAAATCAGTTAAACATAAAATATATATTTATATATAGGACAATCACTACCTGTTGAAGCTTTTATTATCACTAAATTATCACTATCATGTCTCACAATTCAGTCAAATATGGTTTCAAATTGTATATACCAGTGTGTGTGTATATATATATATATATATATATATATATATATATACACACACACACACACACACACAAATGAGTAGGAAACATTACTGATTAAAATTTATATATATATATATATATTTTAATCAGTAATGTTTCCTACTCATTTGTAAATGTAATCATAAATAGTTAAAGAATCAAGCAAAAGGATAGTTTCTGAATGAAATAATCATAGATAGGGTTCATAAAATCAAAGCAAGATTGAAAGTTTATATTGTACTAAATATTGATGACACTCAAAGGTTTCATGAAGGATGAGAAGTTTCAGGATTAATTGTGTGATATTAACTCCAATAAGGTGTTAAGCAGAAATGTGTACTAACCACAAATAATACAGAATTATATGATGCTGTGTACACTTGGTTCACACAACAATGTGAGCAAAGGTGTTCCTATCTCTGGAACAATTTTCAAGGCCAAGGCAGAGAAAAGTGCTCTATGATCAGTACTAATTTCTTCATAATAGTCTACAAAATTCTTTAGCCAATCATGCGGGGCCATGATCACCGCACATGACGACTTTTGTGTTCGCGTGCAATAACCAATCGAGAAATTTTTTTAATACATCTAATAACACCGTGCATATCTCATCCCAAATTATGACTTCAGGAATAAATTTCTCGCCCATTCGTTCAGGAGTCCATTCGTCACCTTTCCATCGAAAGAAACTGTGATAAGTACAAGCATTTACCCCTCGTTTCATTTCTCTTGCAAGTCTTTGTGTCGGTGTTAGCACAATCATGTTTGATTTGGAAACGCTAGCGTTTCTACGAAATAACTCAATCGCACGAGTCGTCTTTCCTGACCCACCACAGCCGTTTAAATAAACTGTTTTATATCTACATATTGGATCAGATATCTCCGGTGCATTAGAACGCTCTGATATTTTATCACCTTTCAAATATTTATCCTCAATCGTAACATCTGCTGATTCGGAATAATCACACGGTATTTCTTTTTTAATTCTCCATGATCCCCAACTCTCGTTGCCACCGTTAATAAATTCAGCCACTGCTTCGCTGTGTTTCGCGTTTATATAAAATGAATCAGTGGCTACTCTAACTGCGGTGTCAGGAAATCTGTTTATCATCGAAAATAAATTGATAGAAGCATAAGCCAGCATAGATGCTCTCAAATGTGTATACTGAAGATTTTCACCATCTGCGTAAGTAACAATTGTACCAAATTTTGTTCCATCGGACAAGAAAGTGTCTTTACGATCAGTATATATACCTTTAGATGTAATATCCGTGATTATAAAATCGTATTCAGCGCTATCTATAATCAATCGTGAAGAATATCTGTTATTGTCGTATTTTCCACCTTGAGTGAATTTACCGATTATTCTTCTACCAAGATCTTTTGCGTCTTTGTTTCTGATTTCATATAACAGTTTGGACCAATTCATGATATATTCTTCGTCGAGATCAGGAAACTGGTTCCGTTGTTCGCTGATTATACTATCTAGACGTTCAGGTTGTGGTAACCAGACCTCAGTCTGAGCTCGATATGATATAATCGCTTCACTGACAATCAGCGATTTTAACATCCTACAATCGATCATATACCATAATAGCACTATTGGCATCCAATGTTTTTCAGACATATGTCTACCAATCCAAACGTAACAGCACGGATG
This sequence comes from Unio pictorum, assembly GCA_030141615.1. Lineage (NCBI taxonomy): Eukaryota > Metazoa > Mollusca > Bivalvia > Unionida > Unionidae > Unio > Unio pictorum. Next base: position 5,995,611 of record JARLTB010000007.1, on the reverse strand, counting down.
TAAACCTGTAGCCATTTCAAATGATACCACACGAGTGAATCCGATTAAATCAAAATCAGGCAGTGGTCCATTAATAGCAACACGGGCCATCTCGTGTGTGGGATGTCCAAATCGTTTAAAATATCTAGCGCATTCTCCGTACCCGAGAAAACTCGCCGGATAACACGCGACTATATCAACTGTAATAATACTTTCACAGTCGTATTTTGTATTCCATAATCCGCCGTGGTTATATTCTATACAACTTGATTTGATGTCTGTGAGAAATTCAGCTTGCGTTGGTTTCCATGAGTTTTTCTTTCTTGCAAAATGAGCTGCAACCGATGGAATTGTAAAGCAATTTGTTAATAATTGTTCGTCATCGAAATTCTCCGAGAAACTACATGCTAGTTTTTTCATCTTATCATGGAGGGCTTCAAGGCGGTATAATTCTCCATTGGGTCTTACAAACTGATCGAATCCGCCCTCGGAGTTTTCAGCGCTGTGAAGTAACCACACTGATACAGGATCGTTTTTACTCAACTGGTAAATAGCATCGAACAATTTGTTCTCAGAGAATTCTGGAGTGCAAAATTCTTCGGGTATATATTTTATGGTTCTATCCCGCGGAAATATTGTTACCGCAGGTGTCCATGTGTGTTCGTTATGATCAATAATTTTGATTGGGGCTCCATTTGATTTATATTTCGAGTCGTGTAATACTTTGCCGGTTATCGTCGTTACTGATATTGGGAATCTTAATGATGTTTCTAATTCAGCTATATCCTGAATCGATGCTCTGTTTTTCCTAACTGTTAATCCCCACTCGGTTATTTTTTTGCATCTTAGATCAGTCAATTTGTTCCCCCGAGATGCATTTGTGAAGTGTTCTATTATTCATTCTGCTACACAATTCATTCTCGTTGATAAAATCAGCGACGACAGTTTCATGGGTTTTAGTTTTTTAATACTCGGTTTATCATTTAATGGATATATCCCGTAAACAACTGCCATTACAGGATAAAATCTTTCGTAATATGGTTTGTCAATTCCAGTCAAAATTCCTGGTTTGGAATCTTGACTCACAGTGACAGTTTTTTTATCCTTCAAGATGGGTTCAAATTTATCACGAATAATCCAATCTCCTGTTTTTGAACGGATAATGAATTTTATTCTAAAAAAAATACCTTTTTCGAAGATGTGAAATTATCACTGCTGCTTTTTTATCATTCATGGTAGCGTCAACTATACCATCAATTCGAAATGTTGACCAGCAATGAGATGCTCCATCACGCTTGAATTCATTAAAACAGTCTCTGATTTTACTTATCATAGTTCTATCACGAATTTTACTCTTTGGCTTATCAGAGACTCTATCAAGATTGAATTTAGCATTTTTCCAAGGCGTAATTTTCGATAATCTCTCAAACTCCTTCATGCTATAATTAAAACAAGTATTTAAATAGAAGAATATGTATAATGAATCATTGCAAATCGCTTATGATTGGATCAACAACCGTGTGTAACAAATCATGCAGAAAGGAGTTCTGTGGATATCATATGCAAAGTGTTCGTAACGGGAGTTATGGGCCTTTACCCAGCATACGATGTGGGGTAGGGGTGCGTGGTAAATCACAATTGTGTCTCGGTTGTGTTGGCAAACGATACAGAGAGTTGAAGCGTTATTATGACAAAAGAATCAAAGATTCCATCAATGACTCTACCTTTGACAGCGTCAACGACAAAATCATAAGAACACCCCAAGACTACATCGAAAGATTTCCAAATGTAATCATTCGACCAAACAATGAATTAGACAAATAGTATAGTATATAAATGAACCAAGAATTCCGACCACATCCTGTGATTGTAAACTATGAGGCATCCAGTGATGGTATTATCAGAAATCGCAGATTGAAGAAGCCAGTTGGTTTTATGAGTAATCAAGGGTATTTGAGGTTTTGCGCTGGAGGGAAGAATTATCACTGCCATCGTTTCGTGTATGAATGTCATAACAGATTGATCAAGGATGGTTTTGTTATCAATCACATTGATTCCAATGTTAAGAACAATTCTTTGTCAAATCTGCAAGCTGTTACACAAAGTGAGAATTTGAAACGAGGAAAGACTGGTACTTATAAATCAATTGGGAAAAGACCCGTAAAATCATTTAACACAACAAATAACGAGGAAATATTATTTCAGTCAATAGCTAAGGCAGGTAAGTATTTCGATATTTGTCCACCTTCTGTTCAACGCGTCGCAGAGGGAACTTGTCGATCTGCGATTTAAAAAAAGACCGGACAAAAAATTCAGTTCGTTTATGTATAACAATTAGAAATATATAATTATTAGTAATATGAATTCTCAAAATATCAATGATGTAATAACCGAAATTTTAGTTTTGAAATCTCAGGGGATTTACACATCAGTTAATTTAGACTGCGATCAAATTATGTCTGACTTCCAGGATATTGAATACGGCGCTAACAATAATAAATATGTACTACCCAAATAATATGCACTAATCAAACGAATTCAGAATTCTATCCGTGATTCCCTGTTATGCTGTGACGACGTCAGTAAGTTTGTCCCGTTATTTACTATCGTGGAAAAAATAAGAAAAGAATTAGGGAAACAGTATGAAGTAAAAAGAACAATTAATTCAAAAATCAGAAATATAAGATTGTTAATTGAACAAAATGAAAAGCCCCTTTCGGATAATTGTTAGTAAAATCCTACTACGAAGTTGTAAAATTTCGTAATAAAATATTTTTTTTATTACTGAAATAAATTTTTATAGTAAATATTTTTTTATTACTGAAATTTTCACAGTAAAATATTTTTTGGCCGTTTTTGACTGATTTTGGCCGTTTTTGACTGATTTTTGGCTATTTTTTGACTGATTCGGTCAAATGGTCGATTTTGCATGGGATTTATCGTAGACTTTTTCACTTAAGAATGACTTTAAGTAAAAAAATCATTTAAAAAATCACAAAAACTGACAAAAATCGGTCAAAAACGACCAAAAATGACTGTTTTCAGTTGAAAATCTCTTTGAGATTTTACGGTCAAACGGTCGATTTTGCATGGGATTTCCCGTAGACTTTTCCCCGAAAATTGAAGATTTTTCACTTGAAACTCTTTGAGTGGAATCTCTGGAAAATCTTTGATTTTCGTACCGAGATTAAAATTGGAAAATTGTTTACAATTTTAAATAATGGTTAATGAAGCATTAACGACCCGATTGGCTCGTGAGAGACTGGCCACGATCAAAAAATTTATACCAATCCACGACTCTGTAAGAAATAAACTGCAAGCTAGACAGAGTTTACAAATGGATTTTGCTGCGGGATCTGAAGAGTTGTGTAAACCAATAACCACAGCAACAAAGGGGGTAGAGCATGCTATATGGGGAGATGTTCCCGAGACTACGGGAAAACCTCTTATTGTTGAACTTGAAAAAATAGCAGCGGAAACTGAACAAACAAAACAAGCTGTACAAAAACTCCACGGTGATATGGAAATTGAACGATTAGGTGATATTGATGTTACTGAATTATCTAAACCACTTGAATAAAAAAGAACAGTAGATGACCTACGCGCGAGATTTAACGAGGAAGAGTTAGCAGCAATTGATAAGGCCGATCCAGCAAAAATTCCTGCGCTTGTTGTTACGACTTATGAAAACAGAAAAAAAATGTTGAAACCAGAACATCATAAATATGTTAGAAGTATAACACAATGGGCTGATATATTCTACAAAATCAAAACTAAAACAAGTCAAATTGACACAATAAGTGCATCATACATTGAATATATCAATGTGGTGGGTACAGTGTATAAACAATATGAAGAGTTTAAACAACAAAAACCGCAAAAATTGCAAGGAAAGTGACAGCAACCTTCAAAGAAAATATCTTTTTCACCTAAAAAAAACTAAAAGAACCTTCGCTTGGACCTGATGATGATACTCTCGATTATTTACAAAGCACGGATACAGAAAAACTGGATGCAGCAACTGGTTATAGTATCGGGAAGGGATTAAGAGATTCCAGTGGAATTTAAATTCAATGTCCTGGTAATGTTCTTGGTGATATAGCACGATTAGAAGTTCTCATTAGAGGGAAACGAGCTGGAAATAACTCACCGGAAATAATCAATGAAGCAGCTGATATCTGCAGGTGGTTATTTGCCGGCGGTATCATGGATATTGCAACATATCGAGATTTCATTGGCGAGTTAGTGGAGGATTATCACAGCGACTAAACTCAAAGGATTGGAAATCGCTTACTATGAAAATTGCTAGCAATGAAAATCGTTTACGATGAAAATTGCTAGCAATTTTACGATTAGATAAATAACAATTGAATAAGAATGATCATACACTACAACCATGACAAACCAGCCAGCGTCTATGTAGTAAATTCACGGTTTCTAGTTTATAGAACATACTATGGCGATGGTTTCGGTAATACAATTGCAGGGTTATTTGCAAGAATGGCTCCAAAAGAGGCGCCACTAGTAAAACAATTATCAATGAAAGCTATTGATGTTATTCGTGATAAGGGTATTAGTGCTGTTGGAGATCTTGCCTGGAAAGTGTTTTCAGCCACCAAGGATAAATTAACAGCGCTAGTTCGGCGGCGAAAATCCAAAGGAGGACCACTACCGTCTACAGCAGAGATGCCTGCGAGTGTTAATAAAATTATAAATAACGCAGTAGATCAAAAACTAGCGTCGCTGGTGACTCCGTCATTGATGACTCCGTGATTGATGACTCCGTTATACATCAACGACCAAAGCAACATCGCAAATATGATAGCGGGAAGTGGCTTACAACCACGACGAAAACGCTAGCGTGAAAATCGTTTACAATGAAAATCCTACGGATTTTACAATTTAGACTTTGATAAATAGAATAAAATGTTTAAACGGTCACCTGATCCAGCATTTGATATAGACGCCCCTGTTCGCAAGGATGATTCTGTATGCGATTATCAATATTACGCCCATCATGCAATAGACTCAAATAGTCGATCAAGAATTGAACTTCAAGTTCATGATACCAGTAAATACTTTCTACCCGCTGAAACGTTTATCGAAGTAGAAGGAGAACTTGTAACAGCTGCTGATACTCCTGCTGTACCAGCACCATATCCAGTTGGAACTCAAGTCGGGTTTGTCAATAATGGTATCATGGCGCTATTTGAGAGTGCAAGATACCTCATCGATGGAAAAGAAATTGAGTCGATAGATCGCGATGTTGATGTGGCTACAACAATAATTGGGTTAGCGAGATATTCCGATGATTACGGTATACAAGATCCGTGGGTCCTTCTATGATGTTTGCTAAGGATGTTAAAAATACCGCTGGAGGAAATCAATTTATTATAAGATGACCAAATGATCGTGCTGGTCCTCCTGCTCCTGCTGCTATCGAGGATATGATCATAAATACTGAACCTAATTTCAATCTAGGAGCTGCAACACGTATATTAATGTTGGGAGGAGCGCGTAGATCATTTTCATGCGCAACCCCACTACATATATTTGGATTCTGTAGAAATGTTCAAAAAGTTATCTACGGAGCAAAGCATACAGTAGGACTCGTGCGAAAGAGTGATGACAATGACGCAATTTGGAAGATTCCAGCAGATGCTGCAAATCCAGATGCTGATGCTGGTAAAGTCATTTTAACAAAACTATCATTGTGGATGCCAGTATCAATCACCGCAGAAGAACGATTACTATCATTTATGGACCAAGGAGGAAAATCATTACTAAGTTGGCTAACGGTAAGTACAGATGTTAAACAATCAAATATTAATGGGTTATTCACGTGGAACCTAGCATCAAAACAAGGCGTTGCTGCGCCACATATATTTATTGCGTTACAGGATAACACACGATTTGGCGATCAACGTTTCAGCCATATGATATTTGATCAATTAGGTGTTTGATTACGGTCAAAATCATATTGCTCGCATATATCACCGTTTGTTGTCATTTATGGCACGCGATCAAAATGTCGATACTGGCCTGCAAATATCACAATTGGATTTTAAGAATTTATACCCAGTCTATTATTTTTCGTTGGAACATCTTGATTTAACAAGACAATCCGTCGTTGATATACACTTTAGAGCTAATATGCTTCGTGGTGCTATTGCTAATTATAGAGCAGTTGCTGTCCTTCTCAGCGACAAATCAATGCTACTCGAAGGTGTTGGCAGAAAAATGAGAGTGGTAGATTCGCCAGTAGAAAATCTATGATTTTCAAAAACATGTAGTGTTTTCCAAAGATGTAATTGAAAATCCTTGTTGAAATCGTAAACGATTTTCTCGATTTTTCCATTGAGTCGCTTTGCGATTTAGAATTAATCTGTTATTGTATAATGTCATACAGTCATATCGGTGTTACATTGACCTCAGGTCAACTCAAGAAATTGCAATCAGAATCGGCTAAGCGATATGGAACCACAATCACGTTGAAACACAATCAGATGACTGGCGGGGCGAATAAATTGTCGCTCACAACTCGTCAAGTGAAACACTTCAATGATGCTTTCAAGGATAAAAAAGGCGTTCAGATCACTCTCTCTGTGGCTGCTATCAAAAATATGATTAAAACCGGCGGTATATTCCCAATGTTAGCTGCGATTCCGGCTTTGATTGCAGCAGCAGCCCCATCGGTGGTTAAAGCGGCAGCGTTAGGAGCCATTGGTACCGCGGCAGAGATGGCACTAAAAAAGGCAACTGGGAAGGGATATAAAAAAAAGGGAAAGGGTCTAAGACTACCAGGAACCCTGTATTCATGGTACAAAGGAAGTGGCCTGAGAATCCCAGGAACGGTTTACTAGTTCCATTGTCCAATTTTGATTTACTCGATGCTGCTAAAAAATTGACGATTAAAAATTTCAGAGGTGTTTTTATGAAAGATCAGTTGCCGACACAACCAAACAGTGTTGAAACAGGTATTATTAATCTCGATAACTGCACCGGACCTGGAACTCACTGGGTTGCATACGCGATTGATCCACAGGGGATTGTTTATTTCGATTCATATGGATTAGCGCCACCGAAGGAATTTATGCATTATATAAACGGCTTAAAAACTTTTCCAATGAAGACTTGGTATTCTACGCTACCAACACAACAAATGAATGACCCACCAATATGCGGCAGCAAAGTATTAAATGTCCTTGACGCTATTTCAGCATCTGGAAAACCACCACATGTTGTCGTAAATGAATACACTAGTAGTCGATGGTAACGACAAAGTCGTCAACGAAAAGATTTTAGAGAGATGTATAAAATAACATGATTGATATTTGGGGGAGATCTTTATCAACGCTGAAGAAACCCAAACTTGATGGCACTGCAACCGGTGATATAATGAGAATAATCGAAGATGAAATAGCTGAGACGTTGAACTTAACAAGTGTTGACCCCGGGGAAATAGTTGTATTTCAAGATCGTCAGGGTAAATTGAAAACCAGTAATGTGTCGTTGGATGATATTTTAGTTAAACAACGAAACACAATCGAGGATACTATCGTGTTATTTTCTGATCAGGGTAAACTCAAGCCGGGTGTACTTATTTTGACGATTACAGATAGATTAAAAACTCTCAACGATGAGTTAAAAAATTCTATGTTGGAACTAGCAACACTTCAATCTAGAATTGAAGATAACGGAAAACAGTTTTCAGTTTTTCGTAGAAACATCATAGATAAATTTATTAGAACCACGTTGGATAAAATTGAAATTAAACTTCCTGATATTAAAAAAATCCATCGATGAGACGAAAAACTTCATCGAAGCAATCAAAGATGATTTTCCGAGGATGATAACAATCATTGAAAAAACAAAAATTCCTCATGAGAAAACCAACAACGTAGTATACACGATCCAACACGGATCATTTGCGTGGACTCCTACAGACAACAAATTAGATATCACTGCAACCGTCAAAGGTATTTATCGATTAACACTAGTGATGACGACTAAATTTAATATATCGTCGAGTTCATCCGGGGCCAACAATACGATATCAACGATCATCAACAAGGATAAAACCGAAAAGTTCACGATAACATCTACTGATAAAAATTTGATTGGGGCTTCAGTAACATGGTATGTGGAATTCGTAGCAGATTTAAGTAAATAACTGTTCCAATTGAAATCTGTTATAATAAATAAAATGTCGTCATCAAAGGTACCTTTGGTATCTCAATATCGCTATGATCAGGTCAGAGAGTTTCAGACTAAACTCAAAACTCTCACTGAAGAGTATGCAATGAAAATAAAAAAATACCAACGAAGAATCACAGCAGTTGACGTTACCGTATACTCGGTGAGTGGTGTAATCACCGGAGCCGGAATTATACTCTCCTCGATGACAATGATTGCTCCGATAGCTGTTCCAATTTGTATATCAGCGGCAACAACAATCGCGGGAATAATTTCGATAATAACAAAAAAAATATCATCATGCAGCCAACGCAAACTGCAAGAGTACATAATTAAATTTCATGTTGTATCAACCGCGTACTCGCAATTGTCCTCGTTGATATCGTCATCGCTTGATGATACATTTATATCAGATAGTGAGTTCTCAGCAATGCTAGATATTTATGATTCCGCGATGTCAAAATTAGAAATACAACATGAATATAATAATAATGACAACACCGCAGGAATTACTTCAACGAATAGTGGAGAACACAAACCCAGTACAAACAAGCATGATCTCAATAACATCAACGAATCCAGAATTCATTGTGAATTTCCCTATTCCGATTCCCGTGAAGGAGATAGCGCTAGCAAAACTACGAGTGTATCACAGTTGGCCTAATATTAGGTCAGCACCATTTGGTGGTCAACAACTGAATAATTCTTTAGTATTTGTGAATAAGAATCGCGAAGACGGGACTCCAGACTGGAACGTTGTTTCAATACCAACCGGATCATACCAAATTAAACAAATCAATGCTGAATTCCAGCATAGAATAAAATCAATTACTGGAACAGAATTGAAAATCGCTATAACGGTTCATGAGCTGACGCTATCATCTGCGATTGAGATAAACTCGCCAAGTTATGTCGTAGATATTTATCAGAGTTCTATTAGTACCGTACTAGGTTGGCTTGAAAGTCCACCCCAGGGAGAAACCGTTAATTTACCACCTGAACCACAACAATCTGATTATATCACCGACAGGATAAAATCTGATAATCCAATAAGAAGCTATAGAGATTACAAAAATTGAATTTTTTCACTGGAGTGATAGAACTCAACAAACCAATATATTACACAATTCGAGAAGAGGAAATCACTAATAATTTCACAGCGATGAATAATGATTTTTTCACTGTTGTTAATATCTCTTAAATCCGGTACTCTCACCCGAGATGAATTTATCAGCGTCGTAGAAACATGTAACAAAATCATCAATGACATGGAAATATTTCATTTGCAAATCATTCAAGATGTATTAGGTGATGATAATCCTAAAACAAGAACAGAATTTGCAACGAAGTATAGTATACGCGTAGAAGATATTCCCACATTCAAACTACATGGTTATAATATCTCAGAACTAAAAAAAATCTCTCAATGATGCCATCGATGAAGGTTTCAAATAAATCCATGACGCATGGAAAAAAACAGCACCACAACCACAAACAACTATCCTCAGACCCAGACGGCGGTGGTAGGCATATCGCTCCTCAAAATGTGAATATATCCTCAGTGATAGCGCTCAATTTAGTATGCGATGTTATCGAAGGAAGAAATCAAATAAATCTCGAACATCAAATCAAGCTCAGCAGGGATATATTCTATATTCATTTGCACCAACAGCTCCTCCAGGATTTCTAATTATTGAGTCTCTGGTTAATCCAGTCTATATGCGATGTCATAATAATTCATTAACGAGAATTAACTTCAAACTCACTGACCAGTCTAATAATCTGATTGATCTACAAGGTGAGGTTCTACAAATTAGTCTGTTTGTGAAGTCGTGAAAATTCTTCGAATTTCAACAATGATTTTCATCGTGAAAATCGTTTACGATTTCAAGAATTGTTAACCCATAGCAGCAGATGCGGCGACAATGGCGTCTTCGAGGAATTTGCCTCGACGACGCTTTTTTTTTACACTCCATTGGCAAGGTACTTAAACCCAAGAGGTTTTGAGAAACCCCTGATTTGACAAATAGAGCTTTAAAATCGTTAAGGCTCCATTTGGCAAATGGAGACTTAAAATGTTTTGCTTAAAATCTACCCCAATTAGAGAAGTCGGATTTGCCCCCTCTACTGTTGTTTAACAGCATCATGAATGTCAATATTGAATTCACACTCAGTTGTGTTTCCATTGTAATTCCACACTAAGTATTTATCGGTTTTTGGTTGCTTCACTTCATACCTAGTAGATAATGAATTTCTACGAACTTCTTATTGAATGGATTTAAGTTCCTATATATGTCCCATCAGTTCCATGTTTAACTTTTACAAAGTATTTTTCAAAATTAGAAACATTCAAAAACAAGTTCTCCATAATGAAACAAGTAAAATATACATGTTCATTGTCTCTTCCACCTATATTGAATAACGAAAAGTGAACTTGCAGGTTTCGCATGCATAACATGATAAATAATTCAAATGTATATCTTATTTATAGCTTTTTTTTATTGATGTCACTCACTTGCATATTATCATTTTATTTTCTTTAAACTTTGCTGTTGTGTTTGCTTTTATCCAGGATGGCCATGTGACAAACACTCCTAAACTTACTGCTTCTAAAGCTGTTCAGAGACAGGTAATCAACTTTCACCTAGCAACCAGTTGCCGCCCAGCAACTGGTTGCTAACAAACCAAATAAGAAGCATATCTCAATCTACCATTAATCATCCACTATTCAATTAATCACCTACTAGATATTTCAGGCCTTGAATAAAGTTATCAGTATAACCTTGCATGTAAACTTGAGATAATTAATCTGCAAATGAAAATATAATCTTAGAAACAAGTCTACATGTAACTTTAATGTGTTTAATGCCATTTTTCAGCACATGATAGGCTATACATGCCAGCCTGTATTACTGGTGGAGGAAAACCCGGTTAAAAACCCGGAAATAACCACTGACCCACAAGAAGCTACTAGCAAGCTTACTCACATGTATAAAGGTTTAAATATAGACAAACCATAAACCATTCAATTTTCACCATTTTACATAAAACTGCATTTTTGGCATGTTAACCTTTTATATTTAGGTGCCTGATTTTATTTAATAGATTTCTTTCTGGCTTGTGGTTGCAGCCCAGTTTACAAAAGATGCAGAACTAAAGAATATAAAAGTTGATGAAATCCTATATTTACATACAGTTATCATCTTTTATGAGTTTGTTGGCTGCAAAAATTGAAATAATTTTTAACAGTCATTTATAATGTGTGCTAAAATATTGCATTAATTATTATATGCACTGCATAATTCACATAAGCGTGAACCAGACATGATGTTATATAATGTGGCCTAACATGCTGCATAAAGTACCATATATAATTCACACCCAGTTTAGAGCCACACGTGTCCTAATATACTGCCTAAATTACCTGTATAATTCACACCCAGTCTAAAACCAGACATGCTAAAACATAATGTGTTCTAACATACTGCATTAAGTACCATATATAATTCACACACGGTCAAAAACCAGATATGTCATTAATTGAATTGCTGGTTGAACAAACAACCTCATTAGAAGTGCTGTTATGCCAATTTTGTCTCATTTTTACCTTTTTGGGCACAGATACACATCATGGCCTCTATCCCCCAATACCCAGTAAGCAGGGGGTATGCTATGCATACACATCATGGCCTCTATATCCCAAGACCTGGGAAGCAAGCTGTATGCTATGCATACACATCATGGCCTCTATCACCCAAGATCTGGTAAGCAGGCTGTATGCTATGCATACACATCATGGCCTCTATCACCCAAGACCTGGTAAGCAGGCTGTATGCTATGCATACACATCATGGCCTCTATCACCCAAGATCTGGTAAGCAAGCTGTATGCTATGCACTTACAATAGCTGATCAGCATTAATAATATACAAAAGTGACCACTCATTGGAGATAGAGGCTTATGATGTATATCAGAACTCAAAAAGGCAAAATGGGGCAAAAAAGGGGGGTGGGAGCAGATTAATACTATTTATACTATGTACAAACCATGCATGATTAACACATTTTTGGGACTGTACATTATCTGCACAGATCAAGCAGCCAGTGCTGGATCGATAAATAGTGTCTTCCAGGCATTATAAAGATGGCAATGGGATTACAACTCATGCAGGTTTTATCCTATTAGTTGATCTTACTCAATTTGTATTGTCTGTAAAATCACAATTGTGTGATTTCTTACCTGTTCTCAGAGTTGTAGGTGATTTTCCATTTCCTCCAGCACTGTCTCAAACTTGGTAATGCTAATTATTTTATCCTCAATAATCACTGCATATAGTTTACTCATCACATTTTCTCGGTACATTTTATGTGCAGCTAATAATATATAAATTATTTTACACATGTACAAAATAATTCAAAAAATTATTGCAGTCAAATAAATAAGTGAATAAAAATATGCAGAATTAGAAAACATACATACATACATACATACATACATACATACATACATACATACATACATACATACATACATACATACATACATACATACATACATACATACATACATACATACATACATACATACATGGATATCTTGATGGATGCACAGTTGGGTGGATGGATTGATGGTGCCTAGAGAAATTGAAAAGTACTAAGCAAGGATATACCTAAAATCAGTTTAAAGTATGAGTTTGAATCAATAATATATTTAAAGCAGAAACAATTACTATAATTTTATGTGTCCAAAAAGTGAAATATGATTGAAAACCACATCTAGTAATGATTCTTTATTCTATAATTAAAACCCATTACAACAAATAACATCATAATCAAAACTGTTTAGATGTAATGCTTCAATTAGAAGTAGGTAAAATTTCCAAGTAATCTGGACTATATTTAATTTGAAGATCACCTGCTTTAAAAGCATGCCACTTTAGTTTATCATATATCCTGGCACTAACAGCTACAGCTTTTTGTATCTTGTTATTTACTAACCTGTCTTCTAAGCTTTTGAAGCACCTACTCATTTAATACGTTTGTTAGTTTATCTCTCTCTGCCTGAGAGATTGATAATTCTTTTTTTTTTCAGGAGCTTTAGTGAGCAGATTTAAATGAGATTTGCTTCATTTTGTCTTATACTAACCCTACTGATGTTTTAATCTGTAGTGCCAAGTTCAAGGTCATTGTTGTTTAAAACCAATTTGTTTTCTATTTTCAGATGAAACGTTTTGATTCATTCAAATAATTACATGAAATCTAGTATGCGTATTTTCCTTATCTGTGTGGAGATTCCTGTTCATTTAGGGTCATTTGCTCCATGGTTAAATCATTGCTGAAGATAGATTTAGTCAGTATTCAGTTTAGTACATATGTTCCATGTAGCTCAAGAGAGAACCTCTGTCTTGGAAGTTAGCAGCTCTAGGATCAAAGTTGCCAAAACAAGATTTAGCTATAACTTAAATTCTGGAACATAATATTCAGTGAAACATTGTACATGTTTCTCTTAACCTTAGGAAGAACCCTGTATATTCCAGACTTATTAGTTCCACAGTCAAGGTCACTTGCTAAAAATAGATTTGGCCAATGCATTTCTTTTCAGGATTAAACCTTAAGGTTTAGTGAACAGATTTCATTGAAACTTGGAACGTATATTTCCGTTAGTAAAAGGAAGAATCCTGTTGAGTTTAGAATCTACAGCTCCTAGGTCATATGCCATTGTTGGTAAAACTTTATTTGCCTATGCCTTTTCACTGAAGGATGATAACATATGTTCTAGTGAATGGATTTCAATGCAGTTTGTTTCAGTTGTTTCCTTTATGCCAAAGAAGAACCTCCTTGATGTTGGGTAGCAACTTTATGGTTAAGTTCGCTTTTGCAAAATCTATCTTCAGTCTGATTACAATAAAATCACCACTGCCCTAAGTGAAGATCTGACCATGAGGTCCGAACTTAGGTCACCAGAACATGACTTCTAAGCAGTCACTGTCAGATCTTCATATAGGACAGCGGAGTTCCTGATTTTAATCAGATTGAGGGTTGACGTTGCCATAGCATTTTTCTTTAGAATACATTCCCCAATCACAGTAACGTTAGGAAAATGAAAAATGGATATTTTATATCTGCATACCAGATAAACAAAGGGTAGAAACTCTTCCTCATTATCTCCTCTCACAACCACCAGATGGCTACCTATCAACTGGATCTCTACTTTTTTATGTTTTGGCTGTCTATTATTCACATAGCACTGCAAGACCTTCACAAAGCCTTTGGTATCTTCATGATTTCATTCTATTCATCCAGAAAATCTTTATAATTTGTTGCAATCATTTCTTTTAGTTTTCATCTATATTTAGGTGATTATTTTCATAGTTGTGACTATTGTAATGTTTTCTTTAATACATTAACATTGGTGCATGTTTTGGGTTGGTTATTCATGCTCATTGCATATAATTTTCACTTGTTTTAAGCAACGAGTATTGTTTTTGTGATTTCTAAACATTTTGGGGGGGTTGTTTTGTGGAACTCTATCATTTTTGCCCAAGACACATTACTATAAAAACAAAATCTGCACAACTTCATCAGTAACTCATTCTTCAAGTTGCTGTAGTTAAAATGACTTGGTCAGTGAGTTTTATTTATGGACAATAACTTCAGTACTATACACAGTGCACTTGCAAAATGCATGTATGTTCCGTTCTGTCAGAGGATGTTTTGATTTGGGGATGTGTACCTTCGAGGTTAAGGTCAGTATTACTAAAACTATTTATGATTTCATTCTTGACAAGAACTTAACTTATTTCATTCAATTTTGTGGAGCCAAAATTACATAGATTGGTAGAGTATTAGGCTTTTAATCCAAGGATCATTGGTTAAATACCAACAGAGGCCAGTCAGGGTTGGCTGTTTCTGTGTATCCTTTGGAAATATTGCCAGTAATGTATTCAAAGTACTATTAAAACCAACCAAGCCACACACAAAAATAATTATAAATGAACCAGTTTTATTTAAACTTTGCAAATCATAATATAATGCCTGTACCTCATAAAGAGCAAGATGGTATGGGATTAGAAGCTCAGAGTTAAAGGTTAGTGTTCATCCTTCATTTCGTTTCTGAACACTGACCTTCTGAATAACCAATTTCAGAGAAATGTTACATCCAGTTTCCCATTTCCTTGAAAAATAACTGAATTTCAAAGTTGGTAGCTTGAAGATCAAGATCCCATACCAAAATTAGATTTGCATTTCCTTCTATGTGTTCCCAGTATGGAGGTGGAGTGTCATGTGTCATTTATAATACTCCTGTTATATTTTAAAATACTTGTAATATTTCCTCCTTTTCCCTCCCCTTTTTAGCTTGCCCATGTCTACATACTATTATTGTCATGTTCCAAAGTTTCAAGTCTCAGTCTTTAATATTTCAATTTTAGCAGACCAGTAGATCAATCACTTATTTAACATTTTGTCCCCGCTACATGTTACGGCCTTTTTTCCCCATGACTTGGCAAGCAACCTGCATACTATGTTCAACCTATGGATGATTAGCATTAATAATCCATTAAGCTGATCAGTCATATCAGCACACAAAAAGGCAAAAAGGGGGTGGGGAAAAAACCCTATTACATTAATACTACTCATGCTATCTACAACCCATTAATAGTACACATACATATTCTTGAGGCTGTGTATGGTATCTGCATAAATCAGACACAGGTAACTGGGCATCGAGCAGTGCTGAATTGATATGATGCCCCACTGCTAGACATCACTATAATCTGCCATATGATAGCGATATCACTGAAAAATTATTAAAGCTACATTAAAAATCACACACACACACCACATTGGGGTGCTTGTCTTCAATATCAAGGTCATGACTTAGTATGTTAATTAATCCACCACACTTTCTCTTCTGTTCTACAATTTTTGAATCATTGAAGATTAAGAGTTTGTGGATTGATTGCATAATGGATAAGAAAGAAGTCTTTTGACTTGAGAGAAAAGTCACAGGAAAGAAAGAATATAATTAATTTTGCATTACATTTTTAGTTTTAGACTGACACGAGAGTTTGTGGAAGGCTTGAACTTTAGGTGTGCAAAGGATCTGTTCATTGAGGGATTATATGTGAAAGTCATAATGGCTCAAAGAAAAACGGTTTGGCAGAATAACTTTTATTCTACATTGAAAAATCTTTGTAGCTTGTTATAAAGAAGCTCATCGAATCTGGGATCAAAAGGTCAGATGTTATGATAAGTCTAATTGAATGGTATCTGCACATTTAAATTTAGTTAAAGACTTCATACCTTGACCAAGGGACCAAAGGTCAAAGCCATTTAGACATATTGGCCAATTCTCAGCTATACCTTACTATTACCTACACATTCAATCATTAAATACTTATGACTGTATAATGTGACATTTGCTGTACTCTTGTACTTGGGTGATGTAATCTTTGTTTCTTGTTGTCTGATCTACAGTATCAGTAATACTATTGCATGCAGACTTTCTTTTGATCTTTGACTTAGAAGCTTTGTATGTTTTTAATCTTAAACTGTAGTATATTGCAGTGATATTCCTTCCCACACATGGTAGCTTATATATTACTTTAGAATCATAACCAGTGAGTAATTGATTTGAATCCTGTCAAGATCAGTCTGGTTCAGCTATTCTCTGTGCCAGACACTTAACACATTTAATCCCTGGAGGTTTTTTGCTGTTTTCGCATGACTTCCAAGCAATATTCCATTAGACCAATGCCTAGATGTGCTAAAAAAAATGTTTTTCATTGGTTAGTTTGCTGGCACATAAGCAGAAGGTGAAAAGTTGGAGGTTTTTTTTTGTTTTGTTTGGTCTAATGGACCCATAATTTTCATATGGAGAAGACTCTTTATTCAAAATGTCCACCTTATCCTACTTTTTGCACAGGTTCACCTACCTGTCTGTGTGCATTTCAAACTGGTCTGCCTTAGATCTGAGGCCATAAAGTCTAAAATCTGGAGACAAAATCAGATTCCAACCATGTGCAAATTTTGGGTGGGAAAAAAATGAGTTTTGATTTGAATCCTATCAAGATCAGTCTGGTTCAGCTGTTCTCACATATCTCTGTGTCAGACATTTAACACATTAATCCCTGGAGGTTTTTGCTGTTTTCACATGAAATGCGAGTAGGAAACACATTTTGAGGACTATTTCTGAATACATTCTAATACATCAACTTTGAAACAATTTTCCACTAGTGCAATGCCTAGTTGTGATAAAAAAAAGGTTTTACATTGGTTAGTTTGCTGGCACATAAGCAGAAGGTGAAAAGTTGGATTTTTTGTGTGTTTTTTAACAGACCCATAATTTTCATATGGAGAAGACTCTTTATTCAAAATATCCACCTTATCCTACTTTTTGCACAGGTTCACCTACCTGTCTGTGTGCACTTCCGACTGGTCTGCCTTAGATCATAAAGTCTAAAATCTGGACACAAAATCAGATTCCGACCATGGGGAAATTTTGGATGGGAAAAAAAAAACGAGTTCAAAAAATTAGGTTTTTCCCCTTTGTAGTGCAACTAAAATGTCCAGATTAATTGGTATCATTGTAGAGCTCAATCTGTCTACCTATCTATAATACCACCCACTTTAGTGTATCATGCATGACCTCGATGTTACCTACCTCATGCTCATAAACTCGGCATTAGGGGTTAATGTGTTAACTCCCATTGCCTTGACATCAATTTCTGAATCAGTCTGAATATTAAGAGCTACTACAAATGTTCACTTGTTGCAAGGGGATTAATGTTCATGAGTAAGTACACTGGTATTTCTTTTATACTTGGAATACCTCAAAATAGAGCTAGGTAAATTTATTATTATGAAATATTTCTATTCTCATTATGCTTAGAATGTATAGAGCTGGGTCAGATTTTTTTTTAATGAAACACAAAATGGCTAACTCTTAACAGATATAAAAAATTTGTGCTTAGGTACTGGTTGCAGTTTTTCACTTGATAATATTTTCTTAAATTCATGGGTTCTTTTCATATGTGGGACATACTGTTTTGAAGCAAATGCAATTCATTCTGCAATACTTATGATAACTTAGGATCAGGATCATAATAGAGTTTTAGTTAAATATTTTATTTTTAAATATTTTGTGACCTTTTCATGGAATCTGTTAATATTTAGGAAATCTTTTTATGAAATGAAGACAGTTCATTCTGTGACACACTTTATGCCTTGTTTTTTACAGAAGTTAACTAAAAAATTGTTAGCTTGAGCTTATGGTGCAGTTGATAACCATTTTTAGTGCATATGTACAGATTTGTCATGGGTATTTTCCTCTCTCATTTTAGGATGGTCGATTAGATCATGCACCTACAATAACCACATACAAAGCCATGACTCGATCTATACCTGAGAATCATCCCATTCAGAGGGCAAATACAATGCCAACTGAGGTTATGCACAGACCTCAAGAGGAAGGTAGAACCAGTATCCCAGCATCTCTAAAAAATATCAAGTTGCTGAGTACCAATGAAGAATATGTCTCCATAAGGTAGATATGAGCACTGTTAATTATTAGTCTTCAATAATCCCTCACTAATAAGACTGATCAGAAGAAGTATACCACAATATATTGCATATACTCTTTTATAAATTAAGTCCACCAGCAAACATGTGTACTACCCTGATCTACTATTGCATAATATGCTAGTAAATCAGGATCTGTCTTGTTTTTCTATTCAGTGCTGATAGACTCTGATTTGCCAGCATATTATGTGATGGTAGATCTGGATCTGTGCAGTTTGCTATTGAACTTATTTGTGAGTATATATGGTAGGTCTGGTCATCTTACACTGTTTTACATTGTAGCTATATGGCTGCAAATTTGTTAAATCTTCATCAAGAAACCAAATCAAACACATACATGCTTTTAAATGCAAAAACCATTTGTGATAAAGTACTAAGACTTGGTGGATAATATTCCTGTTCAAAGTAAAGTAAGGATTTCTGTGCAATCCCAGGGTGCTTTAGGGCAAGTTTAAAGGTAAAAAAATACATGAATCTTTAAAATCAAGCAAGCATCTTTTTAGTGCTTTACATGTCAGCTGTAAACATTTAAAATTGAAAACTTGTCTCATCTCCATCTCTGAGAGCCTCTGAGCAATATTGTGTATTACTAAAAAACATTGCAGTCCATTTTTCTGTTGTTTTAGTTTTGTATTGTAACATGACAGTTGTAATGTTACCCTCATCTGCCCTTAAATCTATCCATATACATGTCCATAAGTCCATCCATCTATATCCTTATAAGTCTGTGCAAATATAGATATTTATTAAGGGCCTAAGTGGCTGAATGGTCTAAAACACTCACCATTATCGATCACTCCCATCTCACATCTGTCTGCATGGATTCAAGTCTCAGGTTCAGCCAATGTGGGTAGTTGAGAAGCCTTTCCATTAGCTTCTCATGGGTTGGTGGTTCTTTCTTGGGTTTTCTTGGGTTTTTCCTACACCATTTATACTGGCCACCATTTATAGCCTATCTTGTGCTGAAAAATGGTGTTAAAACTTACAACAATAACATATATGCACGAGTCCATCCATATATGTGTTCATAAGTCCATCCATACTTGAGTCAATCCATATCCATATATGTGTTCATAAGTCCATCCATACTTGAGTCAATCCATATATATATTAAGTCCATAGATATGTCCTTGAGTCCATCTATACATATGTTCATATGCCCATCCATGTATGTGTCCATAAGTCAGTCCATCACATTTTGGTTAAGTTTTGCATTTAGTGTGTTTTCCTTCTGTCACAGTTCTTAAGTAACTTTAGACATATCATTTAGTTTTATCCCCAGAGTCTCTGGGTAGGTGATGAAAGGGGTCAAAGATAAGATGTCACCAAAGCATGTCACAGTATGGCTTAAATTAAATTGCATATGGAGAATGGGGCACAAGCATTATCCATCTTGCTTGCTAAAAATTGTAGCCCATGAGTTGGGTTAAATTGGATAATGCTAATGCCTTTTATCAATATGGCTTTTATTATGGTTAAGGGTGTTCAGCAAGTGTTGTAATGTGATCTGCTATACTAATTGGGATGTATTCGTCATGCTGGATATAACTTGTGATTAAAGTACAAAAGAGTGACACAGAACAATTTCACTAAAGTTGATATGACAATGCAATATGAAAGGAATTCATTCAGATGGAATATAAGACTGATCCAAAACACATGAATGGAACAGTGGAAGGTGCTCATGTACTAAGAAGGGAATAATGAGACAGTCACTCAGACAGTTATAATGGAACATTCACATGTACTGATACAGGAATGATCAGACAGTCACTCATGCATTAATAATGGAACATTCATATGTACTGATACGGGAATGATAAGACAATCACTCAGACAGTATTAACGGAACATTCACATGTACAGATATGGGAATGATCAGACAGTCACTCAGACATCACATGTACAGATATGGGAATGATCAGACAGTTACTCAGACATCACATGTACAGATATGGGAATGATCAGACAGTCACTCAGACATCACATGTACAGATATGGGAATGATCAGACAGTTACTCAGACATCACATGTACAGATATGGGAATGATCAGACAGTCACTCAGACATCACATGTACAGATATGGGAATGATCAGACAGTTACTCAGGCAGTAATAGCGGAACATTCACATGTACTGATACAGGAATGATAAGTGTTACATATATTTGATTTAAGTCATTTATTTTTGTTTTAATTGTTGTTTGTCAGATTCAGATTTGACATTTTAAGTTTAAGATTCATTCATTGGGAGATATTTTTTTTTAAAGTCGGATGACCTGTACTCTACAAATAAACACCGGATGATGACTTCATTTCTGACCTGGCTTCAGAGTTGTAAACAAGCTTTTAAAATGATTGGTTGATTCCAAGGACATTATGGAGCTTTGTTGTAAACATCTTTCTTTTTTAGTTTTTGAGAGTAAAAATAACTGATTCTCATCTGGGTCATACGGTGTGCACAAGATTTTTTGAACATAAATTTGTTCTAAAGATTCTAGAAGATCATGTGACCCCTTCCTTGTTTACATAAAAACAAGTATATAAATTATGTTTTGGAGTGAACTATTTAGTAGAAGTTGGGCTGTTAGAATATTAAGTTGTGTTGTTTTGAGTTATTTTAAATTACCTTGTACTGGAAATTATTTTGGATCAAGAGGATTTATTTTGTTATTTATCTGGAAAACAATTGTGCTCATTGAATTTCATAAGACCAGAACTGACTTCATCATGTGACATCATCTTCCATCTTGGATGCTTCACTAAGATTTGAACTGGGAGTTATTAGAACATTTTATTACCAGGACTTTTGCAATTTCACTAGTGGATTATATTTTGAATTATTTTTGGATTAATTTTGGGAATTGATTCTTTAAACCGTAAGTTTATTTTTCTTTTCTGGAAAATATTTGTGCTCAATAAATTGTTTATTAAGTTTTTACAAGCTTGTTATTTTCACTCTTTCTATGTTACTGTTTATTCGAGCCTAAGCACGTAACATAAGACAGTCACTCAGGCAGTAATAATGGGACATTCACATGTACAGATATGGGAATGATCAGACAGTCACTCAGGCTGTAATAATGGAACATTCACATGTACTGATATGGGAATGATCAGACAGTCACTCAGACAGTAATAATGGGACATTCACATGTACAGATATGGGAATGATCAGACAGTTACTCAGGCTGTAATAATGGATCATTCACATGCACAGATATGGGAATGATCAGACAGTCACTCAGGTAGTAATAATGGGACATTCACATGTACAGTTATGGGAATGATCAGACAGTCACTCAGGCTGTAATAATGGGACAGTCACATGTACTGATACAGGAATGATCAGATATATTACTGCTTTATTGTTGATCTTGACTCTCATCCCTCTAATTTGTATTTAGTGTCACTGACCTTGTTAGATGGAGCTTAGCTGCCTTCCAAAGCCTGAAAATTATAGTATGGTTTTAGATTCTACATTCTACATTGTTCCATGATAAGCAATTTAAAGTGGTCTCGTCATCCAAGGAAACATCAGCAGCATATGTTTCAAAGGTCTTTGATAGTTCTTTAAAATGAAATGAGCCTTTTGTTTGGAAACTTGCAAATTGTGAAAGGCATGGATGTACAAATTGTTTTTCGGTGCTATATATGGTATGTAGAATAAAATGTTATAATTTTATTTACTAAACATTGTAGAGTCATAGCAGAAAGGCACATCATATATAATTGATTTGGGCTTCTATCTCCATGGTAACTATTTATTGTTAGACTGGATGGATTTAGTTGAGGGTTGGCAGTGGGAGGAGTAGATGTGGAAATTCACCATTGCTACTGAAGTAGCAATACTTCAAATTGCTTTCCATCTGAAACAGATGCAACTTTCTAAAAGTAAGACTTTATCATAGCAAACTGTCAACTTTCTGAAAGTAAGACTTTATCATAGCATACTGTCAACTTTCTATAAGTAAGACTTTATCATAGCATACCGTCAACATTCTAAAAGTAAGATTTTATCATAGCATACTGTCAGCTTTCTAAAAGTAAGACTTTTTCATAGCATACTGTCAACTTTCTAAAAGTAAGTCTTCATCATAGCATACCGTCAACATTCTTAGCGTAAGACTTTATCATAGCATATCGTCAACATTCTGAAAGTAAGACTTTATCATAGCATACTGTCAACTTTCTAAAAGTAAGACTTTATCATAGCATACCGTCAACATTCTAAAAGTAAGACTTTATCATAGCATACTGTCAACTTTCTAAAAGTAAGACTTTATCATAGCATACTGTCAACTTTCTAAAAGTAAGACTTTATCATAGCATACCGTCAACATTCTAAAAGTAAGACTTTATCATAGCATACCGTCAACTTTCTAAAAGTAAGTCTTATCATAGCATACCGTCAACATTCTAAAAGTAAGACTTTATCATAGCATAATCATACTGTCAACTTTCTAAAAGTAAGACTTTATCATAGCAAACCATCAACATTCTAAAAAAATAAGACTTTATCATAGTATACCGTCAACATTCTAAAAGTAAGACTTTATCATAGCATACCGTCAACATTCTAAAAGTAAGACTTTATCATAGCATACCATCATCTTTCTAAAAGTAAGACTTTATCATAGCATACTATCAACTTTCTAAAAGTAAGACTTTATCATAGCATACCATCAACATTCTAAAAGTAAGACTTTATCATAGCATACTGTTAACATTCTAAAACTTTATCATAGCATACCATCAACATTCTTAAAGTAAGACTTTATCATAGTATACCATCAACTTTCTAAAAGTAAGACTTTATCATAGCATACCGTCAACATTCTAAAAGTAAGACTTTATCATAGCATAATCATACTGTCAACTTTCTAAAAGTAAGACTTTATCATAGCATACTATCAACTTTCTAAAAGTAAGACTTTATCATAGCATACCATCAACTTTCTAAAAGTAAGACTTTATCATAGCATACCGTCAACTTTCTAAAACTTTATCATAGCATACCATCAACATTCTTAAAGTAAGACTTTATCATAGTATACCATCAACTTTCTAAAAGTAAGACTTTATCATAGCATACCGTCAACATTCTAAAAGTAAGACTTTATCATAGCATAATCATACTGTCAACTTTCTAAAAGTAAGACTTTATCATAGCATACTATCAACTTTCTAAAAGTAAGACTTTATCATAGCATACCATCAACATTCTAAAAGTAAGACTTTATCATAGCATACTGTTAACATTCTAAAAGTAAGACTTTATCATAGCAAACCATCAACATTCTAAAAAAATAAGACTTTATCATAGTATACCGTCAACATTCTAAAAGTAAGACTTTATCATAGCATACCGTCAACATTCTAAAAGTAAGACTTTATCATAGCATACCATCATCTTTCTAAAAGTAAGACTTTATCATAGCATACTATCAACTTTCTAAAAGTAAGACTTTATCATAGCATACCGTCAACTTTCTAAAAGTAAGACTTTATCATAGCATAATCATACTGTCAACTTTCTAAAAGTAAGACTTTATCATAGCATACCGTCAACTTTCTAAAACTTTATCATAGCATACCATCAACATTCTTAAAGTAAGACTTTATCATAGTATACCATCAACTTTCTAAAAGTAAGACTTTATCATAGCATACCGTCAACATTCTAAAAGTAAGACTTTATCATAGCATAATCATACTGTCAACTTTCTAAAAGTAAGACTTTATCATAGCATACTATCAACTTTCTAAAAGTAAGACTTTATCATAGCATAGCATCAACATTCTAAAAGTAAGACTTTATCATAGCATACTGTTAACATTCTAAAACTTTATCATAGCATACCATCAACATTCTTAAAGTAAGACTTTATCATAGTATACCATCAACTTTCTAAAAGTAAGACTTTATCATAGCATACCGTCAACATTCTAAAAGTAAGACTTTATCATAGCATAATCATACTGTCAACTTTCTAAAAGTAAGACTTTATCATAGCATACTATCAACTTTCTAAAAGTAAGACTTTATCATAGCATACCATCAACTTTCTAAAAGTAAGACTTTATCATAGCATACCGTCAACTTTCTAAAACTTTATCATAGCATACCATCAACATTCTTAAAGTAAGACTTTATCATAGTATACCATCAACTTTCTAAAAGTAAGACTTTATCATAGCATACCGTCAACATTCTAAAAGTAAGACTTTATCATAGCATAATCATACTGTCAACTTTCTAAAAGTAAGACTTTATCATAGCATACTATCAACTTTCTAAAAGTAAGACTTTATCATAGCATACCATCAACATTCTAAAAGTAAGACTTTATCATAGCATACTGTTAACATTCTAAAAGTAAGACTTTATCATAGCATACCATCAACTTTCTAAAAGTAAGACTTTATCATAGCATACCATCAACATTCTAAAAGTAAGACTTTATCATAGCATACTGTCAACTTTCTAAAAGTATTATTTGCATTTGAGCTGTTAGTTTTTCTCAATTGTTCCACTGTTTTATGTTACTGACTCTTTTTTGTGTATGTGTGTGTTTGTGTGTCTCTCTCTCTCCCTCTATCCTGCTGTATGTAAGTCCTTCTCTCTCATAAACCAGAGATGGCCAATCTAAGTTAAGCTTTATTTTCATGTTGGATAAGAATAAATAATAAAGATAAGGGAAAGAGTATAGGTTCAATTATTTTGAGATACAGTGCATCAGTTGGAAGTGAAACTGAAATACAACAGACATTGTCTTGTAAATGCATTTTTTATGTTAAATTAGGTCTTGTATTGATAATTTTTAAAAACTTCCTTTCAGCAGC
This sequence comes from Unio pictorum, assembly GCA_030141615.1. Taxonomy (NCBI): domain Eukaryota; kingdom Metazoa; phylum Mollusca; class Bivalvia; order Unionida; family Unionidae; genus Unio; species Unio pictorum. The sequence continues at coordinate 5,970,011 of JARLTB010000007.1, read as the reverse complement.
AATAACAGACCATTTGTGAATGACAAAATAGCAGTTTTTGAAAGTAAAATGACATCTACAGAACCTGTAGTTGTCTCCCCTAGACAGAAAAATATGGAGAAAAATGTTTGGTCTCCAGCTCCCACTATCCCACCAGATATGATTGCTAATGGCATACAAGGGAAATCAGAACATGATGTAAGTATCAAAATTATATTTAATATGCATGAATTTACCTGCCTTCTTTGTAATAAATGTATTTGATTAAATTATGTATCATATCTATAATTCATGAATTGCATTTGGTAGGTTTTGCATGCAGTCATTGATTTATTTTGCATTGTGCCAAGTAAAGTGTGATAAATTAACATTTTACAGAGTAGAGCAACACTTTTTCAAATGTACTGTAGTATGTAAATATTTTTTGAAATTTTTAAAGAATCAAATGTTTTTTTTTAAAACCCACAATTCTTTGATTTCTTTTAATGAATTCTAACAATATATTACGGTGCATAGCAGATTTTAAAAATTAAACAAATGGACTTATTTTCACTAATATAATAATGCTATGACACTATGGTAAGTAACAGAGAAGCTCCAGAACCAACAAGATTAGTAAATTGCAACAAATAATTTATTTGCCTGCAATATAATATGAAAATTTAAAAAGAACTTACAGTATTGTGAATTAAATCTCCAATAGTCCTTAAAGTTTTATCACATGTCCAAAAATATAGTGTTTCTAATTAGTTCCATTTGTGTTATTGAATATTCTGATATACCAATAGCATGGAATTTGTCAGTGTGCCAGCAGTCTTGATACATCACAATCTAGGATGTCTTTAAATGAATTGATAATAATCCAAAGATTGTAAATTTAGTTCAGAAGTACCAATGAGCATTTTGTAATTCATGTGAATAATTTAACTGAATGAATCCTCACAAATTATAATTGAAAACAACTGAAAGACTGTATCCACTACAGATGTTAAGATAAATATAAAAAATTATTATTCTTCATATAAAAACCTAAGACACCAATAAGAGAACCAGGATGAGGGTCCAAAGTTCAGTTCTAGACCATTCTTAGTTGCAAACAAGATTAAGTCTTCTACTAAAATTTTAGTAAAGAACATCAGTTAGACCAGGAATTTCCAAGGGGAAAACCAGTATCCTGAACTTAGAATCCAAGTAATATGTTTACCAATATTATCTTAAGGTTAGTGAAACCTACCGCAAGATCTTACATCAGTTTTACTGGTCTAAAATTAAGAATGATGTTTCTAATTACTGTACATCTTGTCACATTTGTCAGATGGTGGGAAAACTTAACCAAAAAGATACCTAAAGCTACTTTACAACCAATTCCAGCATTTGACCATTTAGTAGAACAATTTTAGATTACGTAGGTCCTTTACCTATGACCAAGTCTGGCAACAGATACTTGTTCCCTGTAATGTTTGCATCAACAAGGTTTCCAGAGGCAATTCTTTTATGGAATGTTAAAAGTAAAACTATAGTCAAAGCCTTAATAATGTTCTCTACACTTTTTGGCTCTTCTAAGTGTATCTAATCTGATCAAGATTCTAATTTTATGTCAGGAATCTTCTAACAAGTTATGTATGAATTAGGTATTCAACAGTTCAAGGCATCTGTAATCACCCTGAAAGCCAGGGGGCATTGGAACAATTTCATCAGTCATTAAAGAATATGGTTGTATTGCTTTATTAGTAGAAAAGGTGTTCACTTGTTGTTTGCTGTTAGGGACTTGGTTCAAGAGCACCTTGGATTTAGTCTTTTTGAACTTGTTTTCAGACACACTCAAGTTGTTGAAAGAAAACCTTTTAACAGAAGAATCATAGAGATATTTACTTGATATTGTCTCTGATTTATTTAAAATCTATCAAAAGCTTGTGAAATGGCAAGAACTAAATTTAGTCTACCCAATCACAAATGAATTTGAAGTATGATAAAACTAAAAAGAAAAAGAACTTTTCAACCTAGTGATCAAGCTCTAGCTCTATTGCCCATACCTCTCAGTCCTCTTTGGGCTCGGTATTGAGGTCTTAAGAAGGTAAGTGATTTCAATTATATCATCAATACACCTTGGAGGTGGAAAGATAAACAACTCTGTGTTATAGGGTTTAATGCCATTTTTCAGCATGAAGTCTTTCTTATTCTTATGATGGGAGGTGATAATAAGCATTCAGATTCATTCCAAGTAAGTGTTTTCAATTATATCATTGATACACCTTGGAGGTGGAAAGATAAACAACTCTGTGTTATAGGGTTTAATGCCATTTTTCAGCATGAAGTCTTTCTTATTCTTATGATGGGAGGTGTTATGTATAACTATATTTTTTATATCTACTAGTACATGATTTTAGTTAAGTTTCATAATTTTATTCATGGTTATAAACTGTATAGAATGTCTTTCATTATAAAAATTTGTACATGACATAGAATACAAGAATACAAATTGCATGCAATCTATATATTGATGTTTACATTTGTGTTGACAATGAATAATCTTAATAATAAGACATTAAAAGGTGCCTTTGGCATAATTTCTCAGTGAGTGATGGAATTTTGTTGTTTAGAGAATAATTCTATTACTTCCCACTGGTAGTACTGGGTCATTTGAACAGGCCCATTTTGATGCAAAATGAGTAGTGTATGCTGTCTGTGGGGTCTGTTGTAAGATACAGTTGCAATGTACAGTGTTTTAGAAGAAGATAATAAGCATTCAGATTCTTCCAATTTTTGGAGTATTTCACACTTATTGTGTTCTTGTTATAAGTCTGTACACATGTTTTATGTTGTACTTAGATATTATTGGAGAGGAAAAACAGTTGTCTGGACTGTTCAGTGGAAATAGAATGTGCTCTTTACTTGGACTATCATATTATTCTGGAACTGTCATAAATTATTTAAACCAATTCAGGATAACACCATCTTGACAATGTCACTGTTCATGGAGGACCGTTATATTTCCAGTACTGAAATCTATAAGGAACTTTTTATTCTTGTTGTATTTGTTGTTTTATTGTTTAACACCATTTTTCAGCACACGATAGGCTATACATGGCGGCCAGTATTATTGGTGGAGGAAGAACCCGGGAAAACCCCTGGAGAGAACCACGATCCATGAGAAACTACTGGCAAGCTTTCTCACATAACTACATTAGCCAAATCTTTGACTCGATCCAATGCAGACAGAGGTGAGATGGCAGTGATCCGTAATGGAAATCACTTTAGACCACTTGGCCACTCGGGGGTCCCTTTTCATTCTTGTAGAACTTTATTATAAAGACTAGTTTGGATTCATTTCATAATACTGTAAGTTCCTCTCACATTTTTCATTTATAACTTTGATAATTAAATTGTTTGTTACGTTTTATAAAATATGTTGGATTTGCTTCTCTTTTGTTACTTAAGTTTGTGACCATAGAGTTGTAACTGTGTGATTATAAGAAAAGTTGACTTCAGCAGTTTAGGTAGTTTTTTATTAATTGCCAACAAAGATATTTGCTTTCAGATTTTTCATCTCATCTTTGTTTTCAAAGAAATATACTTGAGATAGTGTCAATGATTCTGTCTGTTGATGTTGCAACTTGACAACATCAACATGATGTTAATCATTTTGTGCAAGCCATTGTTGAAGTTGTGTCTGTAACTCTGAAAAAACTGAGCTAGAGTTCTGAGAAACAGTTGTCTAAAGCATGCTTTGCATTTAAACCAGTTACCATATATACTTCCATAATACCATGGCAAAACTGGGTCTATACAGTTTGTTAGTAGTAATCAGTAGAGCAAACACATACATGTATATCCTAGCTGCCAGTGCATTGTACATAGCAAATCAAGATCAGTGGTATTTGCAGTTGGACAATTAATTGAGTATATATTGTACATATCTTGAGGTTGCCAGTATATAAGCAAATTGTTTTCTAATTTATTACAGGATTTTCTTTACGGCTATACAGGTCTTATTAATCAAAATAATACAGTGTTCAGAAAAATGTATTATTATACTGCATGTTGGTGATTTTAACTTTATTTCCTGAAATATTCTTCACTGTTTATCATTCTACTGATTTCAGTGTATTTGTTTGGCAAAAAGCAATTTAGCATTACAGTCACATGGTAGTGATACATGTGTCACATCAGAAACAACTTGAAACTTGTGTAATTTAGCATTACAGTCACATGGTAGTGATACATGTGTCACATCAGAAACAACTTGAAACTTTCTATGGGCCTTTCTTCATTCATGTGGTATGCACTGATCGTACAGTAAAAACTTAGCTTATTATCACAATTTGTGTGCTTTTAAATTTTTTTCCACCATGACATATTCATTTCTTATTTTTTACTACATTACGGTTTTGGAAATGTATTCCTTCCCACTTGTAAACAATATTGGCAGTTTATTTTCATGACTCTGAAATACAAATGTATTTTGTCATAATCTGCACACCAAACAGAATAATACTTGTTAGAATAACAGTTACTATTTACGTTTGAAAGTAAATGAACTGTGAATCCTGTGATATGAGCTAAGACATCCATTAATTATGAAATGTACTTAAAATGTAAAACATGTAGTGCTCTCAATATTTTAACCAATTATTTTATCTTAGTTACTGTTAGTATTAATCAAATAGTGATTGTTAAGATGTCAGAAAAACGTGACTGGACTGTTGATCAGGATAAGATTTCTGAATATTTACAGTCTTATGGATAAGAACTAATTCCTGATTAAGTTTGATGTAATTGATTGCTTTTTTATTATAAAGTAAGATTCTGGATTTGTTTGATTTCTCTTCAGCTATACAAGATCTTGCCAAATTTTTTTGAGCAGTATTCCAGTCTCTCTTGGTATGGATGATTTCTAATAAAGAAATTGTTTTCCAAACGCCAGATTTGTCTTTGATTATACTTTTACCCATCAACAAGAGTGTTCCTTTGTTGTTCAAGGGAGGACATTGCTTTTCTTTAGGTTTTTTAGGTGTTACTATTATAGTGAACTAATGCATTCTTTGTGATTTTGAACATGTGTTCCACATAGCACAAGAAGAAAGACTTGTGATTTTGGGTCAGTATCTTTAAAGGCACAGTGAAAAAGAATCTTGCCTATGATATGTGTTTCAGGATGACAATTTAAGATACAGATCATATAATTATTTGAAATTTAGTCATATGTTTACTAATTAATCAAAAGAACCCTACTGATCTACAGATCACTAGCTTCGAGGTCAAGTTTTATTCACAAAAATAGAATTGGCCATTGCATTTTATTACAAGAGAATAGACTGTGTATTTTCATGAAAAACTTTCAACATATTTTCTGCTCTGACCAAGAAGGTTAATTTACTGCTTTTGTTTCACAAACAGTGCTAAGATGTAATTATTGATTGTTCAAGTAGATGTTTTGCAATATAATGCATCTCTTACTAAACCTGGTGGCTTGTGCTATGGCAAAGAAAGAATAGTATTCACTAGAGATCTTGTAACTGGCTTGAACTTTGCAGATGACTTGCACTTTAGGCAAGAAATAAACCTATTAATTTAGGGTCCAACGGTCAACGTGAGTTTAATACAATAAAGGAAATAATTTCAAGAAAAGAACGTAGTATGATCTATGTACCTTAACCAAATTTTGTGGATGGAAATAAGCTTGAAATGTTAGGTAAAGTTCAAGGGTAAAGATAACATTATCACCAAAAAGAAAATGAAAAACTTTTCCTCATTAAATCCTTTCTTGAGAACCAACCTTTCTGACAACAAATGTGGTCTCATGACAGGTGGTATTTCATAGCAGTTTTGTGCAAAGATGATCACAATTCAGGGTCAAATTTCACAAAGCTTGATCAGGATTTGGGTAAATATGGAATATACATGTACGGTACTAGTGAAAGAAATTAAACAAAGAGAAAATTCATCCAGAAGCAAAATAAAATATTGAGCCACAAATGCTAAAGTCTTAATCCACAGATAACCTAATAACTAACTCAATAAGCAAAGGGTGTAATTGGCTCAACAAATAGTGAACAGGTGACCACTTGGTGCGTGATGTTAATTGTAACATAAAAAAGCACCAAACATGAACTTTTCATAGTGACAGTCTGATCTGGAAAATAAAGACAAAGACAAAGATCTCATTCATCCCAGTCACGACACTATTGCAGTTTTCCAGTGATAAAGAAATAATACAAACCATTGAATTGACTAATTTATTTACATCTTTAACTGCTATGTTGAAGAAGGAATGGTTAATTGTAATGGGGATTTACATAACTTTGGCACTTCAATGGTGGCTAATGACATGTCTGTAGCATATGATGTTAAGTTTTAGAAATATGTAGCCAGTTACAACTACTCCATCCTAAGTTGTCATGTTTACAAAAGATAAAATCAAATGGTCAGTGTGTTTATCTCAGTTCTTGTGACGTGGTTGTTTATTGAAGTGTTGTTTGGAACAATCAGCACTTTGCATGCATATCCATGGGTTCAAATGGTTAAAGAAAGTCAGTCACTGTGGTTATAACTATGCAGTGCCAGGTCACTAATTTGACTTGAAAATCATGGTTGTGTTTTTTTAATACAAGTGATGGCTTACAATAGTGCATTTATATAGGTGAATGTGGTTATAAATGGCAGTTGCTTGCTCATAGCAGAGGTTTCCCATGAAAGGTTTTACTGTATATTTCTTTCATCTTTTTACAAACAAAAAAAAAGTATTTTGTCCCTACAGCAAGGATGTAGCTGAATGCTTTTGAGGTTAAAAATTAAGATCCATGTGAACTGTTAAGTGTTTTCAACATTAATATGTACTAGTCTAGTATCAACAGACAGTAAACACAGGGCAGGCAGATAATGTTCCATTTAGAATTTGTGTTCATTGAACTTGAAAGTAAAATCAAATTCTCATGAAAGATGTGGTAAAATGAGAATACTGTACTTCAGTATTGTATTTCTTTGATTTAAAAACTTGTACTTCTGGTTTTGATTTTAACTGGTACTTCTGGTTTTGATTTTAACTTGTACTTCTGGTATGTTTTATTTTTAAACTTGCAATTTGACTTATTTAAACTTATACTTTTTAATGTGATTGAAGCTTATACTGTACTTTAATTTAAACTTATACTTTTTAATGTGATTGAAGCTTATACTGTACTTTAATTTAAACTTCTACTTTTTAATGTGATTGAAGCTTATACTGTACTTTAATTTAAACTTCTACTTTTTAATGTGATTGAAGCTTATACTGTACTTTAATTTAAACTTATACTTTTTAATGTGATTGAAGCTTATACTGTACTTTAATTTAAACTTATACTTTTTAATGTGATTGAAGCTTATACTGTACTTTAATTTAAACTTCTACTTTTTAATGTGATTGAAGCTTATACTGTACTTTAATTTAAACTTCTACTTTTTGATGATATCAGTCAATATTGTACTGTGATTCAAACGTATACGTCTACTGTAATTTAAATATATACATTCTATGATTCAAACTTATACTTCTGCTATAGGTAATTTATATTTATTATTTAACTTATATTTCAATATTTATGTAAACTTGTACTTTTCCTATGATTTAAACTTTTATTTAAAATGTTGATGTAAATTTGTACATGTACTTTGATTTAAACTTGTTCTTTACTTTGGTTTAAACTTGTTCATTATTATCATTTAAACTTGTATAAGTACTACGATTTTAATTTTAACATTTATTATGATTAAATCTTTCCAACAGCAACAAGAAAATTCATCTCACATGTAATTTATAATTCTCACATGTAATAACTTCTGCTTTTCATTCCACATGCTCGCTATTAAGTTTTAAGCAGAAAAATTCTTTAAAAAATTGTTTAAAATGAAAAAAAATGTTATTAGACGTGATTCATTTGATGTTTGATGTAATAAGTTTAAACAACATTATTGATAGTAATAATATCACATTATTATTTAGAAAATATTTGAACATAGATTCCACATGTTAACCTATTTATTCCCCATTCTTTTTTTAATAATTAGGTAGACATGACAAATTTCAGCTTTCATCAAGAAAACAAACTAGAGGTTTTAATATAGCATGAAAAGAGAAATTTGACTATTTCTTGGGCAGAGTATGAAAAGGGAATTTTGACTTTTGTTAAATTTGTAACTTTGTGTCTAATCACTATGTTTCAGGTCCCAAAAAATCTAGTAGTACCTTGTCTACTTTATATGTATACTTAAACCCCTAGGCTCATATATATTTGCATGCCCATTCATAATTAGGCTTGTTTCTGCTTACCTGTTATACATCCTAGCTTTTCTATTTCTCTATGCTTGTAGAAGATACATGTGAAGAAAGTTTGGTCCCCACTTCTGTCACCCCCAGTATCACCACAGGACTGGCAGTACTTGCCAGACACAGATTCAGAGGTAGGTAAAAGGGTCACAACAGAAGAAAATTATGGCATTTAATTCATTACAAAACTGGTTTAAAATTTACCATATACATGTATACATCTGCAGGCATTGTAGCAGATATCTTCCAGTACATAGTTTGCAGGCATTGTTCCAGTAGCAGATATCTTCCAGTACATAGTTTGCAGGCAGATCCATATCTACCTTTACTGCTCAAAAGCATATGTAAAAAGAATACCATATAACCAGATCACTGTCCAATAATGCACAAGTTCTGTACATAGAAAAATACTACAGGAGAATCTGTTTTGACAGACGACTCCATCTGCCCCAAACCTGGTCATCTTTCATAGTAGTGTTTAAGTCAGATTTTATCATATGTTGATTTAGCAAATCATGGAGTACTAATTATTTTCAAGCTAAGGAAATAATAAGACATTCTGGCAGTAGTGGCATCATAAATAAAAAATGCACCTACATTATTTTGTATCTGCCATAAGGCTCTACATCCATTTGTCAGTTTTTGGTTGCAACACAATAGTTTTTAATAGATATAAACCATGTATCTTGACGAAATGTTATATTGTACGCTGTGAAGCATCTGCTATCAAATATGCCAAGTGTTGCTAAATATAGTAAATGCGATTGAAAAGAATCCTAGCATGAAAACGTGTAATCGTTTGCAAATTTAATTAAACCAATCTACCAACAAATTAGCAATGTTACTAATAAAAGTGTTATGTATATTTAATTTGTTAATTTTTGGTTTTTGTTAATGATTATATGTTATATTCATTTGTATTTTGTACTTTACCTTGTCCAAAATCAAGTTCACTGTGTTCCTGACAACTGACAAATATTTTATAAACAACATAATAGATAGCTAATATTTTTCATATATTTCTATGGCTATGGAATTAATATTCAGATCATTATCAATTTAGGTACACCTGTTTATTTGCATCTGAGTCTGGAACGTGGTTCTCAACAGACAGGCCTACATCAAGTCTCTGTTATTGGGTCTTAGTTTTTATATATGATATATTTACTTACAAAATTACTTCTTGCCTCGGATGTGGCAGGTCATGGTTTCGATCCCCAGCTGAGTCATACCAGAGTCTTAAAAAAATAGTACAAAACAGCTGCCTCACTTGTTGCTCAGCATTAAGAGGTTAGTGTTAGGGCTGGTCAGCTTAGTGTCAGGATAATGTGACTGGGTGGAACATCATGCTATGTGGCATGATGCCCCAATTCTAGACATCACTCAATTTTCCACACTGCAGACATCTTAGCAATATGACTGAAGAATTGTTAAAGCTATGTTAAAAATCCAAATCACACACACACACACACACACACACACACACATTTTCATTTTGTATTCTTGGGGAATTTTTTTAATTTTACAAAACAGTTTGGTTTTTGTTCTTTTCTGCTACTTAATTTAAGACCATATAGTAGTAACAGTAGAAAACCTTGAGAGAAAAAACATTTTTGCTAAAATATTGACTCAAAAGAATTTGGCCTAATTTGATAGAAGCATCATTGCAAAAAAGGTTTTAAATTTACACATATGATGCCAATATGTTTTTAGATATGTCTCTGCTATTACACAAAATGGATTAACAGTTAAACAATTTGTTATAAAAGCAATACTGCTCAACAGTTTTATGTTTTAACTGAAAGCACCCTGCCATAAAGACCCTCCAGTATTGGAATGATTCTTTTTTGCCATTAGATATACATGAAGATGCAAAATACAGAGAAATGTTGAAACTACCTTACTATTTTCATCATGTAATTAACACCACTAAATTTTGTTTTACAGAAAATGTTTTGTTGACATATATCTTGGTCAACTGTTGTTGCATTTAACTTTTAGGATGATTTTGTGCAGGTTAATTATCTCAGGCCCACTTGGGTCCCATGTTGATTTTAGTTCAGTTTCACGGACACTGTTGTATGTTCATTAAACTTGATGAGTATATTTATAGTAGACAGTAATGTGTCCCACATACTAAAGGAGATAAGTAATCTGCACTTTCCCTTGATAACATTAATAAGTGTGTACATTCATCAAATTTGTTTGCCTTTTAGGTCTGTAGTATGAACAATCTTCACTTGGTGGGTTTTATTTATCTTGAATGTACTTCTCTCCACATGCAAAAGTGAGTGAACTAACCTTTTTTGCTTCAGTGAAGTTCTTGCATTCAGCTTTGTTTCTCTGACAAAACATTTGATGGTTTTACTACTTGCTGAGGTCATATAAATGAGATTACACAACAAGTCACACACATTATCGTAACTATGTCAATGGTTTAAAGTTGTTTTTATTTCCCTGTAAATATCCTCATTCTTTTGGTAGCCTCAGCAAGGGAATAGTTTTTCACACTGACCAAAATCTAGGCCAATTTAAGTACATGTACATGTAGGACTACTTTTTAAAAAGTATTTCTTTTGTTATTGTTTACTTTAACTAGTAGCAAAATGTAACTGACCAAAATTGTTTGTGTAAATCAATTGCTTTTTTTTCCTTTGAGGTTTCTTTACACCAGTATGCTGGTTTTTACTGATAGAATTTGCCTGCTGTACCGAAAAAAAGATTGGTCATTTTATGCCATTACAGCACCATGTGTTGTGACTTTCATGCATCTGATGTACGTGCATGCAAGTCACATCTCATCGTTCACCAAGAGAGCATAGTTATTTTGGATTTGTCAGGCATAGTGAACTTAGGCAGTCATTGCATATGCTTAAAACCCAAACATTTCTCATCAGTACTTGAATTTTATGAAAAAAATATTTTGTTCTCTAACAAATGTTTATTTTTCCAACCAAATTTCATGGAGTTTTGGTGTGCATAATTTTATATTTTCAGATGTTTACAAAAGTTTTAAAGCCATACAGTGGTAACCCCTCCCCCCCAAAAAAAAAACAAACAAATCTGCTGAAAGCAGATACTGTTTTATAGCTGTACATAACTTTTGTCCTTCCCATATTTTTTAGAAATGAAAGGTATGGCTCATTAAAAGGTTTGATTATTGTATGGTATGAAGTTTTGTACCATAGGGAATATTTAGTGATTTGTATAAAGTGTACATTTGTAGACTCATGGTGGCTCAGTGGTTAGTGTACAGGACTTGCATTTAAAAAGGCATGGATTTGAATCCTACCATTAAATCAGTCAACTACTGTGTTGTGTCTTGGAGCATGGCCTTTTACTCCAACTTTATTCAACTTTCTTAGAACCAGATAACTTATTTGTGTTGCCATACTGTAAAACAGAAAACCACCAAATTAAATGTTAAGACTAAAAGCCTGTATCTTGCATATTTTCCTTTTGAGACCAGTAATTACATTGTTCATCTCTTATGGCCATGTTACTCTTCACTATTATATGTGACTGTCCACTCTACACTGCACATGTATGAAAATATGGTTGACCTACTGTTCTACTTTCCAGCACCTAAGCAAACATAAATTGTTTCCAGTATAGAAAAAATAACATCTGCAAATATGCATATTGTAGGCATTAAAGTTTTTGTTTCTTTATTTCAGTTGAGAAAAGCATACTTTAATCAGGTGGAGGAAATAAAAAGCCTGAAAGATCAGATTGCCTTAAAAGACAAGAGAATCAATCAGCTTGAAGATGAGCTGAGAAAAACAAGAGAACAGTTTCGTGCAGGTCCTGGGGAAAGTGACTACTAATAAGTCTTAACTTTTAGCAGTCTATGTTGCAAGTGCTAAATTAAGAGAAGTGGAACTGCCACATCAAGATCTGCTTAGTGCATGCTGCATTAGAAGCATTTAATAACTTTTTGTGATTTGTTTGCATCAGGACCTTTTAACAGGAGTACTGACAAGATGTCTTTGTTGCCTTAGGAAAGATATACAAGTTCAACATTTTCTATTCCAAGCAATAATTTTCTCTGGATTATTGAGGAGGTTTTTAAGGTCCATATCCTTTCATCACATTCCATTAATGTTTTGAATAATAAACCTCCTCAGATTCATTATACATATACTGCTTGGAGTACCATATATACCAATTTATAAGTTTAGTCCAACTGTAATGTTCACTCACCCATATCTGCTAACACATAATGCACCAGCAGATCGGAGTACATGCAGTTTGTTAGGAGCAATCAATAGAATAAGCAACACAGATCCTGATTTCCATTATGTGATGGCAGATCAGGGTCTGTGTCATTTGCAGTTGGACTCAACTTGTTTTATATCATATACTTGTGTCATTGATATAGTTAGCATGCATAGAAATAATACATAAAGCTATAAGTACATAAACAAAATGATGATGATCAGTGTTATAAAAGCTGAAACGGGTGTAAAAATACTGTGGAATGTTTTACAAAATAACGTTGGTACCAATATCATAACAACCTGTGTATCTGTTCAGAAGTTTTGTTTTTTATAAAGAGGCACTAGTTGCATTTTTTGCAATACAGAAACATTTGATTTGCAGAATTTGATTGTTTTCTAAAAGTTAATGAATTTCATCCTGTTTTGAGTCAATAAATATGAGCAAGTAAGACAGAAAATAATGTTTTTTAAATAAAATTGTGATCTGAATGAATAGACCTGATTGCTGACTTAACTTTTCACAGCTACTTAACAATACTGAGCATGAAAACTCTCACTTTGCACATAGAAGCCCCATCAGTAATCTTCTGAATTCTAAACCTTTTAAAAGTAATGGGGGAAGCAGGGGAGAGTTAAAGAAAAAGAAGATATCAGAAGAATACTTTGTAGTTGGAATTAGTTCATTTAAAAGTTTAGATTAAATCTTCAAGTCAATCAATTTAGCTAGACATGTGAGTCTTTGCATGAACATTTGCTTTTGTTTGTATATTCCTTTGAAAAGTTTAAAGTACAACACAATAGCATAAAATAATGTCATTCACATACATGACAATCTTGGATAGGTGCATGATGCTGCATGTTTGCACTCAGTATCAGTTAGTATTATATATATATATATATATATATATATATATATATATATATATATAAAAGGTACTCTGAGTATTAATAAAACAAATTCTGATACTTAATAGGTAATGAAAATATATGATTTTAATAGATGAGCAAAATAAATCCAGAGTGAAGAAAATAAATTTTGTATCATTCCAATCATAATCATCATCACCATCATTTTAATAGCCACTTGAGATTGAGGAATAGTCCTACAACTCACTGTTTAATAGAATGAAAGATATCTTTGATTTTTTTTATTTCTTTTGAGCTATTTGATGTTTACTTTTACCAATTAATTTATACCATTTATGCCATCATGTAAAATATATACTGACCAATATATATATTGTTTAAAGACTATTGAGATTTAAAAAGGAGAATGATTGATTGTTCCTAATCTCACTATTATAATGTCCTTAATAAGAGTTTTATCAAATGTAAGATTCTTTTTAATATTGATTGATTTTTTTTATAGTATTTTCATCTGGATATCATTCACTTTTGTTAAATGAGATCATGTGCTCCATGAGCGTGTCAGATCTGTTCAACTTTTTATGTTAATGAGCATGTAATTTTTGCATACAATTACTATCATTTATATTCACTTGCAATTCATGTCCAGCTACAAACAACCTAGACCCAGATCTGCTATCAGGGTCTATGTTAGCTGATTACTCCCTATAAACTTGATAGTTCCTGATTTGCTGGTGTGATATGCAATGATAGATCGGGTCTGTTCAAATTTTAGTTGGACTCAGCTTACAAGGAAGTATATATGGCATCATAAAGATCAACATCCATGGATGGATATTTTTCATTATCTTCATAATAAATCTTCCTTCAAATTGTTGAAGGATGAGGATAAAATCTTAAGAGTCCCTCTCATCACATTAGGTAGGTATAGTCTTTGAAACATCCACTGATAAATGTGCATGTTTTTTAAATTAAGTACATCTGTTTATATTCCATAAGTGTACAAAAATATAATGAAGTATATGTAATCATTTTCATAATAACATTTTTTGCTACACTATATAAAATGCTGAAGCTCTCGTCTCCCATGCAAGAGGAACAGTCAGATTTTAGCAAATGTTGAAGATAGAATATGTACATACAGCTCATGTATTTTTTTTATTCCCCATGCTTTCCAATGTGGATGGAGAGGATTAAGAAAGAAACACTTCATCATCTCTCTCCATGTCCTGAAGGAGTTGCCATGGATTCTCAAAGAAAAATAGCTCTGCACACCACCCTTTCTTGAATAGTTGCATCCAGAAACCACCACAAAGTTGAAGTGGTCTTGATAAAATGGGCATGGTTTACTGTTTATGACCCCTGCAAGTATGCTTAAGGAGGGGATAGGAAAAGAGAAAGGCAATGATTTATTTACATCAATGTCTCTTTTGAGAAACATGATCATTATTTTAAATATAAACATGTTAGATCTAATGAAAATAATTTAAGAACAATTATAAGATCTTGTATCTTTGCAAAAAGTTGAAAAAAAAGTTATTCTACATACATGTCAGTTCACAGGTACACTTTTGAAGATGGATATTCCTGTGCAGACTAATAACCTAGCACAGCAGAAGCTAAGAATGTGTTTTGGTTTCTTCACAATTGATATGTTAAATTTCATGTGTGAACTGAAAGTGCAGTAGCACCTCTTCTGCAGGTTTGTTTCTGTACCATTGTGTACTCCAAGATACATGAACAGCCTTTATTTTACTAAATTAGTTTTTTCTTAAATCATATAATATAACAACTGGCTAAACAATTGTTTGATTATCATAAAAGAAAAATCACTGATTGGAAGAGGAACTTCTGAACTAATTGACATCTCTGGCTGCTAACCTATTTCATTATTTTTTACAGTGTTGACAATGTTCACTCGCTTGATGTCTGTAGAATATCTGCTAAAGTCAAGTTATTATTATTGAGAAACCATTTATTTTTATAAAGGTGAGGTGAAATGTCGGATAACTTTGACTTTTAGTATTGAAAAACTTTATTCCATTCCTTACTTTACTTGAAACAAATTTATTATATGATGAAAGGAAAAAAATATGTCAGAAAAAACATCTAGCCCATAAATGAAATGGTTAGTGTCTTACAGTACACATGCAGTCAGAATTTAACTAGTTCAGCATTATGTATATTCAGTTATGTAACTGTGCCATTATTGTTCAAGGACTAAGCCTGTTTTTTGCATTTCTGTGTTACTTCTGTATTTTCTGTGTCATTTTTATTTTAGAACAGTAGCAGTTGTCTTTGGCATTTAATTGTCCATTTCTTAAAGGATTACTTTTCCATTGTTACAGTAAGATAAATTGATGAGAAGCTTAACAAGGTATGCCTCATCAAGTCACTGCACAAGTTCATTCAGATTTATTTTCATAAAGTAAAAGTATAAACTTATTGCATTACACAAGTTGATCAACCTTCAGGATGACCAGCTTTTTCTAAATGTACATGAATCACATGACTTCTGAATATAATTTGTCCAAATATATAATTGAAATAAATATCACTGATTCTTCCATTGGTATCAGATTGTAAATCACTGTTTAAGTCTTTCCATGGGTGGCCTTCATTCATTGGCTTTTCAAATGACAATCTATTGTTAACCAGTCACTCCACAGTACAGTTCTCAATGGTGTACCTGCCAAGATGTAATAGTGATTTGTTGGTATTTATCTCTCCACTATGAAGTGTTATTGCAGAGTGAACATGAAGGAAAATAAGTCTCCAACGACAAAGCATGGAGAATAGAAAAATTGTGTGATCCATATTGTAGTAAGAACATGTATAGGAGAACATTATATCATTGAAACTTGAACTAAAGTTTCTTGCTTATTCTGTTTCAGAAATACAGGTCATGACCTGAAGATCATTAATCCTTTGAGACTGAGTTTGACCATAAGATATTGTGTCAGCCAACCACAAAGGATTTTATTTTCTTGTCATCAATGTTAATAGAGTATATGGTCTCCATTCTGTGAAAATACTGATAAAGTTTACTTGTCACCTCAAAATGTTCTCATTAACATATTCAGATTTAGTTCACATGATTAAATCAACATGACAAATGAATCTAAACATTTTTCATAAGGTTTCACATTAGTTACAAGTTCAAAAGATTTTTCAACAAAACATATTTCACATTTCTGGATCTGTTGATGTTGTTAATTTATTTGAACTGCCAATATAATTTGCATGTTAATTGTGTACCCCATCTTGTTTTTTCTTCAAGTATAATTCTTTGTTTAGAAGGCTTTGATCATATGCAGAAACTATAAAAACAGACAAACAGTATGTCTTTAGTATACATGTACTACCTAATGAATAATAGAGTATATGGTCTCCATTCTGTGAAAATACTGAGCGCTACACCCTCAGACAGCGGTCTTCAAAATGCAAACAGCCTTAAGATTAATTCAACGTTCATCTATTACAGCAGTAACTTAAATTGTTTAGACTGCTGATAGTGCAAAGTTTGCATAATCATTTATGAGAGTAGCATTAACTTAAATCATATAGAGTTCTGATATGGCATTTTGCATCTTCTATTGTGACAGAAACTTAATTTATTTAAAATGCTGATAGTGCAAAGTTTGCAAGATATATTTGCCCCATACTCATCAATAATACTTAACCACAAAATAATGATGACACTAAAGAGGAAGGGACTTTCAAGATTAAGGTTTATGCTGATTTTATCCTATTACTATTCCAATTCACATCTGCATACCCAAGAGATCGTAACATGAAATGTTAATGAGTAAACAATGTTGAGTGTTTCTGGACATGATCTGGACCTTTATATTTTGGCTGAAGAACATAAAAGCACTGTGCATAGCATGTTCTATTTAATCTTTGACCTTAAAGGCAATTTGTGGTTAGACTGCATACATAATACTTAAATTTCAGTATTGTGGTTATAGACAATTTGTAACAAGATCTGGTGACGTGAAATCCAAATATAACATTATTTTTAACAAACTTCGTGTGCAAATATTTGATTATGTATACACACATTGTTTGCAAAACCAGTGATATAACTTTTAAAAATTTATCAATATTTGGATCAGGTATTGTGCAGGTTTAGTGATTTGTTGTAAATTATGTGCAGATTATTGATGTATTTTTATGTGCAATACAAGCTGTTAAAATTGATTTTATGTAGTTGCTAGCATAGGATTATTTTAGAAAAAAATCGTCCAAAATTATAATGTTATATAAACTGGTTCAACTTTCAACACAAGTTAATTTTGAGAAACTTAGGTTGTGACATGATCTATCAACATATACACTCTATATAGATTATATTTAGTGGTCTATTGTGGTATTGTTTAATACATATCATTATTTGCAAGGCTACTATCTCTCTTCTTTTCTGTGTACATGTAAATCTCATAAAAGTTGTATGGACATGTTGTACTGTTACACATAAATTATGGAATATATTTCGGTCTATCACACATGTAATCTCATATTTATCAACAGGTGTATAGTGCTGTGGATACACATGGGAACAGTGTTTCTTTACTTTTTTTTTGCATATTGCGGTTTTTATTTTGCACATGTGATTGTCCCAATATATCTGAGTAACATGTGTTCCCTCACTTCATTCTTTCATATATTTAGTATTATGCCACTGTTTATCAATTGATTCGAGTTAGCTTTCCTGTATCCCAATTTGTGAAAATGAAAATAGCTCATTCCTTTTAAATATTTGACTGTTTTTAGCACATGTAAATCTGTTTTATATCAAAACAGGCTAATTACATTTTGCAAATATTTTCTGTTATGCATTTGCATGTAGTTCAGTGAAAAAATTAAAGTTAGTTTTGTTTCCTATGCAATTCGTAGCAGCAATTAAAGAATTGGCCAGCCTCTGCATGCAGCATTCTTTTCTTTAGGAAGGCTGTTATTTTTAGTTTTGTATTATATTTACAGGATGAAAGTTGGTTATGTGTGTTTAATGCTTATTTGATTTAAACAATTCTTTTGAAGATAAATGTTTAACAAGAAATTTTATTAACATCAGATAATTTGCCTTTATTCCATTACATTTCAACCACTGAGAGAAAATAAATAACCCATTTTATAGGAGCAGGAAAAGAAAAAATTTTAAACTGTATGGTATAAACTTCTAATTTTTCTAAACTACCTAGTCATTTTCTTTTTTATCTAGATTTTCAGGTATTTTGGATTTGATTGAGTCTTATATTGTCTCGAGTATGCATATATTTTTCATATCCAGGTTATAACACATTTCCACTTAGATGGATCCAGATATTGTCAACATTCCATTTTTTTATATTTGTTTGCCTTTTTAAATTGTTTTCAAATGTTTGAATATTTTCTCAATGTATATTTAGTTTTTTAAATTTTTTATCAAATGGAATCATTACAATTTAAAATTTGTAAATTTTCAAAAAACATCATATTCAAAGTACACTAATAATGTATAGGATATTGATTATAGTCCTTTTAGTATGAACCATATCATTCAAAACTGTTGTCCACACAGCATAGAAAATAAATTATATTCATTCCATTTATGGGCAGTATGATTTATTTCATGAATGAAGTCCTAAGTACTGGTATTTTATTTTGCCTGAAAATCAGAGCAAAATATGAGGTTCAGTTATTGTGACATTGCCTGGCATAAGAAGTTTGACATAGAGATCACTAATATATTTGTGTACATATCTGTACATCCATTCAAACACTTATTTCTGTGTTATTGTTTTGTAGAGTAAGCTTAATGTTTAGACAAAAACCAAACATCAGTGTTCAGACTCGACAAAACGTGAAGTTAAAAAAATAACCATCTGTGTTTGGAGTTGAGGTATTGTTGTAAACCAACCATCAGTGTTCAGATTCCACAAAAATGAAGTTTAAAAAATAGTCATCTGTAATTGGAGTTGACAAAATGTATTATTGTAAACCAACCGTTAGTGTTCAAAATCAATAGAAAGTGTTTACAGAAATAATTCTTTACTTATATATTATAAATCTCCATGCATCCAACTCTTTGTTCACATAATGATAAATTAAAAAACACAGTGAATGAAGCATTTATTATTTTTTATATAAAATGTTAGTTACAAACAGTACTGTAATTTATTAAATGTACTCATTTCATTCCATCACTGAGGTATTGAGAGACAAGTTATCCACCATGTCTCATTTTCATTGCCAGATTTTATCTTGATAAATTTAAAGTCTGATGCATCCTTATAAAGCTATAATATAATTTGTTATGTCAGTCTGTCTAACATGCTGCTACATAAACATAGTTTGATTATTTTCATGCAGTAACCAGACAAACATGTACACACAAGTATACAAGAATCTTGATTGCTCAAACCTCCAAAGGATCCTAATGAATCAATTTTAGAGATTGGAGCTTCAGACAAGCAATGATTTATGTAATTGAGCTGGGTTGTGAACACTAATTCGATCATTCCAGGTTGTTGCTATGTTAGAGGTAATCACGGTATAATATAGAGTTCTCTCAATCCCTAGTTTCTAAAAATAGCAATACCAGCTATGCAGAATTTGGCAGAATAATTACAATTTTTTACCTAAAAATGTGCCATTATGGTTATTTCTATCAAATTCTGAATTTCAGATCAGTAAAAGTTTATATAGATGAAAAATAGTTGCAATACTTTTTTTTTTTATCTAAACCACTTAAATGCTTTAATTGTAGTTCTTTCGGTGCCATGAATCAACTGAGATTTGAAGTAAAAGCCCACTTTGATTTGTTGAGGTTTAATGTTTAAAATAAATTGTTAGATACAAATTTTAAGTATTCAAATCTTTTTTTGGAAGATTTTCAATGTTTAAAAGATGACATTGCTTCTCATCATTAATAGATGGCATCTTTGTAGATATCATGCAAATTCATGTTTTAGTTATTTTATATCTGCATGAGTTCCAAGTGAAGCTTAGGTTATGGCTAAATCAGTGTTTTCCATTATTGTAAAGTAAGGGAGCAGAGAAAAGGTTTGAGATGTAGTAAAGCTTTTCATTATAAATAGCCCCAAACAGAAACTAGTTCCTAATACTAATCTCTTCTTTCATTTCAAGTCCCATTCACTAAAATGTTAAAAACATTTCACCGCCAAAAAGCCATTTGAAACTGCTTTTCTCCAGTCCATCAGATGGTTTTAATTCAGTTTTGATATAAATGATATAGTTGATAATCTGCTTTCAGCAAGGTTTTGTTTTTTAATTTTATCAGTCGAATTTGGTCGCTGCAGATTTCCTCATTAAAAAGTGTGAAATGTGTTCAATTTTCTTATGCTATGCTAGTGTTTTGTCTATACCTTCATATAAGCTCATTGTTTAAATGTTTTATATTAAGCTCAGTGTTAAAGTTTCTTACTTTCATTTTATGTATATCTTTTCTTGCTAAATAAAAATAAGTTTCAGAAACAATGAGGTCTCTTGTTGGAATTTTAATTTATAATTTGTTATGTTCCATTCCAATAGAGTTAGATTTGTTAGATTTTCATGATTTTGTGACCTGGCTTGGAGGCAGAAAAACATTTTCATGCTCAGAAGATGAAGTAGAAAACCTGACGAACCAAGCCCAATATTTTTTATACTTGTTGAAAAAGAAACTCCATTTCAAATTCAGAACCTTTGACTCAGTCTGATTAATTTCAAAATGTTTTAAACAAAAAATTTAATTTCAAGCTAAAACAAGATTACGCCTTGTATTTTCAACCATTTTTCGAAGAAAAAAAATCATTTCAAGCTCAAAAAGTTTAAAATCAGGTCATCTATTTTCAAAGGTTTTGAACAAAAAACTTCATTTCACACTCATAACCTGCAAGTCACTAATGACATTGTTTGCATACATGTAATCAGAAATTGGTGGTCTATTTTAGAATCCAAGGTTGTAAAAAAAGATTTAGGATTTGGAAATTCTGCTTGAGTTTCTTGCACAATTTGTTTGAAAAATATGGGGTCTGATATGATGTATTGGGTGTAGTTATATCATTCAAACTTGGCAGTCAATTAGAGAGACATAAGTTTGGAGAAATCTTGAAATTCTTTTCTTCAGGCTTTGTCTGACATAGTCTAAGCTATGGACTCAATGGTTTAATGACTTGGGCATGAACTTGAGTTTCTTGCTCCAGAGGTATCAAGCTTGACCTATCCATGTATTATGTAATTAAAGATGTGTGGTCTATAATGGTCACAACTGAGAGCACTTGATACCTGAAATATGCAGTTGAAATCCTTTATATATACATACCTCATGTATTTGCATACTGGTCAATTGCAATTGCAAACTGCGGTCATGTGATGTGCTGGTAGATTTGTCTTTATGCAGTTTGCCAGGAGTGGTCAGTAGATCAAACAACAAAGACCCTGATTTGCTGTGACAGCAGTTTAAGGTCTTTGTTGTTAAAGTTGGACTCAAATTGTATGCTAGTATATGATGTTATTTTATACCTGTTTCATCATGATGGCTTTTATGTAATAGTATTGGGTTCAACATTAGCTTAACAATGGTAAGCAAAAATTTACTGGATCATACAAATGTTGTGCATTTTGCATGGTAAGTTAGAAAATGGGTACATAATAATATTTTCATAATGTATAGCATCTTTTGATGTTGCACTTGATGTTGCAACATCATGCAGCGTAAGTTTGTAATGACAGGCATATATATGTGTCTTAAAGCCACTTCACTATATTTTTGTGTAGATTCATAAAAAGACAATTATTTACAATGTAATAAGAGAATTTTACGGTTGTGCTCATTTCCGATGAAGTTTATGAAACTTGTCAAATCATTTTGATCTTATGCTCTAACAAGGCTTTTTGCTGAAGATAGAAATTATTTGACTCATTTCATAAAATGTATTTGATACAAGCACTCTTGTTAGATTCTCTTTCTGTGTTGCAGGTAGATGCATGTCACACAAGAATATATTTGGTAGCATCAAGGTGAATACAGTTCTGTTTTGAAGAAAGAATTTTAACTGCCCCTGTTATTTTATTTTAAACAAAGTCCAGTATGTGTATACAATGTATCAGCTATTTCAACAAATTTTTTTGTTGCTAAACTTAATAAATTGTTTTCTGTGTTTATTTTTGTATTATACATATACAATGAAGTGGCCATTACTTTATGTTGCAATGTAAAATGTTCACTTTTCCTGAAGTATTGGTTGTGTTTATGTATAAACCTGATTTCATTCTTGTTTAGTAGACTAACAGACATCAAATATTTAAAAAGCTTTCTGTGAAGAAAAGCCATATAGTAAAAAAATGTATTTTTATTATTAATACACAATAAAACTGAATCATCAGTAACATTTGTCTCCCTTGAGTATGGTGAGATAAGGTAGTCACTTCATCTGCTGGCAGTGGTATCTGCCAGCATCACCAATGTTAAAGTTTTGTATTGCATTTTTTTAAAATCACAATCTTCTACATCATTTGCTGTACTATGACTATATCACTATGGGTCTCAAGTTCATGCTGTGGCATGCAAGGAGATCCAGTCATGTCATACTTAAGCATCATGGTGAACGATATTTTGTGTTCAATTGTTTGAAAGTCACATGTTTTATATAATTGTTGCTATATTCAAACAGAACTTTGGTATAATATTTAATGGGTCTAAAATTTATATGCTGATAATTTCTGTCTTATGAGTCGGCTTTTTACAGACAGCATGTTTCATTCTTGCAAATAATATTTATTTAATGCTTTGTGTTAAAATTTATGAACATCATTTATCTTAAGTTGCTGTATTAAGCTGAAAATTTAGGATAATATTACAAATGCATAAAGTTTATACACTGATGTCTTATTCTGCCTGTCTCATCTACATAAAGTTTATACACTTATGTCTTATTCTGCCTGTCTCACCTACATAAAGTATATACACTGATGTCTTATTCTGCCTGTGTCACCAACTTAAAGTTTATACACTGATGTCTTATTCTGCCTGTCTCACCTACATAAAGTATATACACTGATGTCTTATTCTGCCTGTGTCACCAACTTAAAGTTTATACACTGATGTCTTATTCTGCCTGTCTCACCTACATAAAGTATATACACTGATGTCTTATTCTGCCTGTGTCACCAACTTAAAGTTTATACACTGATGTCTTATTCTGCCTGTCTCACCTACATAAAGTATATACACTGATGTCTTATTCTGCCTGTGTCACCAACTTAAAGTTTATACACTGATGTCTTATTCTGCCTGTCTCTCCTACATTATACACTGATATCTTATTCTGCCTGTCTCACCTACTTAAAGTTTATACACTGATGTCTTATTCTGCCTGTCTCACCTACATAAAGTATATACACTGATGTCTTATTCTGCCTGTCTCACCTACATAAAGTTTATACACTGATGTCTTATTCTGCCTGTCTCACCTACTTAAACATTATGGTTAACATTGTTATGAAAAGTTTTAAGTGAAAGTTTATAAACATCAGATATATCCCTTAAATACATGTCAGTAAGAAGTCAGGTTCTGCACAACACATTCTTGCACTTGATAATGAGGTCGGAAACAAATATGCAAAAGATTTTGTGTTATGTATTAGAAATATAGCATTCATTGTGTTGAACAAAGACTATTGTTAACCACCTTCTGAAAAACCATGATGTTTTTCTGATTTGCAAATGACTGACTGTAATTATTGAAATTTTAATGTTCATTTTTTTAATATTTGAAATCAATTTAAATAATACATGATTAGAATTTCAGATCTTTAATAGTTGGAATCAGTTTTAAATGTTACATTATTTGAGTTTTAGATCATTTCAGCAATATTTCAATTTTTATGCATTTTTGTACCATTTGGACTTTTGACAAGATACTTCAGCAAGGACCACTTGAGGTGGACAAATGAAATGTTTTAGGCATAATTGTGTTACATGTAGATGACCTGATTTCAGACCATTAAAGCTATTTTAAAAGCTATTTCTAATTTTTTGGACTTTTTATTTTGCAAAACCTTGTACAAAGCAAAATTATATTTTGGTATACTTGTCTATATTATACATAAATAAATGACAATATTATATTCTCACACTCTTATACCAATTTGTCAAACTTTTCTTCAGTGTTTACTTTTTACCACATGGATATTCTTGGTCTGCAGTGGGAAATGTCTTTTACCATTGTCAACCTACTATATTTTGTTCTTTTTTAAAAAAATTGTTAGCATTAGTTAGTTGACAGGCTTACAACTTTACCTCAAAAGCATCAAGAGAATTATTAAAGATCTTTGGGAAGAAGTATTTGTATTTTACAGTAGAACTATATTTTGTATTTTGCCCAGTAGAAATGCTTAATAATATTTGTAAACAGGTTGCTAGACATTTTGTTTTGAATAAAGTGGAGTACATTTTATATTTTTTTCATCAATCTTTTCATTTGCTTGTCTTCTCATTGACCTTATTAAATTTGAAATCTACTTTTGATTCAGATTTTGTTGTTTGTAACCTGCACAACATTGGTTAATTTCCCATCCTAAACATTTTATTCACAGTAATAGTACATGCTTATAAGTTGAGTCCAACTGCACAGACCCAGATCTGTCATTGCATAATGTGCCAGCAGATATGGGTCTGTGCAGAATGCTAGGAGCACTTGGTAGAACAAACAGTATAGACCCTGATATGCTACTGCAACAGCAGATGAGGGTTTATGTTGGTTGCAGTTTGACTCTGCTTATTCTGAGTATCGCCAGTAACTTCTTTTACTGCATCCTTTTATTTTAAATAAAACGGATTTCGTAGCAGTTTTTTATATAAAAAAAAGATTTCTTAAATGATAACAGGCTTGCATATGTTGGTATTTTTACAGTTTTTTTTATATAAAAAAATAGATTTCTTAAATGATAACAGGCTTGCATATGTTGGTATTTTTACAGTGTGACGCACAACACTGTGTTTGATCTTTATTATTTTTACAAACTCTTAATACATGAAAATCTCACAAAAGGCAAGTCAGATTATTTGGTTTCAACAGTTTTATTGCAAACAATGTACATGTAGTTGGAATGGGCTGAAAAGTTCTAACAAGGGCATTCATTTATTACTAGGTAATGCCCTAGCTGGAGATAAGTTTGTTTTCAATCCACTTGTATAACTAACACGCTTTGCAACAGATAATTGATCCAAAGAAATCCAAGCTTTTGCAGTTACTTATGGTATGGAAAAAGCTCTTGAGAATGCTGTTGATCAGGACAGTATTCATATAGCCGACACATGTACAGGTCAGCTTTTGATGAGGTCACATTTATTCTTCGTTTGGATAAATCAAAGGGTATTGATCACAATGATCCTCTGTTAACTACTCATTCTCTTTATTCCGATCATGGTGACAAACAACAATCACTTGTCATCAAACAGGAAAGAGAACATTCAGAGGAATAATAGCGAAACTAAATCCAAAGTAGTACCTGTTTGTTTTTTTTTTTGATAAAAATGGGGTCCTTATGAGAGAATGGAGACCATGTGATGTTCCTGCTGTGATAAGAGGTCAGTGAACTATCAAATTATAGTTTAAAAATCATACAGACTGAAAATTCTTAGTTTAACCCATGAAACTCCATTGACTGGTAATTTATGGATCAGTAAGACTTAACACAAGATTTATTGACCGAAAATTAAAAGTGATGTTTGTAAAACTGTAGATATGGGCATAACAATAATAATAATAATAATAATAATAATAATAATAATGAGGACTTCGTATAACACCTAATCTTTAGAAGCTCTAAGCGCTTTACATCATATATAATGATATGACTACACTACAGAAACCATGAAATTGGAAAACATAAAAACATGTTGAAAACATATCAGATACAAAACATTATTAGGTCTCTTAAGTTTGTTCCTGCAGTCGAAACAGGCGAGTTTTAAGAGCACTCTTAAAAGGGACCACTGTTTCTTTGTGTCTAATTTCAATGGGCAATTCGTTCCACGTCACCGAGCCCTGTTATGCAAAGAAAGTTGTCCATATGACTTCGTTTTCTTAGTGGGAACAATTAGTATACGATTGTCAGAAGAGGAGCATAAGTATCTTGCTGGTGTATACACATGGGTGAGACCGGATAGGTATGTTGGACTGGAGTCTGTCAGTGAAACATAACACAGAGAACAAATTTTGTGTTTGATTCTGTATGGAATTGATAGCCAGTATAGGGTACAGAGCAGTGGTGAGGTGTGCTCTGATCGAGGTGCTCTAAAGATGATAAAAACAGCTGTGTTTTTAACTTTTTGAAGTTTTTGGAGTAGATATTGATATGAACCAGACAAAATTGAGTTACAATAGTCCAGTCTTGAAAGTAATAATGAAAACACAAGTGTTTTTGTGGCATCAACTGAAAGATATTTGCAAATGGAACTGATGCGTCTCAATTCAAGATATGCAGCCTTGCATATGTTCATGACATGTTGGTGCAATGTGAGAGTACTGTCTAGAGTAACACCTAGGTTTCGTACTGACTTTATGAATTTAATGTTGGTGTTGCTGTTATTTATTGCTTGATGTAAAGGATGTGAATGAGAAAGTCTTTGTGTTGTGATCAGAATGGCCTCAGTTTTATCATCATTCATCTGCAGCTTGTTACATGTCATCCATGATTTCACATCAGAAATGTACCTCTCTACTCCAAGGATTACAACAATCGAGCAAATAGGTCAATGATGAAGCTTCTATGTAATTCCCAGAATAACAAAGTTTCCCACCAATTTTGAAGCCAACACAGGACATTTATGTCACTTACTTGTGAATCGCACTTTGTCAAAATGTCCTATGGCCATGTTCTACAACTGGCTTTGACACTTCATTGTTCGCAGGACTACAACATATCTGTGTCAAATTGTTAGACTTTTAAATATAATATTTAATTACTAAAAGCAGTTTAAACATGTACCTCTCTATACGTTGGGACAGGGAATATTTTGATTCCGTTGTCATTTTCTTGGTATCGTTAGGACATAAAATTGTAAAAATAAATAACATAGGTAAATTAATACAGCAACAACAGGAATGCACAAAGTAGCATGTGTATAATAATATAAATTATTATCTGCTTATTTCTTCTCTGTTAAATTTACATCGTCATAATCGTGCAGTATCTGTCATGACTGCATGGCTTCAGAAGGTACAACACGTATGTCTTAAATAATACCGTTTATTTGGAACTACTTTGCAACAAACCATGCACGCTCATGTTGTAGAGGCTTTATCTTTGGTTCATTAGATGTATTTGTAAATGAACTAAACAAAACTGTCCATTTAGAGATGATAAAGCTAACGATGTATACGAATTCACTGAGTCACAAACGAAAGTTTGAAAAACACAAACGAATGAACGTGATATTTACACTGGGTTGCATACACGATTGATCCACTTGGAATTATTTATTTTGATTCATATGGGTACCTGAACCAAAAGAATTTCTTAAATATATTAGTGATACGCGAGTTCCAATCTGATATTCAACGCTACAAACTCAAACAATGACGGATCCACCGTTATAAAGTAATTAATGTACTTGATACTGTATCAAAATCAACCAAACTACCTCATACGTCTGAACATGATTATACAAGTCGGAGTTGGAAATCTACAATAGATTTTAGTTATAGAATTAATCTAATTATAATGGTAGATATTTACGGAAGATCTATATCGAGACAAAAAAAACACTGGCATATCCAGCGAAAATGTGAGAAAAAAATGTATTTATGACGAATTGTTCGAATTGTTAAATCTTGCAAATGTAAATCCAAATGAAATTGTTATTTTTCAAGATAAACAAGAAAAGTTAAGAACAAGTAATCTTTCATGGAATGATTTCATTGTTAGACTTAATGGAGAATCCGAAAATTCTATAGTATTATTTGATTCCTCTGGTAAGAATTAACACGGAGTTTTTTTTTCAACTGTATTAAATAATATTCTCGCGCGAGTACAAAATTCCGGTGAAACAATGACAGGCAAACTCAGCATGAATTTAAACGTCACTTGCTAATCCAACATCTGACACTAACGCGGTAGGAAATAATTTTGTAGATGGATCGCAGCTTTGATAGTTTATCCTCTACGACGTCTACGTAATTTTTTCCTACCGCGTCAGTGTCAGATGTTGGATTACCAAGTGATGTTATTTTATTTAAATTCATGCTGAGTTCGCCTGTCATCGTTTCACCGGAATTTTGTACTCGCGCGAGATGATTTGTGTTTCAACGGCAACATCAATAGCTGGCGTTGCTAATATAATTACAAAAAAGTTATGTTCGCGCGCGTATACAAAAACGACGATTATATTCAGCGACAGAATCATATGCTAAATTATCCTCGTTAATATCAACTAGCCTCAATGATGGAATATCAGATCTTGAATTTACTGATATTATTAAAATTTACAACAAAGCAATGAATAACGCTGATTTAAAATATACAAAAATAAATAATGTTGTTAGAATTACTTCAACAGATTGCCTTAAATACAAACCCGTCAAGAACAATAATGATCTCAATAACCTCAGCGTATCCTGAATTTGGTGTGAATTTTCCAATTGCATTTCCCGTAAAAGAGGTCGCGCTTGCATCGAAATGAATTTTGTTACAAACTAAAAGAAATTTATTGTAGATCAAGAATATCGAAAAACACATCCATATAACCAAAAATATTGATTATTATTCTACTAAGTTTAAGGGTAAAAGCCATCCTATGTTGTTAGATTCCAGAGATTTATCAAATATAAACCAAGAATATAAATTTTCCATCGATGCAAAAAATATCAAATCGTTTTCCGACGTCGTTAAGTCTGAACATGAAAAAATAATTCAAAAATTACAAAATTTATTTTCCAATCTTACACGACATTACAACGAGGATACAAAGCAACATATTATTGGACTGAAACAAAATTTAAATCAAGTTGTATCAGACCTCGAGTTTATCAACAAACAAATCATTAAATATGTATTTGACTTTGGTGATAATATATAATATCAGAGTGCTTCCTTTCCAAATATAAAAACGTGGTAGATAAATCTGCCATATTTCTTGTCTTGATAACCAATCTGCTGCAGGGGCGCGTGTAGTTAGCTGCATTTACTAGCTGCTGAACTGGGTAGTTATTGTAGGCCTCTTGATAGAATTGTGGGAGTATTCTGACACCATAGTGCCAATCGCTACTCGTTTATTTAAGCTTTTATTTAAGTTAGGTGGTGTTTCGTGCGCGCGTTGCACCCCTATTTGTGTTAGACTGAGTCATTGGAAGAAGTGACTAGAAAGGCAGGCGACCATCTGCAGGCAGGAGTCCGCTCATTCCAGAGTATTGGTCTAAATGGATGTACTTAGACGAATTTTGACCTTTGGTTCTTGTGTCTGAAATTGTTCTAAAGATGAGTTAGCTTTGAATGGATGGAAAACTCCGTGCTGCTATAGTGTTAGTATAGTCTGTATTACAGAAGTAGGCGGCAGTACTACCTTGGCTGTCTTTCATGACATAATTAAGTAAGAGCAGATAAGGAAAGGAAATATGGTAGAATTCCTGCCAGTCATTAAATATATGACAGAGTTTTTTTTCTGAAGTTTTTCTAATATTATTTTTGTTGTTTTTAAGGATACATTTGGGATTTAAGAAAATGGTAATCTTTGCTGAGTATTTAGGTCCCTGGGGACGTATCAGAAGCGCCCGTCTGTTTTCTCTTAATTTTCTACCTTAACATATTTGATTAAGTGGTTTTGAATATAGAAGTTGGGGTGATTTATCTGGTTATTGCGTTGGGGGGGGGGGGGGGGGGAGAATGTTGCTACCGTTTTTTCATGTGAGATCTTAAAACTCAATTGATCTGCCCATCTCCCTAGGCTTTTCTGGATTTCGTTGACTACTTGACTGCTAGCGGTGTTTCCTGTCCTCATCAGCGAATTGGGAAACGTTAACCGGTTTTGTATCTAGGTTGAGGTCAAGATCGTTAATCATTATGCTGAATAGCGTAGAACTGAATACACTCCCTTGTGGGGTAAGATTTTCAAGGGGGTATTCCTTTGAGGTAGTGTTTCCTACTCTTAGTGATCAGTCTGCGACCTGTTCAGAAGTTTCCTATCCAGTTAAACATGCGTCTAATAATTTCTTTTGGAGTTTAACGCTAGTCTTAAAAGCTGATCTTTGATATAGCATCTGTTACGGAAGACACATTTTTTTTCCGATAGGCTTTTGTTACTTTGTAGGTGATGTTTTTCATCTGTTGGCTAGGATAGTTTCCATCAGTTTACATATGTTATTAGAGAGGTAGATGGGACGATACGATTTAATATTATTAGGGTCTTTACCTGCTTTAGGGATTGAGATGACAATTGCTTGTTTCCAGCTGAATGGTAGTTTTCCACTTGCCAAATTTGTTTGAGCAGTTTTATACTGATGTTGTTTGGCAATTTTTATATAAATGATGTATTCAATTGACCTAGTGAGGTTTATTTTTTAGACCCTAGCTCTATTTTTCATTCGTGTAGATTGATTTTGGAGTTTAAATCTGAGTTCTTGAATACTACTGCCCTAAAGATGTTAGGAAGTTTTTTTTTCTGCTTTCTGTCTGTTTCTTGGAAGTTCCTAGTGTGGTTGATTTTACTGCACATGGCCGAGAAATGTTCAGCAAGTAAGTCAGCTTTGTTAATATTATTTGTAGCGTTTTTTACCCTTAGGTGTTGCGTTAATAGATTTTCCCCGGATATATTGCAATTTGTCCCATACTTGTTTTGAGTTTCATTTGATGTTCAAATTTGGAGCAGATGTGTTGCCATGATGTTTTCGTAGTTATACGATCCCTTTAAGGTGTTTTTCTTTGTCTTTATATTGGGTGAAATCTATTGAGTTTCTTATTCGCTCATACTTGTTATGGACTTTATTTTATATCTCTATGTGCTTTTTGACATTGATCATCCCACCATAGTACTGATTGTTTAGTTAGAATAATTTGCTTTCTGGGGAAT
Source organism: Unio pictorum (assembly GCA_030141615.1). Lineage (NCBI taxonomy): Eukaryota > Metazoa > Mollusca > Bivalvia > Unionida > Unionidae > Unio > Unio pictorum. Next base: position 5,938,585 of record JARLTB010000007.1, on the reverse strand, counting down.
ATTTAGGGTAGCTGCATTAAGTATACTATTAATTACATTGTCATGGAATATTGCTATATCTGGGTCTTCGAGCTCTTTGGTAATAATAGCGGCTAGGATGTTTCTAAAGTTATCCCAGTCCGTTTTATCATATCTCCATTTAGGTGGAGCTTCATAAGACTTGTGCTACACTGATATTTGGTGGAAAATTATGATGGGGAAATGTTCGCTACCTAATCCATTATCTTGACCAACCCACCAGTTTGTAAGTTGGACTAGTTTGGGTGTGTTTATAGTAAGATCGATTGTGGAGATTTGTCGATAAGTTTCTAAGTTGATTGGGATGTAATCCACCCCCTCTCCCCGGTCATATATATATATATATATATTAGTTATTGTAATATTATTCGATCCAATATTGACTAGTATAGCTTGAATTTCAATTTTGTTATTGATGTATATTGCCATTGTGGTCGTTATAGTTTCGGCAGGAGTCAATTAGAAATATTGCAAGTCTTTCTCACTTTTGCCCATTGCTACTACTTTTTGAATATATCCGGTGAATATCTGGAGATTTTATGTATATGTTTCAGATTCTCTGGTAAGTGTGTTTCCTGTATGTCAGGTTTATTGATTGCGTTATGGTTTTTATGTATTATTTAGGTAGGTTTTCGGATAAACCCCATACTATTTAGTAACATTTGAGTTTTGATGTTCTGTTATGTCTTCTAATGTGGTGGGACTTGTACTGTTAGAAAGAATTATCTCTTTGAACAGTTCAATCCACATCTGCCATGTAATGATGTTTTGATAAACTTAGTGAGGGAGTCTACGACTGGTTGGTTTTTTTTTTTTTTTTTTTTTTGTGTATTTTATTATGGCCTTTGATTATTTCCTGATTGCATTCGGGCATATTAATGTTTTTGTGACGGTCGACTTTATTTGTTGTTGTTGGAGTTGAGATGTTAGGAGACTTCCATTGTTCCAATTTTTTGGAACTTGTAATGATGTTATCAATTTTTGGTTGGTGGGTGGGGGTGGCTGCATGATATGTCAAATATTTGGCATTCATTGAGGTTAATTATTTGATTTTCTTTGATAGTATATGGGCATTCGGATACTCTGGATTGGGTCATTTGATAATTCTCTTTTTAAAAGCCTTTCAATGTTGGCCCCGGCAGCATTTATATTTGTATCTATATTTATTGGCGTAGCGTCACCAATGTTGATAGTTGATGCAGTATCGGGGTTTGTTAACAAAAGGTTACATTCTGTGTCTTACTCCGGAGGGACCTAATTTTTTCAAGGTTGTAAGTGGTTCTTTCGATACTATAACTGATTTGTGGATGGTAGTCCTTTACGATTTTTAAGTCGGTATGCTTTTTCTATTTTTGCCCCATTCCCATTGAGTGTTTTAAGCATTGTTTGGTCATGAAGGTCCTTATTCTATCCTTTGAGGGTTAGTACTGCTTTGAAGTTCGTATTTAGGGGTGGTTTGGTAGTTTTGTTGACTGTTTTGGATTGAGTTGGGGTTTTGCTGTCGTCAGGTTTAGTTGGTTTATTTTGTACTTTGCCTTTCGTTTTTAACTCTAATGTGGCACAGGTTTTTTAGTTGCAGGAATATTTCCACTTGGTTGAACATGATCAATTATTTAGTCAGTTTTTGGTCTAATTAATCTCAATTACCCACGGTGTGCTCGGGAAAGGTCGCCTATAAATGATATTGTTGCTTAGGTGGATTAGATGCTTGTCCCTACTGCTTATGTATAAAGTATGTTCCAGTGAATGAAATCTTGGTTTTACTTACTAGTTTTTCCTGGGGGAAAGGGTTTGTTAGTATTTGTATCATGTTTCCCAGTTTGGGTTGGAGTGGTGGTGGGGTTTTTTCTTCTCCATATGAAGCATTCCTTTACCTAAATAGGTTAATTGTTTCCCGGAGCAAGTAGTAGCAAGTAGAGGGGTTGTTGTGTTTAGGAAGTTTTTTTTCAGGCACAGGGGCTTGTATCGATGCTTACAATCGACAGGTCATACATGTAGTTATTATACAGTACATATATGACCGGTCGATTAAAAGCAACAATACAAGCCCGTGTTTTCAGGTGGTTGACTGATGGTTTCATGACCTTGACTGATCCCTCAGGTTCATGGGGTTTGGTTATTATGGGATTGGATTTTGTTGTTGTTTTGTTTAGTCTTTGAGACATTCTGTTTTTCCATTATTGCCTGATTTTGCTATGTTGTGTGCGTGTGTATGTTGGGGATGGGGTAGAAGTAGTTTGCTGTGTAGTTGGAGCTGTTACTTTTAGATTGGTTACTGGGTAGTTTACATTAAATTGGTCTAACAGTGGCTCTAGTGTGGTAATAATGTTGGGTTTTTGTTATTTGTTTATCATGATGCCACTTGGTGGTTTGGATTGGGAATTTCAAGTAGTTTGCATGTTGATAGATTTTTTAAAAATTTTTTTTTACATATAAGTGTTTGTTTAATTCGAGGGTGGTGTGGTGTGATTATGTGTTCCACATATAGTGTGGGTATAATATGTCATCTAATTCCTAATATATGTACGACTGATCAGGGCGCATGAAGTCTATTGGTGAGACCTTTCTTTGGTAAATTCCTTAAGTTTGGATATAGTTTTAGTTTTAGGTTCAGTTAACTTTATGTATAATTTGATTTTAATTGAGGGTTTTAATTGTAAATGTTGGTTTTATAGTATTATCTTATTTATTTTGCTATGTAAGTTGGATTGCTTATTAATACTGTACTAAGGTAGAACTATGTTGTATGTATTGATTGAATTTTGTTTATTTAATTATATTTTAACTCTTGATTAAATAGTTATGTTTGCTTAGTGAAGATGAAAAACAGTGGGCTTGTTTTAATGATAACTATTCACCCTGGACAGCCGTCTGAATCTCTAAAAAATTCGTTCTGAGAACGTATTTAGCACTTAGCAATTCACCATGGTGTTTACGAACAGTGGAAAAAGATAAATAGAATAATTACCCAAGATTAAAGAGATATCTAACCTGGTCGCAGCTATTTCTTTAAGCTGTTTTTGTGTGTAGTCAGATTAGAGCGTGGTGGAGTATCGTATAAATTTAGGCCATTCGCGGGAATTGTTTTTTTTATTTATTTAAATAGACTTTTGTTCATAAAAGCGTCTGATTCCACAATGATGGTTTTATTGGTGTCGTCCCCTACCCCCACCATCACCCTGCAACTCCTTTACGTACCTCATACACAAAAGCCGCGGATTTGCCTTTAGATAGCATAATGAGTTCATATCACTTGGCTAAAACGTTTTTTAAAACCCATTTGGCGAAATGGGGTCATGTTGAGAGGTTTTCCCAGAACGGCAGTAGCCATTTATTGTATGTGGCTTCCTAGTTATATTGTGGTATTAGACATCACATGTGAATATAAAAGGTAACGGGTCAAAATGGACAGGTACCAAAAAGGCTCGGTCCAAAATGGCCAGTAGCGGGTCTGTCAGGACTCGCCACACAATTAATACTTCCAGTTCAGTACCCAACGAATGTAGTTCTAGTCTATTTTTAGAACATTTTTTCCTCTCTCCTTTTGGTGGTGGTAGAAGAGTTATATTGATGCATCTTTGGTATGGATTTAAAGTTAATTGTTTATTCTTGAGAATAGGAGCTCTGAGAGTGGTTGTCTGTATGTATTTTGGCGACAGTGCACACTGTGTAATTAGGACTTAGTGATGATCCGAAAGTGAAATCAGTGTTCTGTGTACATGCTGCTCTGTTTACAGTGCAGCTACTCAAAAACATGCCGGTGAACCCTTGACAAGAATTTCACCGTGAAGTCATCTTTGAAGGTATTTTATATTAACATATTATTTGTATTGATTGCCACACCGTGGAAAGGTAAGTGCTGTGAAATATATGTAGAGAACATATAGTAAAATTATTTGTGGTCTATGTCCTGTCAGGGCAGTTATTATTATACTTTAAATTGCTATAAAAATGTTATTATTAACGATAAACACACGAAATTTGATGGTGTTATATATATTGACATTTAAAATATAAAAATGACATTAGAAATTAAAAATTAATTTTATTTTTAAAATTTAAAAAAATGTTTTAAACAAAATTAAAAAATTAAAATTTGCCCTTTAAAATGCACATATATAATATTTTTGAAAATGAATCAAATGATAGCATCATGTTTATACTCCTACACCATATAACGCTACAATGATGGATATTTGTCAAATTTTATCAGATAAAATATCTTTGTAAGTAAAAATTAGACATACATTTAAAATATGTGAAGACAGATTCTATTTTGTATTGATCATTCAAACTATTTCTTAGAGGTCCAGGCAGTTAATTTATGTGTTTATGATGGAGTGTCTTCCTGAGTAACACATATCTGCTTATATAGCCTTTGGTAATTGTTAACAAACATAGTTACAGGGTGTTTAGTGAGAGGACAGTGATGAAAACTTTATACTAGAACCTACTCAAGTTCTCTACTAAATCAGTTTAAACTTTCTGAGAAGGAAATGCAGGTTGAAGGGATAAAATATACTTTCCACATGTATATTTACCCTTGGATGTAAGAAAACAGCAAAATGATGTAAGTTGAACACAAAATGCATTCCATTTTATTGTTCAATTTGGTTAAGATATTGATTAGTGAAGTGCAGCATTGTGGCCTGTAAGATGTTATGGGAATTCTAATGATCCATCTTAATTTATGCATTGTTAATTACTAATAATATTTGTTAACTGACACTCGAAAGATTGCATAAGATATATTCAAACAGATAATTTGAGTTGAACTGTGTACAACTGATCTTAACATGGTTACATATCCCACATGAACCAATATCCACATATTTTAGAATGTTTGGGATCCAATGTTCAAATTCAGTATATCATATAGGCTGATATATTACCTACAGTCAATCTGTAAGGCACATTTCTGGCTGTGTGAACTAAAAGCATCCCAAAATGTTATTTTCCTCATTAATATGCCATATGGTAACACATTTCAATTCAGTACTTGGACAGAGTGCAGTATTGTAATTTCAGCTGATATCTGATTCTATTGAACAATTGAGCTTAATAATTGGTATCAAACACCCTTAAAAATACACTTTAAATGTACAAACAGCTTACTTGAATTATGTTTGCACATTTGATCATAACAAGTACATTGTATATGTCCCACATATGCAAATTTCCATTCTTGTTTACAACTTTTGTGGATCAGAATTTCATATTTAGTTCATGATATTGGTACCTGTAGTTGATATGTGTAGTCACATTTGGCTGTATTCTCTTGCAATATCCAGAATTATTATTTCCCTCATGAATAAGATTGCTTATAGTAATATATTCTCTTTTACTACATTGTCGCTTGACTTTCCTGTATACTGGCATGTACTAATGTTTTCACCAATGATCAAACCTCACCGTCCCAGCATTTCCTTAAATTTTGTGATGCATAGTCTACCTGATTAGTTATTTAACCTGTAAAATGACCAGATATGCTTATAGAAACTTCATATACTTTTAGGATGAATTTATTACTTTAATACATGACTATTACTTCACATTTCTGAGTGTCATTCTGTCAAATTTAATATTTCTTTCCTATGCTTGCAGCCTGAATGTTATTTGGAAATCACTATATTCTAAAACATTTTAACTTCATTTACATACATCTTATTGTTTTCTAGATATAAGTGAAACATTTTATATCTTTTCAGGTCTAGTCTGGTATCTGGAACAAAGTGTTAGAGGTGGATCAGCTTGGAAGCTCTCCAGTAGTCTGGTGGTGATAGCAAGGTTTCATACGGACATATGCAGTGTACTGCCATAAGTGATCATGATATCACCACACTAATATATAGCACCTCAAAGACATGGCTTATATCTTCATGAGAGAGATTAGCACCATTGTTCAGTAAGGTAAAGCCTGCCTAAAAACTGTATTTTCCTATCTCATTGTCTCTTTTTGTAGTTATCGACACTGAAATGTAATGCAATTTTTCTATAAAACATGGAAGTGGTCCCATCAGATGTGTAAATCTGAGTGCACTATTAGTCATACAAATAACTGCTTAAATACCTGACACAATAAATATGGATTGATTGATTGATTAATTGATTGATATTTAACGGCGCAGCAGCACTTTTAGTCTATTTAGCGCCATACAAAAGGTTGTATTTAAACATGGTTAAAAATACTAAAGGTTTAATATCGACCAGCGATATAAAAAAAAACAAATAGTTCAATATAAAATGATAAGTTGTTGGTAACAGTAAAATATGAAGCTTCCCAATCAACGGGAGATGTAAATGGTGTATGTTGATGAAAAGATGTTGCAAAATAATGGGCGGTATTTGCATTAAATAAAAATGCACTAGGTGATGACATACAAGTTAAAGTTTAAGATAAAGATTTACTTCCTTCAGGAAATCTAAAATACAAGTGATAGATACAGTATCAAAAAGTTCCTTCATGTCATGTACATTATAGTACTTATCACGTGTAGGTTGCAGGTCAGAACACTCGGTCATAAAGTGTTTAGCAGCGAATGGTTCATTGCAAGAGACGCACTCTGGTGGATCTTCACCTTTTAGTATGTGGGAGTGGGTATGTATGAATGACCGATTCTGATTCTTGCAATGACAGTCTCCTCCCTACGGATAGCTCTGTAGGAAGGAGTCCATTCCCCCAGGGTTGGTTTGATGGCATGAAGTTTGTTGTTGACTGCATGATCCCATGACGTCTGCCACTGCTGACGCAGGTACCTTTTGAAACAAGGTTTAAAATCAGTAAACAGTAATTTAAAATCTGATGGTTCTTGGTATAGAGCCATCTTAGCAGCACGGTCTGCTTCTTCATTACCTCTAATACCAATATGGCTAGGTAGCCAACATTATACTATATTGTAGGAAGTACTAAGCGCTGTATTTTTGACGAGTAGATGGACTAATAATGGATTATCCAGTTTTCTATTGTGTAGCGATTGAAGCACTGATAAAGAGTCACAGAAGATAATGCTATTTAAGACGCGTTTCTGTTCGATAAATTTGAGAGCAAGGTCTATTGCTCTGATTTCCGCTGAAAAAATGGACGCATCGTTTGGCAAACGATCTTTTGCTATGTCTTTGCCACTAACGAAGGCCGCAGCAACCTTTTCATCAATCTTTCATCCATCAGTATAGAATTTAGTGTAATTTGTAAAATCGTTGAGAAGTTCATGATAAAAGTTCAGGAATATGAAAGGGTTTGTCTCAGATTTATTCCCATCGTGTAACGTAAAAATCACTTTGGGTTGCTTAAGGAGCCAAGGTGGTGTTTTCGAGAGAAACGTTTTCTGAACTGTCGTGAGATTAATTTTGATATTATCAATGCTGTTTGATGTTCTTATGCCAAATGAAAGTATGGCATTTGGTTTATTTTCATATCAAGTTTTGTATTTTGGTTGAAAAACATCCGAAAAAGAAGGGTTCAGAGGGTTTGATCTTAATTTGAGCGCATATTGTGCAGAAAGCATTTCTCTGCGATGCGATAAAGGTGGTTCATTCGCTTCCGCGAGAAGGCTTTCACATGGAGAGGTCTTAAATGCTCCTAGAACGAGTCTTATTCCATGATGATGAATTGGGTCTAGCATTTTCAAATAGGACTTCCTAGCTGAACCATAAACAATGCATCCATAGTCTAATATGGAGCGGATAAATGTTCTATACAAATTAAGGAGGACTTTTTTTTTTTATCAGCACCCCAGTCAATGTGTGCAATTACTTTAAGTAAATTTAAAGCTTTTAAGCATTTAGCTTTTAAATTCTTGATGTGTGGTATAAAAGTCAGCTTTCTGTCGAAGATAATACCCAAAAACTTTGTTTCCTCATCAACTGGAATAAGTGTTCCATCCAGCGTGAGTTTAGAGTCATCATGATGTCTTCGCAACTGACAGAAATGCATGCATGCTGTTTTAGATTTAGAAAATTTGAAACCGTTACTACTGGCCCAACTTTGGATCTTATTGATATTTTGCTGGAGTTGCCTTTCAATTGTATGCATGTGCTTTGATCGATAACAAATTAAAAAATCGTCTACATATAATGAGCAATCCACACCGGGAGCTAAGCACTTGGTGATGCTATTGATTTTGATATTAAATAGCGTCACAGATAAACTACTGCCCTGGGACACACCCATCTTTTGCTGTTGCATATCGGAGAGGGTAGAGCCCACTCGTACTTTGAATTCTCAGTCGGAGAGAAAACTGGAGATGAAAGAAGGCAGACGGCCTTTTAGACCTAGATCGTGCAGGTCATTTAGTATCCCGTACTTCCATGTTGTGTCATAGACCTTTTCTAAATCAAAGAAGACTGCTACTAAATGTTCCTTCTTGATACATGCATCGCGAATAAATGTTTCCAGTCTAAGCAGATGATCGTTTGTACTAAGACCAGAACGGAAGCCACTTTGGAAAGGAGATATTAAATTGTTACTTTCCAAGTACCATACAAGCCGAGAATTAATCATTCGTTCCATTGTTTTGCACACGCAGCTTGTCAGTGCAATGGGCCGATAGCTGTTAGGATCTTCGATATCTTTGCCTGGTTTGGGAATCGGTATCACTATTGCTTCTTTCCAGCTCTGAGGTACATTACCAGCAATCCATAAATCATTGAAGATTTTCAGAAGTAATGTCAGGGAAGATTCTGGCAGGTGTTTCAAAAACTGGTAATGGACTTCGTCAGGCCCAGTGGATGTATCATGGGCCTTGTCTAAAGCCTCCCTAAGCTCCAATAAAGAAAACAGCTGGTTATAGCTTTCAGAGTTGTTAGATGTGAACTTTAAACGTGACTTTTCTTTTTGAGATTTTAATCTTCGAAAGGTTTCTGAATAATTAAATGATGAGGAGTTTTTTGAGAAACTATCGGCAAGAATATTTGCTATGTCACGTTTCGAACTAAAATTGTTATTGTTTGTTCTCAGTTGTCGAATATAATTGTGTTTCCTCTTTCCATTTATTTTGCGAATAGTATCCCAAACTTGTTTCATTGAGGAACGAGAGTTTATAGAAGAAACATATTTCTTCCAGGATGTACGTTTACATTCTTTGTGCGTCGTGTTTTAGCCCGCGCAATACGATATTTGTTTAAATTTTCGGACGTAGGACTAGTGTTGAATTGTTTTAATGCTTCTCGTCTAATGGCTTCTTTGCATTCCTTGGTTACCCAATGCTTTTTTCGGTTTTTTACTGTTCGGTGAGGACTTAGGAATAGATTCATCTGCAATTGAAATTAGAATTGAAGTAAAATGCTGTATAGGATTAAAAGCGTTGAATATTATATCATTATTTAGTCTAGTTTCAAAGGAAGCCCAGTCGGCTTTCTTTATATTCCATTGTGGAATTGCGTCATCAATTTTAGAGTTATTTTCAAGAGTGATTGGAAAATGATCACTGCTGTGAAGATCATCAGCGACCTTCCATTCATAGTCCAAAAGCAATGAAGGAGAGCAAATTATTAAATCAATGGACGTGTACGTACCCGTTCCTGGGTGTAAATATGTCGGTGAGTTAGTATTATATAGACAAAGATCGTGTCTAGAAATGAAAACTTCTACTTTATGGCCTCTGTCGTTTATGTGATTCGATCCCCATAGAATGTTATGGGCATTAAAATCCCCGAGTAAAACGAAGGGCGTGGGAAGTTGTTGTACAATATTGTCTAATTCATTTGGTACTAGTTTGGTGTTTGGTGGTAAGTAAATAGAGCAAAATGTAATCTCTCGATGTAAAGTGACGCTTACAGCAATAGCTTGTAAATTTGTATTTAAAGGAATGACTCTGTGAGGGGCTCTATTGTTGACAACAACAGAGACTCCTCCTGAGGCCCTGTCAGCGTTTTGAAAGTACGTGTTGAACAGGGAAAAGTTTTTAAATGTAATTTTATCTGTGTCTTTCAGGAATGTTTCCTATAAACATAGTACAGCAGGATCGTGTTCAGTTAAAAGCAGAAGAATATCATTGTAGTTTGCTTTTAAGTTCTCGACAGTTCCAATGTATGATGGTGTTCTTCATTATAAAATTTTAATGGAGATTCTGGATCTAGGTAAGACTATTCGCAGAGAAAATGTGTGTTGTCATTTGTCTGGAGGAAGTACGGGAGTATATTTGGTTTTACTAGGTTTGGAGGAACCTTGAGTACATGGAGCAGTTTCTTCTGCATCCATGCTCTCAAGTTCTCCAAACATATCGTAAAGTTTAATGGGGTCATCTGACCCCTTTTGCTGCTTATTTGTTTGTGGTTTTTATTTATTTCTTGGAGCATTTAGTGGTGAGTTGTTATTAAATGTTGTCTGAGTTGATGCTGTGCTTTTCTGTGGTTGGTAATGAGGGATGTTGGCACTTGTTGTTGAATCGGGCTGATCTGTCTGTGTTTGTGCGTCCTTCGTGATTTTTGGGTTGTGTTTCACAACTGTGGAGAATGATGGGCCAGGAAAGGCTATTTTTGCCTGGAAAAGTTTTCTGGCCTCTGGGTAGGGTAATGTTGGAGGTAACGTTACCCTCTGAATTTCCTTCTCCTGTTTCCAAGTATCACAATCCTTAGAATTGGCGTGATGTTCTTTGCCACAGTTGACACAATGCGGAGTTGTTCTACAGTCACCTTCCAGATGAGAGTGGTCTCCGCATCGGCCACAGACTTTGACTCTGGAACATCGGTCCTCGTGATGGCCGTATTTCTGACACTTATAGCATCGAAGGGGGTTTGGTATGTAGATCTCAACCTTTACTTGCAAAAACCCAACCTTGACCACTTTGGGCACAATTGGTTTATTAAAGATGAGTACAAATGTGTTGGTGTCCTGCAGGGTGTTATTACGTTTAATACGTATTCTACGCACTGCAGTGACACCATCATGTTTCATCCCTTCGATGTTATCTGTGTCGTTGACTCCAGCCAAGTCATGACACCGCATCACGCCTTTGGACGTATTTAAGGAAGTGTGAGCGAATGAGGTCACTGGGATGTCGAAGAATGTTTTCATCTTTTTGAGATTTTCAGATTGACGCCTTCGCTCACATTCAACGATAAGACAGCCCGATTTTAATTTTTTGACACCTTTTGGTGTGCCGATTAACCCCATTAAAGTTTTCTCAATTACAAAAGGAGATAGTGCAGCGATTTGTTTTTCAGCATCTGTTGACTGTATGACCATGAAGCGTGGAAACGACTCCACACCACATTGTTATACATCAGAGTCGGATAGTGGTTTCGTTCGTTTGTTTTGATTTTTCTTTGAATTTTCCATGATTTTGTATTAAAGTTTCTGCACCCATGCTCCCCCGCCCACAACGGAGCCCAACAAGGGGACACGTTTCAAGTGACAGGGATACACAGATGCTATACTCAGTAGATAAAATTATCTAGGATCGGCAAAATTACCTCCCGATTGACCCGTTAAGCCACCGCTATCTAGGAGGTCCTCTAGTACTTGGGAAAATGAAAGCTAGAATGACAGAATGAAGGGGCAACGGTGGTGTCAAGAAAGATACAAGAAAGATATAGAAGGTGAGCTACGGTAGTAAATAAAGACCTCCTAGGGCTCGGCGTGACCAGCCGATTTGTCGAGACCGGGCCCATCTCGACCACCCGTCTATGAGAAGTAGAGGCCAAAGTAGTGTATTGCATCGGAAAAGCCTCCGCTCAACTACCAGGATCCTTTCCTCCTCCGACACGGGTCGCAACCCACGGCAAACAGGTCGCCTCTACTTAGTCGCCTTTTACGACACGTGGCGAGGCACGTCGGGCCGATTCTACAACTTCGAACCCGCAAGGGGGGGGGGGGATAAATATGGAACATAGCACCTGTTTGTTTGTTTTTGTTTTTGTTTTTTATGGTTCAACGCCATTTTTAAGCACAATATAGGCTATACATTGCGGCCAGTAATAATAGCGGAGGAAGAAACCGGAAAAATCCTGGAAAGAACCACCGACCCACGAGAAGCTACTGGCAAGCTTTCTCACATAACTACATTAGCCGAATCTTAGACTCGAACCCACGCAGACAGAGGTGAGATGGCAGTGATCCGTAACGGAGAGCGCTTTAGACCACTCGGCCACTCATAGCACCTGTTGCTGCTTCTTTAGTGTGTACACCTATATGCACCTTGACAGGCATATTGCGGTTTGTTGCCAAAATCACTATGAGTCATGCTACTTCACTACCCCTGGGGAAAATGTTCTCAGTTACACAGACCCAAAATACCATTTATTTTAAATACCATTGATTGTTCAACTTTTCTGTTTAAAATTTGTCAAAATCTGTTTCCAAACTTTTATGAAAATTTAATTTTTCAATAAAATTTAGTTTATAAATTTAAATGTTTATTTAAATTTCCATTAAAATTTAATTGATCAGTATGTATAAACTTTAAACATATTTTCAGACAGGCCTTATCTTGTAGTACAATAAGGTTTTTACTGCATTGAAAAAGTCCTATAATTAAGGAAGATATAGGTTATTTACTTTTGGTTTCTCAAGAGCACTAGGATCAGTGCGTGCACCCTGTGGAACACCAGCACTACACACTTTCCAGCAGGTGTCACATGTCTTGTATGCAAGGAAATTCAAAAAGACTTCATGTATAAAGTTCAAATAGGTTTGGCATTCAAATATAAAAGTTTTACTAAAATTTGCCCCAAAAAGTTGGGCCTGTCAGGACTCGTCTCACAATTAATACTTCCAGTTCAGTACCCAACGAATGTAGTACTAGTCTATTTTTAAAACATTTTTCTTCTCTCCTTTTGGTGGTGATAGAAGAGTTATATTGATGCATCTTTGGTATGGATTTAAAGTTAATTGTTTATTCTTGAGAATAGGAGCTCTGAGAGTGGTTGTCTGCATGTATTTTGGCGACAGTGCACACTGTGTAATTAGGCCGTAGTGATGATCCAGAAGTGAAATCAGTGTTCTGTGTACATGCTGCTCTGTTTACAGTGCAGCCACTCAAAAACATGCCGGTGAACCCTTGACAAGAATTTCGCCGTGAAGTCATCTTTGGAGGTATTTTAGATTAAGAAATGATTTGCATTGATTGCCACACTGTGGAAAGGTCAGTATTGAGAAATATATGTAGAGAACATATAGTAAAATTATTTGTGGTCTATGTCCAAAAAGGACCTGGACGGAAACGGCCCGGGTCAGAAAGGACCTGGACAGAATAGGTCGGGTTAAAAAAGACCGTTTACAAGATCGATTAATAATAATAATAATAATAATAATAATAATAATAATAATAATAATAATAGTAATTATAGTAGTAGTAGTAGTAGTAGTAGTAGTAGTAGTAGTAGTAGTAGTAGTAGTAGTAAGCAGAAGAATAAGAAAGAAGAAAGTTTTTTTTACAAAACCCATATCTATTCACTTCCAGGTCAATGGCAATTTTACATGTATTGCTAAACCACTGAGCTGTCAAAACTGAAGCACTAGTTAGTAATGATTAACACCAGGAAAAATAGAGCACGGATAGCAAACAGCAGACTTTTAGCAATTACGCAAGTTTTAGTACCGATATTGCAAAAGAATAAGCGATCACCATATACTTTTCACACTTCCTTTACCTGTTTTTGTCTAAGAATTCAATATGTCAGCAAACTTTGATAATCACAATTGTGACGCAAATACAAGTCTCTACAATCACAACTCTTTCCCATGCTTCCGGTCTCAACAAAGCTTGATGTGTCATACGATTTTAACAGGTTTTTTTATTTGATGTTGAAACTATTACCCAGACACTCTTTACTAAACTACCCCAGGCAATTATCTGTAAACTTCATATAGGTCCAGAAAATATATATAAATATATATTCCCATGAGAATGCGCACGCGCAGCAACAAATACTAAGATAATTTCAACATGTAATACCTATATAAACGGCAAAGCCTTTACAGTTGACACAGATTCAGATGCTTATGGATTTGATTGTATGCTAACTTTATTACAATCTATTTATTTTAATTTTAGAATTGTTTTACTAAATTACATGTTGTGTTCAATTTGTTTCAGCGACACACAATTACGTTTCTTGTACTTATTGTTTCACCATAATCTGTTATCATCATTTTATTACGACTTATAAAAAAGGTAAGCAATTAGTATAATGGCGTATGTTCGCTGTATTCATTGTGCTCGAGCAGTTAGGCCACGACAGCATGCGATCGCTTGTGACGTGTGTGGGTTTTGGCAACATCGCACGTGCAGCACTGGTAAGTACGCTTTTAAATATATTCCTAAAGTTTCATATTATTAAGTCCATGCTTACGCTGTAAATGTAATATACAATATTTCCACCAATATCAACTATATTTGATAACATATATGAGCATTACTCTTAGAACTGGTTACCGTCAGGCATATTATGTGAAACAATCTTAATGCTTAAAACTCATGCTTATGCACTAACTTTATATATCTGTGTGTGTGTGTGTGTGTGTGTGTGTGTGTGTGTGTTTGTGTGTGTCAAAATCTTCACATTCACTTTTATGGGGTATGATTAAACTGCGAAAAGTTACGAAAAGTGTGTAGAATGAGTTGTTGCACAATATAATTTAATTTATACATTATTTTAAATTTTAGAATTGTGATAAAAGAAAACCACAAACGCCGATAATTATGTGGAACTAGTTTTGCATTTACTGTATGCTTCATAGGTCTTTAGTGTTTTATAACTTTTGATGTGAAATTGCTTCCTTCATACATTAAAGATACTACTGATTTCATTAAAAACGTGAAGTCTATTCGACGGCTATCTGATAACTCAATCCTGGTATCATAAGATACAACATCACTATATACCAACATTAATCAATACAGATGGCATTAAATAGTTTAGTTTACATGTTTCATTTTTTGATGTAAATGTAATTTTAAAAAAATATTGATAACACTATCTCTACAAATATTCATGTCAAGGAAACTAATATAAACCGAACATATTTCCAAAATTGAAATTATCCTACACATATAATTGATTATGCGCTGAACATAGCTCGTAATCTTACTCAACACGAGGCTTTAAACACAGCAAAATATACAATAGAGGAAAATGTAATTCCTTTCACAATATAATATAATCCTTCATCACCTAATATAGACCTTACAGTTAATAAATATTGGAGTCTCCTAAAATTATCAAATAAAAACAGCGTAACACACTATAAAAATATACCAGTTATTGCTTATGGAAGACCCAAGAATTCGCAAGATTTTCGAAATTAAAAATAAACAGGCAGAAAATAAAACCGATATTTTCATTATTTAAATATAACAGACATCTGTGCTTTTAATGTGCAAATATATGAGAAAGTACTTTTTTAGCAGCGCCAATACAAATGAAGTGTTTTCTCTTCATTATTACATTTGCTGCGTATCAACTGATGTGATTTTTTTGATGACCTGTAACATTTAACATGCATCATGTTGGACAATTGATATTGTGCATGGAGACATGAACACATTAATCCAAGAAAGTTATTGGATTCATAAGATACTTAACAATTACATGGCATTACGCGACATTAATCCATCTGATTAAAATGTAATTGTGTGTATGGCTGTTTGTCTCTATTTTATTATTTGACTATAATTTTAAATGAACTTTTCTGAACGTTTCTCAACTTTTCGCACTTTTCTCAACTTTTCTGAACTTTTCGTACTTTTCGCACTTTAGTTATACCGACTTTTATGTGGCAAATCTTCAATTGGAAATAATGGAGTACGAGTAAACACATTTATTCATTCGTAATAGACCAATTCTTGAATTCACAAAAACTGCAATGAAACATAAAGATGGCGGTGCGCTCCATTGCTAATATTTATCAATGCTACTTTTGCATATTGATGACTTTTACAACACAAGGCACACTAAATAAGAAACAGTTCTTTAGTTAAGAAAATTCTCGCTATTTAATACAATGAAGTCAGTTTTCTTCTAATGATGATGATATCTATCTTGATATGTTCAATTACATCTCATATGACTGTTTTGTCCTTTGCATGTTGTAATTGTACATCATACAGAGTAAGAATCGCAAACATTTATCGAAGAAGATTATATAATAAATTATTTATTCTAGGAATATCCTTGCTGGCGTACAGGGAGGCTGTAAATAACAAAGGGGAAATCAGTTTTACATGCAGGCCATGCGGAGAATTGAATCAGGTATGATATAAAGCAATTAAAATATAAGAAATCACTTTTACCCGTATGACCATGTCGGTGATAGGTAAACGCAAAGACTAGTCGACGAACCCAAATATGTTGCATATATAAACAATTAAAATACCGATTTTTTGTCCTAAAAAATTCACGGTGGTTATCCAGAAATGCTGCTGACAAGTAGTAACACTATTTTGTTCATGGTGAGGGTTTATCGCGGCAAATTTTACATTAAACAAATATACATTAATCGTTTACAACAGGTTCCAGTGATCATAGATATTACAGATCAAGACAAAGACGATCCAGTAGAACCGCCTTACTTGGAGTTATGTGTATGTGTTTAAGCTTCATAAGGCGACACGATGACTTTTCGGAACATTTGTAAAAAGGTAAATAACAATGAAATCGTGTTTATGGCGAATTTATGTGTGTGTGTGTGTGTGTGTGTGTGTGTGTATACATATATATATATATATATATATATATATATATATATATATATATATATATATATATATATATATATAAAACCAAGAAAACAATTTGAGGTTATTCATTTCTCATAAAACGGGCAGCGCTTATCCAGAAATAGTGCTGTTAAGTCGTAACACTATCTTGTTCATTATTTATTGTTGTATAGATAAACAACTGAATATATAGCTAATTAAATTCACCACGGCGGTTATTCAGAAATGATGCTGACATTGTTATCTAAAGGCGCCCTAATTTGCCTTGTTACGTGCTTAGGCTCGAATAAGCAGCAACACAGAAAGAGTGAAAACTAACAAGATTGTATAACTTGAACAATGAATTTTATTAAGTACAATTATTTTCATAAAATAAATAAACTTACAGTTTTAGAGAATCAAATCCAACATTAATCCAATATAGGATTCACAAAAATAATCCACTAATGGAATTGCAAGAGTCCTGATAAATAAATGTTCTAATAGTTCCAGGTTCGAATCTTGACGATGTAATCCAAAATGGCTGACAATGTCAAGTAATGCAGTTCTTGTTTAATTTATCATCCAAATGAATTATGAGCAAATGTTTTCTCCTCCAAATAGATAATAAATCCTCTTTCTTCAAAGAATTGACACAAAGTCCAGAACAAGATAATACAAATTATAACTCAAACATGAATACACAACTGTTCATTTTAAAGCCCAAAATTCTACTAATTTGTTCTATCCCAAACAACAGTTCTTATACTTGTTTTTCTAATAAACAAGTGATCACGTGATTTTCTAGAAATTGATAGAGGTCCATGGAAGGTCACAGAAAGAGACTGCCTTCACTAAAAATCACGTACTCTAGATATTTACTACCCCCAATAACTAAAAATGAAACGTTGTCCTTGAAATTAACCAATAGTTTTAGATGCTTGTTGACAATGTCTAAAGCAGGGTCAGATAAAGAGGTAACCAAGCCAAGGTCAGCCTGTTTACAACTAGAATCTAGGTCAACCTGAATTTTCTAGAAAAAATCTCCCAATTAATGAATAAATATTTAACCCTAAATGACAAATTTGGATTTAACAATAAAAAATAAATAAATTAAATCCAATAGCCGTAACAGCCTATTTTCGGTATTTGAGGAGGAGGGGAGAGAGTGCACGGATAAGTCTAGCAGCAACCATCAACCTATCTTAAGCGGTGTGCAAGTTTTCTTGTTTTTTAATATGCAAATTTTCAACCTGTCGAAAGAAAACCTGTATAGAAACAAAATCATTCTCTGGTGCGAAGAAATATAGAAAATGTAATGGTTTTTATTGTTATATTTATTTCATAGATCCCTAGTATTGGCGATTTGTCGAATGATATCATGTGGATGAATCAACAGAAATTGAAGTGGATCCATATGGGGCAAGCACTATTGTCCACATTCCCGACATCCACGACATGGACACTTCATTCGATATCAGCGACAGAAACATTGATCCAGTTAGTCTTATTGAAGAAGAGTACGTATATGCAAGCAATACTAGTTATATTTGCATAGAGTATGAGAAACGTTATTATAAACTTTATTTTGATTCCTTGGTAATTATATATAAATATGATACATGTGCAACCGCTATACTTCCTTAAAACATAAATTCATCAATTTGGTTTGATTGCTTGCATAGTTATTTATTTCAGGTCAGTGCACGATGTTTTGACTGAGACGATGGTCGAATACCGTGGTACAGTAGTCCCCCTCTTGTACGGCCCCCCTGACCAGAGGCCACCCGCTCCTAACGGCCAGAATTCGTTGGCACCGACGAGTTTCTGTTCAAAAGTACCCCTCACGAAAGGCCACCCGGCTAACGCGACCAGCGGCCAGCATTTTTTTGCAATAATATAAAATTTACCCCTCACGAGAGGCCACATTTTATTTTTAAATGTATCCAGAACCAATAATTAATTCAAATATTGACGTAAGGTAAGCAATTTTGATTATCTCTATCGTAGATAACACGTCTCCGAGTGTCAAGTCGCCGTTAAAAGTGTCGACCAAAAATTTATAGTATATCGTTATCTGTGAAAGTCGATGTTTACAGGAAATGGGCTCAATAATGTTATGATTGGGGTTTAACACCTATGTTGAGTTCTTCTCGTTGATGATTATAACCAGACGTAATTGTTATAATCATAACAAGGTCAGCATAGGCTAAAAATAGATTTTGTACATTGGCACACACAGACAACCTTAAAAAAGACAATAGGGTACCAGACAAAGACCGGAAAAATCACGTGACTACACAAAATGGCTTCCTATGAAGGATGTATTTCGGCAGACTCGACACAAGTTTTGTCTGCATAATTAAATCGCATACAGTCAGCAATAACCGAATAAATCATTACCAAACATTAAAATGTCATCACGTTAACGGATACATTATTTTCGAAGAAATTCGGTTATTCTACTCGACGACATCGGGGGGTGGGTGGGGTGCCGAACAATTGTATGTACAAAACGTCAAAAGACTCGTAAAAACAAGTTTATGTTGAAATAATTTGAATAAACAAATAACCGATAAGAAGGTTATTCAGCAGCAGTGGGAAAATGGAGCAAATGGAAAGATAATTATGTATGTACCAAGATGTAAACGACGTTTTTGAATCCATTTGCAATGTGCATGAGAACAATACCCGTTCGCATATCAAACTTACGCCAAGAAAGCAAAAATAGTAACGTATATTCAGTTGAAATAAATTTGTTATTATAACAAAAAAACTTTTATTGATTAATGTTTCATTTAGACGAAGATATTTAATGTTTTGAAGTAGGTAGCTTTCTTACTACGTACATTACATATACATGTACTTCTCATGATAAATTTAGCCCCCCTCTGGAACGGCCACCCGCCTTATAAGGCCACTTTCCCGGTGCAGCAGGGGTGGCCGTATAAGAGGGGGACTACTGTATAACGTATACAGTCCTAGAGGGATCTTCACATAAACATACCCGGCTATTGGTATCCAGTCTTGGTTATTCATATGGAATAAAGGTGTATCAAAATGCAAAAATTATAAAAATAACGTTGTGTATGCTTATATATACCACAAACATAATATAACAATTTCAATGGGTAATTTCAATTTAGTTTCTTAATAAGGATGTGAACTTATGTGCATGCGGTGAGATTAATGCAGTATTTAGATTGAATTGATCCTTATTTGTAATCTAACTTCATACATATTGAATGTCGCTTAATTGATTGTATAATTTCTAACACCGAAAATTCTGTCCCCGTTCTGATGGTAAGGACTGTGATACGGTGTTTCTTGGAAATCAACCACAAACCAATTACAGATGTGTATGTATCAAATGCGCTGTAAAATACATCTTTCTAGACCTTAATTTGTTACAGTAAAATTGGACCCATTTTGATGGTAAAAATCATGTTTTCGTTTGTTTGGTTTTACAAACGCGCGCGTGTATATTCTATTACATTTCTTAATTAGACAAAACCGTTCAAGGACATACATGCATGCATTTTTGTCTTTGTAGCGAGATAACGTCAACTCTACTTTGTGGCGACAACAATGGCGTCGCTAGGGGGGTGCGGGAGGAGGGGTGCGGACTGCACCGGGTGACACCATCTCAGAGGGGTGACAGCAAAATGAAACATTGCAAATTTTACAGAGCACACACTGCTCGTTCTAGTCGGATTTCATAAGCGGATAACCAATCATAGTTAAATACATCACTAGCAGGCACAGGGTGCCCCCATGCAGTCTGCTGCTCCATGGTGGAAACCTGGAGGGGTGACACAATGAGTTTACCGCATTGGGTGACACCAACTCTAGCGACGCCACTGGTGAGACAAAATGACTAGCAGGCACAGGGTGCCACTTTTATATTGTGGACTTATTTTATGACTTGTTTTAAGAAGAAAAAATCCATGGTGGAAGTCTGGAGGGGTGATGAGTTTACCGCACTGAGTGACACCAACCCTAGCGACGCCGCTGGGCGCTGCACTTCTGGAAGTCGCAACGTGAAATGTCCAGTGACAATATGTCAGCAAGGGAACTTGTTTGTTCAAAGCTATGCTTAGCACACACAGACCGCTGTTCCTGACCGTCAGCGAAAGGCACAGGTGTACACCAAGGTAACTTTTTGTCAGCATAGCATGTTACATTGGCAGCTAATTGTACAATTTGTACAAGATGAACGAGAGAGACGATGCGTCCTATATCGTAATATAATATTAATGTCGGCAGCCACAGTTATGCAATTTTGTTAAGTTATTTGGTTGAAAAGTGAGTATCTATGTATGCATGATTTTATAGTTTGATGACTATTTGTTGCTGTTATTGTATACTTACTGAATATATGTTATACTGTTAAATTAATTTGACAGACATTATGAGTAATATGTTTGTAGTATTTGAAATTAGATTTTAATATTCATGTATTAGTAGTAATGATTGTTCTTATTAACAACTTAATAAATCTGAAATGACATTAGTGTTTGTCTTTCTTTTGCTTATACTAATTACACTTATCTTTTCTTCTTCTCTTTATAACCCATCACACAAATTTATGTTAGTTTTTTAAAATAAATTTTTTTATTTCTTATTTTCCAGTTGTGACTTGAGTTACATTGCAACCAAAACGCAAAGACGGTGCCTACAAAACACAGAATATAACACATATCTAATGAAAGCATACATTATAATCAACACAAATAAAATACGCATGCACATGTATTAATGATATTGAATGCATTTGAAACAGGAAGTGTCAATAGTCTTCGCAAATGAAATATTACTTCATCATAAATGAAATCATAGTCTCCACCAGGACCACCACTACCATCGGTACATGGAACGTGCGTACCATGTACGAGACCGGAAAGTCAGCGCAAGTTGCCGCAGAGATGAGAAGATACAACCTCACCATCCTGGGAATCAGCGAGGCAAGATGGACTGGTTCCGGGCAGAAACGACTGGCTTCCGGCGAGTTACTGCTGTACTCGGGACACGAGCAGGACGACGCTGCACACACCCAAGGCGTGGCACTGATGCTGTCCAAGTCAGCTCAGGGAGCACTCCTTGGATGGGAAGCACACGGCCCAAGGATAATGACAGCCTCCTTCAGTACCAAAAAGAAGAGGATCAACATAGACATTATCCAGTGCTACGCCCCGACAAACGACAGCGAGGAAGAAGAGAAGGATGATTTCTACGACAGGCTGCTAACCATCATCCAAGACCGACCACAGAGAAACATCATCATCGTCATGGGTGACTTCAACGCTAAGATCGGCAGCGACAACAGAGGCTACGAGGAGATCATGGGGCAGCATGGGCTTGGCGAGATGAACGACAACGGAGAGAGATTTGCCAACCTGTGTGCCACAAGCAACCTGGTCATCGGAGGAAGTGTTTTCAACCACAGAAGGATACAAAAGCAACTTGGGTGTCACCAGACCAGCGGACGGAAAACCAAATAGACCACGTGTGCATCGTGAGGACGTTTCGCCGCTCCCTTCAGGATGTCCGCGTTAAGCGAGGAGCAGACGTTGCCTCAGACCATCATCTACTCGTTGCCTGGATGAAGCTGAAGCTCAAGAGAAACTGGACAGGAGGCTCCAATCAACGCCGTCGTTACAACACCACGGCGTTGAGAGATAACAACAAACAGGAGAAATTCAAGATCACCCTCTCCAACAAGTTCCAGGTTCTAGAAGAGCTGCTTGAAGAAGAGACCATAGAAGACAGATGGAAAAGAGTGAAAGAGGCACTCACATCAACATGCCAAGAAGTACTGGGCCCCAAAACATACACGCACAAAGAATGGATTTCAACAGAGACGCTGAGGAAGATTCAAGAAAGAAGAGAGAAGAAGACTGCCGTAAACAACAGTAGGACAAGAACAGCAGAAGCAAAAGCAAACGACGAGTACGCGGAAGCCAACAGAAGCGTCAAGCGCAGCATCAAGAAAGATAAGAAGAGCTACGTAGAGATGCTGGCAACAGAAGCAGAAGAAGCAGCTCACCGTGGCAACACCAGAGACCTGTATGCCACCATCAAGAAACTTTCAGGAAAGTTTGCCAAGCCAGAAAGACCAGTCAAGGACAGGAATGGAAGAGCGATCCCAGACGAGGAAGGACAGAAGAACAGATGGGTTGAGCATTTCCAGGAACTGCTAAATAGACCAGCGCCTGCAAACCCACCAGACGTACCGCCAGCGGAAAGTGACCTGCCAATAGAGTGCGGTGCACCGACCAAAGAGGAGATTCGCAGCGCCATCAAGCAATTGAAGAGCGGCAAGTCTGCAGGACCTGACAGCATTCCGGCAGAGGCGCTAAAGGCGGACGTGGAAACCAGTGTGGAGCTCCTCTACCCGCTCTTCGGCACGATATGGGAAGACGAAGAAGTACCAGCAGACTGGAGAGAGGGCTACCTCGTCAAACTACCTAAGAAAGGTGACCTCAGTGACTGCTCCAACTACAGGGGGATTACGCTGTTGTCCATCCCGGGGAAGGTGTTTAACCGCATCTTACTGGACAGGATGAAAGAGGCAGTTGACCCGCATCTCCGTGACCAACAAGCTGGCTTCCGAAAGGAAAGGTCATGCACGGACCAGATAGCGACACTGCGCATCATCTTGGAACAGTCTCTGGAGTGGAATTCGCCACTCTACGTGAATTTTCTCGACTATGAGAAAGCGTTCGACAGCGTTGACAGGCAGACCCTCTGGAAACTACTAAGGCACTATGGAGTCCCGGAAAAGATCACCAACATCATCAGGAAGTCCTATGAAAGAATGACTTGTAGGATCGTCCACGGCAGGCAATTCACTGATGCCTTTGCAGTAAACACAGGGGTGAGACAAGGATGCCTTCTATCACCATTCCTCTTCCTGCTGGCCATCGACTGGGTCATGAAGACATCGACAGACCAAAAAAGAAACGGCATCCAGTGGACGCTGTGGAAACAGCTGGACGACCTAGATTTCGCTGATGACCTGGCTCTCCTCTCGCATACCCAACAACAGATGCAGGAAAAGACTAGCATTGTTGCGGACAACTCAGCCAGCCTGGGCCTCCACATCAACAGAGGAAAGAGCAAGGTTTTCAAGACAAATGCATCCAGCAATACACCCATCACAGTGGAAGGCGATGCGCTGGAGGAGGTGGATAGCTTCACCTACCTTGGCAGCATCCTGGACAAGCAGGGAGGAACGGATGCAGACGTTAAGACACGCATCGGCAAAGCAAGGGCAGCTTTCCATCAGCTGAAGAACATATGGATATCAAGGCAGCTTAACATCACCACCAAGATCAGGGTCTTCAACACCATCGTGAAGCCGATATTGCTGTACGGAGCAGAGACCTGGAGAACCACCGCTACCACCATGAAGAAAATCCAGGTCTTCATCAACACCTGCCTCAGGAAGATCCTAAAGATCCGCTGGCCAGAAAGAATCAACAACGACGAACTGTGGCAGAGAACGAAGCAACAGCCCGTTGAGGATGACATAATTCATAGACGCTGGCGATGGATTGGCCACACCCTCCGCAAACCTGCTCCCAACATCACCAGGCAAGCCCTCACATGGAACCCTCAAGGAAAGAGGAAGAGAGGAAGACCCAGAAACACCTGGCGCCGTGATTTGGATGCAGACTCAAAGAAGATGGGCAAGACGTGGGGACAGCTGGAGAGACTCGCCCAGAACCGAGATGCCTGGAGGGAGCTGGTTGGCGGCCTATGTCCCAAACGGGGCCACAGGCGGAGATGATGATGATGAGATGATAAATGAAATCGTCATTAATTAAGGCATTATCATGACAAAGTTGGCACGTGGGCGACAAACTCGTTATCAGTCTTGATATGTTATAACAAGTATATTATTGATTTGCTTTAATACAATATTTTATAACACAAATATGATTTGCCTTCTTGTTTTCATTTTACATAGAACATGTAGTAGCGTTGCAATTATTGGCATGATCACTTGACGGACGATTGTGACATACTGCACATTGATTCTCTACTGCACATTATAGACATTCACCAGTCAAACAAGGATTTGATATTTACGTATTAGTTACTTTTATTAGACTAGTACTGTAGTAATTAATTAATACCTAAATGGTCCTTTTTGGGTCGGGCCTTTTTTGGACCGGGACTTTTTAAGGACTGGTCCGTTTTGGAACCAGTCCGTTTTGACCCGTAACCATATAAAATATGTATATTCAGGTCGGGAACCAGGCTACAATGCTTGCGCAATTAGTAGTTTCTTTTGGGATACGACGAAGTGGTGATTCCGGTTTCTTTTTCGACATCCGCATTAAAACCATCAATTTGTCGTATCAGAATTTACAATAATTTATCATTATTTAATGCTTGATATTGCTACACATAATTTTTAAACAATGCGAAGATCATTTTTATTTCAAATTGTTTGCAGTTTTCACCTTTTTGTGCTTGCCAAGGCACAAGAACAAAAGGTTTTGGAACCGCACATTCGATCGGTGGATGCGGCAGAGTCATCAGGATACCAGGATCGGCCAATACAGAGGATTCAGAGAATTGAGGCCGGGTTTTCTGTATCATCTGCAAACTTTGATGTGGAGAATAATGATACTGTAAACGCAAATAGAACAGTACTTTACGAATTTTCCTATTACGAATATTCAAACAAGGTAATATTTCCAGGTCGAGGTATAGGTTTTTAGCATCGACTATTTGAGTATTTCAGTAATGGTGTCATTTTCTAGATTTTACATTTAATTGGCGATTTCTGGAATTTCCTAATATTATTCACCAAGGCTCGATAGGACCTAATTATTGAAAGTTCAATATATCATCTGATCAGTGATGTAAGCTGAGATATCCAAGAATAGAGACGACATGCAGTTTATAACATATTTTATATTGTAGTTTTGTGTGTGTGAAACGTGGTAGAACATGAATGGGATTTTTGGGTTATGCTAACTTTAGCACTGTCAGAAGAAAGCAAGGAAAAGGAGGAAACTCGGAGGGGGGCGTGTCTGTGTTAGAAAAAAAATATGTACACAGTAGGGTTAAAAAAAATCTTGAATATTTTAAAGACTGGATTATGGATATTATTATTCATTTATTATATTTCCTATTTAAGCAAAGAAGTTTGGATATGCATACTGTATGTGTCAATTACCACAAGAACGACAGTATAATGATCCAGAAGAAAATGGGATTACCTGTTTGGGGTGCATAGAACCACCAAAACACCATAATGCAATGAAAACACCAAAAACACACTCAAGTTATATGTATATTATACCATAGTGTATATTTGTTGAGTATGTATAATTAATTATTTTAAAATCTATTATTAGTTATGTAATAAATTGGAATGTATTTTATTTACTGCTGACATGCCATGTCAGATTGATTAGATGCTGGAAATTACACTTTTTGATGGCAGTTTTGAAAGTAAATTTAATTTGTACATGTAACATGGTGTATATACGTAAGTTTAATGCATAAAAGCTATTAATAATGATTTATTGTGATTATTCATATTATATTTGTCTTATTATTTTAGGTTTCAGAATGTGTGAGATTTGTGCAAACCAGCAAGTGAAAATGCTGTATATTTTAATCGTAACTATCATGAATTATGCATGGAAAATTATTGTAATGGTCTAAATGCAAAGAGAATGGCTTGTCACATCATTTCCATACTTTATTTGGTATTTTTTGAAAGCAAAAAATGTGCACAATTCAGAGTAATTATGTTTTCCATATCAGTTTATATGATGTGACTGATGTATACTACAGATGTACTACCTGATAGTACATACAGTTAAACCTCTCCTGTGAGACCACCTGTCTTGAGAGACCAGGTTCACCATGTACAGATTTATTGATTAGTGGTATATAGTGTTATGACCTGTTATGAGAGACTACCTGTCATGAAGGAATAGTCTTTCGAGACTAGTTCCACTGCAGTACACTACTGTTTGGCTCATGTATGCTTTCAAGCATATCAACTGTCTTTTGTTAACCCTTTTTTTAAATGTATTTTGCTATTAGTTTCAGCAATGGGTTTAAAGCAGTTTTTGGAACATATTCCAAACTGTATTAGATTGCTTTATTTTATATAGCTTTATTATATATATATATATATATATATATATATATATATATATATATATATAATACTGATACTGAGTGCAAACATGCAGCATCATGCACCCATCCAAGATTGTCATCTATGTGAATGACATTATTTTATGCTATTGTGTTGTAAATTTTTTTTTTTACAAATGTGGCAACTCTTACATGTCCTGGAGAGAAATATGAATATTATAAACAAAGGCACAGAAACATCTCCCAAGTTATATCAATTGAATTGATGTTTATGTGGCCTAAGCATAGGCTCACATGAACAAAGTATGACTCTTAATACATACAGACATCTATTCAAAACCAATCAACAACAAATACCAGTATTTACTCCCAGCCAGCTGTCATCCAAAACACTACATTAGGAATATCTCATATAGCCATGCACTGATGGTATGCAGAATAAGCTCCAATGATAAAACATTTTTAAAAAGGTCTGAAGAGCTATCTAAACATTTAATATACTGAGGTTACGACAAAGACCTGATTGCAGAGGCAATGCAAATGGTTAAACAAACAAACTGATGACCTACTAAAATATGAAATGAAGGAAGAGACTGGTAGGATGCCATTTATCCTGACCTACCATCCAGACAACCCCCAAATAGGTAATATCATTGATAAACTCTGGCCCATTATGAAATCGTCAGATGTATTAAAGTTAATCCTCGTGAACAAACCTGTAGTAGCCTACCAGAAACCAAAAACCTCAAGGACATCCAAGTCAGGGCAAAGCTAATGCCAATCACTAATCAAGACTACCCTAGTCAATCTGGCCTCTGTGGCGATAAAGTGTGCAAAACCTGTCAACATATGATAGAGACCAGAACACTTTCTAGCATTGTGACTAAAGAAAAACCATGGTTCAAACAAAATGTGCAAAACAGAGAATGTAATATATCTCATCACATGCAAGATCTGTAGCCTTCAGTCACAGAAACTGAAAAGCTACACTGAAGGATCAACCTTCTTAGATCTGAAGCTGTACAGAAGCTCTGTCACAAAACATTTCTCCTCCCCTGCCCCCACTTTTAGTGATATAACACTTATTGCAATTGTTCACAACCCCCAACTGGAGTTCTGAAACCTAGAAAGAAAAGGAATCTTATTGGATATGCCATTGAAACCATGTGGTTTAAACCAAGAAGACTAGAAAAAGACAACCATGCACAAATAAAATTATCTGCTGCAGCATGCAACACATTTGTACAAAACTAATTCTCTTCACTTGCACTTGCATAAATTTACTTAAAGCAATAGATTTTGTTATGGCTCATAAATTTATAGGTCAGTTTGTTTTCCAGGAGGTACTAGGTTAGTTGAAACTTAGTCGATTTACTGGATAATTCCTGTAGATATAGCCATATAAAGTTCTGCAAACATAATGGTTTTTGTGTTTTATTTTTTATTTTGTCTATATTTTGTACTTGCCTTTGATAAAGACTCATTTAGAGTCAGAATAACTCAATCTAGTTGGATACTAGATTTGCACTGTTCAATGTCAGTTTATTGCATTTTCTAAATCAATCCCAGACACATATGATCCCTTGCTGGATCCATTGCACTTGAAAGGACTTATCCGTGATATGATTTGTATTCTTTTTATATCCCGATATATATATATATATATATAATATCAGATGTCTCACAAGGATTTTAAAACTAGGAATCCCACCAGCAAATATTGAACTTTGCAGATTAGAAAACTGTTGGTTGCCATTGAGTTTAATTTCCACATTCTTTATGACACTGACATGTACAACTGTGTCAGCCTATTTGGTATGTCTGGTAATTCTGCACTATACGTCAGTTTTGTAAAC
The DNA here is from genome assembly GCA_030141615.1 of Unio pictorum. Taxonomy (NCBI): domain Eukaryota; kingdom Metazoa; phylum Mollusca; class Bivalvia; order Unionida; family Unionidae; genus Unio; species Unio pictorum. Next base: position 5,909,943 of record JARLTB010000007.1, on the reverse strand, counting down.
ATTGGATCACATGCTGTTTTGATTGAAAATTCAATTTTTGGCTGAAAAGCAGACAAATTTTCCATAGTGATGTATTTCATTTCCATAGCCTGATGCATAAACATTACATCTTTTCGAAGTGATGTCAAGAATAGTCTGCCATACATGGAGTTGTGAAAATATAGGGGTGGTATCCCATTTGTCCAAAATTAGTATTTTTTTAAATAGAGTATTCTGGTGTCAATTGCTTTTTTTCAATTGGTAAGCATTGCAGAAGTTTTTTTTCATCAATTGAATTTGGTATGGGATTTGCACCAATAGTGGTGACCTTAGATGCACAGAATAGCCTGACAACAGTATAATTCTTGTTAGTCCTTCATGGTGAGTTTGAATTTTTTAAATCCAAGGAATGGTCTTATTCAACACTAACCGAGGCATCACAAACTTTCTTACATTTGGCTAATATCCCATCCAAACTATCAGTAATATCAACTTTAGCACTCTTCTGAATCTGATTAGGTAAAATCATTGTCAGTTTGCCATTTAAACCCAAAATAAGTTAAACAGATTTACAAACGATGTTTTGTCCAAGTGTTGATGTGTCTTGATTTCGAGGTCACATACACTATTATTTTGCTACAATCAGAAATGAACACAATAATGGAAGCTCAAGTTCTAATGTGTCTTTTAATAACAACGTATACATCTCTGGGTCTTTCTGCCTCTGAATTCAGTAACTGAAAATATAAGCTCATTTTCCCACTCAAGCTGCTAGTTGAAATCTTTGAAATATGCTGCCTAGCTATTGCATCATGTTCTTTTGATGTAATAAATACAGCCGGTATCTGAGAGTATTTTAACCACTGAATTATATCATTATTAATATCAGCCCAGCTAAAATGATCAAATAACACATTCTCCAAGACTCTGTAGGTTTTTGAAGTTAGACTGGCAAAGCCTTTTAATTTGCCACCCAGCTATTTGCATCCATACGAAGGACTCCTGCAAAGGTTATTTCTGTGGCGCAGATTTAAAAAAAAAATTGTATCCAAATATGTGTAATTAAGCGTTTCTCAGCCCATTGTGTGTGTCAACTGCTCCAATAGCCTTGTGGTTAGAGCATCTGCCGCGGAAAGCAGGAGGTCATGGGTTCAATCCATGGCCGAGTCATACCAAAGACTTACAAAAATGGTACTAACAGCTGCCTCGTTTGACGTTCAGCATTAAGAGAATAGTGTTAGGACTGGTCAGCCTGGTGTCAGGATAATGTGACTGGGTGGGACATCATGCTACATGTCTGTAGCATGATGCCCAGCCTAGACATCACTATAAACTGCCTCACAGCAGTAACTCATCCATGGATCGAACCCACGACCTTCTGCTTTCGTGGCGGATACTCTAAACACTAGGCTACTAGAGCAGTATAGCATGATTTGTAAATATGACATCTTTTCAAAGCTTTGTGCAGATTAGACCGACATCTCACAAGTTATGAAAACACGGGGTGGTATCCTGTTTGTCCAGATTTAACATTATTTTAAACAGAATATTCTTTTAAAATGTTTTTTTTTATGTTTGTTTATGGTTTAATGTCATTTTTGAGCACAATATAGGCTAAAACCTTAGGTGTGCAGAAATGCCTAATATCATTGCACGTTTATATACACTACATCACATAACCAATCATAAAATTGTAGGATAAATCTAATGAACATGAAATTTAAACCTCATCAAAAATATGTTCAAGAAATGTTGGCATTTAAGCATACAAATTTATTATTAACCAAACAGTGGATTTGCAGCATATGTAGGTTATGAAAATAGAATGTTGATTCAAACAAATTAATATACAGGTTTATACATGGCATCACAGAAATTATCATGCAACAAGAAGTATGTTGCAGTATGCCATATTTAAAGTTATGCTATTTGTTTGTGTTAGTCTTTATTTGTCACAGTTTGTTCATTTTTTGCTTCTTTTGTCCATGTTATTTTTAGCGTGTCCTTGGAGCCACGATATCTGACTGTCCATCTGATGATGTTATGCAGTTAAAATACTGTCTGTAAGAACGAATCGTCTGAATATTTTATACAGTTTTGGTCTTTGTCCGATAGTTTGTGCCACCCATTTGGTCTTCAGAATTTGAAATTGTCTGTGACTGTCATTGAGTTGGTATTCACCAGTACCTATCAGTGCACTATTTCTCTAATCTTTGAGCTGTCCCTCCGCCAAGTCATTTAAATAACTTCAAATTCTGTCAGAGGCTTCGACTTCCACTCTACAAAATGCTATAACACATGGTTAATGGACTCACAACTGTTGTGTCATGTTGGTCGATTTACATTGGTCTGTAGCTGATTTTTCAATCTGGGCTGAAATTAGTCGATACACTTTGAAGAACTTCCCAGCAGACTCCAAGTTACCACATTTCACTTAAAAAAACAAAATTTCCTCAGCTTCCAAAATTCAACCAAATCCAAATATTTTGTTCAAAATATGATTTCTGTCCATTTTGTCAACAGCAGCATCTTTAAGTTTGCAAAAAGTCTTTTGACAAAGATGTATGGTACAAATGAGTCATAGCTGCTATTTCGTGCCAATCACAAGCTTAGCCAATTCTGCATCTACTAATTTCATCTAAAGATGATGGAAAAGTGGCAGTGACTATCAAAGTTGCTATTTTGTCATGCATGAAGACCAGTCCTATAAAAATTGGGGATTGTTCTGTATGCTGTCACATTACAGAAAGTTGTTTATAATAAGTCAGTCACATACATGTCACAGAGGTTAAATGTTTTGTCAACTCCTAAAACAGTCTGAGTCTGTCAGATGTTTGTCAGTTATCTAATCATCATCATAAAGTAAAATACATGGCATTTTTCCATTTGTCCCTATTAGAGCCCTTACAAAGGGATCGTTGCGTGTAATCATATTTTCAAGTAGATGTATATGATTTGTGACAGTTCTTCCATGTCTGGTAGTATATTCCTTCAATTTTTCATACTTCTTTTTATCATTTATTTGTTGCATTCTAATCAGAATTTCAAAGTACATATTAATCTATTATAAAACTTACATTAAATTTCAAAAGTACACATTAATCTATTGTATAACATTAAATTTCAAGGTTATAAACTATACACAAACACCCAGTGATACACTATGGTATATACAATGTGTATTGCATTTCAGTGTTTTCAGTGTGTTCTGGTGTTTAAGGGTGTTCTGGTGTATCTTTTAATTTTGTGTAAAAAGATTGATTCAATAAAACTCTTTAGATATTAGTTTACTACTGGCAGGCGATTATTTATTTGATTTTATACAAGGTACATAGCAGGTTATATAAATGATACTGATTATGGAATCAATGCTTTTAAATTATAGAGAAATAAAAGAGATGACCAGTGTAATACATTTGGAATATCTCTGATATGCGTTGAGTATGCGACAGTCTTATTATGAATGGCAGAATATATGATGATGTTGCTGGCAATTTTACATGTACAGGTTATAATAGGAAAAGTTTGGAAGATAACATTTTATAATCAACAAATATATTTGATTTTGTGACAAAGTTTGGAGTTTGGGAGCAAGATTACTGGTCAAAATTCGAATTGCAATGCTCTTTGAAATTGCCAATCAATTTGAGATAGACTTTCAGATAGATAATATGTGCAATGGCAGCTATTTTAATATTAAAATTAAACACAGGGAAACATTTAAAAAACTAAAGAAAGCGTTTAGGTATCAAATCTGCAAATGCCAAAAATAGATTATTCTTTGAAACCTTTTACCTCTTTTGTCAAAACTCTCTTTCCCACTTTTAAGAAAAAAAGTAAAGAAAGTAAATTTCAGCCTAAAATACAAATGTAACCACCATGCTGGGATGTCAAGATAAGAAAAATATTCATGATTACATAGATTTTGGATGACTAGTTCCAGTACTGATCCAATGGATTACCAGGAGTTCAATACACATTTTAGATCATCGTGTAGATTATGGAAAAACTACTCTCATCTACACTAAAAGGGAGAAACTACTAAAGCACAGAACAGACCAACATTTATTTGAAAACAATGACCATTAAAAAGACCTCTGAAGAAATCTCAACAGTATGGCACAAGTATTTTAAAAAGCTACTACAAAAAGAAAACCCTGTGGATATTAATCTTGACAATGATGATATTTTTGTATTGGAATCTGGCAATATCTTATGACATAATAATAGATCAAGAGATCATAACCATTGTAAATTCAATGAATAAAGACCCCCAAAAATGTGATCAGATATATTCTTATAATGTTTAATTTACAAGCCTCAGTGCAAAAGCATTTATCCAAAAGATAGAGATTTTATTGTCTTGTTGATTTTAAGAAGGCATTCAACAAAGTGGAATACAATGAACATCACTTATTCATGAAAATCTCCAAAGTAAAATGATAAATATACTAACAAAAATGTATGCATGCTTAATGAGTTTTGTTAGAACTACATGTACTGCTTGATTGACAAATTATTTTTACTATACTCTTGGGACAAGACAGGGTTGGTTGCTTGGCCGAATTTTATTTTGTTTGTATATACTTGATCAGATGCTAGAGTTATAAAGCAAATGTAGCAAACATGTACCAACATTGTAGACCTAGTTGCTTTAATGTATGCAGATGTTGGAGCAAACTGTTCTGATACAGACAGATTACTGCAACAACCAATAAATAGGTATTATATAAAGCTTTTGTGATAGAATGACATGATGGTAAACCTCAACAAAATAAAAATATTTGTAAGGGGGGGGGGGTGAAGAAGAATGAAAACCTGGTATTTTAATGAAGAATGAATAGAAGTTATTATAAACGTCTGACATGAATAAAAATAAATTCAAAAGCAGTTAAGGTAACTTCATATCGGATATGTTTAATATATTTTACTATGTGATAAAACAAATATTATCATTATGCTATGGAGACTAAATATGGGGATTTGAATACTCGAAGGATATGGAGTTAGTTCAGTTTCAATTTTATAAAAGTGACCTTTGTTTCAAATAGTGCACATAATTGGGTGTCTATAGGGGAATGCAGTAGGTTCCTTCAGTGTATATGGTAAGATGTATAAAATATTGGATTCAATTATGCAATCAAGCAACACAATTTTTTTGTCACTTATGGCTAGCAATGATGTTGATGGATTTAATGCCATTTTTCACCACAAGATAGGCTATACATGGTGGCCAGTATTATTGGTGGGGGAAGAACCTGGAAACCTTTAAAGAACCACTGACGAGAAGCTACTGGCAAGCTTTCTCACATACCCACATTGGCTGAATGTGAGACTCGAACCCACACAGACAGGGGTGAGATAGCAGTGATCTGTAACAGCAAGCTCTTTAGACCACTTTTCCATTCAGGGCCCCTAGCAATCATGTAATTAATAATGCTGTATCATTTATGATACTTGTACATATCATTTTCTATGAGAGAGGCTCATTTATCTCCATCTGAATAAAATGTAAAAATGTTACTATTCAAAAATACGTAGATGTATAGAATCATTAAAACTCACACCTCCAAAACCACACAGATATCGACACTATAAGTAAAATACATGTCCTGTTTGATAACATGCTGTACAGTTAGATTGCAGTAGAAAGTGATGTATCAAAGACGTGGTGAGAAATCATTTCACAAAAATGATACATTGTGAAGAATATGCTTCCAGTGAATGCTCTTTTGTTTTAGGACATGATGGATGTAGTATAGAAAATATGTACAGTACTTGTACCCACATTTTTTTGACATGTGCATATGCATTCAATGTAATATGATGGATAATCACAAATGTGTGTGTTTGATTTGGGTTTTTAACATAGCTTTAACAATTTTTCAGTCATATTGCTACAATGTCTGCAGTGAGACAGATTATAGTGATAATAATAATAATAATGAGGACTTTGTATAGTGCCTAATCTTTCAAAGCTCTAAGCGCTTTACACCATCAATAATGATATGACTACATTACAGAACAACAAATGACAAAAACAATGAAATTGGAAAACATAAAAACATGCTGAAAACATATAAGATACAAAACATGATTAGGTCGCTAAGTTTGTCCCTGCAGTCAAAACAGGTGAGTCTTAAGAGCACTCTTAAAAGGGACCACTGTGTCTTTGTGTCTAATTTCAATGGGCAGTTCATTCCACGTCGCCGAGCCCTGGTATGCAAACAAACGTTGTTCATATGACTTTGTTTTCACCTTGGGAACAATGAGTATATGATTATCAGAAGAAGAGCATAAGGATCTAGCTGGTGTATACGCATGGGTGAGGCTGGATAGGTATGTTAGACTGGAGTCTATCATTGAAACATAGCACAGTCTTTTTGTATTTGATTCTGTATCGAATTGATAGCCAATGTAGGGTACAGAGCAGTGGTGAGGTGTGCTCTGATCGAGGTACTCTAAAGATGATCTGTGCAGCTGTGTTTTGAACTTCTTGAAGTTTCTGGAGTAAATATTGTGATGAACCAGACAATTCTAGAACTGAGTTACAATAGTCCAGGCTTGAAAGTATTAATGAACACACAAGTGTTTTAGTGGCATCAACTGAAAGATATTTATGAATGGAACTGATGCGTCTCAATTCAAGATATGCAGCCTTGCATATGTTCATGACATGTTGGTGCAATGGGAGTCTACTGTCTAGAGTAATGCCTAGGTTCCATACTGACTGTGAGAATTTAATGTTGGTGTTGCTGATATTTATTGTCTGAGGTAAAGGATGTGAATGAGAAAGTCTTTGTGTTGTGATCAGAATAGCCTCAGTTTTTTCATCATTCATCTGCAGCTTGTTACATGTCATCCATGATTTCACATCAGAAATGCACTTCTCTACTCCATGGATGGTAGCATCAACTTCAGTTGGGTGGCTAGACTTGTATATTTGGGTGTCATCAGCATACAGTTGGTGTGACACTGGGTGATGATCTATGACACTTGAGAGCGGCTGAGTATACAGAATGAAGAAAACAGGTCCAAGAACAGATCCCTGTGGAACACTGGGCTGGAGTGTATTCCATTTGCAGATATAATTTGTGACCTGTTCACTAAGTAGGACTTGAACCACTGTAACTTGTGTAAGGCTGTATTCTGAATGCCAAATACATGCTGGTGACAGTGAAGTAATATAGCATGGTCTATTGTGTCAAATGCTGCAAATAAATCCAGGAGAGTGAGGACTGTAATCTTTCCACTATCCAAAGCAGAGAGAATGTCACTAAATACATTCAGAAGAGTAGTTTCCGTACTGTGGCAAGGGTGATATGCAGACTTTACATTGCTAAAAAGACTGTTTGAATTCAAATGAGATACAAGTTGAGTTAGAACAACCTTTTCTAAGATTTTTGATATGAATGGGAGATCAGAAACTGGGCGGTAGTTCTTTAAATCGCTATGGTCCAGTGTTGGTTTCTTCAGCAGTGGCTTTACGATGGCAGTTTTGAAAAATGATGGGAATTCCCCTGATGAGAGAGAGATATTAATAACATTAGTTAGTGAAGGCAATATTGGGTCTAAGCACTCAAGCAGCAGTGATGTCGGAATTGGATCAAGTTCACAAGACTTTGGTGCACTTTTCATCACGATTGTCCATACTAAATCAAAAGAAACAGGTTCAAATGCTCCTAACGGTTTTCGCTGAAATTCTGATGAATCAGTTGAAATTGTGCTGTCAAATGAATCTTTAATGGTTTGTACTTTGTCATCGAAGAAATTGGCAAATTGGTCTGGTAGGTCTAGTAGAGAGAAGGTTGTTGGAAGTGGTGTACATTTGTTCCTTGACATTAGTTTGTTAGTTGTCTCCAAGAGCTCTCTCATCTAACAATGGGGCATCATGCAGCAGACAATGAATGAAAATTACATATCTCGATGATAGTGGTATGTTACATCAGCCAGAAAAAAGTAACAATCACAATTATTAATAATATTAAATAAAAACATAGTATAAGCAGTCAGTTTAAGCTTGTTAGGAAGAAAAAAGGCCACCATTTACAAATGAAGTTATCAGCAGAAAAAATGTGTTCTATTTTCTTTCTCCTTACTTTTTTAAAAATTAACTGCATGGGACATAATAGAGAACGATACCCTAAATACATGTATGCAATGGATTTTGACAGTAGTCTCAGTGTCAAAGCGGTTATCAGAGGTACAGATGGAAAGATTAAATAAATGAAAGCCAGAGAAATTGACCCAAGTATGCATTTCAAGGAACTAATTTTACTACAATGGTCAAATTAATGCTTGGTGTTCCTTTGTAACATTGACAGGGAAAAATGAGTACTATCAAAATGATGTATGTTGATATGGGAGTTTTTTCTATTTGAGATTCTCCACAGTCTGGTACAGTACAAAATTTCTGTTTATGCAGAATTATGTTCTTTTTTTTAATAGTAGTGTAAAGTATTCCTTGGATTTCATTTTCATTAGAATCGGCCCACCAATGCTTTCTATTAGGCCCACAGTCCTTTTAGAACTTTTAAATCTTTATCATTCAGAAATTTGCAAACTGGTTCTATGAGTAATAAAAATTTAATGCAATGTTGCCCCTCACATGAAAACATTGTGCACACCTGGTTTATGGGTTCTGACAAACAGTGATTGATTATTTGATTTCAATTGATTCCAAACACAGCTACTTATACAGATGATCTCAGGTTCCACGTACCTTGACTTGTATTTGTTCATGGGAAAGGAAAAACTCTTAAAATCAAAGTAACGGATCCACACTGTATTGCATCAACTGTAACTATAGTTGGTTGGTATCACTTCAACATTTGCATATGTGTTTTATTTTATGTATAGTTTGTTACATTAAAAGCTACATTATAGATATAATGAGTGACTATAGATAGATTATAGATGAGTGACTATTAGATAGATTATATATATAATGAATGAGTATTAGATTATATGTGTAATGAGTGACTATAGATAGATTATAGATATAATGAGTGACTATTGATTGATTATATATATGATTATATATATAATGAATGACTATTAGATTATAGATATAACGAGTGACTATTAAATTATAGATATAATGAGTGACTATTAGATTATAGATATAATGAGTGAATATATATAGATTATAGATATAATGAGTGAATATATATAGATTATAGATATGAGTGACTATATATAGATTATAGATATAATGAGTGACTATAGATAGATTATAGATAAAATGAGTGACTGTTAGATTATAGATATAATGCATGACTATAGATAGATTAAAGATATAACGAGTGACTATTAGATTATAGATATAATGAGTGACTATAGATAGATTATAGATAAAATGAGTGACTATTAGATTATAGATGTAATGAGTGACTATAGATAGATTATAGATATGAGTGACTATAGATAGATTATAGATATAATGAGTGAATATTATATAGATTATAGATATAATGCATGACTATAGATAGATTAAAGATATAACAAGTGACTATTAGATTATAGATATAATGAGTGACTATAGATAGATTATAGATAAAATGAGTGACTATTAGATTATAGATATAACGAGTGACTATTAGATTATAGATATAATGAGTGACTATTAGATTATAAATATAATGAGTGACTATAGATAGATTATAGATAAAATGAGTGACTATTAGATAGATTATAGATATAATGCATGACTATAGATAGATTATAGATAAAATGAGTGACTAAGATAGATTAAAGATATAACGAGTGACTATTAGATAGATTATAGATATAATGAGTCACTATTAGATAGATTATAAATATAATGAGTGACTATAGATAGATTATAGATAAAATGAGTGACTAAGATAGATTAAAGATATAACGAGTGACTATTAGAGTGACTATTTATAGATTATAGATATGAGTCACTATAGATAGATTATAGATATGAGTCACTATAGATATAGATATAATGAGTGAATATTATATAGATTATAGATATAATGCATGACTATAGATAGATTAAAGATATAACGAGTGACTATTAGATAGATTATAGATATAATGAGTGACTATAGATAGATTATAGATAAAATGTGACTATTAGATAGATTATAGATATAATGAGTGACTATTAGATTATAGATATAATGAGTGACTATCTATAGATAGATTATAGGTATAATGAGTGACTATCGATATATTATAGGTACATGTATAATGAGTGACTATAGATAGATTATAGGTATAATGAATGACTATCGATAGATAGATTATAGATAAAATGAGTGACTATTGATAGATTATAGATATAATGAGTGACTATAGATAGATTATAGATATAAATAATGAGTGACTATAGATAGATTATATATATAATGAGTGACTATTAGGTAGATATTAGATATAATGAGCGACTAGATAGATATAATAAGTGATTTAGATTATAGATGTAATGAGTGACTATCAATAGATTATAGGTATAATGAGTGACTATTTATAGATAGATTATAGGTATAATGAGTGACTATCGATAGATTATAGGTACATGTATAATGAGTGACTATTTATAGATAGATTATAGGTAAAATGAGTGACTATCGATAGATAGATTATAGATAAAATGAGTGACTATTGATAGATTATAGATATAATGAGTGACTATCGATAGATTATAGATAAAATGAGTGACTATTGAATCGATTATAGATATAATGATTGACTATCGATAGATTATAGGCATAATGAGTGACCATATGAACCTGGAAGAGATATCAAGCATCCTGAGTCAGAGTAGATGTAATGCAGTTAAATTTAGGGCAAGATCAAGAAGGGACTGCTGCACATATTACTTGTATAATATAAGTTAACATTGATTACTAGAGTGACATTTATTGCATAAACATAATCAAAATGCATGACATTCATTGTTTGCATTAGATTATACGGCTTCTAGATTTCAGTTACTGTTACTTTCAGACCACAGCTGTAAGGATTCTGTCAAAAGCTGAAGAGGCAAATGCTACAGTCTTCTTTGTTGTCAGACAAGAACAGGGTGTATTGTCATGGCCAATTCCTTTAATCCTGGATTACAAGTACACCTCTACAGTTCTCTTTCTGTTTTGCACCTCTCTCTCTATCGTAAAGTGGTAGTAACCCATTCTTTTGAAGATCAAAGATCAATACACCACTGCAGCTTGCAGAAATCGGACTGAATAGATGATATGTTTAGATGAGTGGGTAGTTTCAACAATAAGCTTGATGGTAAAGGAATGCAGGGCTTCTGGATTTTTGAAACCAGTCTGTTATTTAATTGTGATGCTGTTTTTATTGAAAATATTTCAGTTTAAATTAGATTAAATCTTAAGCTGGAAGAATACACCAATAAGATGATGAGACAGTATTGTCTAGTAAGAGTTTAAAAAGTTTGGCATTTGGAGGCTAGCTGAAAATTACACTCAGTAAAATTTAGTGTCAGGTGCTACACAGATACATAAAATGAAGAAAATTAACAAGAATTGTGTAATTTCATAAAATTGTCCATTCAGGTCAAGTAGTCAGGTATTGGACATGTTCTGCTTTAGACAGTTTAAAGTCTATTTCAGACAGTTTTTCAAAAGCCTTTTAATGAGATTTATATTGAAGAGAGCTTTTATTATTATTTCAGGTATGCATATCATACCGTTGGGAGAACCCTTTGTCCCCTTCCCCATAATCAGGTAGATGAAGCAAAAACAGACACACAAGAGAAGAAGTTCTATGTGGAGGTTTCTACACTCTACAATATCAACATAAGTACCATGGTGGAAGCTACACTTGTGTCTAATTTCCTTCTCAAGTTTGTATTCACATTTTGAAATTGCATTTTTAATCTCCACACTTATTTGCTGGGGGGGGGGGTGTCTTGATAAATGCTTTTCATATGTATAGATATTTTGAGTCTAAAGTTATATCCGAACAATAAAAATTATACTGGCTTTTTTAATATTTATTTTATCTGATGACTAGTGTTATTGTCAATTTTATCCTCGTATTTACTAAACGAATTTGATTCCTCAATAGTATGAATAGACAGATTAAATGTTCCTCCAATTATTTTGCTAATTAATATTTTTTTTTAAACCACAGATGATATTTTTGAAATTAATAAGCTGGATAATAGATGATTTTGGTACTTTAGGTTGTGAAATATCTTCTCTATTTCATCAGCTGGAAACAAGATCAACAGGTCGATGGTTCAAAAAAATTGTATAGGCCTTTTTATCTAAGGCCATTGTGCTCAGAATTCAAGGCTTGACAGTTTTGCAATTAATTTTGTTGGAAGATCAAAAGCTGTAGTCTTAGTTACTGTCCATTAACTATCAGTTTAGTCAATTTTTCAAACATAACAAAAAGTGCATACTGGTATAAGAATTTCTCAACCAAAGAACACACTTTTGGTCACAATATTTAGCAGGTCCTTATAGAAATCAAAAACAAAGAAATCTCCACTCATAGAAATATTCTGTATTAAATAAAACATAAAAAATATATGAAATTAAAGAACATATCTTTTTTTTTGTTTTGATTTCACTGATCTTGACAATTGGTTGGGTGTGTGCTAGATTGAGCAATGAGGAATGTACTATTAGAGGCAAATATAGTAGGATGGTCTCTTTGTCATGAGTACTGAGTACCAAAGGGGAATGCATTAAAAGCAGTTATGGTGGGATGGTCTCTTTATCATGAGTACTGAGTACCAAAGAGGAATGCATTACAGGCAAATATGGTGGGATGGTCTCTTTATCATGAGTACTGAGTACCAAAGGGGAATGCATTAAAAGCAGTTATGGTGGGATGGTCTCTTTATCATGAGTACTGAGTACCAAAGAGGAATGCATTACAGGCAAATATGGTAGGATGGTCTCTTTATCATGAGTACTGAGTACCAAAGGGAAATGCATTAGGGGCAAACATGGTAGTGTGATAAATTATGGTGTTATAAAATATAAGTGATTTGTGGCTCGTTTAAACATAATTTTCACACTTCTCAGCATTAAATATGTCTATACCAAAGGTCAACAAAGTAAGATATATTTCAGTACATACATGAAGACATAAAGGACTTGTAGGGTTTCATCAATGCTAGGCACAATAAATATGTATATGAATGTTTTAATATCACGTTCGTGATATTTTAGAGTATTAATATATTAATAATTTGGGTGATTGTGATTGGCACTTAATTCGTACGGGTTTGTATTCCGTTGTCAATGTTGGTCCAAATTGGTCTTTTTGGTCGTTGTGGTTTGTTCCCTTTTAAATCGTCTAACACTATTTTGCGTAGTATATTCATTTTCTGAGATAAAGAGTTTAATTCTGACTTGAATATCTTCACATCAAGTGTCCAAATACTGAGAAATTCCACTACCAAACTATTTGTGTAAGTGCGATTCACAATTCACCCGCCATCATACTTTTGAGCGTTTCTAACGTGTTGTTAAGTATCATTCGAACCACTCGTGTGTTTCCCTCACGCACTTACGACCTATATTCTTCCCATCGGTCTCCGCGTAAGACCAATGGGTCTCAAGGGTATAAATACCAGTCGTGTGCAGTGTTTTGCAGACGCATTCTGACCGGCAGAGACTGTATACAAGAAGAGAACGGAGACACAGGCACTTGATTCTGAGTAAATTCATGTATACACTCACCATATAACACAAGGTACCTAACTCTCGCCCGTCACAATCTGACCCCTCGATGATTCCGATTTAATTTTCTGAATCTATCTGTGCATTCAATCACACATAATGTACACCACTGTAAAGAAGACACTCCAAATATTCCATCCATTACCATTTATGTAATCGTACTGATTCTGAAGGGTCGATTTTGCGAAAAGTTTATCCGTTGCTTCGTGTATTCCACTTAGTTTATACAATCTTACTGGCTCAACTTCCGGTCCACTTCGGAGTGAATGCGATTTGATCGCGATATCTTCAGCGATTGGTTCTTTTGTTGAAAGAGCCTTTTCAAATTTCGCTTTCAGTCGCTACATCTCGGCTTAACCCGGCAAATATGTAATCGGAATATCCACGGTATTTTCTGTCAAGTAATTACGCTATTCCGATCGTTACATGTGCTCAAGACTATTGACATTTTCCGGGAAAATAGTTGTAAACAATACAATTTAAAAAATATAGATTTATTTAATTAATAGTTAAGTTATTACCTGAATTTCAGCTGACTTGTTATATATGCTATTGCTTGTGTTGTAAACATTTCTCAGTACCTTGAATAATAATCAGTGTAAAATGAATAAAGCACAATTATTTGCTGTTGAAAAAGCTGTTGAGGGTCACAATATAATTTTATTAGGCCAAAGTGGGACAGGCAAAAGTTTTGTGGTTAAGGAAATACAAAAAAAATTGTCAGGAGCAGGTAAAAATGTCAGTGTAACTGGCACAACAGGCATCGCAGCATTGAATGTGAAAGGATGCACAGTGCATTCCTGGTCTGGGATTGGTGATGGTAGATATGACGGTGATGAACTATGTCGAAAACTTCTCACTGATGAACATTTTGATTCATATAAACAAAATATTTTGAAAGCAGACTGTCTGATAATTGATGAAATTTCTATGCTTTCACTTAAACATTTTGAACAAATTGAATATGTATGTAGAATGATAAAACATAAAGATTTGTATTTTGGAGGTATACAAGTTATTGCAAGTGGAGACTTTTTTCAGCTTCCGCCTGTACCTGACCCATTGACATCTGATTCAGGTGAATATTGTTTTAAATCCACCATTTTTGCAATGGTATTTGGGCATAAAATTGTCCTTGATGAGGTCATAAGACAAGATGAATTAGATTTCATAAAGGCTATTAATGATGTTTCAAAGGGAGAAATCCCTGAAGATACCAAGAACTTGATCTTGAGGCTGCAGAGACCTCTCCCCCCTGGAGATGACCCAATAAGACTTTGTGGACGGAACTTTGATTGTGATATATACAATGCATGCAAACTTATGGAAATGGATGGTGTATCAAAATGTTATCAGTCGATTGATGAGGATGACAATAAATGGTGCAATAAGGTGTGTGTTCCAAAATTGTTACACTTGAAAATTGGCTGTCCAGTTATGCTGGTCAAAAACATAAGCTCAGCACTAGTAAATGGTTTACAGGGAAAGGTTGTGGCAATGAAGGAAGACTCTGTGACAGTTGATTTTGAAAATAATTTAGTTCAGTTAGGAAGGGAAACTTTTACTGTTTACAGTAGCATTGATAAAAAGATTGTAGCCACAAGGAAGCAAATTCCACTCATTTTGGCTTTCAGCATTACCATTCACAAAGTACAAGGATTGACTTTAGATAGAGTTGAAGTTGATGCATCAAATATTTTTGCACCAGGCCAGTTAGGTGTGGCAATGGGTAGAACTAGAAATAAAAAGGGACTAAGGATTATCAGTTTCAATTCCAACTCTGTTATTCCACAAAGATCATGCATATATGAATTTTACAATACAAGTTTTGTACAGTTTGATTCAAGTTTAGAGTGCTGTAGACATTCTGTTTCTTTATTAAAGAACCTCAACTTTGACTTTGATTATGAAACAGGTTCTGATTCTGACAACTCTGACTTTTCTGATGGAGAAATTTTAGTATTGTCAGTATTATGATGAACAAATACATATTGTGAACATGAGGTTTAAAATGAAAATCTACATGTATTCAGTTTGTTAGTATTATGATGAACAAATACATATTGTGAACATGAAGTTTAAAATGAAAATCTGCATGTATTCAGTTTGTCAGTATTATGATGAACAAATACATATTGTGAACATGAGGTTTAAAATGAAAATCTGCATGTATTCAGTTTGTCAGTATTATGATGAACAAATACATATTGTGAACATGAGGTTTAAAATGACAATCTTCATGTATTCAGTTTGTCAGTATTATGATGAAAAAGTACATATTGTGAACATCAAAGTTTATGATGACAATGAATACAGTACTCGTGAAAGCAATGGTATCATAAATGTCAATTTATTGAGATCATGAAGTACATGAAGTTTACAATGACAATCTACAGCTATTGAATAATCCAGAATTATGATGAATGACTACAAATTGTGATTATGGAGTTCAATTCAGTTATATTGAGTTAGCCATAATTATGATGAATGACTACAAATTGTGAATATGGAGTTCATTTGAGTTATACATGTATTGAGTTAGCCAGAATTATGATGAATGACTACAAATTGTGAATATGGAGTTCAGTAGGATACTCAACATATATTGAGTTAGCCAGAATTATGATGAATGACTACAAATTGTGAATATGGAGTTCAATTGAGTTATACATGTATTGAGTTAGCCAGAATTATGATGAATGACTACAAATTGTGAATATGGAGTTCAGTAGGTCACTCAACATATATTGAGTTGACATTTCATCCAAGATTAAACCTCCAAAATAGCCCTCTTGTGTCAAATTTTGTCTTTGTGCCTCATTCAACATCCATTCCATCATTTGTGGTATTATTCCAGGGCCCTGACATACTGCATTTATATATAGGGATAGTAGCTGCTCAGATGGGAGATGTAACCAACCATTTTTAGTCACATCTCTGTAAGCTGAGGGATTTCTGTTATACAAAGTTATTGCCATACTGATTACTTCCCTTGGCCATCTCATACCTTTACTATTTTGTAGATTAGAGGCCATGATTTGGGAACACAAAAGTGTAAGTTGATTGTCAGTCAGATTTGGTGCAATGTTTCTCAAAACCGATATTATATCTTCAAACTGATTGCATCCAGACAAAGGATTTTCATTTTCTTTTTTTCTAATTGCTTCTGTTTCATTCTTTGATTACTTGTGCTTTTACACATAATGCACCTCTTACATGTATGAGAAACACTGCCTATAGGAACTACTTTATAGCAATTGATAACAACTTTTGGTTCAGTATCCTTCTGCACTATGCATACCTCTTTCATATATTTATCATTGAAAAATGTAAATGGCTGTTCTTTATTCTTGTCATGGTATCCATGACATACAGAAATAATTTTGAGACAACGAAACAAAGCATTTATAGAGTTTGCATTGAATACCAGTTTTGAACTGATGTAAAACTGAGAAAGGTCTATCATTTTTCCAGCTACAGACAATTGTACAATGCCATCATTACTGATGCTGATTTCTATCATCATTGGGTTACCATTAAAAGTCTCCTTTGACATACAACCAAGCTTGCAAACACTTTCAGATTTATCAAGCAGAAACCATTCTGATGGCTTCATGGTATGCACTGCTTCAAATGGAATAAGCTGACTTTTACCATTTGATGAATCTAAAGTTATACCATGTATGCTCATTATCTTTATGCTGTTAACTCTAACAACAGACTTCTTCACATTTGGAAATATTTTCATTATTATGTTATTCAACATTGTTGGATTGCACACATCCTTAGCAGCTGGAATATCCTCTGTAAACCTAGAAATAATTTCATCAAGGCTTGTGTTTCTGTTCCAGTCAATCAGGAGATTCTCTGACAGCCTTAAATATAATGGAGTACTCCTTTAAAAAGTCTGGTGTGTTACTCAGAAAGAAGAGTTACTGTCATAAAATGTATTTATGGGAATATACTATGAAGTAATGGAAGGACTGGTTATATAAGTACACACATATACAAACATACACACACACACGTTTCTTGCAGTTTTCAGTTTAAAATTTCATATTTTACTCAAAGCTATCAATTTGATTTTCGTTCTGGAAGGCTGTTAATGTAAAGTTCTAATTATTTTACATGATTTCATAAACTCATTCATCCTCTATCCTTATGGTATGAAAATATATCATGTAGGTTGTCTTTGTCTACATAGTGATTTGATGAAGTAATTAATAATGAAAAACATATAAGGTTATTATGTCCTGAAAAAATAACGACACCGTATACCTAGAAATATGCATGCCAATGATAATTTGTCTACTCTTGTTTATTTTGCTAAATTAAGGACACTATGTATTCATTCAAGAATAATACATTTCCAAACACGTACACTTGTGCAATCTTGAAATTTAACTTGAAAATATATTAATAAAGTCATATTCACATGCATAGAAAATACCTGATTTTATCTTAATCATGATAGTTATACTCTGAAAAAAAAAAGAATTAAATAAAGGTCGTCCAAAAGAAATGAAATATTTTTAAAATATGTTAGAAAACTCAAAATTTCATTACAAAATGTGAGGATCTTGTCCACAGGCACTTGATTCTGGGTAAAGTAATGTATACACTCACCATTATGTTATATGGTGAGTGTATACATGAATTTACCCAGAATCAAGTGTCTGTGGCCTGTGGGACGGAGATATAAACTTAAATACAAATGTCTAACCAGAACATACCATGAAGTAATTGTAATTTCTGCCATTTTCGACAATATTACACTGCTTTATTTTTTATACTGTATATTTTGAATTTCCCTCCGGTCGTGATTTATCTCATTTGGAATGTTTATTTTCTTATGTAAATGTTTAAGGGTCATGACCGCTACGATACGCATACAATATAGTAAATGAGCATATTAGTTGAGATAACGTACGTAATTTTATTTTCCAATGAGCGTTAAAGAAAATAATAATTAAATTTTAATTTTATAATGGATAGTTCTTACTTTCGGTATTCACTGTTTGCACATGTAATGCCCAATAGTGACATTCACTCCGAAGTGGACCGGAAGTTGAGCCAGTAAGATTGTATAAACTAAGTGGAATACACGAAGCAACGGATAAACTTTTCGCAAAATCGACCCTTCAGAATCAGTACGATTACATAAATGGTAATGGATGGAATATTTGGAGTGTCTTCTTTACAGTGGTGTACATTATGTGTGATTGAATGCACATATAGATTCAGAAAATTAAATCGGAATCATCGAGGGGTCAGATTGTGACGGGCGAGAGTTAGGTACCTTGTGTTATATGGTGAGTGTATACATGAATTTACTCAGAATCAAGTGCCTGTGAACGGAGAGCTTATACAACCAATGTACGTTTACTAAAATAGATCGCATTGTAACAATATAAATCATTACGGATCATATAATCTTCCAAATGAAATGAAATAAAACTACAATATATTATTCAGTATTAAAGACTGATGCTCCCCTAGGAATTATATGTGGAGAATCAATCATATAAATATATGAAAATATCGGTACCGTTGCTACGGTAAATAACTAAACATGTATAGAAGGGAGCATTAATTATAATATTCCTACACGGAGTGTTCATTATTTCTATATTACATTAATGTGTTATATAGTTGGCTATAAAGAAGGAAAAACAGTTCTAAATATAAATTCCGAAATACTAGTGCATTCTGGACCATAGCAATACTAAATTCACTGGGAAACACATTCGAGTGGTATCGTTTTTAATATGTGTTATTTATTATTCCATTTGTTTGGGGTTGTATTATACCACTGAGAAATACATTAAGTTTAACTGTTTTCAGTGACTGTTTGTTAATGTACTTTCTTAACATTACAATGAGCCACATATTTATGTGATGAAGGAATTTCAAATATCAACTCATTTTAGAACTATTTCAGTGTTTTGACTGAAACATTACTATCTTATTGTTGATCCGTTTGTGCATATTGCACCGTTAATATTTATCCTTACTAGCGTTTATTAAATCATTTAAACTTAAATAGCTTTCTGTCTCGTGATTAAAAGCCCATGTTGACATCTGGCCAAAACTGACATTGTGATTAAATAAAGCTCGGGCGTTACTCTCTATCATGAGTACTGAGTACCAAAGAGGAATGCATTAGATGCAAATATGGTAGGATGGTCCCTCTGTCATGAGTACAGAGTACCAAAGATGTCATCTTCAAGGATTATTACAAAATGTGAACTGCTGTATACATTTATAATTTTAGAAATAAATCTTCATAAACCATGAAACATTTTCCCCAAGGTCAGTGTCTGAATCACACTACTCAGAAGTGATGAAAGAATAAGCTGGAAACAGTTCTTTAGTTGTGGGAATATTTGTCTCTGAAATCATGACAACCATGAATAGTTGGAACATAACTCAAATATAATGAAATGCATTCTGTTTGTAATTATATAACTATTTTTTTTTATTAACTAGTCACATAGAAAAGAATGATAGTGCATAATTGATGCCTTTATACAAATGCATAATTAAATCTAAATTATTGTACAAAAATTGTATTTCAGTCAAGAGACTTGCATGGGTCAGAATTATTGGAAATTCAGTGAAGTAAAGCTTGAATAAATATGACATAATAAAGATACATTTATCTTGAAATAATCACCAACAGTTACATGAAATAAAATAAAGCCAAATAATGGTGGAGAAATTAATTTATTTGCTTCACTATTGAAATGGTCACTTTTAGTATGTGCCTATTAGCATCCCCCATCACTAAATTGTAGATTTACTAACCAAATCATGTTATGCCTGCTACTGAAATGATATTCCTTAATTACATACACAAGTCTAGTGACTTTTTCCATTTCCAAACATTCATGGATTGCTAAAACTTACTTGTACATACATGTATTGTATTCTGTATTATTTATTTTATTATATTATATGCACAGTATTCTGTAAATCTAAAACCACACACATTTTCTGTTCAGTAAAACTGAAACTTAATGAGAATGTGTCATATCACTATATTTGTAGAGACAATTTTCATTGTTGCTATTGTGTAGGTTATTCTTAGACCATTAGGAAATAAATGTATCACTTCTTTTATCCCTTATTAAGGAAGAAGTATGGTGTTAGCTTACTTTTTTCTTTTTGTGAAATTTATATGCCAAAAACATTTGCTGAGTTTTCACAATTGTAACACCAACCATCCTACCCTCATTATCAATGCAGATAAAACTTGAAATGTTTTTCTTGTGAACAGTAATTTAACTGCTACTGATTAAAAGCATATGTTCTGATAGATTATTGAAAACACGAGGTGGGATATGGTGGCAGTTGAGAATGAAATGAATATTATGTGCAGTAATTAGTATATTTACCAGTTTTCAAAATGTAACATGCATGATTTATTTATTCATTGAGGGCCTCTCTGTTCTGCATCATCTTTCTTGTCAAATTAAACAAAATATGAATTTAATGATTAACAAATGATGTATGACAGTAAATAAAGATTTAAAGTATTGAAAAATGTTTCTTTCAGGGCAGATCATAAATTTCACAATGATAAAAATACACTATTCATTTGTGGGATTTAGTAGAATTTACTGTGCCATGTGACTAATAGTTTTTCCTTATTTCTAAAAATCAACAAATATCATGGAACTCAATTTGTATATTTTTTATGCTGATTATTACAGTAGAGAATTAATGTTTTTTTTATAATTGAATATCCATATTTTTTAGTAATTGGTGATTCTTGTTAATACATTTTGATGAAATAATGGATATTTAATTAAGAAGTGAACACTTAGTGATTTTTTTTAAAAACCATATAACCTCATTTCAGAGATTGCAGTGTCCTCAAATATTCTTCTCTTTTTTATGAAACCTTGACGACAAATAACCTGGAATGTTTTTGTTTTAAAAATGACATCTTTTCATGTAATTTTCAAAAAACTTTACAATGTTCTATTCAGAATTTTAAATTTTATATTAAAACTGCCCAGTTACTTTAATCCTGCAAATAAACTAATTTGATTTCTATTTGTTTTCTAGATTCATTCTCACAGCTATATATGCGATAGTTTACATTTGAAGACTTAAATTTGGTAGTACTGGGGATCTTAATTGGAATTGAAAGATGTCATTATGCAGTAAAATGATGGTATAAAAAGTTGTCATTATGCAGTACGTGTTAAATTTTGGAAAGGTTCATATGTATTTGTGACATTTGGACTGGTTTGCTTCTGTAACTGGTATGTATTTGCCAAAAGAAAATGCAGCTTTTTGGGCTGTATATTTTAACAGAGTAGAATGGTTACATTAGTTGGCATCTTTGAAACAGAGAGCATACAATAGTACAATTGTCTTTTCAAATCTTACCTTTAATTTTTTTTTTGTTATGGGTTATGAAGCAGCAAAGCAAGCATGCCAGCATTTCATGATATTCTTTCTTTTATACATTTTGCATACTGTGCTAGCAAAGATAATGCAGAGAAGATTTTTGATATTTAAACTAGTTTCTAGTTTCATTAAACAGGCAAATATTGATCACAGTTGGTTTGAAAATCAGCCACCATTTGATGACAAAAAGTATCTAATTGCATTATAATTGAAGTGATCATGACTTAAATTCATTGATGTCTAACAGGAATTTATGGAGGATGCTGTAGTTTTTTTAGATACAGTTTATGTACGGATAATTTAGTGCTAACCCAAAACATGTTTGTACATTCCATCCATGCAATCATGCAAGTGAATTAATAAAAAAATTAATCCACTTAATATTGATAATTTTTCTTTTGCTTCAAATTTCTCGTATATTTACACTTTTTGAACTAGGAGATTATCCCCAGAATTTTTCGTTTTAGAATAGAACCAGTAAAGAATATATGATTTTCACATAGAATCTGGAATTGGTAGGAAAAATAAAATAAAAAGTGTAGCTGACATATCATTACACATCATGTTGATTTACTGATAATGCTGATAACAGATTATTTAATTCTTTACCTTTGATTCACACAATTTTTAAAAGAAAGACATTTGTCTTTCTCATCATTATACAATTTTGGATACAAAAATAGTATTTATGAGAACATTGAGAAGTAACTCTTTCATGATAGTATTATTACGACCTATTGTCCCTGCTTGGTGGCTGCCTGTAAACATTTTGTTTGGTTAAGCTTTCTTTTGATACAGGCTACATTGTACTTCTGTACCTCCCATAGGGGGCCCAGAGTAGCTGAGTGGTCTAAAGTGCTCTTTTTTATGGATCACTGCCATCTCACCTCTGTCTGCATGGGTTCAAGTCTAAGATTTGGCTAATGTGGGTATGTGAGATAGCTTGCCAATAGCTTCTCTTGGGTCGGTGGTTTTTTCCGTGGGTTTTCCCGGGTTCTTCCTCCACCAATAATACTGGACGCCATGTATACCCTATCGTGTGCTGAAAAATGGCGTTAAACCCTACAACTACAACTACTTCTGTACCTCCCAAAATCCATTGGAATTTACAGAAATTATAAATCATGAGCCAGTAAAGTCAGTATTTATTGCATTATCTTTCCTTCATGTGTTGGAAACATTATTTTGTTCTGTTTTTCATCAGTAATTTTTCATGTTTTTCACTGTTTTTTATGTTGTTGTATTACATTTACTGTTGTACTCCTTAAAAATGTTTATATATAAAGGGCAGTATTGAATGTGTTTTCATTTTCAAAATCACAGCATTGATATTTTAATTTGTGCTCAGTTTGCGTTTGTTACTTGCATTACTTTGGCACTTTTTGTTGTTGCTGTTGCATATACACAGTGTTGACTGATTACAACAAGTGTCAAATTTTGATTTCTCTTAGGACAGTTATGAGATATGTGTTGGGTATGTTATGTGTATTTTGTGAAGCCCTTGCATTAGTGACTAACATTTTTCAGCATGTGGTGACATTTTATTTTTATAATATGATATTGAGCCATGGTAGCTCATTATTTGAGGGTTGCATGTTCGACACCCACCCCAGCCAGCCTAGTTTGGCTCCCCTCGTGTGTCTGTGCTAATGGGAAGATCTGTGTTGCTGCTTCTGTATGTCCATGGGAAAGGTCCAACATCAGCTGCCCCCATGTGTCCATGAGAAAGGCACATAACATCTGATTTTCACAGCATGATATAGCCAATAACGTGTTAAAAATAATGCAAAAAGCCTACAAAAGCTGAAGAAACTATAATATAAGTCCATTTTACAGTTGTACAATCCTAGTGTTTCAGTTTCAGAAATATCAGAATGCACAGTTGCAACTCTCATCATTATTAAAGAGACATAATTTTATGCTCCACTTTGTCTCCATTAACTTTACAATGCTATAATTGTGCAGTATTTTATGATGCTGAACATCTTCATATTGCATGCACATGCATGACACGTGTGCCTAAAGATAGTACAGTATAGTGTATTAGGAACTATTTTGTAAACCAACCATGTACACATGTGTAGTTGAAGCTTTAATTTTTGGTTGATTACATTTGTGTATAATCTTAAGCAACTGTTTCATCCATTTGAAAGTAAGTTGATAAAGTTAGCAGTGTGAATGAGTTTACTGAATCAGAAATGAAACTTTCAAAGAAATGAATGACCACAATGTCAACAGCAAATGTGAGATCATTAAAACAGCTATTTAGGATAACATTCATATCTGTTTGTAAATAGAATGGTTTTGGCTATGACAAGTGCTCTTTAGGATCCTAAAATATGTGGCATAGAAAAACATATTGAGGTTAATGTCTGTCACATATCTATCAGAGACATACCATTTTAAAAGTCTGTCAAACTACTAGATTCTAGACAAATAGCAACTGGAGGTTTTGGTCAGAAAGTTAGAGACACAGAGCCAATAATTCAAGGTGATGAAAAAATATTTTTTTCTTTCGGATAATCAGAGTATCATACAATAGCTGCTTTTCAATTTTTCCCAGTGCAATTATTTTGATACAATGTTAAGCTAGCAACAGATGACACACTGTATGATACAGGTCATAGCTGGGGTCCCACCAACAGCAAGATGTAAGTCACATATCATAAGTACATTTTCTTCGGCTAGTAATACAAATGGTAATAAAGATACTTACATTTATGCATCTTGAATTTCTTGTACTTTCTTAGCTCTTCAAATCCAACCGACATGTCTTGAAAACCTGATACACATAGAAGCTGTACTGGAATTTTGAGTTGCCTACATTTTCAGCTGAAATCCATTCATCTTATTTTACTGAAATGACCCAATAATCTAGTCTCTCATAATCAGAAAAGGAGAATGGAGTTGGATCAGTATGAAAACAAAATTGATGCACAGTATTTCACAAATACTGAGTTTAAATTTTAAATAGATCAAAATGACAATACTTTTTTGAACATTATGTAACTAAGTTAAAAGGTTGCTGGGCATTGCATTGTGTACATGAATACATTTATTGTGTATTAATAAATCTATGGCTGTAAATTAATTTTGGAATCAAGCATAACTTTATTTACTCTGTTTCTTGTATTAAAATGTTAAACCTTAGGTAGTTAAACAAAATGAGCATGCAGTAAAAAGGTTACTACATTTGTATCGGAAAATATGAACTTTTTTTTCTTCTGTAAAATACTGTGCTCACAAGTATTTTATGTTTTACACCATTGTCATTTTTATTGTAATGAACCCATTTTTACAGCTTTTTCAGTTGTGGAGTTGTTTAATTGATTTTTGTAAGCCACTGCTAAAAAAAACCCACTTCATTTTGATATTGTCTTGCATTTGTGCTACCTGATTGCATTCATCTTTTCATTTGTTTTGAATTTACCTTCTATTCTTAATTTATTTACTTTCTATTTAAATTTTATTTTGTAAAAAAAAAATTAAAAGTTAAATTTGACACACATTTGTATTTCAGACCAGATGAGAAGAAAACTGTATTAGTCACTCCATCTCAGCCTGTATATTTTATGTACACCTTCCCTATGGGAGTGAGTTTACTTACTGTAAGAGCCATGTCTACAGACTCCATTTGCATGGTATTGTCTATTCAAGATATAAAGGTAAGCTATGTAGCCTGTAATTGTAAGGGCCATAATTCTAGCAAAGAATTGTGTATGTAACTTTAAACTATACTGTATTTATTCCAGTAATTAGCTGGACATATTCTAGTCATAGAATACTACTCTATTCCAGAAAGTGGAATGTGCCAAATTATACAAGTGAGGCAGATATTAATTTGTGGATGTTAAAAATAACTTTTAGCTCCATATCAGTGATACTGCTGCATGTACAATCATTTGCAACATGTGAAGTGCATTTGTTTTGAGGAACTTTACTCTTTAATAGTAAAATGGTGTCACAGTGACCAACTTTTGGAGGTTAAAATTGGTGTTATGGGTTATGAAACACGTATGCCAGCATTGCATGATATTCTTTTTTGTATACATTTTGCATACTGTGCTAGCAAAGATAATGCAGAGAAAATTTTTAATATTTAAACTAGTTTCTATTTTCATTAAACAGGGAACTGGTGGACAAATTGTGGGAAAATTATAAATTTGTTCCCATCAAGGAACAGTCTTTTAATTTTGCAAATATTGATCATAGTTGTTTTGAAAACCAGGAATTTCAGTCACCATTTGATGACAAAAAGTATCTAATTGCATTATAATTGAAGTGATCGTGACTTAAATTCATTGATGTCTAACATTAGACAGTATCTGGTTTCTGGTGTTCGGTGGTGTCCAGAGTGACTAGAGGGACCTGAGTGTTCCAAGCATTGGAGGAATCGAGGTCTACATGGTACAAGCTGTAAAGCCAACCACATGAATTCTAGCAGCTGTCCTTTTACTTTTGCTCAATTTCACTATGAGTGAATTCATTTTACTACATGAGCAAAATTCTACATTGTAAAGTAAATTATATCCATCTTTCGATTGTTTAGTCACTGTGAATCATTCATGTCTTGTGTTTGTTTTTGTAGAGTAATTTATATTTTTCTTCATTACATCTGTATGTTATTGTGTTAATAATCCAATATTTGGATTAAATATGCATACACATATTCGTAATTTAATTGCTCATTCAAGTAATATTTTATTAAACAGTGTATTTAAATCATTGTCAAAAGAGTTCTGTTGTGAATCCGAAAATTCTATCTGGTTATCTTGTTACACCTTCAACACCCCATTGAAATGAATTTTGTTATTATACCTTGCTATATACATAGAGATTTGCCAACAGTTCAAGCAATTTTCAAGGTAGAATATCAAGCACAGGTGGTCTTGGACAATGAATGTGTAATATACAGTCCTTAGTTGGATTCCTTTAAATATGTAAGTTAGGGCACCAACCAAACATAGCATGGCTTGGGAAAATCAATTGTCCTCAATATTACTGCATACAAATTGGAATTTTTGAGTACTTTATCAAATTGATGTAAGGTTATAAGTTAACCTTGAAAATTCAACTTTATTTTTCAAAAACAATTTTTTTTTCCTTTTGCTTACTGTTGTATTTTGTTTTGTGGCTGAAGCGTGTACTCTAAGGTCTTGCAAGATCAGAGTTGCCTCATGAAGATCGTCAGATTAGAGCCATGTCTGCAAGTCTTTTGTTTGAACATAACATTCTGATCTGAGGTATAATAGAAGCTGTTGTCTGGCATGTAAAGTCAAGTTTTTATCTCGAGCGGATCCAAATAATGGATATGTTGGTTACTTTGAGGTTTATGCTGAAAGGACTGACAACAATCCAGAAACGAATCTTGGAAAAAGGGTTCTCGATTTGATGGAATCTTTGTTTCATCTTGGACACAATGTCTACACCGACAATTTTTTTTACATCTCCAAACCTAAATCTTCAGTTTTGACAAAAAGGTACATATGGCTGCAGAACAGTTCTATCAAATTGAAAAGGTCTTCCATCTGGATTACACAGAGTGAAGCTGAAAAAGCATAGCCAAAGCATAATTAAACAGAAAGGAGACATGAGGGTTACAGTTTGGCCTGACAAGAAAAATTCGCTTTGCTTTGTACCAACTGTAACAGTGAGGCAACATTTGTTTGCCGGAAGCAAAAAGATGGTTTCCATCAAGGACATTCCATGTCTGCTCCCAGTCAAACTCAACATGTACATGAATTGAGTAGACCACGCAGGTCAAATGCGAGCTACCTATAGTACTGGCAAAAAATCCTCAAAATGTTGAAAATATTTGTCTTTTTCCTTTTCAACATTTAAATAGTAAACACATATTTGCTGCTGAAAAATTTGAGGAACCATAATATCATCACCAAAAACAAGGAAAGAGCTAGAACCCAGCAGGAGTTTAGAATGAATCTTGCAAATTAACTACTAAAGCCTCTGCTGAAGAAACCCACACAATCATCCAAAACAATTAAAACAACTATTGCCCAGTTTCTAATCTCCCGTTCATAAAAAAAAATCTTTGAAAAAGTCGTGCTAACCCAACTTGTATCTCATCTGAATTCAATCAGTCTTTCTAGCAATGTACAATCTGCATATCACCTTGCCACAGTACTGAAATTACTCTTCTGAAAGTAGTTAATGACATTCTCCTTGCTTTGGATAGCAGAAAGATTACAGTCCTCAATCTCCTTGATTTGTCTGCAGCATTGGACACAATAGACCATCATATACTAACTACTTCACCGTCTCCAGCATGTATTTGGCATTCACCATACAGCAGTACCAGTAAGTTTTGTATACTGTATATGGTTTAGTCACTAGAATTCAGCTATTCAGGCATGTTACTACAAGTGATTTTTCAGTGATTTTATCTTTATAGGTAATCAATAAATTGTCTTTCTATTGGCAAACTGTTTTTATAAACGACACTCCAGTGATACTACCTTTACAGGCAGTCAACCTGCTTTAGGTTGTTTGTGACTAGAATTATTCTTTAATGTCGTCTTTCTAAATAATAATACTGATGCTTTAATTCTCTACTTGTACAGGTCACATGTGCACCATTACAGGTATTTATCATAGTGGGTAGCTTTGCATGGATACTTATTTGTCTTGTAGATTTAGACCATTGGTGAGACCATTCTGGCAACCATTCAACATGTCTTGTTTTTTGTTGTTGTTGTCAAATATATGTCGGACTTGCATATTATGGACAGAAGTCATTCATTGTTTGAATGATGAAAACATTTGCTTGCATGCAAGGGTTTAGAACATATAATTTCTGGGTTGCAAAATGGAGAGCAGCAACAAGCATCAGTTAAAGTCTTGCATTTTAGAAATATGAACTGGATATGTGAATCAATACCTCTTAACAACCTCAAGAACTGACATCATGCCAGCTAAGATGGCCATATTTTTTCATGATGGACTAAGCCATGTAACTGATTATAATGGTCACAAACACAATTGATCATACAGTATACAGTATCAGTCATCAGAAAATGAAATTTTCCAGTTGCATAGTGCTTCCAGGCTCTTCCTCAGCTAGACACTTGTGTGTCTATACAGTACTCATTTGGATCAGCCTACAGCACATTGCTGCTAGGCTCTTTTGGCGTATGATATCCATCTTGTGGCCTCCGTTTTCAATGAACATTCAATCACTTACCCACAAGCCTCTGCCACCCATGAAACTCAACTTAGAGACATTAGAAGTAATGGGATCTGACTTTGTAAGTGTTGCAAAATATAGTGGGCCACCATCACTGACATTCATCTTCAACTTCTGTACATGTAGCAGAGGAGATGACAACTTCAATACTTTTATCTACAAATGACAAAACTGGCATTCAGGCTCTCATTTATTAGATCATACTTGGATGAGTGCTGACTTTGCAGGCATGGAGTGAAGTTTCCTTCTAAATCCCTTCAAACTTCTGTCATCAACTCTCAACATCACCTGCTGGGCCTACAATTCTGCCATCAGGTAAAAAAAATAATTATGGATTTTTTTTCTCTCAAATGCTTCAACTATCTGAAAAATTACTGACACTTTGAGACTGTGTATGTTGCCAAGTACATGTTCCATGCATCTTTGGATGTATTCTGTCACAAATGTATTACATTTAGATACCCATGAGTTGATTTGCAACATTGTGACCATGGGATCAAAATTGCATCTAATGGCGATGATGGTCCTTAATAAGTGGAACACAGCTTACTTTCTCCCACCCTTAATCTCCTCAGTTAGAAGGATTATATTCATATCATGGTCCACATCACAACATAGAAGCACAACATACTATAGCCATATTAGCAGCCATGGACTTACAAAAGATGGGAAACAATGTAATGCTCTCTATCTACACCTTACAGACTTTTCATGGTCCAGGATGTGCTCAAAAACATCGTCAACTGTTGTTCTCTTTATTGATCATTTTAATAGAATTTGCAACATGCCACCATTCTTCTCAGTCTCAACTTAAGCAGAGGATTTTGCAAGGCCAACAAAGGTCACATGGATGTATGTAGAGTGCAAGCCACTGGGAAACTGAACTAAGTTGAACTCAGGGAGGTTTATCATTTTCAATAGCAGTCCACTAGATCATCGCTATCTCCAGTGACATACATACATGTATCCCACCCTTATCTCAGATTTTGGTAAGGAGACGGTTCCAATCTTTGGTGCCTGAACAGGGAAGATTTACCATGATGACATAGGGACCCAACATTAGTTTCCTATGGAATTGGTATCACATTCAGCACACTTACTAAGCCTTTGGCCAGAGTTCTTTCACCTATCACATATCAGTAGATCCTCAACATAAGCACATTCAGTCAACTTGGTTACACTCTTTGATTTGCTGTAGAATGCAACAGTAGGTCCCAGTGTCATTCATTGTGGAGAGTATGCAATCAGGATAACATATAATCATGGAGAAAAACCAGCAGATAATATAAACTAAATATACATACATATTTACTGTTAATATTGGGACACTGTAATATAATTAAATTTTTTTCCTTTCCCAGAAACTTTTTTTTAAGTGTCTTAAGACTTGAGAATTGTTTTTAAAAATTGCATTGAATTTGTGCCCATTCCACTGCATCTTGCAGTAAAATAGGTAAACAAAATGCATATTTGATAATAAAATTAAAAACTTTGTGTTGTTATTATTTATGCATTTTTTTCATTATGAGCAATTAGTGAAGAAAAACAATGTATCCACAAACTTCATATATGTAGCATATGCATCCATACTGTAGGATCACTTATGTTAGGTAACATATGACACATTATTCATTGACTTTAATTATAGAGAAACAAATCATGTTTGTTTGTACTCTAAAATGTGAGAATGTTATTAGACTAAAATCTGGATCCAGCATTACTGAAAATGAGGGAAAGGGAAATATAAACCAATTTCTTGAAGGCACCTGCCATTTATGCATGGCATGGTGTGAGGTGCAAAATAACTTAAGATTGTGTTATATCCTGGTTAACCAGATGACTGTATCTCACAAATAAAAATTATTTGAAAAGAAATTCAATGTGAAGGCAAATGACATGGGTAAAAAGAAGTATTATTAAAGCAAGTTATTGCTATGTGTACAAATATACCCAGCAGACATCAATACCCATTTTGTATCAGTTATAAATATAGATGGCAAAAAATAGAAGTCCCAGTGGTGAATAAACACAACTGGCAGCGATCAGTAAATTAATTGTTGGAACAATAAGATATCAAATGCAGATGTTATTTTATTAAAAAGTATGCTCATCCTGGAAGCCAATTTTGGATTCTTTTAAGTGTGTCAATTTTTTTTTTTTAACACAAAGTTGGCCAACATAGGTAAGCCAACTTTGGTTCATATTTGCCTGCATTCACAAGAATTTTGAGGAGAAAAATGAAACAATGTAAGTTTCTGAGGCGTCACAATCTAGTACTTCATAGTCAGACATCAAAGATCCAGCATTTCTCATTATTCTTTTGGGAAGAGGAAATAAAATAAAATAAAACCAAAAGAGATGATTTCACAGATCATGAACATAGATAAAACTCCAGAGTACTTGGATCTTATTTCTGGATGGACTGTCAATAAGAAGGGGATTAAATTTGTGAGAAATTTGTAGGGCATAACCGATTAGCATTTTTCTACCGATTCCGGATTTTGGGCATGAAATTTTTCCGATTCCGGATACGATTCAATTAATCGGAAATGCTAAATCCGTATTTTTTTTCCTAAAAAATTTCATCTTCCGTTTCCGGGTTTCTGGTATCTGGTTTTGCCATGTCTATCATGTTACTTAGTACTTTACCATATCCGGCTTCATTTCCGGTTTTTACCCGCCAGTTCAAATAGATTGTCTCACAGCGTGGTTGTGTTGACCATATTGGACTTTTCTGACTTCTTATTTAACTTTATTAACACACTATCGAATGACACGCAGTGTTAGACACGGTGCTATAGAAATTCAACTTTATTATTTTTATTATCCGAATCGGTCGTTCCTGCCTTGTCCGACTCTGATTAATAGGAAGTTCATACTATCCGGTGGAATCCGATTTCCGGATCAAAAGTCGGTTATGCCCTAGAAATTTGTACAACCGGTGCAGATTTTAAAAAAATCTTTCTTTAGTCATGCAGTTTCCATAGAAAATTTGTTGCCTCCAATGATAATTTTTCATGGCATGATAGAGCAAAGAGCATGGAAGATGTAATATATACATTCAGCAAAACAGTGGATCGTAGTGTAACAGAGAATGGTTGAGTTGATGAGGTGATGCTACAGTATATTAGAGTTTTATGGCAGCAGATTACTAATATTTTAACAATAAAATTTAAGTATAGGTTCAGCTACTTACATGTAATTTTCTTCTAAAGGGGCATATCTAATTATCACCCATGGCTTTAATTTATTTAGTCTTAGTTCTTGTTACTGATATTCATTTTGTCATTAGAATTTTATTTCGTCTTTTCCAGTGCCCCATATTTGACCTGGATATAAATGTATTTTACTCTGGTCAGCATCAAACTATGTCAAAAAAGGCAGCCATGGTAGTCAGGGTAAGTATAAAGAGAATAGTTTTGAGTTTTTAAAAGTGATATTTATCAGGTAATCATTCCTCACAACAGAATAAATATTCAATCTCGGGGATCTGTGTGAAAAGTGCTCATAGTATCAACAAGACCTCTATTATGTGTTCATAGATTTCAGAAAGGCTTTTGACAGTGTGGCATGAGACATTGTGGGCCACAATGAAGAAGTACAACATGGGCCAAAAGTTGACCAATACCATCAAGGCTACCAGTGCAGTAATTGCTCAAAGTTCTGTGAGGGACAGTTGGAGTACATCAAGGCTGTATCCTGTTACCCACGCTTTTTAACATCTACTTAGAGCGCATCATGAGTGAAGCCCTGGAAAACCACTGGTGGGACAGTCAGCATTGGAGGGCATAACATCATGAACCTACACTTTGCAGACAACATTGATAGGCTGGCATGCAGTGAAGTCAAGCTTGTCACAAGCAATGTCAAAGACCTTTTTGAAATCTATGAACACATCATAGATGTCTGGTTGATGTTGCGAGTGGTCACACAGAACCCTAAGATTGAATATTTGTTCTGTTGCACTTCTTCCACTCCAGAATCCTGCCTGTTCTAAAGCTGTTATTTTCTTCTGCTTTTGGTTTCAGCCTGTTCAAAATGAACTTCATAATCACCTTACTAGCATGGCTGATCAAACTGATAATTCTGTAATTTTGGCACAGCTGGTGATTGCCTTTGTTTGGGAGTGTTATAATGAGTGACTGGGTCCACTGCGTTGGGAATTCACCTGTCTGTCAGATCTTGTTGCTGAATTTTGTTAGTAGCTCTATCACTGATTTCCAAATCCCACCTGATTTCTTGATAAGTTCAGCTAGGATGTTGTCTACTTCCAGCTGCCTTCCCATTCTTCTGTGCTCTTATTTCTGACTCCACATCTTTGAGAATGGGAAAATCATCATCATTTGTGGAGTATGAAACTTAAAGCACCTCTGGATCTCTTGTGGACTGATGGTTGTATAGTTCAAAAGATCATTTATGATAGAATCTAAAATAATGTCATTTTCCCCGGATTCTTTATTTTTGAAATACATTCGTATTCTTGAACAATATGACTTGCTGTTGCTTGATTGAGAGCAAATTTCATGAAAAATAGAAAGTTTGTGATGTGAAAAGACTTCTCCAGAACTGTTGCATAGAAATAGAGCAATCTTGACAGAAATCATCTTGGTGTGAAGACCTTTCATAGCTAAAAAAAACTATTGCTGCCATTATTAAAATCGAAAAACATTTAAACTACATCTTTTCGAAATGTCTAGTTCGAATTTCAACAATCTTTGATCGAAAGCACCCTGGAATGAAGACTTAAAAATTTATTAAAAAAAATAACTTAAGTCATCCAATATGTAGCCTTTAACTCATTAATCTCTGGCTCCACATTTTTGTGACAGGAGATAGTACTCTAATTCCAAGCTCTCTAGCATCAAGGTCATTTAAGATACAACAAAATTGATAGTATTACAGAAAATTAGATAGAGGTAGCCCTACATGGATACCGAATAATCTGGACTTTCTCTTTGCATTGCAAGGTACAGAAGGAAAAACATATTTCTTTAGAATCTGGTTTCATTTCTGGATTTTAGACTTTTGGGCCTTAGATATAAGGCAGATCAGTTTGTACTGCACTCAGACAAGTAAACTGTTGCAAAAAGTCGATTACGTTGTGGATTTAAAATAAAAAGTGGCCATGAAACAAAACTGATTACTGTAGTCCAATAAGCAAAAGGAGAAAAAAAAAAGAACTCCAACTTTCACCCTTCTTCATATGCATAAGCGAAATAGCCAATGAAAAATTAATTTTCTAACACAAGTAGGCATCATGCTAAACAGAAATCTCTTGGATGCAGATTGAAATTGCATTAATTCAGAATCAGCCCCCAAAATGTGTTTTCTTCTCACATTTCAGGTACAAATGAAAAAAATCTCCTGGAGTAAATGAGTTAAACAACTTTCTGATTTGAATTTGTACAAATTTGACATTATCCTGACATGGAGATCTTTTGAATGGCAATCCACTATCAACATTTACGAAAGTTTATCTCAAAATCTGCTGAACATATTTTGACCAATTTTGACAGTGTATTCTGGGTTGTCCATTATTGGAGAAATGATATTGATATACCATCAAATATGGATGCAGACAGAAACATTGAATTAATCATTTTCATATCAACAACAGCAATGAAGTAAATTTGAAGAAGTGTATTGCTGTCATATACTTATGGCCAGCTGATTTTGCATTTGGCTGTAACACAGAAGTCATGAGATTAGTGTTAACATATTCACTTGGGACTCTTGTTTTGTTCATGGATCCTTCCATTATCCACAATTTGTTTCCAGGGCATATCTCTCGTACTGTTCAATATATAGCTGTGAAACATAGTACATGTATGGACTTGTAGCCCATAAATGTTTTATACTTTTCATAATTCTGTGATATCAATACTTTTTATGTTATTTTTTCTTCTGTTCATCCATCCATCCATCTATTATTACACTGCATTTTAAGCATTTCACTTTTAGAATCATAAATCACAACCAGCAAATGTTGGATTTGCTTTATTAAATTTTGTTATCGCATGATCATCACAAAATGGAACATAGACAAAATATTGAATACCTTTTTAATCTGAATCCATGACATGTGCTAATATAATGCACTACATGATAGGAAATATTACAGATGTAAATTAGTTGACCATCCCAACAATGTTTTTCAGAAAGAACAATTTGATAATGGATCATTCTACATAGTGTTGGTTGTGAGGCCAGTTGATGAATCGTGTAGCAGCATTGAGACCATTACACAATCAGATGATTTGGATCTTATTCGGATGAAGAATGTTACAATTTGGGTGGAGAATGGACTGTCCAGTAAGTAAACATAGTCTTTTTTCTTGTTTTAAAATATTTTTTTTAATTTACAGTGAATGATTTTTATGGCATATATGGGATAGTTTTAAGCTTCCTTTGCTTTGAACTGTATTGCATATTATTAATTATACTTCATGGTGATATTTATGATAATGATGATGACCAGAACATCATAACATTTATTCCAACCTAATGACTTTTGACGGACTTCATGGATTAAATTTGTTATCAGCTTAACTAGGTTGGCATTAGAATTCTCGAAGTAATTTGCAGATTGGTTCCATGTAGATCATTACATTTTTTAAACTATTTTGTTTACCAATGAAAGGCTATGAGCTTTCTCTGCATGCTGTCATATATTTGTTTTGGCAAGTATCTACCAGGGTGTGTTTTTTATTTGATAGCTGTCTCAGTCTTTGAAAGATTCTGCTTTTCACTGTAAGTACAATTCAATGGTTGAAATAAGTTTCATCTGTGAGAAATTTTGTCAATAATTTAAACTCATATATGTGAGAATATGGGTTGGAAGCAGCTTTACAGCAGTTACTGGCATTAGTTCCAGGTAATGAAAACTGGACATTATTGAACAGTAAAAGCTAAACTCAAGACTCCATCATTTTTTTAGCAAATCACAGGCACATCAGTTAGCAACAATTACTGTTTGTCATTTCAGCATTTGTACAAGGTAAGAAAATACAGTGGCAGTGTCTGTTATTTACCTTAAACAATGGTTGGCATTTTGTGTGCACCCAGGACTTTTCTTCATTGCCCCCAACTTATTACACTACTCCCTTGATAACTCGTGCTCTGATTACTCATGGACCTCCTTATAACACAGGGTCAGGCATGGATCCCATTTTTGTATACCAGAAAATACCCCAAAATTGATTCATATTTGTTGAACTTGAAGACAATCGCAATGAAAATTGGTAACTGAAGCTTTGATTTATTGCTCATTTTATCGTCAAAAACGGTAAATAGTATCTCAAAAGTTTAACCAACATGATGAAATTTCAATTTAAAAATAGGTCATACAATTTGTTTCATTTTCTTTCCAAACGACATTCCTAGTACACCACAATTAACGATAAGTAAGGAAATTTCAATCAATGTAAATGTACTTACGTCGAGTGGAGGCAGTTCTTTAATAAATAAATACAAATTAAATAAATATTTTGTCAACTGAGATTTGTATTTTAGTTCTACATTTTAGTTTCTTTTAAGTGTATTCATCATAAATGCAATGTGTCCGCTTGTAATTAAACATAAAATGCATCAATCTACTGTAACAGCTATGTCCACGAGTGTTTCTATGAGAACTTAATTAAATGCCAACATCGTGTTTATAACTGACTTGCGGAAGTATTTGTTGTATTGTTGGAATGAGTTATAAAGCTGGCCTATTTTGTAAAATAACGTTTATTATATCATTTGAATCATATAAAGGTCATGGAATAAAAAAAGTTAAAGGAATGAAAATTCTACAAACTTAAAATCTAGCGGCCCAGGTCATATGTCAAGTGAATTCACTTCATTTGATCAGTCAAACACTGTTATAACTAATTTTGGGTATGTAACATAAACTACTTTAAATTAATCGACTCTTTCATAAATGTGAACAAAAATAGCAAGGCAGCCAAGCAAAATGAATACTTTGTAAAATAAAGATCTTGATTTCACAGATACAGACCATTGTGGGCAAGCGAGTTTCAGATAATTCTTGAACTGGCACTTAGTGATATCCTCGGGATTAATAAGAAGTCTCATTATTACTTCCAATGAAATAATGACATCAGTATTGATCTGTTTGAACAATACAAAAAGTTTCAACATAGACAATTGTCTCACGAATTAAATGTTGCCTGTTTTTGAGGAAAAGGAATCTTGTTTGGTGGTGCATCAACAGTTAGTCTTGTTCCCTGCTATTTGGAGTACTGATTTGGCAGGTTGCTATTAAACACCACTATGGGAACCAAACTCATCAAGAAAACAAAAATGTTGGACATTTTAAAATAAATTTAAACAGAATTATGAACAACTTAATTAGAAAAAGTGTGTATTAAAATTATTATCAACGTGATTGTAAAATGAGGATTCATTCATTAAACAGCCTAGTTCCCAAATGCCCCCCCCCCTCCACATTTCCTTGATGCCAAAGTGACTTTTAACAATTTTTGGCGGTCCCTTGGTAACTCACGCCTTGCTTATAGTGTGGTCTATGTTTTGTGGACCCCATTGTGCATGAGTTATCAAGGGAGATGTGTATTATTGTTATTTTCCCTACCCAGCCTGGTAGTCAAAAGACAAATTTTTAAATAGATGGCATCAAAAGCAATATATGCATCATTTACATGGCAAATGTTTTTTTATTTTTCAGGTTCGGATTACTACAAGTCCACACTGGCTATTGCATTTTTTTTCTTTGCATTTTACCTTGCTGCCATTCTAATTGGGATGTTCTACCATGGATGGTAAGTGTTTAGCATCTTGGAATTTGTTTTAATTATCTTCATACCTAGTGCCAATTTCACAAGGAACATTTAATTGAATACCATACATTTGAAAGACATTCGTGAAACTCCTGAAGCAGCTTAAACATTTTAGACCAAAATTAAATGTTCATGCACTTTTTATTTAAAAGACGATAAACTCATTTCTATAATCCATTGTATGGGTATAGACAATATATTCATGGGTACTTAATTTCATGGGGTTGACATGTTAAAAATACAAAATAAAAACATGCTAAAGTATTGAATGATCATGTACAAAAATATCTATTAACCCTTAAAGTGCGTGTCGCGACTATAGTCACGCTAGAGGTGAGCAACACTGATCGCATTCTGTAACTTCATCTTGCCATAAATGCCTGTAAAACTATATTTGATTGGTTTAAAAAGGCCCGGAATGAGCATTCTGCAGTACTTTACTATATTATTAACGATGTAATTTTACAAATGCTCGCTTCTAAACACATGGTACTTGTGCAAAGCTAAAATGGCCAACACTGAATACGACGGTGATTTGTTGCAACAAATATTCGCTTCTGATAGTGATGCTAATAGTGATTTTGAATAATTTGAGAAAAATGACATTATTGGAGCAAGCGAGGTATTGATGGAAATACACATGAATGATTTTGAGCCAGTAATTTACGTGGAACTGGAGTCGGATGTACATGCTCGCTTGACGTGAAAAGATGGCGCGCATGTCAACCCCCATTCACTGGTAATTCAAAATTAAATGTCGAGATGGTGAAAAATGAACCTACGGACTATTGAAGACTTTTTCTTAGATGACGAGCTATTTCATCTGATAGTAGATCAATCAAATCGTAATGCAGATCAGAGAGTTCGTGGGGCAGATATGAACGAAAAAAGTCGCATGAAGAAATGGCGGCCTGTCTTACCTGAGCATCTAAAATGTTTTCGCATCGATTAAAACAATGGGTTTGGTACATATGTCTGTTCTCGATTCCTAATGGGTTATTGATGATGTGATATCAACCGCATACTTCAGCACAAAAAAAAAGTATGGGATAGATTTCAAGCTATTCCAAGCAATTTACACCTGTCAGACAATGAGAACAATTAAGCTGACTCTTCACACAAAATCAGCCCAATGATTGAACAAAAATAAAGCCGTTGCTGAGGTTTAATCACCAGATATGGACCTCGGTTTGATGATATTATAATAAATAACAGGTGATAGTTTTTCATGAACATTAATTGCTGACTGGTGGGTTTAAACATACATCTGACATTCATGGAGTGGATTTTTGCAAAACTTTCACCCTGCCTTTACCTGTGATTTTCACAATTTATATATAACATTGTGACAGACATAACATGTGCATGGTTGGACTACTAAAGAATATAACATTTTGTAGATATATTTGAACTTTTCCATCAAAAACAAACAAAAATACTGATGAAATACAATTGTAACTTGTCAGTTTACCTGTATTTACACCTGTACCTGCAAATATGTTAAACCTACACATGTGTCTTGATGCTAATCTTAAAGTATAGACACATACCATCATTTTTTATATAAGGGTTGTCTATCAATAGTATATATTTAATGAAATACATGCAATTTAAAGACTGTGCAGTTTTCTTCTTTTCTTCCCTGAAACAATTCAGCACTGAGGGACCTTTTACTGCAAAACAATGCAGCACTTTAAGGGTTAAATAATTATCCAATCTTTTACTTGTATGCATTTCTGCACAAAACAGGTTTAATCCCTCCTTAAGTAATTGGGTTCATCAGTTATGTTATTAATTGCTTATGCTTCAGATAAATGTAGAGACCTAACTCGAAGATATTGACATTTTTTTAATGTATGTAGAAGCACATAAGCTTAATTTTATTTCTGTACAATTAGGGTTTTCAGTGTAGGTAAAAATTGCACATGTAAAAGCAGGAATCTCATGGCAGTTAGGGATTAGGTACTAAGATCATGTCAGTGAAAACAAAACAGGCTTTCTTGAAACAATGCTTTTGCTATTTCAGTTATAAATTGTTAAGTCAGTGTTGAGTTTCTAAGTTATCACAATAACACTGACACGGTGGTCAAACAGCGGGAATTTTGAAGTAATATCTACCATTGTAGGCCCACCTGATTCTAAAGAGTTCTTTAGCTGTTGACATGATTCTGATACCATGTGAGCTTGGTATGTGACACTTATTTAGTGTAAATAAAGGGTCATTGTGGTTTTTGATGTTTCTAAAGTACATCATGGAGAGATGCTCTTGTCTCATTTAAAGGAAAACATAACTGTGCTAGTTGTGTGCACAGAACCACCATATTTAGCTGTTAGCAAATTGCCCAAGAAGGAGCTCGGATCACACATTTTCGAGTGGTATTCACTCCAGGTTCAGTTTAGTTAAATGCACAGAAAAACATTGGAAATGTTTAGTCTGATATGGTATTGATCTACTAGAAATCATCTACCTCTTAAGTGAGTTAACACAAATTGGATTATATAGGTGTTTCTGTATGCACTAGATCACTTGTAAAATTATGATAAATACCGTAAAAGAACATGTTTTCTTTTTTTTAACAAACAGCTAGAATTAAATTATTACAATATAATGCTAATGCATTGAATTTAGATACATCTACTTTTCAGTAAAGAAAATTGGGGCTTGTTAGAACTGCGACTGGCTGAAGAAGGTAACTTTTATGTCATATTCCTTTCAACAAAAATGTTGGTAAATAACCACAGCTGGAAACTTAGTATTGCAAGTTTGTTGATATTTGTGTAAGAACATTCTTACAGCTTAATAGAAAATCATATTTTGATAGTCTACCTGATCATAATACATTGAGAGAAAATCTGCTATGTCACAATTCCAACTCTCCCAAGCTAATAATGACTGTAAGTAACCATGCCTTTTTGTCATGTTTTAGCAACACAAGTGCTAAAATGTCAATCTATTTCCCAATATGGCATTCGGATGAGAGTGGTCTCCCCTTGTATAGATGGCTAGGTGCCTACTTCTGTTAGTCTTTGGTTATTACTTCTGCTGTCACCTGGTTGGTAGGTTCTCACGAGATCTCTCAAATATTTTTTGTTTTGTATCCCTTTTAATAGAGTAACCATTTTGTTTGTTTGGAGTGGGGTGAACAAAACTAATTTTATTGATGAAATATGTGTCACAATTATATGCCTTTCTCCCACCCTGTTCTGATATTTGGTAAGATCCTTGAAAAGAAGTTGGCATTATTGTGCATGGGCCTATAACATGGATTGACACTGGATGTACATGTTTTAAAATATGGTACACTTCTCATGAATGTTTTTTTTCCATTGCACATAGGATAAAATATCCAGTAATGATAAGTAATATTTACATATTCAAAATTAGTTCCCCCAACCCCCTCCCCCAGTTCTGGTTCTTGTGACCATAATTGCCTTGTTTTTTTCACACATTATTTAACTTTATGGTTAAAATAGCTTTGATGAAGTAAAACTGGCTCAAGATAATGGGAATTTGTCAAGATTAAATATGTTAAAATGTTGATTACCTAACTAAATTTCCAGGCATTTTAGGAGTTTTTCCAAAACTTTTTTTAAAAGACAGATTTTAGCACATGATTCTTGTATTAGATACCTTGAGTGGATCCCAAGACCTAATTAGGTTCTGGATAATGTAGCCTTATTTTTCATGTTTTTTGCCCATTTACAAATGTTGGAGCAAATATACTTTATGATTAAGCTATGAACACTTGTGTCCGACAATTGAAATGTGGTGGTCTGGTTGTATGAATTTAGCATTCAGTTTCAATCTGATTTCTGGAGTCATTTACACTTTTTGTATTCCTGATGTAAGCCTGCAGATATGTGTTTTATGTTGTACATTGTAAAAAAAATTGGATAGGAAAAACATTTGTTTGGACTGTTCATAGGTGATAGAAACAATTTCATCTTGTCTCATTTGAAGGTAGTGATAAAATTCCAAAATCCAGAAAAATTCCACACAACCTGCCTGGTGACCTAAATCTTTTCAGGACTTTGTAAAGAATTTGTTTCAATTGGTGCTGGCTCAAAAGTCAGCTTTGGAAAGTTATTTCAAATAGTTTTTGCCCTTTGGTTAAATTGGAACCTACGATGGGTTCCAACATGGATAAACAAGGAATCCTTTCAAACATTGTTTTCTCAGGCTCACCTTTTGTATAAGACCTGCTTCCTGTTCACAGCAGAAGAATCATTGAAATTGATACTGCCTTGGTTGACCTGAACTATCTTGAGTTCTGTCATGATGGTTCAATTTCATGACATGTCCTTTCTTTCATTGCTATTCATGAGAAATTTGTCCTATGTCTTGAAATTGCTCCCATCATTGGACCTTTCTTCCCATAATGTTTTTACCACTCAAAGAAGAAAGAAATTATATTACTACTTAGACTCAGTTGTACTGCATTTGATCCATAGGTTTGTCCACTGAGCTTACAAGGAACTAAATAATTACCAGATTAATTGCCTATGCATTTTGGTTCATGAAGTTTGGGTTGTCTGCACACATTTCCTCCGAGTGTAACAGCTTCCCTGACTGACATTATTCAAGCTGTGTGATGGATCAAACTTTATGCAGCTATAACTCCTATTATCTTTATCTCAAAGGGGTTTGATGCAAATCTTCGCAAGTCAAGATTCTCATATGTTAAATTTATCTTGGTCAATCAAGCAAACATTTTGTGGTTTGCCCTATCGACATCTATTGGATTTCATGAGTTGCCTTCCTTAGTATGTAATGCCAACTCACCCGTAGTGCATAACAGTTGCATTTTACATTGGCTGAAATTGGTGGAGACAATTGACTTCAAAAAGATACATTTGAAAGAACTTAGTACCAGAGAGATGCAGTTATGGGTATATTTTAGTGAATGTTGTATTTATGGACCAACTATAGAAAATTGTTTGTTTATGACTCCATTAAAGTTGTTTGTTGCCTTTGTCTGATCATGTAGGAACAATGTTCAAATTTGAGCAAGTTAAATTTGATTGAATTCTGTGGCTTGCTGCTGCATCCAGTGAAATTCATGGACCCAGTGCATAAAAGTATCTGCTCAATCTACCTAGATGTAGATAGGATTTACATATAATGAACCTTGTCTAAAGAGAATGATGTTAGCAGCACAACATGCTAACTTCTGTTTTGTTCAATTTTGTATTAATTTCT
The DNA here is from genome assembly GCA_030141615.1 of Unio pictorum. Taxonomy (NCBI): domain Eukaryota; kingdom Metazoa; phylum Mollusca; class Bivalvia; order Unionida; family Unionidae; genus Unio; species Unio pictorum. The sequence goes on along the minus strand of JARLTB010000007.1, from coordinate 5,866,647 downwards.
GTGACTCTTAATTCATTTGGATTTGTGGAGTAAAATCTTTTTTAAGACTGAATCCGTTTATTGTCCTTTGCCAGTCTCAGGGTTCCCATGCTACCGGGAAATCGGGAAAAAGTCGGGAGAAATGGCAAAAAAAATCCCGACCGTGAAAAGCCCGGGAATTTTGCAAATATTGACGAAAGTCGGGAAATAACCGGGAATTTTTATGTAACCACTTCATTACAGAAAAAATCACATGATCAAGTGGAAATTGTAATTGAACAGCTGGTGAAATTATATTTTTTCGAGTTATTACGGTACCGGAAATTTCGAAGGTTGCGGTATGGATCAATTAGTTGCTTGCCTGACACATTTGTTCAGTCAATCCAAGCACTCGGTCGATTAGATTGATCTATTAGACTGGTTTTTCGATGTACCACTACAGATTGGTATATTTTTATATTACGTAGAAGACTTGAAGACCAGTCTATCATCTCAACAAGCCAGCATCATGACTGCGGTACGTGATCTCTGTAAGTTTTTTAAATAAAAGAAACAGCTCTGCAGTGTTTGTTCTGATTTATAAAGTTACTGAAAATGTCCTGTTAAAGCTTTTAATTTGGTGCTTTTGCATGCGAAATTAGCCATTATTGTCAGTAGTAACCTTGGACACCTTTGCGGTGAATTTTACTTGGCCCTGTCAACTGTATCAACCGATAGCCTCATTTTGGTGGACCAATTAGAGAGCAGCATTCCACTCAGTGTATTAAAGTTGCATATTAAGTGGATGCATTTGTAGAGTAGTTTGGCGGGAATGTAGTTCATCAAATTCTTGACGTAAGTATCCAGTGTTGAATGTCCGAGCTAAACATTGGCGCTAAATTGTTATTCCGTTTGAGGTGTAGCTTGAAATATCTGCATTAATTCTTTAATTATAGTTTGCAGTCAATGTTAGTAATCAGAAGAGGTTTGGTGACTGCTTTATCAGATTATAAGCAGACACGAGTGGATTTTCAGGCAATTCAATCTAGTAGGATGGTCATGATATATACTTTTTGAAGGGCTTTTTGTCAGTTTTAATCAACTCTATTATCATTAACTTATTTTCTTTTTCAAGAGATGGATTTTAAACTAATCCACTAAAGGTGCTTAGAATGTTTGAAAAATATTCTTTTTTACAGAGGTTTTTTTTTTTATTGGCACAGATTAATGCAGGATTAATCTTGATTTTGTATAAAGATAAATTTTCTAAAGAAGATAAAATTATTAAAAATAATAATTTGGTAGTTTCTTTCTGTTTTGGGGGAATCAGATGTATCTAAATATCTCTGCTGCAAATGGTACATGTGAAGGAATTCATTTGTTTTCAGATAATGCCTGGATGTAAATTTCATGGACCATTGGCTGACTGAGGATGGTTTCAAGTCCTGGATTAGAAAGGATAAAAGTAACTTACACACAGCATTGTGCAAACTGTGTAACAAGTCCATTGATTTAACATCAATGGGCAAGACTGCTATAACTTCTCATTCAAAAGGAAAGAAACATAAGGAGAAGGAAGTTGGGTTACATTCAGGAAGCATCCAAGTCTTCATGCATTCACACAAGATTCACTCCACTACGCCAGCCACCACATCTGCAGTGACAACCATGCCTTCAGATACTACAATGTCATCATCACAGTCTGCAGTATCACTTTCATCATATATCACTAAATCTGAGACTCTTAATGCAGAAGTGTGGTGGTGTTTAAAAACTGTAGCTTCTAATTATTCATTTTCATCAAATGAAGAAACATCATACACATTTCAACAGATGTTTCCAGACTCTGTCATTGCCAAGAGTATGAGTTGTGGAGAGACAAAATCTATGTATGTCACATGTTTTGGAATTGCACCATACTTAAGTACTCTGCTGGAAACGAAAGTAAAAGATGAACCATTTGTGATGCTTTTTGATGAGTCCTTGAACAGAGAATTACAGAAAAAGCAATTGGATATTTTACTTAGATTCTGGGAGAGGGATCATGTGCAAAGCAGGTTCTACACATCAGATTTTCTAGGTCATGCAGCAGCTGTTGATCTTGTGCAGAGTTTTGAGAAAAGTGTGGAGAATAAAATTGGATTTAAGAATCTAATCCAATTGTCAATGGATGGACCTAATGTTAACTGGGCTGCATTCAATAAATTGCAAAAGAAATTGGAGTTGGAATACTGCAGTAAACTGCTTAACATAGGCTCATGTGGCCTTCATACAATACACAATGCATTCAGAGCTGGAATCTCTAAGACTGGATGGGATATATCCCATAAGCTGTCAGCACTGTACATGCTCTGGGATGATGTGCCTGCTAGGAGAGATGACTATGAATCTGTCACCAAGCAGAATTTATACCCATTGCCTTTTTGTGTACACCGTTGGGTAGAGAATGTGAAAGTTTGTGAGCGTGCAATGGAAATCTACCCATATGTTAAGCAGTATGTAGAGAGTGTTGAGAAGAAAGAAATCAAAGATCCTGGAACTAAATCTTTTAGTACAGTAAAGGAATGGAGCAAAGATAAGTTTGCAAGAGCAAAACTAGCATTCATTGTGTCTGTAGCAAAACCTGTAGAAAACTTTTTGAAAGTGTATCAAACTGACAAACCTATGATACCTTTTCTTGCAAAAGACTTGGAGGGTTTAATGAGAACAACATTGGAGAGATTTGTCAAACAGAGTGTAATGGAGACAGCTTCCTCACCAAACAAACTCTGTAATGTTGATGTTACAGACAAAAACAACCACAAAGGGTATCAGCATATTGATATAGGATTTGTTGCAGATATGGAAGTTAGGAAGTTACTAGCAGAAAAAGAAGCAAGTGAGAAGGCCATTCTTTCTTTTAGGACACAGTGTAAAGAATTGCTTTGTACATTTGTACATAAACTGAAAGAAAAGTCCCCCCTAGCCTACACCTTGGTTAGAAGTTTGTCATGTATAGATCCTAATCTTATATGCAAAGGCCAGGACCATTGTATTGACAAATTCAGAAGAGTACTGAACATTCTTCACTCATGTCAAAGAGTTGATATAAATGAGTGTGATCAAATAAAAGAGGAGTATAAAAAATTTGTACAAGAGGCACAGCATCTGCCAGAGTTCAAGAAATTTAGAAAAACTGAAGACAGGGTAGACGAGCTGTTTTATAACAGTATCGCAGGCAAGGAGATGTATAGTAGGGTTTGGAATGTAGTCCGTGTGCTTCTACTTTTGTCACATGGCCAGGCTAGTGTAGAACGTGGATTTTCTGTGAACAAAGAAGTTAGTACACAAAATCTTTCAGAAAATAGATTGATTGCACGCAGAGTAATAAAGGACCATATAAAGAGTGTTGGAGGATTGAAGGGATTAGTGGTGTCTAAGGAACTCCTACAGTCAGCACAGAGTGCCAGGCAAAAGTACCACACTCATTTAGAAGCTCAAAAGACAGAGAAGGAAAGGGAAAAGAAATGTATGAAGAGAAAACTCATGGAAGAAGAAGTTGGAACATTAGGAAAAAAGATAAAAATGCTGGAATCGGACATTAAGTTCTTGTTTACAGATGCAAACAAAGCTTCAGATAAAGCTGAAGAATTACGTAGCTTTGCTCACATAACAAAAGCCAATACTCTGCGTAGAAGAGCAATGGACAAAGAGGAGGAACTGGAAGTTGCAAAGAAAGAATTCAGTGAAAAAGTGCATCTGCTTAATAACATTTAAGACTGTTTGGCTATAATCCCCAGCAGAGTTCTAGCTTGAACATGAACTTGAGGGAATTACTTTCTCATATAAAAGATGCATGCATGTTATAAAACATCTTGTCTGTCAACATTTTACAGTCAATCTCAATCAGCCAGTATATAACTACTGATATTTAATTTTCCATTTGTTGTAATATCATGCACATAGACTTAAAGTGTTTACTAATTTCTTTAGAATTAAAAGTTTGAAAGGAAAACAAAACTAGTTGCTGTTGTTCATTCTGTTAGATTTCCCATACCAACATAATGCAGTGCAGTTTCAGTCTGTACATTGTAAACAGTTACATTAGACTTGTGATTTTCAGAAGTAATATCTGTTTCTTGTGAAACATTTTGTGGTTTGGTACATGGTTATTTGCCTCATTTAAATGATATAGAAGAGACTTGGAATAGAAACAGCATTTAATTTGAATTTTAAAAAAATTCTAAGCTTAAATGTTCTTTAATTTCATTTTGTATTGGTCATAAATGAACCTTGAAAAACTGAATTTTATCCTGGAAAAAACCTGGAAAAGACCTGGAAATTTTTCTTTAAAAAAGTGTGGGAACCATGCAGTCCTAGCTTATCTCACACTGACCTCAAAGCTGCATCACATATATTGGGAGAATGAAGTCCAGATCAACTCCAGTATAATGATATGTATCTATATCATGTACCTGTTTTCCTAGCATATTATGATCAGTTAATATATTTGAAGAACCCATTTTTTTAACTATAATATATTTCTAGTATAATACTTACCCAGACATACCCTCCAAAACCCTATCCACAGTCTGGAAAAGCGTTCACATCTGCTTCAGTAGTGAATGATGATTGATAGTATTTGGGACCAGTCTAGGAGTAGTCCACTTTTATCTGAAGTTTTGGTGAGCAAACAACTTATTTTAGCACTGTTGTTGCTACAACAAAACAAATGACTGTATGCATTTTTCAGTTGAAAGGTTTGAATTTGCATGGAAATTATGTTATCCTGGTCTGTTTTTTTAAATTATGTATTTGCTAGTAATGTCAAAGAAACCCAACTTTTACTCCAGAAATTGACATAGAGATCCTTTTTCAATCCATGTTTGCAAAAACAAAATGAAAATATTTTCAGATGACTTAATATGTTTAATTCATCAAATATATTTTTGTATAATGCAAAAAAGCAGATCAATACAGTATTTTACTTTAAATATTAAAATTACTAGCACATTGATGCCAGAATAATATATCATGCTTATTGTTGTAAGATTTAATAGTCAAATCCATGTTACAGGTCTGTAAATGAATTATTTGTTTCCATTTAGATAATGAAGAGACAGAGATAAAGCCTATGGTACAGAGCACACCTGGAGCTTCATATGGAGCGGTAGAAAGAGGTTCAGGTACTGAGCAATACAGTGGTGTTGTACATTATCATATTTTATTATAGGAATCACTTATTATAACATTGTTGACTAGACTGGGACCATGAATTGCATTCACCACATTAAAGTTTATGTCACCCCATTATGAATCAGCCTTGCTAGCTTTGTAACAGTGGATTAGAAATAAACAGTTGACTTTCAGAATATATTTGTTGATTTTGAAGAAAAAAAATTATTACTGATTTGATAGCTTAAGTAAACAAGGTTTCAGCATCGTTAGGGTCCTGCAATCAGCATTACTAGGGGCCTGCATTGAGATGAAAATTCAGCATTCAAGCTTACAGCATTGTAAGGGTCCTGAAAATCCAGCACTACTATATGCCTTTTTCCATCCTATCATTTGTCTATCAATTCACCCTTCTTGTAGCCACCAAAGCTCTGTTCTTCTAACATGTAACTGGATAATATTTGGTAGATTAAATTAAAACATGTCAATGTGCCTTGACAGATTTTTTTCACTTTATATAGTTTTAGTCCTTGTATCATTAATTTCAAATCTGTACAACAAAAAAGATCATTTTAACCAGCACAAGTTAGAAAACATTTAACATTTTCTGATGCATTATGTTGTAGACTTAGATGAATCTTGTATGGGTTTTATTTCATCAGCTCCAGTTTGTATTGAAATATAACTTGTCATTTAACATCATATATTGATGTGGGGTATTCAACATATTGTGATGCAGTTTGATAAAACCATAAAAGTATATTTTTTTATATAATTTTTTTTAAAATTCCATTTTGGATAGACTTGTGGACATTGACAATTAAATTCATATCTTCACATGAAATATTTCTTGTAACCAGGACAGCTCAAGAACCATTCAACATATTCTAATGCAGTTTGGGATGAATATTGTCTCATAGACTTAAATTACCTCAAATGAACTTAGTCTTGTCTGTTTCATTTTGGGCAGTTTTGCCTCGTATCAAGCAAATTCTTGTCTTCACATGGAACTTTGAAATTTCATGTAACCAGCACAGCTCAAGAACCATATAAAATATTCTGATCCATATGACATGATCATTTTCTTTTAGATGTGTCTTTTTTCTGTTGGTGTCATCTGCAGTATTTTTAACATAGTTTAAAATACATGCCAATCAGCCTAATAATTTTTGTATGGAATGCTGATTGTAACTAGCATAGCTCCAGAACCATTCAGCATATTCTGATGCACTGTTATATGAACATAGTTTCATAAACTTTGATAAGTCTTTTGTCGCTTTTATTGTCAGGTCTGCTGAGAGAGTTATAACCTTTGTTGTTGAACTAAATATCTTTCCATGGAATGTAGCTTGTGTTGATGTGTCCTTGAAGGAGTTGGATTGCAGGCATTCCGTATGATCCCTGTAATTCCTGACAGCAGCTTGTGATTGGGATGTAATCACTTAACATTTAGGGGAAAAATACTTCAAACAACACAAGTCTTGATAAAACTATCAATTAAATCCAGCAAACTATTCTCTCTTGTTGGTTTAATAGACAATAATCTTATTCACCTCCAAACAAAAAGGACTAACTCTAAAGACAAACAATATACATAACCACTACATCAATTTCGGCACTACAATTGCAGTTCATGACATGTACATTAGCCTGGTTCACAGACTGGAGTATCTTTGACCAGTAGCCACAAACCTGTTTTTTATAAAAAAAAAATTCTTTTATGTTTGTTTTTTATCAGAACAATCAATACTAATCAAGCATTTGCTGTAAAAATGGATTACATATAGGTCAGTGGTATCTAAGTTCTCACGATATGGTACTCGTACATGTGATCTATATAATAAGATTGAGAAGCCAGCTAAGTGCAGGAATAAATTTGTATTGTTCCCTGTTTTTTATGCTATATGCATAGGTGAGAGCAACACAGGGTGCATATGAGGCAGGGAATAATCTAAATGTACTTTTGTGTGTTTTGCAACAGAAACTAAAAAAACACTATAAGCATACCTACAAATGTCAGATATTGGAAGCTGGCCTAATTTTCTTTTAAAAATGGTATATGCAGATGTTGTTACTTGGATTAAAGAAAGGTCATGGAGCTTATTGTTTTTGTGATGCAGTCTTTCAAAGCAGTGTCAATATGCATATTTTGCCCAGACATTGGTCACTGGTTGCATTCAGCAGGTGGTCACTCATGATAAAGCATTTTTATAATAATTAAAATTGATCAGTGCATTATGATTGTGGTTGGAAATGACAGGTGGTTGCTCATAGCAGAAGTGACTCAGTTTTTACTGTACCATAATCTGGCTATAAAATATTAGCTTTTACATGGTTTTTTTTCATTTTAACCCATTGAAATGAGAATATAAAGGATTTTACATTATTTCAGTATCGTAATGCGCAGGTGTCAATAAGGTATCTAGTAACTGTAATTAACATTGCCTTACATCGAGATGTGAGAGAAGTAACAATTGAGACAAAGCATAAGGTATACTAATACCATTAATATGGAAAATGAAAGAAAGAATAATACAATTATATATTTCAATTCGATCCTTCATTAGCATACAATATGTTGAAATATTTAAATCCTCCTCAAAGCGTTTTTTCATGCATTTTTTTAATTAAAAAAATAAGCTTGCAAAATTCTTGAACTTTTGCTTGAAGCACTATTATTAATATGTCCACTATGATATATAATAATAATAATAATAATAATAATAATAATAAGGACTATGCATAGAGCCTAATCTTTATAAGCTCTATGCTCTTTACAACATATACATTTTTAGTATGATATGACTACAAAAACAAAACACCATGAAAAAAGAAAACATACAAACATGCTGAGAATATTTTGGGTAGGAAACATTAATATGTCTTTAAGCTTGGTCTTGCAGTCGAAAAAGGTGAATTTTATGAGCACTCTTGAAAGGGATCACTATCTTTGTGTCCAATTTCAATGGGCAATTCAATCCATGTTGCTGGACCCTGATATGCAAAAGAATGTTGTCCATGTGACTTCATTTTCATAGGGGGAATAATCACATTTTAGCAAGAACTATTAATAAAGAATAAATGTACAATGATTGTGGATATTTTTATTTAAATTGTTCTGTAACTGGTACTTGGAAACTTTTTTTTTGGTACAAACCTGCTATGAGAGACAAACTGTCTTGAGAGACCTCTTTTTTTTGGCAGAAGGGGTAGTTTTATAACAGGTTTTACCGTAGTAACATTGATTTATAGAAAAACTTGTAGCTTTGTTAATCTCTAGGTATGAAATACAGCGAGAAAATCATCATATGTATTATTTGTTTGGTCTTTCAAATTGCAATTCGGGAGAAACATTGAAAACCATACATTGGTCCAATATGAAAATTTACATTTCATCATTTCATTCCCCCTCCAATAACCAAGTGTAAATATCTGAAAGGCAAAGATCCTACATATAGTAAAGCATCCTCATTTGAACTTTGTTGGACTGGAAAAACAAAATGGTCTGACTTTGAGATTGTTTTATCTTAGAAGACAATTATGTTGTTTTAGAAAGGAAATTGCAATTGCAATGATCTGTTATGATCTTTATGAGGTAATAATTATGTTTTAGAGATGATTGGAAAGAGTGATGATTTTACTTATATGTATCCAAAAGCATAGACCCCGATCTGCCATAATTATATAATATACTGTCAGATCTCAGTCTACTAAAGCAGTGACTTACTAATTAGTATGGCTGCTCCGGACTTTATAGTCATTGGTATGTGCACTCAACTGCAAGATAGATTAACTGGGTTAGATTCTTGACAACAGTAGCTATACTTTACATACTGTTTTCTTACATTAAAGGAGTTTGGTCAACTCTTCAGTAGCTGGTAGCCCAGTGCCAAATGGGTTTTGACTAGCCTGAAGAATCTTGATATTGAAGGACAAGTACTAATGTTATGGGGTGGGTAAGGAGTATAGTAGTTGAGGTATATAAGCCGCTTATTACCCATCTTTGCTGACATGGATCTTTTAAGCTCTTCGATATATGTGCATGACTGCAAAACAAATTATAGTGGTTTGCTGCCCATTAGTGGCAGTTATATTTTTTGCACCCCATCCCGTTATACTAAGATGCTTCAAGTTGGACATGTATACACAGGTAATTTGACAGTTGGCATATATTCTTTGAAAGAACAGCAGACATTTTAAGAAAGTAACAAGTGATAATTCTTTTAAGTCTTATTTATTTCAGATGGAAAAGAAGACAGTCTTCGTAGCCTGCTTGGAGAATCACATTCCAAGGATGAAGATAGTTTATCTGGTGAATTAGATGACTATGACTTTCTGCCGGATGTTGACAGTTACAAGGATGTATTTCGTACAAAGGTAATTAGAAATACAAAATACTCTCTATTTTGATTGTATGCTGGCTACCGGTTTAATGGGATTTCACAGTTTTTAATTATGAAATGATAGGACCTCTTCAAAAATCCATAAATTTATGGTAAAACTTATAAAATTGTTCACCTCTTGAAACTTTAAAAACATAATGTGGGTGGTGGGAATTCTAGTTTTTGTGCATAAATTCAGATATAAATTATCTGTCACGATTGGAATTTTTATTGGTTTGTACATTTGATCCAATACTCCTCATCTTTATTATGCCTCCCACTTTTAATGATTTCACTTACCTTGTATTCAATTAATGATCTGACAGATTTGATACCCTTGGTTGATGTTTGCTATCCCCACCCTTGTACAAAGAATTTAGCCCCTGGTTCATAACAAATTATTGAGCACCCCTCCTGAAAACCTTTTATACACTTACTAAGCATGAAAGGAGAAACTTATGCATGCAACTGGCATGACCCAGGATCCATCTCAACTCTCAGGTGTTTATAAACTTAATATGTTTGTAAATACTACCGTATGGAGAGTAAACAGTTATGTGATGATTTTTGACTGACCTTCATAGTAAAGTGATGAGTATTTCAAAGCTGGAAGAGTAAATCCTGTTGATTTGGAAAAGAAAATGGGTTAAGTTCAGGAGCTTTAGGGAACAATGTTTCCCCATACGAAGCTATCTTTCTGTATAAAATATAGTTATTTTGCCATGAACACATCATTCATTAGTTTCAGAGATTACAGGTGTTCTGGACAATAAAGTATACTGTATTTATTTTCAGGATATTTGGAATTAGTAATATGTTCTTGAATATATTCCAGACACAGCTTTATGTGGTGGATCTGGCAAGGAAAAGTGAGAAAAGGCAGGCAAAGCATTATAGGCTGTATTCCAAGTAGGTTGTCTTTCTTACAGTTATGGGATAATAGTCCTTTTCTATTTTAGGCATTGATCTAGGTCATGACCTTCTGTCCCCCATGACTTTTGCTTATATTGGTAAAAAGTTACATAAGATGAGTAACCCACTGATTATAATCAGTAAATTGTGAATTTGCCAAACAAGAGAAGAGTCATGGGTATAGAGGCAGTTACCTAGATTAACAAAATTCCTATTTCACTAGTACTATGTTAGATGTCCTTGTTTATTATGATTATGATCTGTATGATATTGAAATTATTAAGAAATGTAATATTTATAATTAGAAGCAATGCAGTTTGTTTGAAAATAACCACTTTTGCAACTGGGAATAACATGAAGGTATCATGAGTAGTTATGAGCAGTTTATGGGCATTGCATGGTATCTGCTGCCAAGAAATTAGAATCAGCTGATTTGGACAACAATATTTTGGACAATGTTTCAACATGGGTTCTCAGATGAAGCTGGTGTAAAAAGTGACATTAAACATGAGAGAGGATAAGAGGTCAAGCACTTTATTACTGAAATTTTGTATTGAAAGTTTAAAAAATCCACACAAAGTAAGCAAGATTCCAGGAATCATTCAAGATTCAAGGCATGGTTAGAAATGCAGCTAGGTTCATTGAACATTTTACTGCACATGTCTAATTCCCAAGAGACATTCTACAATATAAATCATCTAAAATACCAAAATTAGCCAAATCTGTACCAACAAAATTTATAAGCTTTCTGTGTAAAATTGAATGTACTTGATTCCTGTTATTTAATGAAATTTGCCATGAAATTTGTTTGGAAGTAGAGTGTCTGTTCATTAAGTAGAGTGTAAGAAAAAGGGGTAACTTGCTGTCAAAAACCTTTGTTCTATTTGAGAAATGAGGAATATATCTACTTGCACATAACTGCAGTTTAAATCTCTAATATGTCCCATATAGAATGTTTTAAAATTCAAAACTGATGAGTAAATCCATATCTGTAATGCAGACAGACCAATGATGCAACTTCACAGTGTATATCTAGGCTTAGCCCCGGTTATGTACATGTAGATTTTCCAGAGGGTTGTACAGTATCTTTCATAAAACACCAAATGTCTATTCATTTTTTTAAAGTATCCATTTTAAAAAATTGAAAAGAATGTGTGATTACAAAAAGGATTTTTAATTAAAGCAAAACCAAATTGTTGTTTTGTTCCGAGTCAGGAGAATGAATTTGTTTCGATATGGCATAGTAACATCTCGGCCTGGCAGCCTTACATCTGAACCTCATTTCTTTAACCTAGTTGGAACAAAACATATTTTTGTTTTGTCTGTAAGTAAGTTCAGATAACTTGGATTCTTAGCTATGTAAATGTATTCATTTTAAACAGTCAAATACTCTGTTATTTCAGAAGTATGTCTCCTTAGGTTAGGCAACCAAGGCATGTAATATCTCTACCAATTATGTAAGTCTGATGATTGATATCAAGACCACTCCCCATTATGCAAGTCAGATGAATGGTGTTTTATTTTAAGAATATTATTGGGCACTTTGAAATACCAATTTGTAATAATATGAATAAATACATCAACCCAGATTAGAAAACTGAACATAATAAGAATATGTTTTGGATGTTAAGGCAAGAATGAATAATTTTTCAAGTAAATATTATATAAAGAGTTTAAATAATACAATACATAGGTTGAGTAGGGACTTTATTGTACATATCAAATGATCTTTGGCAAAGTTGGAGCAAGTCCTGTCACAGACACTGCACCAGCCCAGCACTGAATTTTTGTGTTGCATATGAAAGCCTCAGGAAGAGAGACTTGGAGTTTGTAGGGTTGTGAAGTGTGTCCAACACCTATATGTGGAGTCTAAAGGGGCTGATATGAGGTATATAGGGACACTGATCACTGAAACTTGACGAGTCTGATCCTGAGGATGCCATGACAACAAACATCAGCTTATACTCCATACTCCATAGTACTATAACCATACATAAGAAGTATATATGGGCATAATAGTTGAGTACCTTTAAGTACTGAACAAATTGTGGTTCCAAAGCCAAGTAGTGAATGCATGAAATTTGGCAATGGCCCAAACGAAGTGAAGGGAGCGCTGTGACTATGGAACAGTGCGTCTATAATGAAGGCCCCAGATTTAAAGTAAATGTAAGGATATATGTGGATAATAATGATTGAAAATGCATAAGCCTGAAATTTTAGAATTATGTATGAAATAGCTATTATTAATTTGCATGTCCATTAACAGATAATACAGTAAAGAAACAAATATTACATTGATTGACACAAGCTTGAACCAACTGGTGAAGCACATGCTGTGATATCGGTCACTGTGCAAAGCTCATTCTGTTTGGGTGCACCTGAATATATCTACAATATGTACTAGAGGACCATCGACTTAAGGTTTGGATAAGATGGTCTGGAATTCCGGCCTTAGCTGCAATCACTGGTAGCTGCCCCCATGTGGAAGAAGTGCGATTTATAATGATGTAAATCATAACCTAACCTAATGGCCTTGAAGGTAGTGATAAAGTAAGTTTTACCTAATGTGTGACCATTATCCATAAGAAACAGAGGATCAAAAGGGCAAGCTCCAGCTAATATCTGAATATAATGGAAGTTCTTCATCACACAGAATGGGCATATAAGGACATCACAGTTCATAGCATAAATACTGATATCCATACCTTGACGGAAAACATCAGTCTTAGATGCTTTAAGATGCAGAATGAATAGGCGCTTATCTTTATGGAATACTATGTCCGACATACACAGATTGTCTTTTGCAGAAAATTGGGCTCAATGAATAGTAATTTCTTCACACTGCAAAATGCATGAAAGCAAGTGCACAAGCAGTTTGTAGTAAGAGTTTAGTGAACTCACTCAGACCAATGTGTTCCAAATATTGTCATGTTACACAATATATCATACGTAATAAAATGTCATTTATTTCTGTAGTTGCATTGCACTTTTCTGACACCTTTCAGTATATTATATAGTCTAAGTAAAGAGCTAATGTTAGGTAATGGTGTCTGGACACCAAGATGCAAATATGAATACCGAATACGAGCTAGATACAGTTTTATAGTTTGATATGTCAGGTGCAGCATCTGGGTACAATGCTCAACAAAGTAGCTTGATGTGTCCTCATTCACAACTGGGGGCAAGCTAGATCCTGAAATCCATAATCCTACCATTAGCAAGAAAGACCTGTAAGTTTGGAAGCCTATCGAGTAAGCACATCTGGTACCTGTGGTCAAATAAGAGTCCTACAAGAAATGTATGGTAGCCTCTAGGTGAGCAGAAGTCTTACGGCAGGAGGGCACTTGCATGGTTGTTGCTCTGCTGTGGGCACCAGCTGCCAAAATTGTGTTATCGATAACTGTCAACTGTTACATTTTTGTCATATTTGTCCTGTATTTTGGACCTGAATATGGGTGCACGTTTTTGTTCGCCAAAAGTATGATTTTGTTTTTGTTGTTTTCTTAGAAAATAAAAAAATTCCTTTTAATTTGTAGTTTTGAATGGGTACTCTGTTCCATTTTGATAGAAATCACATGTATATAGGAATACAGTTTGCAAAATATGATTGGTTTATTTGAAAATGAGGCTACCATGCCTGTCTTTATCCGCCATATTGGATTTTGCAAACAGTTACTGCTGTCATAATATTCAGCTTCTAATCATGTTGAATAGGAAAGCAGAATGTTCTCCAGTAACAAGAGAAGAAAACAACTGGAAGGACAATTGAACTGTCTTGTGTAGATTTATGAAACCATCTAGTAAAGGAGAAAACTTTATATTTTGCTTTTTTGTTTGTTTTTTATGGTTTAACGCAATTTGTCAGCACAATATATGCTATACATGGTGGCCAGTATGGTGGAGGAAGAACCCAGAAAACCCCAGAAAGAACCACCGACCCATGAGAAGCTACTGGCAAGCTTTCTCACACACCCACATTGGCCGAATCCGAGACTCGAACCCACGCAGACAGAGGTGAGATGGCAGTGATCCGTAACGGAAAGTGCTTTAGACCACTTGGCCACTCGGGGCCCCATTTATATTTTGCAAATTATGTAATGTGATTTCGCTATTGAGCATGGAGGCGCCTATGAAATACAAGAGCTCAGAAAAGCTAATAAACATCAGCTTGCTGCTTCATCACACACAACTCAGCCTGAATTTGTGACGTAAAGAAATACCAAGGGGAACCTTAATGTAATTCAATCGAAATTTGGTTTATTAAGTTTCTTTTAGAAATGAACCTTCCTCATTCAATTACCCATTGCTGCCAACCCTCATGATGTTTAATTGAATTTCACGACATTTTCAGTGTTTCACGGATTCACACTGCATGCCAAAAATTCACATATTTCCCAATTCTCAATTATTTCAAATATTTAATAAGAAAATAGGGTCCTGTTAACTTACTGGTGTTGCTGGCAATTTATTTTGCATCTTTTCAAGATAGTAAAATCTCAAAGGAACAATCGTATGCTTGAACAAAAACAGTTCAGTAAGAAAATCACAGAATTGAGATCATCAATGAAAGTTGGTACATTGGAATTGATTATGATTAAAGAAAATACACGGCATGGAAATGGCTTCTATAAACAACCTGTGTCTGAGTGGGCACCCAAATGGAACAATGTGCCCCATCCAGAAGGTACCAGTGAATAACACGTGTATCTTTGACATTAAATAATTATGTAAGGCACTGTCCTACTTTGCTGATGGTTGTATATGCTGTAAATAGTTACATATGCGTTAAAAAATTTAAAATCAGTATTTGTTCCTGAAAATCAGTATTTTTGTCACAAGTAGTCAGTATTTTTGTACTGGGGGGGGGGTGGCAGCTATCACTGAGTATGTCCTTGTGTTTATTGCTAGGTACAATGTCCACTGGCGGGAGTTTGTCAACAGGCACTGTATAATGCAATGTTTTGGAGAATCTTGTGTTGTCATCTCTGTGCATTGCCACAGAACACCAGTTGAAGAATGTTTGTAAGATGGTCCCATTTTCAATAAACCTATACGAAGTGAAGTGCTCTCCATGGAACCAATATAAAGTAACATGCCCATATGCTCTGGATGGCTGTATTGACCTGCGCACCAAAGAAACCTGAAAGCAGGCAAAAATTGGAAAGCAGAACCAGGCAGTAGAAAGTGCAGTGGTAATGTGTAGAAATATCGATGTCAGCTCAGAATTACAAACTAGAAATTCTATGGCTCAGGTGGATGTGTTTTCTTAAAAGACGTCTGACTGGCACCCACCTACGAAGTGAGCAGGACTGCTGCTTGATAATGATGAGACCTTGGCTGAGTTGATTTGTCAGCATTCTGCAATTTTGTTTTACAGAGTTATTGCCGTTGATTGTAAGAATCACTTGGGTTTTGTTCCCACACAATAAATCCATTACTGCTTGAAATAAGAATAGTCAATTTTGATTATCATTGTTCATTTGAGTTATTGAACAGAGTTTTATCCTCTTATTGTTAGACTCCTCCACTTTTATTTCTATACTTCATTTCTTTTTATTGGACTAAAGCTAAATTTTGTATGCAGCTCAATTTTCATAAGACCCTTGCTGATTTTGATTATCTGCATTCAGCTTCATTTAACAGAGTTATTGCCCTTGAATGTTAGATCAACCCATTTTCATTTCTCCACTTAAACTCCCTTAACTACAGTGAAACTTGTCTTGAAAGACCACCCCTTCTGTCAAAACATAATGGTCTCTTATGACAGGTGGTCTCTCATAACAGGTCATAACACTACTTTTTAATCAATAAATATATACATGGAGAACCTGGTCTTTCAACACAGGTGGTATCTCATGAAACATATGGTATTTCATAGCAGTAGTCTCTCAAGACAGGTTTTACTGTATTAATTGGCTTTGAGAAAATTTTATAGACAGGCTTATATTTACATGTAGTGGACATCAGTTACTGGAACTTGCTTATTATTGTAAGCAATTTGGATTATGCATGCTATAGGTATTTCACAGTAGGATAAAATACCAGTTTCTAAAATATAGATAATAGGATTTGATTTTGCCAGTTAGGTTTTTATCCTATTGCAAAGAAATCATAAATAAAAAATAAATTTGAACTATGGCTTTAATAGTTTAATCCAAGTGCAGAATTGAAATACGATTCTTATTTCTAATTTTAGAAACCTCTTGACGATTGCCATATTTTATGGTCTGCCTGTTATACAGCTGGTTCTAACATATCAAACAGTAAGTTTTCATGTGAATATATTTCATTGTTTTTATTTCAAACATTAGATTATTGCAAGCTGATAATCAAGTAAGTAATTTTGTTCAGTTAGCATGGACACTTTGCACTTACCAAGATATGTAAAGATCCCATCTTTTTTGTCTTGTTGCCACTTGGGTTATTCATGTTATTGGAGTTAACAGATGTGCATCACATCATAAAAATCTTACACACATTGTAACTTAACAAATAACAACTACTAGTGTAATGTAGCAGTATCATTGTGGAGTATATCATTTATAATGGCTGTCAGAGTAAAAAAGGAGATGCTTGCTTGTCCTTTTTAAATGGATTTTAGCTAGTAGCAATAATACATGGTTAATTCCAAACCCATGTCGTAACATTACCCTATTTACATGCACAGACATTTTGGGATCTTCAAAACTTGATGTAGTAACAATACTATATAGCCATTCCTCAAAACCTATGTAGTAACATTACACTATGTCCAAACACTGATTTTGTGATCTATGAAACCTGATGTTGTAACCATACTACAACTGATGTAGTAACAATACTACATAGCTATACCCCAAACCCATGTAGTAAAATTCTAAATTTCCAAGCACTGATTTGTGATCTTTAAATCCTGATGTAGTAACAATACTACAACTGATGTGGTAACAATATTACCTAGTTATACCCCCTAAACACATATAGTAACATTACCCATATGTGAGGCACTGGTTTTGTGATCTCCAAAACCCAATATAGTAACAATACTGCATTGTCAATCACCAAGCACATGAACCAATAATAACATTGTTCTTTTTCAAGGTAACAGGTGATTTTATTATCTTTAAAACCTGTTGTAGGAATAATACTACATTCATCCCTAAATCCATTTATCAGTAATACCCTATTTCCAGATGACAGTGTAAAACTGAATTTGTAATCACAAAACATGGTGTAGTAACAATACTACATTGGTAATCACATAACCCATGTAATATTACCTTGTATTGATGGTAACAGTGTGTCACTGATAAAGTGATCTTCAAACCTGATATAGTATCAATACTACGTTACAATAGCTGCCAACTGACCCTTTTTTCCCCCATATTTGTGCCATATTTTGAACCTGAATACAGTTGTATGTCTTTTTCATGACAAAGTTCAATTCATTAGAGATAAGCTTGACAACACAATTTCAGTTGACTCATTATCCCCTTACAGTTGTGACAGAATATACACATCAACCTTTAACAGCATTTGAATCTGTCTCTTGGGAGTTGGTACATGCAGTCGACCCATAGACATGCCTATTGCACTGTTTTTAAAATCAGGGTAGATAGGTAGTTTTGTTTTTTATATATATATATATATATATATATATATATATATATATATATATATATATATATATATATATATATATATATATATATATATATATATATATATATATAATGATTATTATTTACAGTGTACTAAGCACTTCAAGTATTGGGCTAAACCACTTCAGTTAGATGTACAAAACCTACGGAGAGAACTACCAACCCTTGAAAAGCTACTTACAAGCTTTCTCATGTACCCACATTGGCTGAATCTGAGACTTGAACCCACACAGACAGAGGTGATCTGTACTGGTGATCACTTTAGATCACTCAGCCACTCAGGGTCCCCTTCTGATACTTGTATTCTCATTTTTCCCCCTTATAAAATGAAGTGATATGGACATCGTTCTTTTGTGTACCAGGGTTCAGCTATATGAAATGAATTGCCCATCTTAGACATAAGGACACTGTGTTCTCCTTCATATCAGTTCTCTTAAAACTCAACTATTTTGACTACAAAAACAGACTTGAAGACTTAATAATATTTACATACTTAATGTTTTTTGTTTTGGAAACTTTTGGTGTTTAATTTTGTAACCTGCTTGTTATATATTTTTATGTGTTATCTTATACTTTAGAGCTTAAAAAAATATTATGCACTGTAATATGTCCACATTATTATTATTATTATTATTATTATTATTATTATTATTATTATTATTATTATTATTATTGTTATTATTATTTTACATTCTTTAATCCTACTGTATATGGCTACTACAGGAAAACTTGAAAAAATTATTAAGAGATGCTCAGAGGAACTAGTAGTTTTACCTTGTGAGATTTTCAACATTGTTGGACAGCTGTAACATTTCAAAGTCTTTAATTTGTTGTTTTGTTTAAATTAGGAAATCTTCTTGTTGATTCTTCATTAAGGAAAATATCAAAATATCTCTCTCTTTTTCAATAATGTAATTAAGTCGCATTGGATTTTCACATCTCTTTGCTAGGCAGCTAATAACATGTAATGAACATCAACCAACCCCCAACTTGCTAGCCAAGCATGCCCTTCTGTTTATGTTTAGCACATTAGCATTCTCCATATCTTTATCTATAAACAAACTAATATACTTGCTCCACTCCATTGGAATTAATGATCTTAATATTATCCTTATTCTTTAGGGATAAAATAGAGATTATTAAAGTTGATTAACTACATAATAGGTTTTGTTCTTGTTGATTTGGGGTTAAATCCCATTTTACAGGGCAAAGTTAGGCTATTCATGGCAGCCAGTATAACTAGTGGTAGAAGAACACAGGATTTCCAATAAGATCCACCGACTAATGGAAAACATTTACATTTAAAACTTATGCTGTCAATAATGATGTATATAGTATATAGTGAAATGTTTGCTTGTGATAAGAAGATTTTTTCTTTCTCAAAAAATTCTCAAAAGTCTACACCCATGTGACATAGACAGTTACTCAGGAACAACTGCAAAATGACTTTGCAACACATTTGTCTTTGTAGCAATTATAGTCAGTTGGATTCCAGCAAACTGATACTGATAGTGATGAAATATGATAGCCTTCATAACCAAGAGTCCAGTAATGGGGTCTCTGGATTAGGCAAACTGGTCATTTCTGAAACTTTGGTTCTCAGAGAAATAAGACTGTAGGGCATAATGGAGGCCAGACATAAGTGGGAGATAAAGTACAATGTTTTTGTTTCCAAAGACATTTTTGTTTGATGACAGAAAATAAGACACTACAGATATCTGCAATGGCAGTCAGACAACATGTAACTTAAGGTATATTTTCAATGTTATAATATTTTGATCAATTGATCTAATAGTTTCTTTTAATTTAATAGCTAGGTTTTCTGTTGTTTTTTTAAAAACCTTTATATAAAGTAATTCCCAAAACTACAATTGAAATCAAACAGGTTCACACACATTAGTGAATTACTTTCTTTTAAATGAGGATGTTGTTGTAGGGTTTAACGCCATTTTTCAGCACATGATAGGCTATACATGGTGGCCAGTATTAATGGTGGAGGAAGAACCAGAGAAAACCATTGGAATGAACCACTGACCCACGCGAAGCTACTGGCAAGCTTTCTCAGATACACACATTGGGATATTTATATTAGATTTTTCAAGTTACATTCATTTAGCATTTAAACATAATTCTAACAGGGTTCGTATGGTCTTTGAAGGTCTTTGAGAGTTTGGGAAAAATGAGGTAGCATTTTCAAGGCCTTGAAAGTTTGGGAAAATCGAGCATATTACCCAGAGGTCTATAAAAGTCTTTAAAAATTGAAATAAACCCCAAAATTTTTAATTTCTTTCCAGAATCACAAATAAAATTATCCGATGTTCTGAGATTCGGTTGTAATCTAATTATCCTGGTTTCTTTCTTTTGATGACCCGTTCAGTTTCATTGGCGCCGCAATAACAAAAGAGGCTTTGTTTGGCCATGCAAAATTGGCCTCAGCGGCAGCTTCAATAACACGTGCCCTTTTCATCAAAGCAAGACGGCTACACACTTCATCAAAGGAAGTCACAAATAAAATTGCCTACGGTTGTTAGCTTCGGATGTAGCTGATTTTCCTGGCTTCTTTCTTTTGACGAATCGTTCAATTTGATTGGACGAGTCCATTAGCTTTGGCCAATCAAAATGCTGATTACACTAATTTACTCTACGTAGAAAGTGCACTAAAGTAACACGCTTGAGGATTCAAAATTTTTTCAGTCAAATAACATCTTCAGTGTTTAAAAATGCCAGGTCTTTGCTGTTTTAACGATATCTGGCTTGAACAAGAGAAATACAAGGAATGGCTGCAAAAGGATAAATTATGTAAATGAAAGGCATTTTGTACATTGTGTAAAAAGACGATCAACTTGGCTTCAATGGGAGAATGAGCCCTTACAAGTCATGCCAAAGTTAAGATGCAAATTAGTAACTACATACTGTTCATTTAGTGGAACAAAGATGCAGAAGTATAAGCTATTGGTAATTTTGGGCAAAATAATGGTAACTCATTACTTTTCAGGTATAAAATAAGATAATGTTGTATGATTTGTGAGATATGGCAAAAGAGGGTCCGTTTAAATTTTGTTCTACATAATAATTTTCCTTGGTTTACTATAAAAACATCCATTGTAATAAATTCAATTCACGGATAAACGGTTTCAAAGTGCGCATGCGTGCACTATAGTAGAGTTAAGCATGAGTTGTTGTTCTTGAATTGTGAGTATAGAAAAAAAATGTGTGCTGTGAAGCTTTAACTGTAGGAAGTCAAGTCATTTGATTAGGCAAATATTAAAAAAGAATTTTAAAAAATGTGTTTCCAGTTGACGGAATGTCCATGTTTTGCATTGCCGACCCAAGACTTTTTCCCCAATGGTATAAAAAAAAATTTTTTAATCACATTGTCGAAATTGATTTGTGTATCAATAGTCTGACTAAACATGTCCTGGGCTGATCCTAGACTTATGCAATCAGAGTCAGATAAGGAAAAGGGAGAAACAAAACTCTGTAGGGTCCTAAAAATCATTTTTGAGGCAGGAAGAGAAGTAGAGTCTCCATGTGATTTAATATTGACTCAGTACGGAAAATTAGTGGATGCAGTTATCCAGTCGGACAATCATCCCTTGAAATGCTTAAATAGAACAGATGACATCCTTGATGAAGTGTTTTATTCTGTCATTTCCAATAGATATATGTTGAACTTTGGAATGTTCTCCAGAAAATGTTGTCACATGGGCAGGCAACATTGGAGAGAGGATTTTCTGTCAACAAACAGGTATCTGTTGAGAACCTCAGCAGAGAAAGCCTCAGAGCTCAAAGGCTAATCATTGACACAATTAGAAAAGCAGGTGGACCTTTTGAAATCATCATTAGCAATGAAATGATGACATATGCCTCCTCTGCAAGACATAAGTACAATGCTTATCTGGATAAGAAGAAAGCAGAGAAGGATGAGAAGAAAAACCAAAAAGGAAAGAAATGAGAGTTAGCCTTGGATGAAGTGGAAGAACTTAAAGCCAAAAAACTGTGTCTTCTTGAAGCTGACATTTCTAGACTACATGCTTCCTCTGTACAGAAAGCAGAAGAGGCAGAGTTAAAAGGACTCCATGTGCTTGTCACAGTCAAATGCTCTTAGGAAAAGATGGCATCTCTTTCCAAAATGATTGAAGAGGAAAAGAAGCAAATATAATAATGCATTTAAAGCATTGCAGATGTCTGTTAAGAGAACAATTCATTTTGTATTTAATCTGACACGTATGTTAAATATTTCTGAAAAAAACAACGAATGTTAACCTATTTTCCAGATCATTATAATGCAATTTTAGAAAATTAATTACAGTTTGACTTTAATCAGTAAACAATATTGTAGTATTTGGCATTCGTTGTTTTCTCATATATGATAACCTGTATACACAATGTTAGCAAAAATAGGTCTTGAAAATCTCTGTTTGTGGTCTTTGAAAGTTTGGGAAAAGTCTTTGAATTTATCATTCATAGTTCAGTATGAACCCTGTTCTAAACAGTATATTTAATTAGTGATATCAGTTATGTATGTAAACTGTATTGACTATAACTTAGCTGCAAATTTTGCTTAAGATCAATAATGCCTCCATAGATAAATATGCTTTCAGAGCATTTTAAATATGAATTTACTGTATTGTGGCAGTAGTAACACAATAAGAGGCCAAAGTAGACCTACCACTCATTTGTCTTACAAATAATAGCATATTCTGGGTAATGTGACATAAATAATATTCTCCATTTGATCATAATGACAGCTACACACATTTGTAAAAGTGGTCTTTAGAAGCCCAATCTTGGTAGAACATTCATTGTACGTGCAATGTGAAAAAACTCCTACCACATTTTTTGTTTACAATCCTATTGGAAGTATTTGAGGAGAATTAAGTATTTAAAAAAGTAACATATGCAATAAATACTGGATATTAGTAGAGAAATTAGATAGGCACAACTTTTGTAGAAATTGTTCTGAAGTAAAATCTGGGTGGATTAGTGTTAGAAATATGACAATAACACTATCAGGTTGCCATATAAAGCAGAAATCCATGTGTTTTCAGCTCTTATAATCCTGTTGACTGTACATGCAGTTATTCAATCAGGATGAAATATATTATGTTTAGAATATGTGTGTATTTACTATAAATGTGCAAGTTGTTCACTTGTACTTTTTCTATGTGACAGAATCCACATATGTATTATTGAAATTGTCACATTGTATGGATTTACCGGATTTTAACATGTGTATTAGACCCTGAGGCTAATAATTTCGCGCCATAAATATGTATGAAGGTCAATTCGGAAAACAACAAGGTGTCACGCCAGTTAAATGCATTGCTTGCATTGCATATGTTTAGTACTACCAGTAGGTAGTTGCAAGCGATGATAACAATAATAAAATACAATAACATATTTTATTAGCACAAAAAATATTTTACAAAATATTTAGTGAACACCTAAACAGCTCAATTGTATCATCTGCAATGTTGATATAGCACATCCACGAATCTATCATTGATGTTCTCGTTGACATGACATCGTTTGCCATCTATGATGATGAATTAACATTAATGATCATCACAATCAGCGATCTAGCAACAAAGATTTATCATTGAAAATAAATATTATAAGAGTTGCAAAATATTTTTATTTGTAAAATTGTTTTAAAAATTTCTGATTTTCTCTGATTTTATATCATTTTTGCTCGATTTTATATCATTTTTGCTCGATTTTGTCATTTTTTATGCTATTTTTTTATTAAACAGTGAGGGTAAAAAACCCAGGAAATCATTTAGAGAAAATCTTTTTTTAGTGAAATTTCATCAAAAAAATGACAAAAAAATTAATAAAATCGAGGAAAAAACAGCACAAATTATGTAGAAAACAGCACAAATTTACATTGCTGAGGCCAGAAATTCTATCAAAATTGATTTTCTCTAAATGATTTCCTGGGGTTTTTGCCCTCGACGATGATGAATATCACGATCAGCGTGATCTAGCAACAAAGATTTATCTTTGAAAATAAAAATACTAACAGAGTTGTAAAATAATTTTACAAATAAAAATCTCTGATTTATATCATTTTTGCTTGATTTTATGTCATTTTCATCGATTTTACACAATTTTTCTGGTATTTTTCCTTGCCGGTTAGTCAAGATATCACTGGGTCTAATACAAAGTCTTCGATTGAAAATCCCTGATTTTTTATTTTTAATATTATTATTATTACTGAAAATATTTTGATTATTAGAGATGCCACACAAACAAATTCTCGGTGATAATGATATTGCCACAATAAGGTTGATTCAAGGTAAGATACCTATTCAAGATATTGCAGATCAATACAAGATTGGATTTAATAGAATCTATAAAATATGGAAGGTTCCAGCCCCACAATCGGTTGCCAGACCTGTTGTTGATGAAGATCTTGAATTTGTTAGCAATTTTTTTAATGATTTTGATAAGACTGTAAAACTGCCAGTGGATAAAAAACAACACAGCGATGAAAATCAAAGATCACCCAATCAAAGATCACCCGATCAGAGATCACCTGATCAGAGATTCACCGAAATTATACATGATCAACAAAAACAAATAAACGAGTATCATCATGAGAATAAAGAGCTAAAACAACGGTTGTCAATAAAATTTAATGACTTGCAAAACAAATATAGCACGCTAAGATCCACGTACGATAAGCTAAAATCTAACTATGATCAATTATACTCTGATAACAGCGGTGTGAAATCTAAGTATGATGACTTGGAATATGATTATCGTGATCTTAAAATCAAGTATGACCGGTTAAGGTCTGACAACAGTACACTATTATCTGAACTAGAACAAGCTCAACAAGAAAATCAGTTATGCCCCACCAAATATAATCGGCTCAACGCAGAATATATGACAACTGTAGAGGAGGTCAATAAAATTCATATGAGTCTGCCTGATGAAACAGCAAGTGAGACTCGAGAGTTTTCAACTTGAGAGTTTTTAACTCCAAGTGAGACTCGAGAGTTTTCAAGTCCAAGTGAGACTCAGAGTGAAACTCCAAGTGAAACTAAAAAGAAAAAGATAAAGAAAAAAATAAAAGACAAAGATATTCCAAAGTTAATTCTTTCACCTGAAGAAGCTGCTATCGACAAAGAGATCGAACAATGAGTCAAAAAGAGACAGAGAGAACTAGCAGATCTTTGGGAGCAACAACGATTACAAACTAAACAACCAGAACCTGCACAACCAATTACAAACCTGAATGTTAAACCAAAACATTTTCCAGAGGATAAATCTTGGTGGGGTTTAAAACTAAGACTCACGAGTTGAAGAATTTTATAGCAAAAAAAAATATACACCATGAAATATATTTTAATGAATAAAATTAACCCGGTCAGATACAGCTAGAACAGCTATATAAAAAACTATTTTTTTACATATTTAATTGTTTTCTCAAATTTCTCTTTTATTCGTACTTGTGCAATTTCATGTCGATTCTCTAACATTTTACAAACATATTTTCCTCCGTCGGGTAATTTTTGACTAATATGAAATTTGTCATTGCAGAGTTTGACTTTAATATGCATGTTGGGGTTTGTTTTTGTGTGACTGTTGATCGCTCTTCAGTGAACTCAATATATGACATTGTTCTTTTAATTTTACTGCAATGATTGTTTTTTCTTTTGGAAACTCTTTAAATTTTGTGCGAAACTCCTCTACGGTTGGTGGTTCCACTATATGACTATAATATTTTGGTGATCGCTTATTATAGTATGCTACTAACACTCGATAATTTTTTCCACCACATTTTCCACATATTTGATATGGTCCTTTTACACCCTCACCACAACCTAAACAGGGTCTTGGACCAGCACTCGGATTTTTCCTGATGAGATAACCGTGAACTCCACAGTACTCATCATAACATGTTTTTCCACAAAGGGTTTTTGAGCCAACTGGCAACCATTTGCAATTATATGTTCCAGTTTGGAATGGCATATATAATTAAATATGATTTAAATAGAAATTTATATTAAATTGATTTATTTTCTTTGGCTAAATAGTATATTAAGATAAAATAAATATTTTAATTTTATTTAGACATATATATAACATAATAGCTATGACAATGACGAAATATTCACATCATCAAAATGTCAAAGCACTCCTTGACAAATATTACAGCCCCACCAGTAAAACATTTTCGTATCCAAAATCAAATACGTAGCTCAAGCTTCTTAAAAAACTTGTCAATGATTTTGATCTGTCATTAGCTGTCAGTATACCACAACCTGATATCCCAGCAGTTAAACTATTATTAACAAGATCTGCAGTAAACAGGTATGATAAAGTCTACACATGGTCATCGCCTGATAACGTTTCAAAACATCTAAGATGGGTGCTACAATGCATTATCGATGAAAACCTGCAGGTAAAATTAATTGTTGACTTTCAGGTTAATTTTATATCTGCGATTGATTCTAACAAATCTGTTTTAATTGGTTTACCGCAGCAACCTCGAGTAATTCTTCACAATGATAATATTACTGATACCGCTAAGCAGATATTTGATGAATATATTACCGCGGTAGAAAATTATACCGGCGTTGGTTCTGGTTGGGTCTTCGATAAGCTCTAGCAGGTGCAGTTTAATGTTTTCAAGTATAATCCACTCAGGGTTGGTAAATTTGTTGAATTACCTAAATCAATAAAGGACTCACATTGTTGTATTAATGTTGTATCCAACGATGACAAATGCCTAATCTGGAGTATACTCACGGCGTTATTTCCAGCTGATAAAGATCCTAACCGTGTTAGCAAATATTGAGAGCATGAAATTAAACTCAATACCATCAGAATAAAGTTCCCTGTAAAACTATCGCAGCTAGATTTGTTTGAGTGCAATAATATTAAACTGCTTCCCGGTGGAATTAATGTCTTTGGACTCAATAACACTGATAAAATATTTCTTCTGAGATTATCAAAATCTCTAAACGAGTATACAATAAATCTATTACAGTACAAAGATCATTTTAGTTACATTAAGAACTTTAATGGCCTCACTCGAAAACAATTTTCATATCACTGGTCAAAACACTATTTTTGTGTAAAATGCTTGTGGGGTTTCACAAAAGCAACAGCATCAATGATACTGTATTCACGACCAATGGACATCGTTTCCTGATCTGAGCAATAGCATCTTGAGATTTAAAAATCATCTAAATAAATTTCATATTCCTGTTACAATCGATTCAAGTACCAGTCAAACAGCGCGAGCACACTGCCCATCTAGGTGTACAACTAAGACACATGAGCATGTTCCTGTCTCAGTTGCATACAAGGTAACTTGTGTTGATCCCTCGTTTTCATCGCCGGTTAAATTGTATCGTCGATGTAACATCGCTGAAAAAGATCCAGCGGTTGTTAAAGAATTTGTTCGCGGAAGCAGATAAAATCTTAAAGAAATCTCCAACTCTGTTAAAACCGTTAACAGATAACCGAATATAATAATACAACAATCTGTCGTATCTGAAAAAACCTTCGATGATGTAAATCAAAAAAATAATTGATAGTTGTACTATTACAGGTAATTATCGCAGTGCAGCTCATCAAAACTGTTCTGAACAGTACAAACAGATATTTATCCCAGTTATCACTCATAATTTTCGCAGTTATGATAGTCATTTTATTATCTCTGTGCTAGCTGATCCAGCTATTAAAAAGTTGTTAAAAAAATCGAACCATCAATGGTATCCCAATCAACACTGAAAAGTTTATGACATTGACGCTACGAGGCCAACTTAAATTTATAGATAGCAAAAAACTGTAATAGTTTTCCATCGTTGACAGAACATTTTAGCGATAAAACATCGTTGATGTGCAGTAAAGGTGTTTTCCCTTATGAGTATATTGATAGTTTCGAAAAGCTCAACGAGGTATCATTACCATCACACGATCAGTTTTATTTAAAGAATGTTTCCCCGGATGAATTTAATCGAGCGATAAACACCTTTAATGAGTTTTATTGTGCAACAATTGGCAATTATATGGATCAGTATTTGATTCAGGACACACTACTTCTCGATGATATCCTGAAAGTGTTTCATGATAGCGCTTTACACGCGTATAAGTTAGATCCGTGCTGGTATTTTTCATCTCCGGGTCTCACCTGGGATTCTATGATGAAATACACAAGAGTAGAGCTAGAACTTTTGACAGACCCTGATAAATTTAATTTTATCGAACAGGGTATACGCGTTGGTATCAGTGTTAGCACTAAAAAGTTTGCGCGCGCTAACAATAAATATCTTCCGGATTTTGATCATGATAAACCCGTTTCTTATCTAGTCTATTTCAATGCTAATAATCTTTATGTTCGGGTGATGTCTGGAAAGATGCCTTATAAATGCTCAATGTGGTACAACAAAGAACATTTTCGATTGATAACTGAAAACATGGCTAAGGATTTCTCAGAGGCTGATTATTCCTTCTTCGTTGAGTTTGATGCCGAGTATCCAAAACATTTACATGACTCTCACAATGATTATCCTTTTCTTCCTGAAAAGATGATCATCGATGACTCAATGCTATCTCCAGCACAGCTAGTAAATCATGCTCCGTTCCTAAATTAGTTCCAAATCTATTATCAAAACAAGGTTACATTTGTCATTATCGAATACTACATCAAGCTGTACAAGCTGGTATCATTGTAACAATGATCCATAGAGCTCTAAAAATACAACAATCTAGGTGGTTAGCTGATTATATTAAGTTCAACACAGACATGCGAGCAAAAGCAAATAATGACTTCAATAAAGACTTTTTCAAGTTGATGAACAACTCTGTATTCGGTAAGACGATCGAAAATGTTAGAAATTGTTGTAATATCGAGCTTGTTAATGGGGATACAAAACGGTTTTCTAAGTTAATTTCATCAAACAATTTCTCTGTTAGAATACCGATCAAAGACGATCTTGTAATCGTGAAAAAACACAAATGTAATATACTTTTAGATAAACCTATTTTTGTTGGCGCTTCCGTGTTAGATGTATCAAAATGGTTGATGTACGATTTTCATTATGGATTTGTTAAGAAAAGGTGGCCGGGTGCTAAGTTGTGTTACTCCGATACAGACTCGTTGTATGAAATTCCTGGTGAGGATTGTGATAACGATCTTTACAAATATATCTTCGATCATCGTGAACTATTTGATTTATCAGATGTAAAAAGTGAGTATAATGATAACACGAAAAAAAAGTTATCGGAAAATTCAAAGATGAGTTATGTTTTGAGCCCATCGTAGAGTTTATCTTACTCTGACCTAAAATGTATTCGGTGCTCGTGTTAAATAAATCTAAAAATATGATGAAAGCTAAAGGCGTTAAGAAACCTGTTGTGAAAAAGAATTTTACACATGAATTATCATGTCGCAACAATGACTGCAGTTAAATCTAACAAGCATCAGATTACAACCGAGCAAATCTGCAAATCTGGATTAGTCAATTTCGATGATAAACGATACTGCAATGATGGGATTAATACATTCGTTATCGGTCATTATAAGATCTCGGCATCTGAATAATCACCGTTGAGTATCATCCGATAATGATCAGTTAACGTATATCCAAATTTTATTAATCGCGCTTTGACATTGTCCAGTAAAGCATCATAAACGCTTTTAAATAAATTTGGTTGCTCTGAAAACACCCACTGTTTTAAATTTTCATTATCAGTGTCATAAACCACCCAAATCGATTTATTAGGTGTTCTCACATAATTAATGCCATTTTTTTATATTATTTAGTTTACTTGATGGTACACCTAGAGCTTTCGCAGCAAATGCACGTGACCAACATTTGATTATACCTTTCATCGAAAAATTGAAACACGTTCGAATACCAGTGTTATAACCAGATTCACCGTATTTAGGTTTTTCATTAAATTTTCCTTCATGATAATCATCTAGATACATGTAATTCTTTTCTGATAAAATATATTGTAAATATATTTGGTGATCTGCGATTTATAATTATATAAAACTTAAAAGATATTTTTTCATACAAGTTGAACATGAAAGTTAGCGCAGTATGAAAATAAATTTAACATCTTTGGCAGCTTAAACAGCCTTAAAATCATAGTTCAAGTTGTATGAAAATAGTTTTCCATGCGCTATTTGATCACATTAAAATGGCATTCTGAGGGATAAAAAAAACTGATTTTTCACTAAAAATCAACATAGAAGGGTTAAATAATAATAATAAAGTCTCTATTGAGTAGCGCAAGATAAATTTTCCATACTGCGCTAGAATCCTCATTTCAACTCCTTCACCCTTGACAGACTGTTGGGAGGGGGCAGTGTATGATAATTATATGAATCAACATCCACTTGGAATTGTGCAAGGTATGGCCAACATTAGAATCGCAGGCTTAAATCTATTAGTAGTCGCTAAAACCAGCTTGTGTGAATTACAAGTGAAGATAAGCTACTCCGACGTCATTCGAAATTGGTGGGAAACTTGTTAATCTGGAAATTACAAGGAATTTCAGTACAGGTCAGTGATTTTTTGCTTGATTGTTGTAACATATTACTGCAAAATAGGGTACATTAATTATTACAGTATGTATACTTTAGTACGTAGAATTACCATTTGTAGGGTGATTAATTCGTAGTGTTTAATATATATGTACATGCATATTTTGAGATACGAGCAATGTTTATGTAAAAAATTAATATTGTAATTCACTATGTGGTTAATTCATAGTAACCTAGTGCATTTATTCATTTGATATTCTAGATTTCCAAATGTTGAATTATAAACATGGTATAATGGTTGCAGTGTGCAGCATTAGTTAATAGGGATTTGCCTATTTGTGTATACTTTGTAGGAGTATCATGTGTAAGGATATATCAGCACATGGATATGTGGATATTTGTGTACGCTTTGTCAAAGTGCAGGGTACAGAAATGTGTCTGATTATATGATGTTGTGCTGTATAACAAGTTTGAGAATCTATATATATATATACCGTGTACACATACCAGGGAGAATGTGTATTTTGATGGGCACGAATGCATGACCAAAAACGGTAATGGCTTATCTGATGATATTGTTGTTTATTGTGAGTTAGATAGCTAGGGGAATATAATATGCTAATGTCCTTGTGTGCTAATACAGGAAGCTTTTAGGGACCAGAGGAATTGTAGGAGACAGAGGGAATTACCCCAGTGCAGTTTGTCCAAGTCTCTGGAAGACAGAGAAGGAAGAATGGAGGCAGAAGTTAGAAGGTCTGGAGAGAATTGGATTTCCAGTCCAGATGAAGATCATACAGTTGAGTAGGAACACAGGACAGGAGGAAAATCTATCACACTAAGTCATCATCATCATCATCATCATCAGTCTCTTGACCGAGTGTGGTCGTTGAGGCACTGTGCTACTGAACATCTGACCAGTTCCCTCCACATGTCTCGATCATGTGCCAATGCCTGTGTCTCCACAAAACATTTCCTGGTCCATTCTTTAATGTTGTCACTCCACTGTTTTCTCTGACTACCTCCTTCTGCCACCTTGGACACTGCCCAGCAGTACAGTCGTGGATAGACTGTTGGCTCTAGTGACATGGCCATACCATTTCAGCTTTCTCTTTTTGACAGTGGTGAGGAGGTCTTCGTAATGACCTACTTTGTGCCTGATGGTGTTACGCATTTCTTCATTTGTGATGTGGTCCATGTAAGAGATGCTAAGGATGGTTCTGTAGTGTCTCATTTCAAGCGGATGGATTCTTCATTGTAATTCTGCTGTCAGGGTCCAGGCCTCACATGAATACAGAAAGATTGAAATGACTAGTGCTCTAAATAGTATGTTTTTAGTTTTCAGACAGATATTCTTATCGCTCCAGATGGGTCTTGGCTTGACATAGCTGCCATTGTTTGTGCTGCTCATGATAAGATTTCTGCTCTTGATCCCTCTTCCGTGATTATGGAACCAAGATATTTGAATTGGCCCACTGATTCCAGTTCCTGTCCGCTGATTTTAATCTTGGTTGAGATTTGTTTGCCACTATTTGTCATCAGCTTTGTCTTCTCTGTACTTATCTCCATGTCAAATCTGGAAGATGTTTCATCCAAGTTCTTCACTAAGGTAGCAAGCTCATCTTCACTGCCTGCCAGCCAATCAATGTCATCTGCAAAGCGTAGGTTGGTGATGTTATGCCTGACTGCCCCACAGTAGTTTTCCAGGGCTTCTCTCATGATGTGCTCTAAGTAGATGTTGAAAAGCATGGGTGACAGGAGACAGCCATGCCATACTCCAACTGTTGTCTTGAACCATTCCCCCCCAGAACTTTTTGCAGTTACTGCACTGGTAGCCTTGGCGTACAGCTGCTTGATGGTATTGGTCAATTTTGACCCATGTTGTACTTCTTCCTTGTGGCCCACAATACTTCATGCCACACTCTGTCAAAAGCCTTTTTGAAATCTATGAACACATCATAGATATCTTGTGATGTTGTGAGTATTTTCACACAGAACCCTAAGATTGAATAATAGTTCTGCTGTGCTTTCTCCACTCCAGAACCCTGCCTGTTCTTCAGCGATTATTTCTTCTGCTTGTGAGTTCAGTCTGTTCAAGATAATCTTCAGCATCACCTTACTAGCATGGCTGATCAAACTGATAGTTCTGTAATTTTGGCACAGCTGGAGATTGCCTTTTTTGGGGAGTGTTATAATCAGTGACTGGGTCCACTGTGTTGGCCATTCGCCTGTCTGCCAGATCATGGTGTTAACACTAAGTCACTTGGTCGAGTGAAAGATGAATGATAGAGTTTTACTTTGAATTTTATTTGAGAGATGACTGTTATTGAATTATATTAAGTTGTTGTTATTTGAATTTCACATTTTGTGTATTCATTAATTTAACTGTCAGCACCGCTGACTTGGGGGTTTGGAGCTTTGCTTCTGTCTATCACTACTTCAATTTCTGACAAAAACAAGCCAGGGTGGGTCTTCTGTAATAATTTAAATAATATTAGGAGCAACCACCCAACTTAAATAAAAGGAAAACCTTCACATGAATGTATTTAAAGGACCATTTTCCTGTCCTGTATGCTATAAAGTGTACGTTTCTCAGAAGTCACATACTTAATATTATTTTCACAGTTAGTATGCAGCTGGTTTTCATGTTAGTAATAACCAATTAATTTGTATTTTTTGTTTCAGTGAAGGAAGGAGACTGATCAAGAGTTATCTCTGGTTAAATATAACAATGAACAATTTTATCTGGGCATTTTTTTTTAGAAGAAACCATCTTTACATTTTGAAAAGGACCAACAGGAAAGTGCAAAACAATGATTTAGTATACCAGATCAGCAAAATGACAATAAAACTTGATACAAATACCAAAAAAGATATACATATAGGTTATCTGTTACATATATTTTCTGGACATGTTACAGTAGGTACAATTTTTATGAAAAAATTTTAGCAAAGAAAAAGTGGAAACCAGAATAATAAATTTTTAAAATAAGGCTAACAGTCTTGTGAATGTCTTACAAATGGGCCATTGACATGTGACACAAAACTCGGCAAAATGGCTATTAACCATAGGACACAAAGCAAATTAGACTTGTAAGATTTGTGTGATTTACTTTCCCGTGGACAGTTTGATTCTTGCAAGACATCACTGTTTTTAGCAATATTTAAAAACTTTTCAATCTTTAATCCCAAAATAAAAATAAAAAATAGGACATTATCTATGTCGGAAATTTTTATATTTTGTCAGGACAGTGTTTTGCTGTATTTGGGGCCCTGAGTGGCAGAGTGGTCTAATGTGCTCATTGTTATGGATCATTGCCATCTCGCCTCTGCATGGGTTTGAGTCTCGGATTTGGCCAATGTGAGTATGTGAGAAAGCTTTTTATGGGTCAGTGATTCTTTCCGGGGTTTTCCAAGTTTTTCCTCCACCATTTATACTGGCTGCCATGTATAGCCTATCTTGTGCTGAAAAATGGCGTTAACCCTACTATAACAACAACTTGCTCTAGTTTGCTTCTGTACAAAACATTGGATCTCACAATGGTAACCATTACTGTCAACAGCAGTGCACATTATTATTCAGTGTAGAGTGCCACAATGCAATGCTAAGGTATTGCTCTGTGCTTTGATCCTGCAAAGAAGGCTTATCGTGGTCTTGGAGATGACACACTTGTTGTATAAATGACATCTTTCTTGTATTTAGATGTGATTTCAAAATAAAGTCAATAACTAGTCACATTTAACATGAGTAACTGTTCATACCAGCAAATTTTAAATTCTGTGTACATGTAATTCAGGAATTATCTTAAATGCAATTAAGCATGTGACAATGTTTAAAATGTTCTCATACAAGGTACATGCATTTTTCTATTTATCAAAAATGTATTGGTATGATTTTTCATGTTTTATTATTGTGGTAACAAAGTGAATGAACAACTTCTATGGACACATGATAATAGTAACGGGCATTAAGAAATTATTTACCTGTTGTTCATTTGACACTCTTGCATACAATCATGTAAGTGGATAAAAGGCAATATAGTAATATTCTCACATTCATATGTGTAGGGTTGTAATTTCTACTTAGAAAGGGGCCCGAGTGGCCGAGTGGTCTAAAGCGCTTTCTGTTACGGATCACTGCCATCTTACTTCTGTCTGTGTGGGTTCGAGTCTAAGATTTGGCTAATATGGGTTTGTGAGAAAGCTTGCCAGTAGCTTCTCATAGGTCATAGTTCTTTCCGTGGATTTTCCCGGGTTCTTCCTCCACCAAAAATACTGGCCGCCATGTTTAGCCTATTGTGTGCTGAAAAATGGCATTAAACCCTACAACAACAACCGAATCCACTTAGAAAACCAGTGCAAGATTTCTTGCTCATGTTTCACACCTGACTATTATCATCACTTCTGAATATATTGACAGTTTACTAGGAGAATAGTGAACACAAAATATAAAAAATTTGTTTGAATCATTACTTGATTTTTTCCCCCCAATAATCAAATTAAACATTTCATTTGCAACATATTTACATATTAAACAGCTTAAGTCCTACAAACATGTTTCACACTGATTGACCTAACTACATGAACAGCATCTGTAATCCAATTCTGAGTTGAAAAAGCTGTTATTTTTTATTTTCGTTTAAAAAATATATATATTCACAGTATTTTTTTAAAGTTTATATCAATTCTTGCTCAAAGTTGAATTGAGAACATTGTAGTTATTATTTGTCTATCTTGATTAATCTGATCAATAAAAGTGGACTTCATCTTGTGATCTGTTGGTATCTGTATTATTGCACAAACTATATTCAATACACACTTCAGACACTATGTATTGCAATTACTATTGCCATTTTAATTACTGGTACTTGGCTTTGAAAGCTGAAAAGTTTTAAAATGTCACTGAATGTTACACTGAATATTTCAGTGTAAATCGATGCTCTTTGTTATGGTAAGGAAATTTTCAGTGGTTGTTTTTCAGCTTGAAAGCTACAGCAGTATTCACAGTTTGCCTTTTTGACTTTGACTTCCCATTTTAGCACACAAATGTGAGAAAAACAATATATCATATATCATTGTACTTTAGTGTAGATTTTAAAATTCCATCCTTAGGATTACAAATTTGCATTACACACTCAGCACATCCTTGTGTATGACTTAAAATTCTAAGCTTTGAATGGAATTTTCCACTTCTATACGTCATATAATGAGTGAATCATTATAATTTTATCATTACTACATTGAATATGGAGATCAGCAATGTTGACCTGGGAAGGTAGTCACTCTTGATAATCAGTAGTGTAATATTACTATTTATTATATAAATACAAAGGTAATGTCCTATAAAAAAGACAACACTTAATTTTCTTTTATATTATTGAGGCAGTGAGAAGCATAGCTGTAATAATCTTACTACATCATATTTTTAAATGACAATATTAGAACATTACAATGGAAATAGAGTAATGTTACTACATATTTTGGGTGGATAGCTAGAGCTATGTTACTACATGTACATGGATTGGTGAGTTTGCTATGTAGTATTGGTAAATAAATTCACAATGCTCTGAGTGTCTTAACAATTTTTTAATTTGCAATCTAGGGAGAAAAAAATATTTTGTTGAATTGTATCAAACTTGTTTGTTTTTGCTTTATTGTTACTTATTTTAAGACCACAGAGTTTCAAAAATGTGGTGTAACACTCATTGACCTAACAGATAGCAAGTTGTAGTGTCTTCTAACAGTATCATTGTGTATTATAACACTCTTTTGCATACTATCATTACAATCCTCATTTTATATTAGTTTGATTATTATAACACTGCTAATGCTTAAGGCATATCATATTTGGTAGCTTGTTTCATTATCCGATAGAATTTTTAATATCCTCTGATTTAAATTGAGACATATAAAATTACAATAAACCTGTTGTGCAATGAGAGATCATATATTTTGGCTGAAGGGTTGGTCTTTCAAGACAGTTTACACTGTTAATTTTTTATTAGGAGTGCAATAGTATTCAAATAGTTAACCTGACTCATTCTTAACAGCTTTTGAATTATTGTCAAAATTAAAACTGCAGAGATGTGTAGGAAGTGCATTATCATGCTTAGTAATAAATTATAGTGATTAAAGTCAAACAAAAATTGAAATTAATTAATTTTTTCCAGGTACTGAATGAGACAGGGAACCAAGATTTGTGTTATTACAACTTTGATTGTGCCCGCCCACTTGGTCCCATTAGCTCTTTTAACAATGTCTTCAGTAACATAGGTTACTTGATGCTGGGAATACTTTTTCTTCTCATGGTGGCAAGAAGGTAATATAATTACAGACTTTGATTAAATATTAGTATTATTTAGACCAATAAATCTACCTTTTAGCTTTGATGTATCTTTTGCTAAAGGAAGTTGATTCAACTCAGCTAACAGACTGTTGTGTTTGTCTGACTAATGAAAAACTATTGAAGTTTTATTTGAAATTGGAAGTTTAACCAACATTTCAAATTCTTATGTCCTTATGATCTGAAATGATGAAACACACATCATCAATTTATTAAGACAATGTTATTACACCACTTCCTTGATAATTTGCTCCCTGATAATTCATGCACCGCTTATATAGCGGGATCAGTTGTGGATCCATTTTTTTTCTCCTAGATAGTACCAAATATTTGACCCCTATTTTTTGAACATGAAGAAAATCATAATCAGAATTGATAATTGAAACTTTGATATATCGTTTTGAAATATGGTTAATATGACCTAGAAATTTGAATCAACATTATGAAATTATCAACTTTTATTACAATGACATGTATTTTTTAAAAATTTCTTTCCAAACAACATTTTTGTTGCACCATAAATAACCATATGTAACAAAATTTTGATCCACGAAAATGTCACTAACACTTACTTGAGTCAGCGCTATAATAAATAAATACCAATTAAATAAGTTCTTTTTATCAAGCTAAATGTGTGTTTTAGTTACATCTTTTAGTTTGGTTAAATTGTAATGATAATAAATACAATGTGCCCTGATATATTCAAACATGAACTGTGTCAATCTACCATAACAGCAATGTCTGCGAGCATTTTGGTGAGTACCTAATTTAGTGCTGAAGGTTTTTTTGAAACCAAATTTGCATAAGTATTTGTTGCACTGAATTTTAAGCTGCTCTCCTTGTATTACCATGTTAATTTGAAATTTGTTTCCAATAAAGGGGATGAAGAAAATGAAATGTGAAAAGGCATGGAAATGCAAACTGTGTAAGACCTAGAGGCCCCAGTCCAGTGTCAGGTCAAATCATTTCAAATGATCAATCAAACACTGTTACTATTTTTGGATTTGTAACATAATCTATTTAAACTACATGTACCTCAAATTAGCATACTCATTCACAAATGTGACCAAAGATAGCAAGACAACCAAGTAAATACTTGATGACATAATATTCTGTTTCACAGATATCTTTATTAATATCTTTATTAATGAGAAGCTAGTTTCAGTGTTTGCAATTAATTTGTAATTATTGAATTAGCATTCAAGAGATTTCTTCATGAATGAGAAGTTTCATTAGTACTTATAATGAAATCATTGCATCAGTTTTTTATTAATAGAACAATAAAAAAAATTAGTTGTTGATGATGATGGCTGTTTCACAATGTAAATGTTCTGGGGTTTTTAATAAAAAGAATCTTGTCTGATTATGAATTTAAATAAATAATTAGTCTGGTTCCCTGATTATTATCACATTGCATTGGACTATAGTAGAGAGTAAAGCAGGGAATGGTTAAGGGAACCAGACTAATAAACAACAACTTAAAGAGTGATGCAATAATGCACAATGTTTTGCGTACATGTGATGGCTGTTAAACCAGATGGAATTTTGTTATCGATCTCTCAGCGATTGGGCATCTTGAAAATAATGGTCATTTTTACACAAGAAAGCAAATAACTTAAAAAAGCATTTTTTGACAATTATCCCCAACACAATTTAAAGTGAGTATTCAGCCATTAATTAGACCAGTTCCCCTTTCCCTCACAGTTTTCTTGATGTCAGTGAGGATGGCATCATTTCATATTGTTATGGAGGTCCCTCAATTAATTGCATTTTTGCTTATAGTGTGGTTGATGTTTTTGGACCCTCATTGTGCACAAGTTATGTAGAGAGTGGTTGGTGTATCTTCAAATTACCTGTATAGTCCTGGTAATTTTTGTTATACTTTGCTATCTCTGCTATGAATAGCAAAATGTGTAGTCAATGCAAACATTATTAATTGTTATAAAACTAAGTAGAGCTACTGCATTACCGTAAGGTACATGACATAGTGTCCTGCACAGAAGTTTTCTTAGCAAGGCCTTAACCAGAACCAAAGCTAATAAAATGGGCAATCAGGAATCACAATGTCGTCTAAATGATGATGAATGCTGGAAATTCAGCTTATTTAAGGTCTCGTCTGTTTAAAAGAGCATGATAAATCTTGTGGAAATCCAGCATTTCTTTGGTAAGAGGACATTCACTGAAGAGCCTTAACTCTTTTAAATGATAATGTGGAAACTGACTGGGAATTAAACTTGTTCAAATTTCATCAGTAAAAAGGTGCATACCGAATTGGGTTTGAAATCTAATAATCTTTTGTAAAGTTATTTTGTGGGAACCTAAGGAGAGGGAATCAGGGACCATAAATCTTCCAATCAGTAACCCAGGAAAATAAATCCATTCATGGTCTCATTGTTATAAATGTTCCTACTAAATCTGGTTGAAATCCCACAATCTTTGATAATGTAATACTGCAGAAATCAAACTCAGGAAAATGGTCTATCAGGGTCATAACTCTTGTAGATGATGTATTAAGATAATGCGAAATTAGGACCATAACTCCTACTAAAAATGTTATTGAATACTGGAAAACAAGATTATGTATCATTAGTATTAAATCCTTTCTCTGATTTGATTGAAAACCAACAAACTGTGGTAAAGTTTTATGTCAAAAACTGAAGTAAATCAGGGGACACAACCCCTATGATTTTATGGATTACTGTAAATCAAACTCATTTTGGACTGTTCTCAGTAAAGAGCTGCTTGCCATATTTAAAGTTAAGCAGTGTTTGTGAAAGTTAACCTGTCAAAATAAACAAGTTAGAGAGATTTACAGACAAGGACTAGAACTCCTAAATGACAACAGAGAAGGCTGGAAATCAAAACACATTACCCCTGGAGGTTTTTGCTGTTTTCGCACCAAATAAGAGTAGGAAACACATTTTGGGAACTATTTCTGAATACATCCTAATGCATGGACTTCCAAGCAATATTACATTAGAACAATGCATAGTTGTGGTAAACAAATGTTTTCCATTGGTTAGTGTTGCGGACGCATGAGCAGAAGGTGAAAAGTAGGATTTTTTAAATTTTAAATTGTGCTTAACATTTCACATTTTGAATAATTCTCATATGGAGAAGGCTCTTATTTCAAAATGTCCACTTATCCTACTTTTTGCACAGGTTCACCTGTCTTTGTGTGTTTTAGACCGGTTTCCATAGATCTTAGGCCATAAAGTCTAAAATCTGGACACAAAAGCAGATTCTGGCCATGGGCAAATTTGGGGTAGAAAAAAAAACAGGTCCAAAAAATTTGGCTTTTCCCTCTGTATTTTGTAGTGCAATTAAAAGGTCCAGATTATTTTGTATCATTGTAGAGCTAAATCTGTCTACTTTTCTATAATACCACCCACATTAGTGTATCATGCATGACCTTGACGCTGCAGACCTTGGAAGTAGGCTACTACCTCATGCCCTGTAAACTCGGCACTAGGGGTTAATGTGTTAACAAGAATTTGGGGAATAAATTAAAAATTGTCATGGAATGGGCAAATTTTGGGTGAAAAAAAAACAGGTCCAAAAAATTAGGTTTTTCCTACTGTATTTTGCAGTGCAGCTAAAAGGTCCAGATTATTTGGTATCATTGTAGAAATTGCTGACAGAAAACAATTATTATAGGGTTTTGCAAACTTTAAGTCAAGTGAAGCCATAATTAATTCTTATTAGCTGCCTCACCAATGGATTTATATTTCCATGATACATGCACAGGTATGGTAATGGATCTAACTTTTGATTCTTTAAATAATACTCTGCTACCTCACTATAAAGTTCCTCAATATAGTGTAGTCCCGCATAGCATCAGTATGGACATGGTCTTTAGTTGACTTTTCTTAGAACATGCAGCACTTTTATGTCACCCCTCAACATTGTTATATGAGTGATATATATTTTTATCAGTAGTTGGATTAATCTAACACTTGTTTTTAGAATGATAGACTTAATCAGATATATAACAGTTGACTGTATTTGTTACAGCATTAACAGACAATATAAGTGTATTGGACTCACTTATTGTTAGGTGATTCTAAATGTTCAGATGGTGATTATGTCTAATTTAAGCAAAACATTTAGCAAATGAAGGATTATGCATTTGTCTCTCAGCTTTCATTAAAATGCCACTAAACACTGTAGTGTAAAATATCTTTGAATTAATGACAAAAGGAATCAGTTTCTGAAATTTGCAGAAATGCATAATTCACTGTCAAGTAAATGACTCGTTAGTTTTAAAATTAAATAAAAAATTTAATTATTTAATAATACATATTAACTGTTAGATAATGGATTAAGACAATGTTAAAATAAAATGAGAACAAGATTTGAAGCAGAAAATCCATCATGCAGTTTTTAAAATATATATAAAACCATTATTTCAACATGTCATAGTTCTTTGAGGATCAGATTTAGTGATGACATGAAAGCCATCTTAGATATAGTGCCAATAGAAATCTACTTGCACTTTAAGATTTGAGATGAATGGGATTGGTTGTTGGCACCAAGTGCAGTTAGAAAGATATTCCACTTGTGTCTTTATTTCAGGAATGTTTTGCATAAATTAGCAGTACAGAAGAGTGGTGGACATGACCAGGTATGGACAGAATTGTTGATTGTATATTTTACTTCTGTGCATATTTGAAGTAGGTCAGTTTTAAGGTTTCCATTCTTAATGGTATTGTATTCTGCTCTTTGTTGAAAATCACTTGGTGATTTGTGGAGAATTGATAATTAATCTACATCAAGCATACTGTTCAGGCACTTACGGAAGAAAACACGATTCTTACCCAGGTGTTGATGCATCAATATTTCAATGTTTCATTTGTAATGGGAACAGTATGCTTCAGGGTAAATGTTATACATGCTTATAAGTGAATTTAACTGTGGACTACACAGATCCCAATCTGGCATCATATACTATGCTGGCAAATCTGGGTCTTTGTAGTTTGTTAGGAGTAATCAGTAGAATAAACAACATTTCACATTATGCAATGATATATCAGGGTCTTTGTTTTATTGGACTTTATTTAAAACTAGGTACATGTTGTAAAATATACATTTACTGTGCAACATAAAAGTACACAGAGGTCACAGTGGACTCAAAATTTGAGGCAGAGTAACTTCTCCAAATAGGGCAAAATAATGGGAACAATAGGAAAAGTGAATTAGAGGTCAATATTTTTTATAGCAAAATAAGTCTAGCATCAAGTAGTGTTGTATCTTCTCTGCAAGTTAAAAACTACTTGGGGGCCCCGAGTGGCTGAGTGGTCTAAAGCGCTGTCCGTTACGGATCAATGCCGTCTCATCTCTGTCTGCGTTTGTTCGAGTCTAAGATTCGACTAATGTAGTTATGTGAGAAAGCTTGCCAGTAGCTTCTCGTGGGTCGGTGGTTCTTTCCGG
The DNA here is from genome assembly GCA_030141615.1 of Unio pictorum. Taxonomy (NCBI): domain Eukaryota; kingdom Metazoa; phylum Mollusca; class Bivalvia; order Unionida; family Unionidae; genus Unio; species Unio pictorum. The sequence goes on along the minus strand of JARLTB010000007.1, from coordinate 5,824,314 downwards.
GGTGTTTCCCGGGTTCTTCCTCCACCAATAATACTGGCCGCCATGTATAGCCTATCGTGTGCTGAAAAATGGCGTTAAACCCTAAAAAAAAAAAAAAAAAAAAAAAAACTACTTGGCAATGCATACATAAAATATTAATAATTATTATACTTTATGAATTATTTAAAATATTTATAAACTTCTTGAATCTGGAACACTTCTGCATAAATATGGTTAACATTTTCCAAATAATAGGTGACTAGTACTCTTAAAACGCAAATAATCTTATTATCCTACAATATTTTCAGGTAAAAAATTCGGATAATTTAATAAATCTCTAAAAAATGTTACCTTAGTTTAAGCACTGACAACCTTTGGGATTTTAGCCCATTCCCTAATGTTTCACATTTAATGATTTTGCTTTTGTTACCTTTTCTTTTTTTTAATACATTTTGCAGCATTTTCACAGCATTATAGTATATATATTTTGTTGTAAATTTTGTTTACATTTCTTCCAAATGCTTTGCAATCCATTTTTGCCTTTTTTTCTGTTAACCTTTAGTTGACACTATATCACTACTTTGGCCCCATACATTTTATTTTGAAATATCCCAGCTGAATGTTATTAAATCATGCTTGCTAGAACTTTTCCCTCATTCCATTCATATTTGTCGCATGTCGCTTGATCAGAACCATAATTGTACCTTTTCCCTTACCAAAAATCATCTTAATAGTGCATTTAATTATAAGAAGTCCATGTTCAAGCTTTAAAAGAACTTACCTCTCTCTCCTGCCAAAATAGGGCAAGGTTGGCAAAAATTGAGAGAAGTTTGTGTAGAAAATTCAGAATATCATTTTAAACTAATGTATTTGCATATTTTCATGTCTGGTTATTAAAGTGATGATGAAATATTATTTAGAATTTATAAAAATAGTAAAATCTTTCTTATTCTGCTTCACTTATTGTATAATATAAAATGGCAGCTTCAAAAATGTGTTACATTAGAAAATCAGCCAAGTGACAGCTTCCTTAGCAGAAGTCATCTTTTTGTGTCTGTTGGATGATATATTGGAGATAGTGATTAATTTTATTAGTAATGGACCTGAATATTTTCATCGAGTTCGCTTGTTTTTGAAGGATCATATGCAAATTTTTTACATGAATTCTGTAGGTAGCTATGTATTTTTTGGTCTTTATGATCATTAAATGAGCAATAAAATTGACTCACTTTTCTCTTATTTTTTTCTTGGAATTAAAAACTTAACACAAGTGAATGTTTTAGTTATTATTGCACTGTAATGATACAAAATCAAGGAAAGTTAATACTGTGAATCCACCTAAGAGTGAAGTGAATTTCACTTTGTGGACATTTAACCACACAGTAGTGTTGACCTTGTATGTGTTCATCAGGTTCTGTAACATACATGCATTGTCAAAAAGCTAACAACCAGAGAGGTCCCAATTTTTATAGCTCCAGATGTTTATTTTTTTCCTTAATTAGAACAATTATTTGACTAGCTGTTTGAATAATTGATAGTGGTCAATACACCCATTCTGTGCCTTTGAATTGCTTAAATTCAATTCCTGACCTATGATTTGTTTGTCAAGATGTGCTTAGAGTTACATGTTCATGGACAAAATGCTAATTGTCTTTTTTGGCTTCCTCTGATGAACCAACTCGTGTTTTTCATGACATTCCATGTCAATTCTTTTTCTTTTTGACAATGGAAGAATACTGTATAATAATGCCCCACTCTAATTACCCATCTTCCCTATTTTAGGATCAATTTTTTTTTAATTATGCAGTGTAAGACCTGTGTCTTAATACTTGTCGGCTTAAGATCCATGATTACAACAAAATGCTGTTGCAGTCTCAGTTGAATACAATTTTAGAATTGATATATCAATGTATAAATTACTGTATAAATCACAGGCATACATGTAATGTTACGGCTATTGGATTTAATTTATTTATTTTTTATTGTTAAATCCAAATTTGTCATTTAGGGTTTAACATTCATTAATTGGGAGATTTTTTCTAGAAAATTCAGGCTGACCTAGATTCCAGTTGTAAACAGGCTGACCTTGGCTTATTTACTTCATTATCTGACCTTGCTTCAGATTGATAAACAGGTCTTGAAAACAATTGGTTAATTTCAAGGACAACTTTTTATTTTTAGTAGGGAATATCTGGAGTACGTGATTTTGTGAAGGTAATTCATCTTTCTTTGACTTTCTAGAAAATCACGTGATCACTTGTTTACTTCAGAAAAGGGCATTTTAATCAGTGTACTGGAAGATAGGTTCAGTAAAATTTTGGGCTTTAAGATATTAGTTGTGTAATTCATGTTTGAGTGTTAATATTAATTATTTTGTTCTGGACTTTGTGTCAATTCATTGAAGAAAGAGGATTTATTATCTATTTGGAGGAGAAAACATGTGCTCATAATTCATGTGGATGATAAATTAAACAAGAACTGCATCACGTGACATTGTCAGCCATTTTGGATTACATCGTCAAGATTCGAACCTGGAACTATTAGAACATTTATTTATCAGGACTCTTACAATTCCATTAGTGGATTATTTTTGTGAATTCTATATTGGATTAATGTTGGATTTGATTCTCTAAAACTGTAAGTTTATTTATTTTATGAAAATAATTGTACTAAATAAATCATTGTTAAAGTTTTACAAGCTTGTTAGTTTTCACTCTTTCTGTGTTGCTGCTTATTCGAGCCTAAGCACGTAACAGTAATGTTAAACATGATGCAATAGCTGGGTGGCAGGTGCTGAGTGGGAAAATGTGTTGATTGATCATTTTAATTGTGCCAGTATTTACAATGACTGAATTAAGTGGCAGAAATACCCCCACTTGTACATGTGATCATTATAAGAATTCATCAAAAGATCAATGTTGATAGCATGCCTGTATCATCATAAGTGGTGATATCTTCAAAAGAACAGCTCGTAGACAAAACACAAGTCACGTGTTTAATAAACACTCCGAGGTAATCCCCAAAGACCACTACAGAATAGAGAGTAACAGTTGTCTTTCTTAGATCATATCAACATCCCTTTTTCTCTAACAAAACTAATTGAGATCTAAACAAAACATCAATTTATGAACAAGTTAACAGGTTATAAAATTTACAGTTACAAAATACTGGCTTTGGATTCTTTGACTTAGATAAAATTATTGACTAGACTTTAACTGAAAATTATTTAAAGAAGACAGGATTTTATACTATGCAGTCATCAAAATGCAATCCAAATAAATTCAACTAATTTAGCTAACAATAACTGTACCACTTGAAAACATTTCTAGATCACTACAGGGGATTATTATGTCCCTCACAACTGCATAAAGCTGACTCAAAACCTCACATAGTCTTTGAGATAGGTTGGCGTCTTCACTTCGCGCCTGGGTCTTATAACTGCTGTAGTCGCTGATTCCAGGCATGTCGACTCTGGTACGGAACGCCTCTGATCAGGTTCCTTTACATGCGTGTCAGCCGTTTGCTCCTGTACAGTTGTTCTTTCCGGTGATTTATCGCGGATTTGTACTGGGATTGATGTCGGTCTTATGTGTTCACTATTTCTCTTGTATTGAACACCATCCGTTGAAGTTACAATACAGTTTCGGTCGTTTGATTCTGTAACAACACCTTTTCTCCAGGGTTTATCTGGTTTGTGTCGGAAATATACAGGCTGACTGTTTTCAAGTTTTAGTTTAATTCTAGCACTGCGGTCATAACTTTTCTTGATACAGTCCTTCCTAGCATCTCGCTTCTTGTTTCTGGACGACTTCTTTTGAACCAAAGGTAGCATTGATCTTGTTTCTCTCCCAAACATCATTTGGGCCGGACTTAGACCAGTGTCCTGTCTTGGAGTATTCCTTAGTTCTAGCAATGCTTCATACTGATCAGTCCTGGAGTTCAGGCATTTAACCATCATTCCTTTTATAATCTTCACACCAGCTTCAGCTTTGCCATTTGACTTTGGGTGATGAGGAGAAGTCACGTGATGTTGAATGCCCCACTGTTTCGTGAACTGACTGAATTCGTCAGACGTAAATTGTGGTCCACCATCGCTGATGATTATTCTAGGTATTCCAAATTGTGCAAACTGCTTCTTGAGCTTGATAATGACTTGACTTGATGATGTTGTGGTGAGTAAATCAACGTCTATAAAATTTGAGTAATAATCAATCATCAGCAAATAGTTTCTACCCTGTATTTCAAACAAGTCTAACCCAATTTTCTCCCATGGGTAGTTGCCATCATCATGTTGCCGCAGGGGCTCTTTCTGGAGTTTTGGCTTTCTCTCCATGCAGTGTTCACAATTGTCTGCTAATTGTCTTATTTCTTGATTCATTCCCAGCCAGAAAATGGTTCCTCGTGCTCTCCTAACCATACTGTCAAAGCCAAGGTGGGCACTATGTAAACGTTCCTTAATTTGTCCTCTCCAAGCTTTTGGAATTAAAACAGCTTCCCCTTTCAGTATTATACCGTCATAAAAGCTCAGTGTGTCTCTGATAGAGAAATAAGGCCTCACTTCAGGCTTTAGGTCATTTTTGTTTTTGGGCCATCCTTCTATAATACGGTCAATCAACAACTGACAAGTTGTGTCTTTGGCAGTTTCTCTCCTGATTTCTGTAATTCGCGCATCCGGAATTTTATAAAACATTTCGACCTCACATACTTTCAGCCTAGTCAGTTCAGTGTCATCTGACAAACTATAAGCACGACTTAGTGTGTCCGCAATGATTAATTCAGATCCTTTGGCGTACCAAAACGTAACATTGTATCTAAACATCTTCATTAGAATGTCTTGTAGCCGCTTTGGTGCTTGACTGAGTGGTTTCTTCAGGATGGTTTCCAGAGGTTTATGGTCGTTTTCAACAATCACTGGGCGACCATATGTGTACTGATCGAACCTCTCTAGCCCATACAATACTGCAAGCGCTTCTTTTTCTATTTGTGCCCAGTTCCTTTCAGCTGGTTTCAAAGATCTTGATGCAAATTCAAGTGGGTGTCCATCTTGCAGCAGAGCAGCTCCTAGGCCATCTTTACTACTATCAACTTGTAGTACCAAGTCCTTATTTGGATCGTAGATTGCTAACACATCTGTTTGCTTTAACAGTTGTTTCACTCTTTCAAAAGTTTCAGTGCATTGTTTTGTCCATTTCCACGGTGTGTTCTTTCTAGTCAGGTTTCTCAATGGTTCAAGAGTCTCAGACAGATTTGGCACAAATTTAGCCATATACTGTACCAATCCACAAAATCGTTTGATTTCAGTAACGTCCGTTGGAGCATTCATTTCAAGAACAGCTTTGATTTTATCGTTATCTGGCTTGATACCTTGTGGCGTGATTCTGTGTCCATGGAAAGTGATTTCAGGGCCCATATCCTTCTTTCCTTCATTCAAAACAATGTGCCTCTCTTCACAGCGTTCGTAAAGCTTTGCCAGCTTTTCATCATTGTCTTTCTGGGCTGCTATTTCATTATCACCACAACCAACGATGATAATAATATCATCCACAATTGTAAATATGCCTTCAAGGTCGCTAAGAGCTTCATTCAGTTTCCGCTGAAATATTTCACTGGATACATTCAGTCCGAACGGTAGTCGAGCCCATCTGTATCTTCCAAACGGTGTTATCATAGTAGTAAGTAGACTGGATTTTTCATCAAGTCTAATATGCCAATATGCTTCTTGCACATCAAGTTTCGTGAATACTTTGGCATTATGTAATCCTGGAACTACGTCATCGAAAGTTGCAAGTCTATATCGTTCCCTCACTAACACTTTGTTCAGCGGTTGAGGATCTAAACATATCCTCCACGATCCATTGCTCTTCTTTGTAATTGCCATCTGGCTAACCCATTCAGTTGGTTCTGTAACTGGTATTAAAATGCCGCGTTCTGTCAGTAGGTCAATTTGTTCTTTCACCTCAGTTCTCACTGCTAGCGGTATGTTGCGAGCTGGCAATTCCCTGGGTTTTGCATCATCTGTGAGTCTGAGGCTCACTTCACCAAGATCTCCGAGGTGGCGCTTGACGCTTCCGATAAAATTATCGGTGTTGATTGTGACCAATTTCAGTTCTTGAACTGCTTTCAAACCTAGCAAGCAATCTAGCTCATTTGGCACAATTACAAAAGTTACGTCATAAGTTTCATTGTTCACTGGGTTTGTCACTGTCAGAGTTGCCTCCCCTAAGGATTTCGCTGTTGACTTGTTCCACATTCTGAGATATGACACTTTCTGTATTCTCTGAGATTTTCGGACAAATCTCTGTTGGATTGTATTTACCTGGGCCCCAGTGTCAATGTGAAATGTTACATCACAGTCATTTACAATCATTTTGGCTTTTGCCTTTGAATTGATCGAACTGTCAATGTAGTTAAGCCAGAATTCTTCTTCTATAGCTTCTTCGGGCTTGTCATTTTGGTCAACTGTTTGCACTTTCTTGCAGCATGATTTGAAATGGTTCTTTACACCACAGTTGTTACATCTCTTTCCCCAGGCTGGACATTTTTCTTTGCTTCGTTCATGAAACAGTCCACAGAAACCTCACTTAAGTTTCGGTCTTACCAATCCAGTACCAGATGCACCTGCTTGTGATCGTGGTTTCGCGTTATCAACTTTGTTCACCGAATCATGTACTTTGTCTTGTCTGATTTCTTGCACATGTCTGTTTGACTGTTCTAATGCTCGGCAAGTTTGAAGACACTTGTCAAGTTCAAGTTTTTCTTCTCTCAACAACAATTCTTGGAGCTTACCACTTGTGCTGAGTACAATTTTATCTCTTATCATTCTGTCTTTTTCTTTGAAATTGCACGACTCTGCTCTTCTCCTAACTTCGGTAAGGAAATGTTCGAACGATGTAAAGTCATCATATTTCACACACCAGAACCTGTGGGTTTCAAGAACTTCATTCCTCCGTGGATTACAGTAGGCTTCAATCTGTTGCAGAACTTTGTCTGGATCGTTTTTGTCATCTTGATTTGCCCATACAAACTGGTCATAAATGTCAATTACCTTCGGCCCTGCACAGTGTAAAATGATGCTGGTTCGAACTGTCTTGTCTTTGTTTTGGGAACCACTAGCGGTCAAATATATTTCTATCTGTCGTTTCCATTTCTTGAAGTTTTCACTTATGTTTCCTTCAGTAATATCTAAAATCCCAGGTGGCTTTAACGAGTCCGCCATGTTGAACGAATCAAATCGGGACGAATGTTCAATTAAATGTGATCTATTTTCGCGACCTGGCTTGGTCAAATTTTCGGAGTTTCTTCAACTCTGTGCGTTTATCCAGCGAAAATCAACGTTGCAGACGTTATCAGGATATGCGTTCACCGCTGCCACCATGTTGATAGCATGCCTGTATCATCATAAGTGGTGATATCTTCAAAAGAACAGCTCGTAGACAAAACACAAGTCACGTGTTTAATAAACACTCCGAGGTAATCCCCAAAGACCACTACAGAATAGAGAGTAACAGTTGTCTTTCTTAGATCATATCAACAATCAACTTTAGCTTTCTTTGTGCCAAATAAATGCGCCTCCCCCATTTTAGAAAATGATGAGGTATTAGTTAGGGAATATACTGTAGTTTTACAGTGTGTCCATTATTCTAGTTGGAGCTGTGGTGGCTTAGTTGTTAGTATGCCAGACTCGTTACCACAAGTATGCAGGTTCAGATTCTAGCATCAGAATTTGAGTTACCTGCTATGATGCGTTCTTTTGCAAAGGTACTGATTACTGTGAATAACAGTATCATTATGAGAAGTAATATTGCTGGTTCTACTGTCACAAATACACTAGTGTGTTTTACTGGCTTGATGATTTCTCATTAGTAAATCTCACTTTTTGACTGAAAATCTATCACAAAAGTTCTCATTTCCTCAAATGCAAAACCATATCCTTGTGTGTGAACTGGTTATTATATACTTTTGCACTGTTGCATTGTCATTTTTTAAATTTCTTTATTATGTAAAAGCTATAATTGTTCCTAACAGATAAACAGCTTTTATTTGTGAAGTCACAATAAATTTGTTTATATTTCTTGCAGATGATTGGCATTCCACAGCATTTTGGGCTGTTCTATGCCATGGGACTGGCCCTCTGTATGGAAGGAATAATGAGTGCATCTTACCATGTATGTCCAAGTGCTTCAAATTTCCAATTTGGTAAGATGGAACTTCAGTTACTCATAGCAACTACTAAAAAAAAGCAACTGATAAAATATATGATCATTATCAATTTTCCATACACAGAGCAGGACAGATGTACCAAGGATATATGGCATGCCAATGTTGGTTCTATTTAGGCTGCTCCTGGTTTTGTGTGCTGTATTTTTTTGCTTTTTTGGAAGTTTGAAAATCAACTTTGGTTAGTATGGTGTATTAAAGACCTTACTGCTGACCTCTTGTGTTCCAGATGGTGATTGAAAAAAAATAATCAGGTACTGGTCATTGTGTGTAGGCTTTCTGTTCACAGTGACCTTGGTTGATCCATCATCAAGTACATGTATACACATGTCCAAGAATGGTAACTTGCCATTTTCTTCTTCTTCTGAAGTGAACTGGATATGTGGATCAGTGAAGCTGAAATGATCAAAGAACTCTGGAACATGATATTTGTTTTGTTCAGTCAAGAGATCCATTATCTGAAACTCATTGATTGGGAGGGGGGGTCATGGCTTATTCCAGGGCCTTTTTCTCAAACAATGTATAGATTAGCATTGATGAGATTTTGGTCCCCATTGCTGCTTAATGTTTCTAATGGTTACACTGCCCATTATATATGAAGTATGTGCTGTCCAAACTCAATTTCAACAAGGCACAGATATGCTTGCTAAGGAGTTCACATCTAAATTTCAGAATATTGTCAGCTTCTAATTTCTCTTTGATCATATTCATAGCTTTATCCACTGTAATATTGGTGAAAAGTGCTGATACATCATAAGAGACAAGTTTTCTCCATGGTGGTACTGCAGAGTCTTTGATCTTTTGGACAGTGTATACTGTTTATGATATGGTGTTCCATATTGCCCAAAGCATGCAGTCTACGGTGCGCGCTAGATACTATGGTACCGTGTGGGGCATCATTTTTTGGGTAACCAATATAGCTTCAGGATGTTTTCTATTGTGGGTGGTACAATGTGTTAGATATAATTTGGTCTTTCTTTGATTGTTTTAACATGTTAATCAGTTTTTTTTGTATTGATTTGTAGGGTTTCTCTTTAATTTCTGATTGATGTCTTTGTTTTAACCAAGAGTTCTTTTGTCCTCATTTTCCACAGCAGAGGATAACACTCATCAGGGGGATGAGGGGCTTGAATTACCACTGTTACATATATTTGATATAAGTCATTTATATTTATTTTTATTTTTGTTTGTTTGTTAGATTTAAATTTGGCATTTTAAGTTTTAAGATTCGTTCATTGAAGGGGGGGGGGGTGACCTGTACTTTACAGAGTAAACACCAGGTGTTGACCTCATTTCTGTCCTGGTTTCAGAGTTGTAAACAAGCTTTTAAAATGATTGGTTGGTTCCAAGGACAAAATGGAGCTTTATATAAACATCTTTCTATTTTTAGTTGGGTCATAAGGCGTGTACGTTTGTTTTGAACGTAAATTATTTCTAAGAGTTTCTAGAAGATCATGTGACCCCTTCCTTGTTTACGTAAAAACAGCTATATAAATGTTTTGGAGTGAACTATTCAGTAGAAGTTGGGCTTTTAGAATATTAAGTTGTGTCTTTTTGAGTTATTATAAATTACCTTGTACTGGAAATTATGTCAATTTTTTGGGATCAATAGGAATTATTTTGTTATTTATCTGGAAAAGAATTGTGCTTATAGAAATTTTATTAACAAGAACTGACTTCATCAAGTGATATCGTCTTCCATATTGGATACTTCGCTGGAATTCAGACTTAGAATTATTTGGACATTTTATTACCAGGACTTTTGCAATTTCTCTAGTGGATAATATTTTGAATTATTTTTGGATTAATTTTGGAATTGATTCTTAAAACCATAAGTTTATTTTTCTTTTCTGAAAAATACTTGTACTCAATAAATTGTTTATTAAGTTTTACAAGCTTGTTATTTTCACTCTTTCTATGTTACTGTTTTTTCGAGCCTAAGCACGTAACATAGAAATTGGGAGGTCGTCCGAAATTGAGATAAATTGGAATTTGGGTAGAATTTTTTTCAGAAAACTTTTGTTTTAAATTTGAATACCCCTAGTTTTTGAAATTTTTTTTAAAAAATCTTTAGTGAGATTGACAAGCTTGTATTAAAATGACATCTAAAGTAGAAATATTTCTTTCTAATCCTACTCAGGAGCAATTAGATCTTTTCAAAAAAGATGAGTTGATTCAACTTGCCAGAAAATATGATCTTTCTGAAGTCAAGGCTTCTTTAACGAAACAAGATATCAAAAAGATTTTGGTCCAATATTTGGTAGAAAAGAATGTTTTGGAAAAAGTGCTTTGATTTCAATCAGTAAGTCTGCATCAGACTCTGACATAAAAATGAAGAAATTAGAATTAAAATTCAAAATGGAATTAGAGTTGAAGAAGCTGGAATTTCAAGAAAGGGAGAAAGAAAGACAATTACAATATGAAAAAGAGAGGGAAGAAAGGGAATATCAATATAGAATGAAAGAATTAGAGCTGGCAAGTGAAAAACACCTTCATACTTCAAATCCAAATTTAAGTTTTGATTTAGCAAGGAATATTAGATTAGTGCCCCCTTTCATAGAAAAAGAAGTAGACAAATACTTCATTCATTTTGAAAAAGTTGCAGAAAATTTAAAGTGGCCAAGGGAGCATTGGACTCAGTTATTGCAATGTGTACTCACTGGTAAGACTAGTGAGATTTACACTTCACTGTCTGTTCACCAAAGTGGTGACTATGATGTGGTTAAAGAATGCATTCTAAGGGGTTATGAGTTAGTCCCTGAAGCTTATCGACAAAAATTCAGAAATTACAGAAAAGAAGCTGGACAAACTCATGTCGAATTTGCTGGAGAAAAAGAGGAGTTGTTTGATAGATGGTGCTTCTCCAAGAAAGTCGAACAAGATTATCAAAATCTCAAGCAAATGATATTAATTGAAGAGTTCAAAAACTGTGTCCATAGTGACGTTAAAACTTATCTCGATGAGCATAGGATTGAAACCTTGGAAAATGCTGCTTGAGCTGCTGACGAATATTCTTTGACACATAAAGTTCCTTTTGTTAACAAGACTTCTACTCAATAGTCTTCTGGCAGAAAAGTATTTCAGCCTAATACCGGCCCTTTAAAAACTCAAACTAACACAACTTTCAAAAATCAAACTTCAGAGAAGCTTGATTCTAGATCCTTGTTTTTTCCGACTTGTACCTATTGCAAGAAAAAAGGACACGTTATTTCTGATTACTACAAATTGAAAAATAGGCATCAGAATCAAGACAGACCTGTTCCAAATGCTCTTATTTCTAAGAGGTCAAGGTCACGGTCATGTATTGAAAGGAATATATTTGTTGGGTCTAATAAATCCCAGTCTGATTTTATTATGGAGAATTATGAACCATTCATATCGAAGAGTTCTATATCACTCTTGGGTGATTCAGCCAATCCCACCCCTATTAAAATTTTAAGGGACACAGGAGCTTCTCAGAGTCTTTTATTGTCAGGTACTTTGCCTTTTTCTGAGAAGTCTTCTTCTAATGAAAGTGTTATTATTCAGGGAGTAGAGTGCGGCTTTGTTAATGTTCCTCTCCATTCAGTAACTTTGTCATCAGACTTAGTGTCAGGACCTGTAACAATCGGAACAGTCTCGGTTTTACCGGTTGAGGGCATAGATTTATTTCTAGGCAACGACTTAGCTGGAGACAAGTTTGTATTTAATCCACTTGTAACTGACAAGCCTGATTTGGATCAGAAAGTTGATCCAATTCAAAAAGAATTCCCTGATATATTTCAAGTTTGTGCAGTTACCAGAGCTATAGCAAAGAAAGCTCTTGAGAATGACGTTGATGAAGGCAGTATTCCTTTAGCTGACATGTGTCAGGCTTTTAATGAGGTCACTTTTATTCCTTGTTTGGATCAATCAGAAGGTATTGATCATAGTGATCCTCTTTTAACAACTCATTCTCTTTATTCTAATCAGGGTGATAAACGACAGTCACTTGTCGTCGATCAGGAAAAAGATCCTGTGATCTCCTGTTTGTTTCAATGGGCCATAAGTGAGACTGAAGCCACTGAAGTTCCTGTCTGTTATTTCATTAAAAATGGAATTCTTATGAGAAAATGGAGACCTCCCGAGGTACCTGCTGGTGATGAGTGGTGGGTGAACTATCAGATAGTAGTTCCAAAACCTTACAGACAGGAAATACTTAATCTGGCCCATGAAACTCCTTTGGCTGGTCATTTAGGGATTAATAAAACTTATCACAAATTTTGACTCACTTCTATTGGCCAAAAATCAAAAGTGATGTTGCCAAATACTGTAAATCTTTTCATACTTGTCAAATGGTAGGAAAACCCAATCAGAAGATACCTAAGGCTCATCTGCAACCTATTGCTGCGTTTGACGAACCATTTAGTAGAATTATGGTAGATTGTGTAGGTTCCTTACCCAAGACCAAGTCAGGTAACCAATACCTGTTGACCATTAAGTGTGCATCAACAAGGTTTCCAGAAGCAATTCCGTTGAGGAATATAAATCTTAAACAATAGTAAAAGCTTTGATAAAGTATTTTACTCAGTATGGCCTTCCCAAATCTGTTCAGTCTGATCAAGGTTCAAACTTCATGTCTGGAATTTTCCAACAAGTTATGTATGAATTAGGCATTCAGCAATTCAAATCTTCTGCCTATCACCCTGAGAGCCAAGGAGCATTAGAAAGATTCCATCAAACTTTGAAAAATATGATCTGATCATATTGTTTTGATACAAATAAAGATTGGGATGAAGGCATTCATTTACTATTGTTTGCTGTTAGAAAATCAGTTCAAGAATCTTTAGGCTTCAGTCCCTTTGAACTGGTTTTTGGACACACTGTGCATGGACCATTGAAGTTATTGAAAGAGAAACTTCTCTCTAATGAAGATACAGAGATCAATCTTCTTGATTATGTTTCTGAGTTTAGATACAAGTTGTTAAAGGCTGGTGAGGTCGCAAGAGCAAATCTGCACTCTGCTCAATCTAAAATGAAATCAAGATATGATAAAAAGTCGAAGGAAAGGAGTTTTCAGCCTGGTGATAGAGTCCTGGCTCTCTTACCAATGCCACAAAATCCTCTTCAGGCCAGATATTATGGTCCCTACACAGTTGACAGGAAAATTAATGACTTAAATTACATCATAAATACTCCTGTGAGGCGCAAACAAAAACAACTCTGCCATATAAACATGCTAAAAGAGTATATTGAAAGAGATAGCCATGTTAAACCTGTAATTAATTTAGTTGTACCTGTCCCACTAAGTGAAGGAATATCATCAGATTCTATTGATATTGGAATGACAAATCTTTGTAATTCAGAAATTATCTAGATCTAGACCAGAAACTTTCACATTTACAAGTGCCGGAAAGAAATGAACTGAAAGAGTTATTATTTGAATATGAGCACTTATTTCCAGATGTTCCTACAAGGACAAACAAAATTTTTCATGATGTTGAAATTGTAAATTCCAAACCTGTCAAACAACATCCATACAGGATGAATCCACTCAAACGGGAATACTTAAAAAGGAAATTCAATATTTGCTGGAGAATGATTTTATCGAGCCCAGTAAAAGTGATTGGAGTTCACCATGCATACTTTTTCCAAAACCAGATAAAACTTTCCGTATGTGCACTAATTATAGGAAGGTGAACAGTGTGACAAAAACAGATTTATTCCCATTACAAAGAATTGATGATTGTATTGATAAAATCGGAAATGCCAAGTATGTCACCAAATTTGACCTTCTGAAAGGATTTTGGCAGATTCCACTAATGGAAAGAGCAAAGGAAATCTCGGCATTTGTGACTCCAGATGGACTTTACCAATATAAAGTAATGCCATTCAGGATGAAAGGGTGAACAAGTACATTTCAACGTCTCATAAAAATGATCACCTCTGTCTAGAAAATTTTGATGCCTATATAGATGATGTCATCATCTACAATGCCACCTGGATAGAATATCTAGCAACAATTTGAAAATTCTTTGACAGACTTACTGATGCATGTTTGACAGATAATTTATCTAAAAGTGAGTTCTACCTTGCTAGTGTGACTTTCTTAGGACATATTCTGGGACATGGACAAGTTAAACCGTCCAATAGACGCTCTTTCCCGTGTATAACAATATATTATATACATTACAATATATTATATACACTGTAATTTATAGGAGTTTTTTTTAACCTTAGATGTAAATTGTCTTGTGGTAAAAAGAAAGTTTTATCATATAAACCTTTCTTTTTATTTTATGGTGGAAGGTGTTACGTATATTTGATATAAGTCTTTTATATTTATTTTTGTTTGTTTGTTAGATTTAAATTTGGCATTTTAAGTTTTAAGATTCGTTCATTGAAGGGGGGGGAGTGACCGGTACTTTACAGAGTAAACACCAGGTGTTGACCTCATTTCTGACCTGGTTTCAGAGTTGTAAACAAGCTTTTAAAATGATTAGTTGGTTCCAAGGACAAAATGGAGCTTTATATAAACATCTTTCTATTTTTAGTTGGGTCATAAGGCGTGTACGTGAGTTTTGAACGTAAATTATTTCTAAGAGTTTCTAGAAGATCATGTGACCCCTTCCTTGTTTACATAAAAACAGCTATATAAATATGTTTTGGAGCGAGCTATTCAGTAGAAGTTGGGCTTTTAGAATATTAAGTTGTGTCTTTTTGAGTTATTATAAATTACCTTGTACTGGAAATTATGTCAATTTTTTGGGATCAATAGGAATTATTTTGTTATTTATCTGGAAAAGAATTGTGCTTATAGAAATTTTATTAACAAGAACTGACTTCATCAAGTGACATCGTCTTCCATATTGGATACTTCGCTGGAATTCAGACTTAGAATTATTTGGACATTTTATTACCAGGACTTTTGCAATTTCTCTAGTGGATAATATTTTGAATTATTTTTGGATTAATTTTGGAATTGATTCTTAAAACCATAAGTTTATTTTTCTTTTCTAAAAAATATTTGTACTCTATAAATTGTTTATTAAGTTTTACAAGCTTGTTATTTTCACTCTTTCTATGTTACTGTT
Organism: Unio pictorum; assembly: GCA_030141615.1. NCBI lineage: Eukaryota > Metazoa > Mollusca > Bivalvia > Unionida > Unionidae > Unio > Unio pictorum. Next base: position 5,809,066 of record JARLTB010000007.1, on the reverse strand, counting down.
TATTCGAGCCTAAGCACGTAACACCACCCATCTACACCAGTTATGTCATGTGATCAACATTAGTTGCTGATGATGGCAGTGTGATATTGCTGAACTCTGAAGATATTTATACTTTGAGTATGGGACGTCATTAATGATCATGAATTATCCAGAGCAAGTTGATAAAATATATACTTTTGGATCTCTAAAAGATATTTATTGTCTTCAGCATTGAATTCTATGAAGAGCCAGGAATATAAAATTTTGGTTTTCAGATTCTTTCTGTCTTTCTGTCTGTCTCTCAATCCCACTTTGATTTCTACATGGTAATGACCTTAATTATTAATGCATTTTAAGCAGATTTGGCTTGCAGATTGATATTGATGTGACCTTGGCCATGTTTTAGCAAAGTAATAGTCCCTGATTGTCCGATCAATCCACATTTGCTTTCTCACAATAACAACCTTTTAACCAAATTTAGTGACCACTACAGTAGCCTAGTGGTTAGATTGTCTTCGTCAGATGTAGAGGTCACAAGTTCAAACCCTGGCCAAGTCTTACCAAAGACTTATTTAAAAAAATGATATTGGCAGCTGCTTGCATTAACACATTAACCCCTGGAGCTTTTTGCTGTTTTTGCATGAAATGCGAGTAGGAAACACATTTTAGGGACTATTACTGAATGCATCCTAATACATTGATTTACAAGCAATATTCCATTAGACTAATGCATAGTTCTGCTAAAAAAATGTTTTCCATTGGTTAGTTTGCTGGCACATGAGCAAAAGTTGAAAAGTTCTTTTCTTTTTGTTTTTGTTTTTTGTTTAACAGATCTATAATTTTCGTATGTAGAAGACTCTTTATTCTAAATGTCCACTGTATCCTACTTTTTGCACATGTTCACCTGTCTGTGTGCACTTCAGACCGGTCTGCCATATATCTGAGGCCATAAAGTCTAAAATCTGGACACAAAATTGGATTCCGACAAATGGGCAAATTTTGGGTGGGGAAAAAAAAAACGGGTCCAAAAATTGTTTTTCCCACTGTATTTTGTAGTGCAACTAAAATGTCCAGATTTTTTGTTATCATTGTAGAGCTAAATCTGTCTACCTTTCTATAATACCACCCACTTTAGTGTATCATGCATGACCTTGATGCTACAGACCTTGGACACAGACTACTAATTTGTACCCAGTAAACTCTGTGCTTGGGGTTAATGTGTTAAGAGGTTCATGTTAGGACTGGTCAGTCTGGTGTCCAGATATATGACTAGGTGGGACATGATGCTGCATGTCTACATCGCAATAAACTGTCACACTGCAGAAATCATAGCTATATTACTGAAAAATTATTAAAACTATGTTAAAAATCCAAATGGCACACACACAAATGCACAATTTAGCATGCACCTTGATATTGATGGGTCCTTGGCTGAATTTGATTGTCAGTGTTTTATGTTTTCATTTAGAAGAGTCACAGCTCATGATTATCAGACCCACCAAATTTTGTTTCTTCTGCACAATAGCTCCCTTATATATATATATATATATATATATATATATAAAGGCTGTTCCATATAACACATATATAATATCCTACTAGGAAAGGCATTTTAAAACAATATATGCCTGTGTGTACTGATGATTCAGAGAGTCCATATAAAAAGGACACACAGTTCTAAATTGCATCTAACCTAACTGCTCCGGTGGCATAATAGTTAGAGAATTCAAAGCGAAAGCGAGAGGTCATAGGTTCGATCCCCAGCCAAGTCATACCCAAGACTTAAAAAAATGGTACATACAGCTGCCTCGTTTGACGCTCAGCATTAAGAGGTTAGTGTTAAGACTGGTTGGCCTGGTGTCAGGATAATGTGACTGGGTGGGACATCATGCTACATGTCTGTGTCATGATGCCCCAGTGCTAGACATCACGATAAACTGCCTCACTGCAGACATCATAGCAATATGATTGAAAATTTTTAAAACTGCGTTAAAAATCCTAATCAAACAAACTATAGATGAGTACTCCACATTAATGGTGACTTGTCTGGGTCCCAAGTATATTTTACTGGATCTGCCCTAATTGGATTGCAACCAGATAAAAAAACATAACTGGTGGCAGTCATAAGATGGCAAACAACCAAGTCAGAGTATTTGCAAGAGTAAGTCAGATCAAAGAAGAAAGTTTAATGATAGAAGGTTTAAAGAAATCTGTGACTGAATATTACATCAATTCTAGAACTGACACACTGACCCAACATGCAGCAGGAAATGAAAACAAGGCTTCTGCAATTGCTGAATCTGTGGTAGAGGAATTTAAGAAAGCAATGAAAACATTTGCCAGTGATTAGGAGGCCAGCATTTTAGTTGCTATGAAGTTGTATTTTGAATGATTGTAAAAGAGGATGTTGGCATCTCTTAGTCTCAAGAGATGATGGAAGTGTGCCCATGAGAGCTGTCCTGGTAGGTGGTTGTGCAGCATCTTAATGGCTATGTAGCCCAACATGGGAGTGGCAATCCAGAGCTGTAACTCAGCTTCTGTGTGAGTGGCTAGAGCAGCATCATCTGTAAAAAGCATGCTCCTGACAGTTGCTTTAGGCACTTTGCTCTTTGCCTTTAGTCGTGCCAGGATGAACCTTTTTCCTGTCTGATCACATGTGCAGGTAGATTCTTTCTGTGGATGTCCCAAAGGTATACTTGAGCAGGACAGCAATGAAGGTGCCAATGAGCATGGGGGCTAGAACACAACCCTGTTTAACTACGCTGTGGATGTTGAAGAGGTCTGCTGTTGAGTCCATTCAATCTTCACCATGACTGTGAAGAGTTTGTCTCTGCTGACCAGATTGAATGCCTTTGTGAGGTCCATAAAGGCCAGGAAGAGGGGTTTGTGTTGTTCTCTGCATTTCTCCCTTTCTGTGCAGAACACGGACTGCGACTCTGGATACAGTCTGACAACAAGCATCTGTAGTCTGTTTTGGATGAATCATGCGAAGACTTTATCCATGATGCTGAGAAGGGAAATGCCCCTGTAGTTGTTGCAGTCGCTAATGTCGCCTTTGTTCTTGTACAGGGTTTTGATTTTGGCATCTCTCATGTCTTCAGGCACTGCACCCTCATTCCAACACTGGCAGAGGAGGTTGTGCAGGTGTGTGAGCAGCACTCTGCAGCTGCACTTGATGACTTCTGCTGAGGTGCCATTCTTCCCTGGGGCTCTACCTAAGGACAGTTTTTTTAAGGTCTTTTTTATTTCTGCCACAGTAGGTTTCTCATCCAGTTCGACCTTGAGTGGGATGTTTTCAGTGGCATTGAGGGCATCGTTGGTCATCCGTGATAACATGAATTTGGATATAATGCGGTCACAGAGTGGCTCCCAAAACTTTGTAAATTCATTCGCACATGAAAAAATATTTTTTTTGTTCAAAGTATGTGAAATAGTGTATAAAGAATTTATTATTATTTTGGGGAAGAGATCATGTATGGGAAAGATATCTCGTATGAATTTGAATTTAATGTGATCATAGCATTGTTCCTGAAATGTTAAATATATGCACACTTTTTTCTCATACCAGGAAAACAAATTAATTTAAGTAGGAGAAATAGTGTGTAAAACATTTATTATCATTTTGGGGAGGAGTTCGCATATTAATTTTAATATAATATAATCATGGCATAGCTTCTGAAATTTAACAATTTCAACAGGTTTTTGAAGTATTATGCCAAAATAAACATTACATGGTCTTTGTTGTTATCAATTAATTATGTAAACAATCATTTCTCAAACAATAGCCAATATGCATTTCTTCTTTAACTGCATACACAACCAAGCAGCAGACAATGTGGTAGTTGATAAAACGTTCTCACAGTTTAATAAGCATCAAGAAACAAAAGTGGTGTTATTAGATGCAATCAGTTGACCAGTAAATAATGTCCACTTTACTACCTGGAAATTGAGAGGATATGAAATTGTCCATGCATTCAGTCAAAATACAATTATAAAAGTGACTCATGACCATTGCAGGCCTACTGCACTTAGTTCTCGAGTGTTACTTGTGTATGGTGTTTGCTTACCATCATGGAAAAGCAAGTTCACAAACGCAAGTTGTTTTCTGCACTTTGCACCAAAAAAAATGTATTATGATTTGGGGATGAGTTTAATTTCTAATATAATATGATATATAATATGAAAAAGTAAGAAAAATCATGTGTAAAATGCTTGGCTTCTGAAATTTATCAATTTCACCAGATTCTTGAAATATTATGCCTAAAAAACATTATTGGAAATGTTTATTATTTGTCCATGAGTAAATCCAGTAAGTCGTCATTGTGATTGTCTTCAATTAATTCTATATATAATTGTTGCTCAAACAATAGTTGACATAAGTTTCTTCTTTAAATGCATACACAACCAAGCAGCAGACAATGTGGTGGCTGATAAAGTTTAAACATCAAAAACGAAAGCTGCCAATATGTTTTCTATGCTTGGCATTGTTATTAGAAGCAATCATTTGACCAGTAAATGACTTTTGACTTAATTAGCTGGAAATTGAAAGGGTATGAAATGTTACACGCATACAGCTTAAAAAAACTTTAACTCATGACCATTACAGACTCATTTCTCGGATATTATGTACATGGTGTTTGCTTATGAACTCGTCATTAATTTCATATTTTTTGGTAAAAAAAAAAGATATTTTACTATTATGGAAAACTTTTCAATTTGTATAGACACTGTTCATAGACCCTGGGACGTAATTAAACGTACACATGCTTCGTCTTTCTTAATCTAATTTTCTGTTATTTTCTCCCATGTAATTCAGACACATAATGATCTGTGACAATAATATTGTTTAAATACATTCACATGTTTTGCAATGAAATGACAGGTTTTATGGATTAGCTGCATGCCACAATGGTACTATATCAGACAGTCAGTAAATGGTGTTAATACTCTGTTCATGCTATATATTGGACATTGAATTCAAACACAATGATCTTGGACAAAATAAGTGAATATTTTAAAATCTCTCGGCAATTTTTCAATGGAATTACATGCATTATGTATGTACTACATGCCACGATGGCACAACAATAAACATTGTTGATACTTTATTCACGATATAACGTCAGTAGGGGTAATATCGATCAATGTGTCTTTTTGGAGGAAAAAACAATAAAATTTAGAAAAACTTTTTAACAAAAAGTAATAAACTATAAATATATATACTCGTTCATTATTTTGAATAAGTCGTATTACTGCATTCCATTTAATATTCATCCAATAATACCCTGATTTTTTACATTAGACATGAATACATGTGTGTATATATATACCTATATATATACCTGGGCAGGGTTATATGGAGAATCAGTTATTCTCCATGCAGCTGATGGATCCAAGGGAAAGGACAAGCCAATACATCATGGCATCAGCACCATCACAGGAATTGCCGAGATGACACTGAAAACAATGCCAAGTCACCTTAGGGATTTTCTTTTAGGGTTTACTCCCTTAACCTTTCCCATGCGAGGGTATATTCGCAAGGCAGCAAAGGTTTGAAGTAAGAGTTTACCTTTTCCTAGATTGGCATCCACCCAAGGTTAACTATCCCCATCTGCCCATGGTTTTGAGGTACCAGAAACTCACCTGTCATCCCTTCTCCAGTCCGTTTAAACAGATTCCGCCGGGCTTAGTTAAGCCACTTGTGAAGGCCTGGAGCTGGATTTGGTTGTCAAAGGGTCTGTCAGAAGCAAGTTCCAATGGAAATAGGTGCTTATCTTCCACATCCAACCTGGCAATAGCTACCCTTGAAACTCTGTCAAAGAGGATATTGTTATTGCTCATTTGCATCAGCTGCAGTGTTCACAATTAAATTAACAGGTCCCTATTTGTTAGCCTGATGTGTGATGAAAGTACTGATTTTGGTGATTAAGAAATCACATTGAATTAACAGATCCCTGTTTGTTAGTCTGTTGTGTGATGAAAGTACTGATTTGGTAATTAAAAAATCAACAGGTCCCTATTTGTTAGCCTGTTGTGTGATGAAAGTACTGATTTTGGTGATTAAGAAAGTAACTGGTCCCTATTTGTTAGCCTGCTGTGTGATGAAAGTACTGATTTTGGTGATTAAGAAATCACATTGAAATTAACAGGTCCCTATTTGTTAGCCTGTTATGTGATGAAAGTACTGATTTTTGGTGATTAAGAAAACGCATTGAAATTAACAGGTCCCTATTTGTTAGCCTGTTGTGTGATGAAAGTACAGATTTGGTGATTAAGAAATCAACAGGTCCCTATTTGTTAGCCTGTTGTGTGATGAAAGTACATATTTGGTGATTAAGAAATCACATTGAAATCAACAGGTCCCTATTTGTTAGCCTGTTGTGTGATGAAAGTACAGATTTGGTGATTAAGAAGAAACTAGTTGTTTACAGTAGAATGCTTGATCCAGATACTTATAAATCCCTTACTCGCTTTGTATATTACTTACAAGTCCATGGTTTTACTGGGAAAGCTGTATATGAGGAACTGTCACAGGTAACAGATGTTAAGAAAATAACTGCTCTAAATATATGCAAAAATGACAGCTATATTGTTGACCCCATATTTGTTTGCACTCATGAGCCCTATTATCCCCATTTGGGTCATTTTGTGGCAGAAGACTACCCTCTTTGTCTTACTCACCCACATGTCTTTTCATGTAGTGATTTCCTTAATTTTTATATAATTTCAGCCATATTTGGTATGCAACTATGTATTGCTGCCATCTTGACTGAGTTTGATTTTCAAAAGGTATTCTATCTTAAGCAGAAAATGTATGCAAAAAGTGATTTTTAGATTTTAAAGAAAGATATGCTTGGTTTAAAAAGTCATTGTTTTCTTTCAGATACCTCCTTTATGTACATTATGGGCTGCCTGTGTATACTAAAGATATACCAAAACAGACATCCAGATATAAGTGCCAAGGCTCACACATCATATCTTTTAATGGCTGTTGTCATCTTCATTGCTGTCATTGGTGTGGTAAGAAACTATTTGTATTCCCTCCATTGTAGCTTACATAGGTAATATTTAGGATTGTTGGTTGGTTTGTGACATCATCAGTGTAAGCCATTTTAAATTGCCTCCATTGTAGCTTACATAGGTAATATTTAGGATTGTTGGTTGGTTTGTGACATCATTAATGTAAGCCATTTTAAATTCCCTTCATTGTAGCTTACATAGGTAATATTAGGTTTGTTGGTTGGTTTGTGACATCATCAGTGTAAGCCATTTTAAATTGCCTCCATTGTAGCTTACATAGGTAATATTTAGGATTGTTGGTTGGTTTGTGACATCATCAATGTAAGCCATTTTAAATTCCCTCCATTGTAGCTTACATATGTAATATTTAGGATTGTTGGTTGGTTTGTGACATCATCAGTGTAAGCCATTTTAAATTGCCTCCATTGTAGCTTACATAGGTAATATTTAGGATTGTTGGTTGGTTTGTGACATCATCAATGTAAGCCATTTTAAATTCCCTCCATCGTAGCTTACATAGGTAATATTTAGGATTGTTGGTTGGTTTGTGACATCATCAGTGTAAGCCATTTTAAATTGCCTCCATTGTAGCTTACATAGGTAATATTTAGGATTGTTGGTTGGTTTGTGACATCATCAGTGTAAGCCATTTTAAATTCCCTCAATTGTAGCTTACATAGGTAATATTTAGGATTGTTGGTTGGTTTGTGACATCATCAATGTAAGCCATTTTAAATTCCCTCCATTGTAGCTTACATAGGTAATATTTAGGATTGTTGGTTGGTTTGTGACATCATCAGTGTAAGCCATTTTAAATTGCCTCCATTGTAGCTTACATAGGTAATATTTAGGATTGTTGGTTGGTTTGTGACATCATCAGTGTAAGCCATTTTAAATTCCCTCCATTGTAGCTTACATAGGTAATATTTAGGATTGTTGGTTGGTTTGTGACATCATCAATGTAAGCCATTTTAAATTCCCTCCATTGTAGCTTACATAGGTAATATTTAGGATTGTTGGTTGGTTTGTGACATCATCAATGTAAGCCATTTTAAATTCCCTCCATTGTAGCTTACATAGGTAATATTTAGGATTGTTGGTTGGTTTGTGACATCATCAGTGTAAGCCATTTTAAATTGCCTCCATTGTAGCTTACATAGGTAACATATAGGATTGTTGGTTGGTTTGTGACATCATCAGTGTAAGCCATTTTAAATTGCCTCCATTGTAGCTTACATAGGTAATATTTAGGAATACTGGTTGGTTTGTGACATCATCAATGTAAGCCATTTTAAATTGCCTCCATTGTAACTTACATAGGTAATATTTAGGATTGTTGGTTGGTTTGTGACATCATCAGTGTAAGCCATTTTAAATTGCCTCCATTGTAGCTTACATAGGTAATATTTAGGATTGTTGGTTGGTTTGTGACATCATCAGTGTAAGCCATTTTAAATTCCCTCCATTGTAGCTTACATAGGTAATATTTAGGATTGTTGGTTGGTTTGTGACATCATCAATGTAAGCCATTTTAAATTGCCTCCATTGTAGCTTACATAGGTAATATTTAGGATTGTTGGTTGGTTTGTGACATCATCAATGTAAGCCATTTTAAATTCCCTCCATTGTAGCTTACATAGGTAATATTTAGGATTGTTGGTTGGTTTGTGACATCATCAGTGTAAGCCATTTTAAATTGCCTCCATTGTAGCTTACATAGGTAATATTTAGGATTGTTGGTTGGTTTGTGACATCATCAGTGTAAGCCATTTTAAATTCCCTCCATTGTAGCTTACATAGGTAATATTTAGGATTGTTGGTTGGTTTGTGACATCATCAATGTAAGCCATTTTAAATTCCCTCCATTGTAGCTTACATAGGTAATATTTAGGATTGTTGGTTGGTTTGTGACATCATCAGTGTAAGCCATTTTAAATTGCCTCCATTGTAGCTTACATAGGTAATATTTAGGATTGTTGGTTGGTTTGTGACATCATCAGTGTAAGCCATTTTAAATTGCCTCCATTGTAGCTTACATAGGTAATATTAGGATTGTTGGTTGGTTTGTGACATATCAGTGTAAGCCATTTTAAAGTCTGTGTTATGGTGCTGTATTTTATTGAAACTTTATGATAATGGATGCCGAAGATTTGTGCCATGTCTCACTTGCCTCGGCATGTAGTAATATCAAAGCACCATGTACAGGTGAGATAATTTGTTCAGCAGAATCACCATGTTGTCATCTACAGTAAGATGACTATAGTTGCATATACATTTTCAGAGAGATTTATCCTTATGACCGATTAAGTTTGTATCCTGTCACATGAAGTGATGTCTTGTCCACACAAAATAATTTTCTTTCTATTCAGTTCCTTTTTAAGGAGTCTGGATTTAAATCAAATGTTGCATGGAGCTTCACATTAAAAAACATCTAGATTACGTTTAATTTTCGCTGTTTTGCAACAATAATTTTAAGAAATAACTAATTTTTGCTTGGAACATTGTCAGTCAGTTACATCATATTGTTTGGAGCATAATGTCTTTTGGACATTTTTCTAGTTTCAGTTCATTTGCAGAAAATATGTATGTTTTATTTTGTCCTCGACAGGTGAGAGTATGCAGAATTCATTGTGTCCATCTGTTTTTTTTTTCTGTCTGGCACTCATGAATACAATGTGTCCTGCAGCTTTTTGTGCACTGCTGTGAATGTTGGCAAGATATTTTGGTCATCACCTGAAAGCAAACATACTGACAAAACACTTTGCTTGTAACTTAATGCAGTGTATGACTGCAGCTTGTCTGGCTGTTTTTAACCATACTGGTCATAATCCAGGGGAGCTTATGGGATGACCTATTGTCCATTATTCATCTATTAGCACAAGTTTGTTATTGCTACTCCACCTACCTATCTGACATACATTATGGCCACCATGGCAGCCATTTAAAAAATATTGTTACTGCTACTCCTTCTAAGAGGAAAGTCATATTAACATGGGGTTTTCTCCAAAGACTAATTCTAATGTCTAATTCTGAATGAAAATGGTACTTATCTGACTACAAATATGGCTGCCATGATGAACATTTTAGAAATTCATGGAAATTCTTTCAACCAGTGTAATATCAGTCCTTTTGAATGACTTGGTTATGCATTGCTGTGAAACTTGTTGCATATTATGGTCATCATTGAAGATGAACATACTTAAAAATCTATATGTTCCCATGGTTTTATAAGAATTATGCAAGTTCCCATGCTAACAGGAAATGGGGGGAAAAAGTCAGGAGAAATGATGTTGTAATTACCACATTGGTGTGCTCTCTGCTTGATGAATCTGACTGGCCAGATTGCTATGACAACATCAGGTTTCTTGTCATTATTCTTGAAATAAATACATTGATAATTTTACAATCTTTCTAGTTTTTAAAAAACATATCAGATTTTAATTTAATATACTATTTGATTTCCGATGTAGTTGTGTGAGATTTGTGAAGTCGTGTGACTAGTAATGCAAATGATGACTACAAGGTTTTATCTATGCTTTAGTTATGTCTGGTCTGTCTGAGAAAAGTTATGAGGATTATAATACTTGACATTTCTGAGAAAATAAATCATTTTCCTAATGATTTCTTGTAAGTAGAAATTGTTATAATATCGTTTAAATTTTCTTGGCCTGCTGGTAAGTGACTGCCATATGCTATTACTGCACGGTGGTCGCAAAATCTAAATTTGCTCTAAGCAATTGCTGGCTCCACACCCCAACCTAAATGTACAAATGTAAAACATGAGGTGGAATATTTGGAGTAAATCTAGATTAAACAATGAACTGCTATTCATTGTAAGCCAAAAACGTTAGTCCAAAATGTCGAATCTCTGAGCTGAACTTTCGTGCAAAACTATTATGCAGTGGCATGTAGCTTTAAACAATGGTTTCAGATCTTAAATAGAATGCAGAAGAAATGGGAAATTGTCATCCCTTATATAATGTATTAAAAAAACTATACTAGCTTCTGTAATACAGGTTTGGGGACTGGTTTATCGAATTACATAAAGAGAAGTTGATTTTACAAAAAATTCAGTCCTTGTTAATGCAACAATCCAGCATATAGTTTTGAAGGTCTTTTGTCAAAATTAAATCAACCCTTTTGTAAATGTTTCTTTAAATTAATAGTTTTTAATCAGATCGTCTTAAGGAGTTTAGGTTGTTTGACAAATCTTGTTTGGGATTTTATTGGCACAGACAAATACAAAGTTAAACTTTTTCAATAAAAGATAAGATTATTGTACTTTGCTTTTATTGTCTTTTTCATTGGTGATAGCACATGTTTGATTTATATATATATTTATATATATATATATATATATATATATATATATATATATATATATATATATATATATATATTGCTGTAGAATTCTTTAGACCCAAGGTTTGAAAGGAAACAATAATTTATTTTCATTATGTTGTTTCCACAAAGCAACATAAAGCATGGCAACAAAGTAGAGTTAGAAATTTTATTTAGCACATTGATTTCCATGCCAAATTATAGAAATATAGTCAAACGTGTTTTTTGTGACACATTTGTTTGGTTTTGTACATGATCATCATTTTTTACTTACCTGGTAGAAGTTTTGGAGAGTCTTGAAGGAGAAACATCTTTAGATTTAGAAAATGCATATTTTATTTTGTCTTGAAATTGTAAATACAGTCCTACCCATTTATGTCAACATCCTCAGGCCCGAGGAAATATTGTTGACATAGCATAGGTGGATGCCGAGATAAGTGTTTGAGGGATGGGCTGAAAAAAGATAAAAGTTAAAATTCATCAGCAAAGGGTGACCCGTCGTCAGTGAATAGCATTTACACTAAGAAAACAATGGAAATTTTGAGTACATGAAGACAGAATCAGTGTGAAATACATTTGCATATTGACAAATTACATTTTGGTTACCTTTTTGTAGTAAAATCCAAATTAAAATATTGCATCGATCACATCCTAATACGAAAAACATTACAATATTCAATGTATATATCAGCACATGGTTAGATAGCTGTTATTTACATGCTTCATGTACATGTACTTAAATTGGCCTAGATTTTGGTCAGTCTGTTCCCATCTTATTGAGGCTACCAAAGGGATGGGGCTATTCACAGGGAAGTGAAAAACTGTCAACAATACATGCATTCTCCACAAATACTTTTGTATCCGATGTTATGATGAACATTAAAGCGACTGAACCAACCACTTGTTGCAGCGAAGTTCTCCACACTAAGTTTTTTCGCAAATGCTTCATTGAATCATTTTGATGCTCCATGTCTTCAGATGTAGCAATCTTTTTCTTCTTCCTTTGGGTAGCATGGTTACCTTCAACGTAGTCTTTCTTTAAAAACTCAGCAGCTTTCACCCTTTCTGAACAGGTGTTATTTTTAAGTGAAAAAATTTCACATGTTTCTTTGTGAGATGTTCATCCCTCAACTTCCTTACCAGCAAGATATTTAGTTTCCAGAGACTGTAAATTTAATTTGTGTTTTACACTGCTGTTGGTAGCTATCATAAATGTAAATAAAGTTAAAAACAAAACTTTCACAGCAGAAAAAAAGACTTGTTTTAATCACCGATCACTTTCAAAGGTCTCGGAAATGCGTAATCCGTATTTTCACGCAATTTTTTATATCTGGGATTTAAAAAATCACGTATACAGGAGTCCTCTGTATGCATCAATTTCCTGGATGGCAAATTTAAGGGCTGTTAGTCCTGCTTCGACCACCTGTTGATTGGGAAATTGTGTTGATCAATTAGCTGTGCTGATATTTGCAATCAGAAAATTGGCTGAAAGACCCACAGATGTACATGTTGTCATTGTAAGAGTACATCTGAAAACATGACCCACAAGCTAGGCGGCAAGATCAAAAACTTAACTAGCTGCAGAGTGGTGAGAAAATGTGCTGCTATGTTGTTGTTTATTTTTATCCAACCGCAACATTAAAGCCTGGCGGCAAGATCAACTAATTGTTGAACAAAGTATGGGTCGGAACTGGCAGCTTGTCGACATAAATGATTAGAAAACAAAGGATTTGTTAAAGCCGGGACCAAGGGCTTCTGTCAACATGTACGTTGATCTTTTATCTTGACGTTGATATAAGCATGACAATTTATTGGTAATAGTAGACCAAGGGACTGGACTTTGCTTTTTTGTCGACATACACGGCTTGTCGATATAAGCGATGTCGATATAAACGGATAGGACTGTACCTAAATCATTAAAATGTGATCCCAGTATGACAAAATGAACAACAACAATATGGTTTGATTCAAAGATTGCAATTAGACAACAGAACTTATTTACATAATGGTGCCACCACATGTATGCATATGTTGTAGGACACAGAATTTTCTTTTTCTCCCGTGCCCCAAGATTTGCAGCCATTATAGTAGTCAACAAAAAGACTGTCAAGTTTAGACATTGGCTCGTGTATAAGTGAATAAATCTTCTCCCAGGGCTTTATTTTTTTCTAAATTATTTGGCTTATACACGATTATAGATGGTACTTCTATTTTTTTTAATTCATCTCCTTCATGTGATAGCTTTTAGAAATGGTGAGGATATAGTGTGATGAAATAGATTTTTGAGAAGAAACAGTCAGAAATATTTATTACAGTTACCATGTCCTGTTCATGACAGCACAACCCAGTCACTGGATTTGCCATGGAAACTAACAGATAGCTCAATTGCCAGGTGCCAGATCAAACAGGGATCTCCTTTTCACAAGTTAAACACATAATCTTTGAGCTACCATCTTCATGCTAGACGTTCATTCATTCATTCATTAGAGCTGTCATCATGCTCCAGCTGAAGATTGATGCTGTTACATTTCTTCCTCAGCTGACTTTTTCTGCTAATGTTAATGTGATAATGAAAAAAAATACATAGAACCTGACTGTATTATAAACATATTACAAGCAACCAAGTCAGTTAGCTGAAGAAAATGATGCAGTTACCAACAAATGATAGTGGAGAGGGTAATAAAAGCATGCACAAACATATGAGGCTTTAATTAAATGGAAATTGGTCTGAAATTTACTTGTATATTGATAACTTACATTTTGTGTACTACAATCTATAGTAAGTTACATGTATGTACATGTATTTTAAAAATCCATGAATTCGAGTATAGATTACATGTTATAAATTTCATGTATCAGTCATTTCCCATTAGAAAACACAAATAAAACACATTTGAAAAAAAAATGGTAATCCTTGTTTGATCTATATCTGATTGACACTAAACAATTCACTATGATATTTTTGCCACTAGCATGAGGCTATAGTTGTCTAAATGCTTAGATTCTGGAGACAGCTATCATCTTGCTGAGGCTGCCCAGGGGATGAGGGAGGTCATAAGGAAATGAAAACATGAACAAATTAAAAGTTTGACACATACCATTGTGAAATACCCAATCTTCAGTTAACTTGATTGCCAGATATCAAAGTTTTCAAAAGATTAGAAACTTAATTTGCTTTTATGCTGCCATTGGTAGTGTTCTGTAGCATAAACTTTTTCATGCAAAGAGGTAACTTTCACAAAACAATAAACATATTTCAGTCTCTTTGGAAAATGCAACAATCTATCAGATTCCATTGCATTTATTAAGTTTGGTGCTAACTTGTTTTGTTTTTATTGAAGATTTTAGTCAAACTTTTTTGATGGAGTATACGTGTGTTATTGAAGTCACAGATAAAGGACAGTTTCAGAGAACCAAGCATGTGCCTGTTTCTTATTTTGGCAGCAGCATCAAATATTTTAGAACATCAATTTTTTTTTTCTTCATTTGCAGAGTAGTTAAACAGAACAGTCAGTACTGAAAAGGTAATCAGTTTTCTTTGACGTTGGAACAAAACAATTTTCTGGGTACATTTTTATAAAAATGAGAATTAGCAGTGTTTGGTTGATTGTAGCAGTTATTGTTCCTTTCTTCAAAGGTTGATTGAAGGTAGCTAGTTTTTGTAGCATGGCTATTGGAGTGTATCACAGCATACAGTACTCAGGCCAGATGTCAGCATAAGTGGATTAAGAAATAACAGTGCACTATCAAGATGGTTTGTCAATATAAATAGAGAATTTGTTTATATAACAGTAGATAGATTCCAGTTCATTTTATATCAAGTTTGCAGCTTCCTTTCATGGTGCTTGTGAATTTGGCCAGTTCAAACCCAAGATACAAGTTTAAACAGTGAACAATGTCATACACTAGAAATATTGCCAGATGGTATATTTTGTCACCAATAAGGAAAAATAAAATTACAATTTGCAACATTGATGAAGCCCAGCACAATCCCTGAATAAACGTTTTACACGTCATTTTTCATACTGTTAAAAAGGAGGAAAAAAATACTTTTCATGTACATGTACAAGAAAAACACATGTACTGTACATGAAATTTTTAGGAGCCATGTCATGATTGTCTTGTATGAGAATTTATACACCATCTCTTCCCAAAATGATATGAAACCTTTTACACGTTTTTCATACTTTTAAGAAATTATTTTTTTTTCATGTACAAGAAAGATAATGTATATGAAGCCATGCCACAATCATGTTATATTTTGAATTTGTGTTATAACAGAGCATGCTATACTGGAATCACACTGTTCTTAACTAATCACATTGCTGCCAGTCACTCACACTCTTCCCCACAAATGTGAGCATCTTGTAGGTTTTGTTCAAACATGGGTCTGGTATTTGAATGGCTATATAGCTGTGACAAGGGAATTAATGTGCAAGGCACTTCCCTTTGACTATATTATTTTATAGACAATTTTATCTTTCAGAGAGGTCTGGATTCAGAGATAATAAAGATTTTGTCCTAATGTTAATGTGATCTGGTATGTATTATCAAAGAAATGTAATATGCTTAACAAATTTTCGTTCTCATACTTTCAGCTTTATGGGACAAATGCTTTTTGGATCCTATTTGCTCTAGTGTACATGCTTGCCTCCCTGGTGTTAAGTATACATCTGTACTACATGGGTAGATGGCAGTTAGGTAAGTTGTGTTAACTTTCTTTCAATAGGTAATTTATTTACTTTTAACTATTTGACTATCACCCTGGTATAGAGGGAATATCAGCAATTTCAAAATCATATCTATGTTATTAACTTTTTGGCCAGATGAAAATAATCAAAATGAATATTGTTACATGCACATCTTCTTGTTGTCTACCATTTATTTCAAAGATGAGGATGATTACAATGGTAAAAATGTTAACATTGTAGATAATGATTCTTATTGAAGATTATAATAATACAAATCTGCATTGTTGTAAATAATGACATTTTTGATGATAATGCCCAATTAATAGTACTATTGTAAATTTTTGTATTGATCTTCATTTTTTGTCATCTTTTGTTTCCTCCCTTCCTTTTCATTCTTCTTGATTTATTATATTAATATTAACAATAAATATTGTTTTTAAAAATAGTCATATTGTAATAACAATTATAAAAAGAATATAATTATTATTATTAAATATTGCTATTATTATTATTATTATTATTATTATTATTATTATTATTATTATTAATTTTTATTATTATTCTGAACTTATTTAGTGTGATACCATGCACTATATTTGACCAGACTGTCAGTTTTGTACAACTCTGCCTATCAATCTGAATTTCTGTTTAACACATGAAGCAACCCAAATAATTTCAATGTTTATCTTGAACAGCAAATGTGGAGTTGGGAATTATTATGCATTTACTAATGGATACACACCCATGTTTATATGAACAGTACCACATAGTACCCAACTTATCATGAAAAGTGGGAAGACATTTGCACAAAATGAGGCTGTAAAGTAAAAGTTGAATCATATCGGATTAATTAGTTGGTACCATGAAGAGAAACAATAATTACAGTCATGCAACATTGACCTTTATTCATCAAGGTCTGCCATATATCTCATTGGTGTTTCCATGAAAAGTTATATATTTTTTTTAATTTTAGAAAAAAATAGAATGTTGTTCTGATATTGCAAATTATTGGCAATTTAAACATTTGACATAAAATAGCTAAATTAAATCCAGTCTAATTTTAATTATTAAGAATAAATATTTCAACAAATTTTACTTTCTTTTAATGAAAATATTTTTGAATTTATTCTTTTTCCCACAGCAACATGCATTTTCTATTTCAGATCGCTATGTTTTCAAAAGGTTATGGATGTTATTTAGAACAGATATATGTAGGTGCACAAAGCCCATGTATTTGGTAAGCAACATATATTTATTCTGTTCAAGCTGTATTAAAAATTAACTTGGTCTCCTTGTTTGTATTACTCAGCAATAGTAAAGACATTTAGGAGACTCTATCCTCATTTGGCTTCCTAAGATCTGAAGGATCATCAGCACAGATTCTTTACAATTGCTTCTGGCCCATTACACTTGGCCAAGAAGTGTGGTAATGTGATTTACTCTCTGAGGTTGTCTGCAGAATTATTTAAACAAATGCAGCCCCAGCTCATTCTGCAGCCTGTAAATCCTTATCCTTAGCTGTTGTTGTCTCTTAGATGTGGTTCCCAAAGACCCCAAAGGAGGAAATTCTATAATTCTCCTTTCTTTCCAAAAAGAAGTAGGAAGGGGGCAACCATAGGGATCAAACCCTTCTCCTGCCATGCACTCCTCTCCCAAATATTCATAAAGGTAATTGGCTGGGCCTATTTTCATGACTTGATCAAGCATCATGGATCCTTTCCTTTATGAGCAAGGGTTACTAACCGAAGTTTTGAGAACAACCCCGAGTATCAAGGACCCCTGTTTTCTTTCACCAATCCAATCTGGTAAAATTAAAGGAAGAGGTGACTCTTCGGGGTATAAAGCTGCATACATACAGCACTCCCTCAATAACTTGTCCAGATAACTCGCGAACCTGCTTATAATGCTGGATCAGGCGTGGATTCCATTTTTTTAAACCAGAAAATTCTGAAAGTATTTATCCTTGTTTCCTGATCTTGAAGAAAATCGCAATCAAGATTGTTAACTGAAACATTGAAATATTGCTCGTTTTATGGTTGAAAATGGTTGAAAGGACCTGGAAATTATAATCAACATTTTGAAATCATTAACTTGTAATAATAAAACTTATAATTGGTTACATTTTGTTTCCAGACAACATTCTTAGTACACTGCAATTAAAGATATTCAAGGAAATTTTGATAAATGAAAATGTCACTTATGCCAAGCATATGCAGTACTTCATATTTAATTGGGGTTGGGGGCATCAGATAAATGCTGCCCCTCCCCCCAAATTTTCAATAATATTTAAATGCCAATTAAATATTTTATCATTAAGTAAAATTTGTGCTTTTATTCTATCTTTTAGTTCTTTTTATTTGTAATCATCATAAACGCAACATGTATTTAAAACATAAAAATGTCATTTTGCTTAACATATATCCGCAAGCATTTTTCCAAGAACCTAATTAAGTGATGACCCTGTTATGATAACTGACTTGCAGAAGTATTTGTTGTATTGTTGCACTGAACTAAAAAGGCTGGCCTCCTTTTTGTTCCATGTTCAACGGGTTGACCCACTCTCTTGTATGTTATTACGTTAATTTGTGTTATGAATCAATTAAAGGAGTTGGAATAAAAGAAAAGTTAAAGGCGTGTGTAACAGAATGGTAACCAAGTGGGTATTGGATCAAATGAATCATTCAAACACAATGCGTGAAAGATAAAAATGTATTAACTTAATAAGTAAAGAAAAATGTATGATGTAAAAATACAATGATTCTCACACACGCTCAATATACACTTGATTCAATTACTCTATACTATCACACATTGATAATAAACCATTAATATATATATATATATCTCCCTGATATACAGCTTAAAGAAACATCAATTACAAATAATAGTACACACTATAATAATATAGTTTCACGTATAGACAAGGCTTGGGATTCAAACAATCTCAAGTTTTCAAATACGTTAAAAATGTTCTGCACTGTCAATAAGATTCACAATTCTCCTGGAATTCATCTAAGATTCAAAATAATCTTATGTAAATATCAATATACCAATTTAAACAACCATTGGAATAAACATATGCCTCTTGACCCATGTACAGGAGCATGATTCATCCACCGATAAATCGCACATTTTCACCACGTTCCTCGGGTTGACCCACTCTCTTGTATCAGCCATTCACACCCTTCATGGATCCACTACATGTACAGTCAGTCATCCATATACGCGTACAGACAGCATACAGCACTCATGTATTAGCTATGTCTACAGTTGTGGCTCCACCACATGTACAGACATACGTACATACATATAGACATCTAGATAACTTGTTACATTACCTCATAACCACGTAACGTCGTAACCATGTAATCTTGTAATCCTGTAATCTTGTAATCATGTAACTTTGTAAGCTACAATAAAACCAAACTGGTAATAATAATGATTTCTGGAAAATACTTATACATTAAATTCTATAAAAACAACTTGAAATTCACAGTTCACATTTCAAATATGCGTTGCATTAAATGAATCATTACACGATATTGCAATACAAACTCAATTAACTTAACATATCAATTGAAATAAATGTAACACTCTCCCCTATGGCTTTTAGAAATACCACGTGAAAATACGTGCTCTTTTCACTAGATCCGAATGATCACTGTCTCGATTATACCTTAATCTTGCTTAATTCAAAGGACAGTGAGTAATATTCACAGTAAAATACCAGTGTATATCGTGATAATGATATTTGCAAGACGCAAATAGTTTATGGCGGCGCAAGACATATGTTTGTTTCGTCGCTCGTCTGAAGAAAAAAAAAAACTGTTAATCCCAGAGAGTGCCGCATGCACGCACAACACAAATAATTAAATATTTCTCAGGCAAAATAAAATTTTTATTTTCTTTCTAATTCTGTGACAGCGTGCAAATCCTTGATAATAAGATCTAGCAGCCAAACTTGAAATAAACTTGTTTCAGTTGATCAAACACTATTATAATTATTATTGTGTATGTAAGATAATTAAACTACTGTAAACTCATTCATAACTGATCAATGATAGTAAAGCAACCGAGCGAAACAAAATACTTTGTTAAAGAAAGAGACCATTTTCAATGATATGGACCATTGATAGCAAGGAAGTTTCAGAGAATTCCTAACTGGCACTCGGAGAGATCCTCAAGGTTGATAAGAAGTTTAAATATTACTTCCAATGAAATCGTGACATCAACATTGTACTAAATGATAAATACAAAAATTGAGTCAATAGAGACAATTGTCTTATGAAATAAATGTCACTAGTTTTAGAAAAAAAGGAATCTTGTTTGTTGGATGTATCAAACAGTTAGTCTAGTTCCTGCTATTTTGACTACCAACTTGGCACTATGTGGGAGCTCACTAGTTATTATGTACATTTGAGAGAGTGATGTATGTAAGGTGAAGTTGTTTACATTTAAAAACATGCACAGTGGAGAGAATGTTGGCATACCTCTATGCAGCTTAGATGTAATGTGGCTGACATTTCTTTGGATATTGTACTTTCGGAGATTGCAGATACACACTGCTAAATAAAATGACTGCTCCCTTGTGCTCCCAAACACAGCCTGAATTTGTATAAAGTATGCTATCCTTTGCAGCTATTACAATAAGGAAATGCAATTTGCCAGACTAGACAAAACCAGCTTGTGAAAGTGCAATGAATTAATTACCGAGTATATAAAATGTATAAAAGAAAGTTATTGGCTCTTTTTAAAAAAAATACATTTTACCACTGAAGTTCAGGAAGTGAAACAGACACATGAAAGTATGTTAGCCAAGTTGGCTGCTCAATTTGAAGGAAAAGTTACGCATTTGATCTCCAATGCTAATCTAACTGTGACAGTCACCAACAAGTCAACCCATTTCCAAACCTAGCTAAACCACATTACAGATTTAGCTTATGTGTGAACTAAAAAATGCTAGGATTGTGATAATTAGGCTCATGCCTTCTACATGTTTCAAGAACCATGCCATAATCATAATATATTCGAATTAAAATGAGATCTCTTCCCCATACGCGAGCTCTTTCCCAAAATGATAATAAATTCTTTTTACACTATTTCACATACTTAAAACAAAAAATAGTTTTTCATGTGTGAATGATATACAAAATTTCGGGAGCCACACCAAAACCATGTTATATCCACACTGGCTTTCTAGCAGGATGCCACAGTATATGCCAAACAAATTTAACTTCGATAAGAGATAATAAACTTCAGCATAAATGGTGGATACATAATTTCAGTAAATGATACATTTATGATTCTGAATACTCAGTCAGCATATTATTACAACTTAATGCTTTCCTTTATTTCAGCACAGAATTATACTTCTTTTGATTGGAGGTGTCATAAATTGGTCAATGTGAGTATTAATCATTTTTGTGTTTGATATGACCTATAATTTATATATTCAGACAGTTTTTGCAGCTATCATTCCATCCATCATTTCCTTTAATTTTTTTATCCAGACATATTGAACAAAATGGAAAGGTATTAATCTACCCAGCAAGTCTCCTGTTGTAATCATGGATTACTGTGAGAAAGGGCTTTCAACCAAGAATTTACCATTATGTTATCGCTGCCAAGAAAATAATTATATTGTCATATACATAATTACTGTTGAAAGTGGTGTTCAAATTATAATGTACAATGCTACAATTATGTAATTATTGCAGTCATTAGAAGGCATGTGGTCACAGTTTATAATTTACCACCTTTATGGAAATGAATGTTGATAAAATAACAATTACTTTGGGAATTGAAAAGCATTATATGGTTGGTACCATACAAAAAATGATGCTATTAGTACTGTCATCCTACAGATGATACCAAATTTGGTATATAATGCAGATTTTGAATTGCTGGCCACCATAATATATGATTGCTTATGTTAATTGGAAATGTGCATATGGAGCATGAATGCACAGCTATTGTGACCTAGTTTTTTTTTTTTTGGGGGGGGGGTGATGGTTTAAACACCAAGATGCATACAGTAATAAAGTTGCATTTGTTTACTAGCCCTCTTATACTTATATTTTGGGTGTGTGTGTGAAAATGTTGCTAAACTGTGCAGTGAAACCTGTCTTGAAAGACCACTGCTATGTGAGACCACCTGTCTTGAGAGACCATATTCTCAACACATAAATTTAATGATTATATAGCATTGTGACCTGTTATGAGAGATCACCTGTCTTGAAAGACCATAATTTTATGACAGAAAGGATGGTTTTCAAGATCGGTTATACTGTATTTGACTTACCATTTAAGGGGATTTAGTAGTTTTTATCAGGTTTAATCTTATTGTGCTTGTTTTACACTTGCAACATTATAGTACATATACAAATATATATATATATATATATATATATATATAGTTTTTTTCTTTATTATTTCTGAAACATACCAAATGTTACCTGTCATCAAAATTCAAATTCATTCAATTGGCAGAAAATATGCAATGATGCAATGTGTAACCCAAATAAGAAAGAAACAACATGCATCAACAAACTGATATAGGAATATCAGTTTGTTGATGCATGTTGTTTCTTTCTTATTTGGGTGCCATAACAACACTATGAGATTTTGCTTCTCTTACTGGCTGTTTTTATTGTCAATTTAGTGTGGTACTGCATAGTTTACATCTTCATGAAGGTAAATGATAATTATAGCTTGCACCTTTAGTGCTTGATATGTTTCCTTGACATGCAGTGTTTATAGCATATATAATTATTACCATGG
This sequence comes from Unio pictorum, assembly GCA_030141615.1. Classification (NCBI taxonomy): domain Eukaryota; kingdom Metazoa; phylum Mollusca; class Bivalvia; order Unionida; family Unionidae; genus Unio; species Unio pictorum. Next base: position 5,786,255 of record JARLTB010000007.1, on the reverse strand, counting down.
CTACAATTCAGAAAAGAAAAAGTTTGTCAGTAGTCCACAATCTGCAGAATAGCAGTTTTTGTCAAACATGTTCAATTGATGATGTAACCTTTAGCACGAAATCAAGGAAATGATGCAAGCAACAAATTCAACCTTTATTATCGCCCACAAAGTAGTATTCAGGGATATATTTCACTATCTGTCAGCTGAGTTAATGTTAACAAATCTAGAAGGCCTTTTGTCTTCAAATCGATTTGTAAAAAAATCATAAGAATAGCTTAATTTAGATTTATATAAAGCAGGAAGATAAGATTCTGTTCTGTATATTTTAAAATAAACATTTGAAGTGGAAGGATAATAATGAGCGGATAATACTAAAATGGATCCCAATAGAAAATCACACATTTTCCAGTACATCATTTCATAAAATATACATTTCTTTATTTACAATAAAATAACCTCTTCTTTTAATGTTTTTATAATACTTGTTATAAATATCTAGTGGCTACAATAATTTTGGAGAACAAATGTCTGGCAAGAATCAGAACATTTTGAAGTTCTCTCTGGCTTAGCTTATTCACTCCAATGTTGATCAAGATAAATGGTCTTTCAACTAGAATTTGGCAATATGAACAATGAATTGTTGATCCATAGCACATTTCATTGGTCCATACAAATTAATTGTTGGTCCATAGCATACTGCACTGGTACTTAAGAATGAATTGTTGATCCATAAGAATTAATTGTTGGTCCATAGCATATTCCATTAGTCCATAAGAATGAATTGTTGGTCCATAGCAGATTCCATTGGTTCATAAGAATTGTTTCTCCATAAAGACATAAAGTTCAATTGAATTTCATCATCAGTCACAACATAATATTGAGTTGTGATTAACATTTTGCTTGGATTGTAACCGTGTGCAGTACCATTTCTCCATTGAAGACATTCCCCATCAACATTAATGTTAGGAATATAAGCCTGCCACCTACAAAATCCAATCCCACTAAAAGATCAAAAATCGTCTTTTCTGTCTGTATCACTTGGAAGGTACATGTATCACATAGAACAAAGGGAAGTGGTTATTTCCCATTAGCTCCCCGTACCACTGCTAGGGGTCACCATTTTTGCTTCTATACACAAATTTGAATGGAATAATCCATAATCCAAGTCTTTGTGTGTCAAATTCATGCCATCGATTAAATTTTTGAATTTACTTGAATTCATAAACAGGTGGTATTCATTTTTTTTTTTTAAATTTTGTGAATATTTGGTAAAATTTTTCACTTTTGTGGACTTATTTTTATAGTGCACTCTGTTATGATGGATGTTATTTAGAGAATTATTTAACAAATTATTAAGACACTGATATGTTAATTTATCTTTTGTTTGTTTCAAAACTATGTCTTCTAAATGTAGTGGATGAAAGGAATGCAAAGCAAGGGAAGAAATGTACAAGACAATACAGCCTGGCATGTACTAAATGTACCTCTGCTTCCCCATGCAGCATGTGTGCTTTGTGGTCCAAAGACACCTGGTCAGACAGCTTGCAAAATAAATAAAAGGCAAGCAGAGGAGAGGAAAAGCATGCAAGACCAGTCTAGTCTCTTAGTCTCTTGGTAGTCTCTCGAGTCGAGGAAGACAAGTTGTGCACTTTCCTTCAACGATGGACGCGCATGTGACTCCGGAGTCCAAATTCCGATACACACAAGCGATTGCAGGTGGGGCATGGGACACCGGTGGTTGTTGGTATCTGGGATACATTTCTGTGGCGTCTCTCACGGGTTGCAGCAAGACGCTGGCAACGGTCAGCCTCAAAGGAGGAACAGGCTTTTCTGGTCAGGGCTCGCCAATGCTTTCTGTCTGAGGCAGCGAGCTCGAGCTGGCGTGGATGAAGGTCTGCCCACTTGATGTTTGTCTTGAGGTTGTCTTTGTACCTCTTGTGAGGGCGGCCTTGGTTTCGGTTCCCCAGGAATAGCTCACCATAGAACAACTGCTTTGGGATTCTGTTTTGATCCATGCGGATGATATGGCCAGTCCATCGAAGCTGGGCCTGGATTATTTTGGCTTCGATGCTTGTTGTGTTAGCTCTATCAAGGACTTCCAGGTTGGTGATTCGGTCCTGCCACTTGATCCGCATGATGGATCTCAGGGAGCGCTGGTGGAATTGTTCTAACTGTCTGATGTGCCTTCCGTAGAGTGTCCACGTTTCACAGCCATATAATAGAGACGTGAGGACAACTGCATTGTACACCTTCAGCTTTGTTGACAGACGTATGTCCTTGTGCTGCAAGACCTTGGTTCGAAGTCGTCCTAGTGCTTGACTGGCTTTTTGGGTCCTCGCAGTGATCTCTTTGTCCAGAGAGCCATCACTAGATATTGTGCTGCCAAGGTATTTGAAACTGTCCACATTCTTCAGCTGCGTGTCGCCAATGGTGATACAGGGTTGCGAATGGACAGTGTTTGGGGTGGGCTGGAAGATGACTTCTGTCTTTCCTAGACTAATTGTGAGTCCAAATAGGTTAGAGGCTTCAGAGAATCTGTCCACGATTGCTTGTAGGTGAGTCTCTTCATGGGCCATGAGGGCGCAGTCATCTGCAAAGAGTGCATCAATGATGAGTCTTTCTAGTGTCTTGGTTTTTGCAGCTAGGCGACGGAGATCAAACACTGATCCATCCAGGCGATACCTAATGTAGATGCCAGTGTCAATGTCCCGTATGGCATGGAGTAGTACCTGTGTGAAGAAGAGGTTGAAGAGTACTGGAGTGAGTACACAACCCTGTTTGACACCATTAGATATGGGGAATTTCTCTGAGGGTTCACCATCTGAGAGAATCTCTCCATTCATGTCAATGTGGAGGAGCCGGATGAGGTTGGTAAACTTTTGAGGACAACCAAGTTTCTTGAGTACTACCCACAGTGCATCTCTGTTGACTGTATCGAAAGCCTTTGTCAGATCCACGAAGACAGCATATAGATTCATGTTCTGCTCAAGGCACTTCTCTTGGACTTGTCTCACTGCGAAGATCATGTCAACGGTGCTGCGGTCTGGGCAAAAACCACACTGAGACTCGGGGAGGTTATTTTCTGACACTGCTGCAATAAGCCTGTTGAGCAAGATGCGAGCAAGTATTTTTCCAGCAACGGAAAGCAGGGAGATGCCTCTGTAGTTACTGCAGTCCATACGTGTGCCTTTGTTTTTATAGAGGGTCACAATTGATGCATCACGGAGGTCGTCTGGCATCTCTTCCTCCGTCCAGATGCTGATTAGCACGTCATAGAATGCCTCCAGAGACTGCTTACTGAGAGTCTTGTACACCTCCGCTGGGATACCATCCTTTCCAGGTGCCTTGCCACAGTTTGTTTGTTTAATGGCCCTTCTCAATTCCTCCATCTTTGGCGGAATATCCAGTTGGTTGAGCATTGGCTGTTGGGGTATTTGGTCAAGAACAGATTGGCTGACTGATGAGGGCAGGTTTAGGAGCTGATTAAAGTGCTCTTTCCATCTTTCCTTAATGCCATTCTTGTCTTTTATTAGTGTACTGCCATCTGCAGCAAGTAAAGGCATAGAGCTTGACTTTGTGTGGCTGAAAATTGACTTGATGGCGTTGTAGAACTCTTTGGAGTTGTTAGTGTCGGCATAGCTTTGCACTTCCTCAGCTTTCTTTTCCCACCATTGGTCATGCATCTTGCGGATTTCTCTCTGAGCCTCAGCCTGATAGGATTTGAAGCGATCTTTTTTGGGGATGGAGTTTGTGTCATTCTGCCAGTCCATAAAAGCTTTATTTTTTCTGGCAAGCAGATCTTCAATGGCAGCGTTGTTCTCATCAAACCAGTCTTGATGTATTCGCTTCTTTGGACCCATGGTTGCCATAGCTGTTTCTCTTATTATGTCCCTGAGCTTGTTCCATTTTTCAGAGGCGTTTCCACATAACGGTCCGTTTGTTGACAGCATGTCATCTAGTCTCTTCTGGAAATCGAGCTGGGTGGAAGGCTGCTGCAGTTTGACAACGTTGAGGGCTGTGCGCACAAGCTTAGGACGTCTTCGGTGGTGAGGGGCAATGTGCAGCTGTAGGGTAGTTCTGACAAGTCTGTGGTCTGTCCAGCATTCTGCTCCTCGCAAGGCCTTGGTGATTTGGACATCCTTGGCATCACGCTGGCGTACTATTATATAGTCAATTAAGTGCCATTGGCGAGATCTGGGGTGCATCCAGGTGTTCTTGTGTTTGTCCGCCATTCTGAACATTGAGTTTGTGATTAGGAGGTTAAATTCTGTGCATTTGCTGAGTAGGAGCAGGCCATTGCTGTTCATTCTGCCGACACCGTGCTTGCCAAGCACACCTTTCCATCGAACATAGTCACAGCCAATACGGGCATTGAAGTCCCCCAGTAGTATGATCTTGTCGTCAGCTGGAATTGAGCTATGTACAGAGCTGAGGTCCGTATAGAACTGCTCTATGGTTTCTGCTGGACTCGATAGGGTAGGGGCATATGCACTGAGTATGGGTATACTAAATATACATCCAAACATAGAATCAGTTGTGACCCTTTTATTGGACTCTTCTAGCCACCACCACCACCCACCTAAATAAGAATTGTCACTCCTTCCCCCACTGTGACATTGGCAGTTATGGGATAGAGAAATGCAGATGTGTTGCAGTTACAGTTGGATATACCAGAAATTTCAGCAACATATGCATCAGTTGGTACAGGAGATGGCAATGTAATTCCTGACATCTGGCTAAATTTTCAATATTTTGCTCTGCAGATAATTTGGATATAATGATGGATTATTCCCCTATTTGTTAGGCATTCCACTGTACATAAGTCCCAATGCAAGTCTGAACTTTGCTTTCAGGCCTTAAGACCAGACAGAAGAGGTATTTTTTCTGATCCACTGGATTCCATCTCACTTTCAAAGTTGTACCAGCCATCTTACCAGTGCTAGCCATTCCAACCCAGATTAAATTACAGGGATCTTTTTTATATATAAACCATTTAGCCAGACATGACTTCATATATTTTATTGTCTGTTTCTGTAGTCAGCCTTGATGATGCTCTAGTATTCAGCCTGGCAATCAGCCTCGGTAGTCTCAGTAACTGATATGATAGGACTGAGAAGTAGTGAAACTGCACAAGAGCTGTAGTAGCTAAAGGGTTAATATGTCTGTCCACCAGATTATAAGGTGGATACAAACGGCCTCTTTGGTGATTTTGTGACTGATGGAAAAATCAGCAAACCACACACCAGGAAATCAGCGGCCCAAATTGCTCAGGTCATTAACTTCGATGGTCTAGTTGTTATAGTGTCTGCCTCAGACGCAGAGGTCATGGGTTCAAACCCAAGCCAAGTCATAATCAGAGACTTTTAAAAAAAATAATACTAACAGCTGCTTCACTAGGCACTCAGCATTAAAGAGGTTAGTGTTAGGACTGGTCAACCTGGTGTCATTAAAATGTGACTGGGTGAGACATCATGCTACTTGTCTGCAGCATGATGCCCCAGTGCTAGGCATCACTATAAACTCACACTGCAGACCTTGTAGCGATATGACTGAAAAATGTTTAAAGCTATGTTAAAAACTGAAATCACACACACACATGAGCAAGTCAGTCTACCATAGAATGGCTAAGGTGTTAACTTGATACAGTGTGATGTGTGTTTACTCTGCATATTACTAAAATTGCATCATTCTCTGGGTTTAAGGATGACTTGTTTTGACTCCATTGCTGTTAAGGGTCCAAAATTCAAAAAGTTCATAGACAGGCAGATTAGGAACTACCCTTCCAACTAGCCATGCCACCTAAATACTTGTTGAGGAAAATAGTGTCCCTTCCACAACAGAAGGACAACAGATGAGCCTGACACATTGGATCTTTTACACACAAGGGTCCTTCAGCAGACATCAGCAGAATCAGTCTAGAAGGCAATCTTACTAGGGAGTTAATAAACCATGTTTTTCTACCCCGAAGCATCTTGCTTCCTGACACTAACTTTACACCCTCTTTGCCTGTGGAAAACCTACCCATGTCCACCAAATTCCTTCAGTTCTAACTAAGTTTGATCAACCTATTTATGCAAAATGGATGGGTGACCTCAACTTCCTTCCTTCCTCTTTTTAACAGATGTGGCATCAGATTGGTAAAAGGACAACCTTCTTCAGAAGGATCCAGTCACTCATCAGTCACAATCTCACAGATGCCTACTTTCATGTCCCTATCCACTGGGCAGTTTCATCAGTTTGCTTACTGTGACAAAGTTTAATGATTTCAAACCCTTCCCATTAGTCTAAGCATCAGCCCCTGAGTCTTCACCAAACTTGTGGATTGGATAGTCATCCTGTTTTGGTTGTCATTCAGGGTATGGAGTGAATAACCAATTTCAGTCTTATATATCTCCCCTTGTCCACAATCTGCCGACTGTCAAACTTGTAATATCCATTTCCAACAGGACATGGATTATTCAGTATGGCAGTGGATCTGATCCAAAAGTGTCATTTTTGTATGTTCCCATTACAAAAGACTTTGCTGATTTAATGGTGCCCCTTTTCCGGTCCTCTCAACCAGAAGGTCAATGTCACAACCATGGTTGGCTCACAACATAAATTCTTGTGGAGAAATGATAGGATATAAAGACACCAGTTCTTATAGTTGGTGATCCCACTTGCTGCTGCAGCAAATGCGGACTAGGAGAATGGCCTCTTAACAGGATCCATCTAGACATGAAAGCTCTTATGAATGTCTTTCAACTTGTGAAGGAACAAGTTTGCAACAAATGTCAGACAACTTTGTTGTGTTGACTTGTCTTCTGAAATATGGGGAGGGGGCACCAAATTGCCTAATCTATGTAATACTATGCTGGTTTGACTAGTTTGCCAGTTCCTTTATTGATGTTACTATCAATGGAGTGGTGTACCATCAGAGGCTTTAGCTTCATGATATCACACACATTAATCATGATAAAGATCTAAAAGACCTATGAGCCAATTTTGATTTAAGTAGAGCAAAAATCTGTCACTCCTTTGTCCAAACATGGTTTAACTCAGAAAAGTTTAAGTCATTAGCCAGAACCTCACTGAAGCTGTTATCATATAAAACCCATTACTGAGAGGTTCATTCATGTCTGTGAAAACAACCCATTAGCTACACATAATGTGGAACCAAGCCTTGAAATCATAAAACTCTTGAACTTTAGATTTTATTCTAAACAGTTACAAATGACTTAACTTTTAAATGCTTGTTTCTGATTGGCTGATTGTATACCTCACTGTGGTCAGTGATGCTGGTTTGAAATCATAAATCAAATGAACATTAGAAACCCTACTATTGCTTTCTTACAGTATTATGTAATGGAACATCTTGGTTTATACCAGACCAACAAGTTATTTATGGCCACTATATTAGGTTATGTAACAAAACGTCTGAATCTGCATTGGACCAACAAGTTGGTTACTAGCTTATGATGCATTATTTAACAGAACATCTACCGGTATGTCTTCTGAACTAACAAGTTGTTTTCTATCACTGCATTATGTCATGGAACATCTGTGTCTGTACTGGAATATCAAGTTCTTTGTTGCTGCAGCATGGAATAATGGAAGATATGAGTCTGAGCTGGACCAATAATTTGTTCATTGCCTTTTTTATGTTACTTTCTGATAAAACAATGTGCTGCTTAGGTGGTTTGTCAGTAAGAACAAAGGATTTGTTTATGAAACATTAGATTGATTCTAGTGAGTATTATTATATCTCCTAGTTTGTGGCTTCCTTTCATTGTGCATTTTAATTTCGCCACTCCAAACCCATGATTGTATACATAAGTTTAAAGAGCCATCAATGTCGTCAACAAAAAGAATGGCTATGTGGTATATTTTGTTGCCATTAATGAAAAACAATCACAGTTTGTGATTTTGGGAAAGACCAGTGTTACCACCGAATAAACTTTTTACACTTTTCATATTTTTTAAGAAGAAAACATATTTTTTCACATACAAGAAAATTACATATGAAATTTTAGGAGCAATGCCACAATTATTTTATATCTGAATTTGTGTTAGAACAGAGCAGGGGTCACAGTGTTCATCTTTTCTGCACCACTCTCTTAAGAGTCCATGATTTTGGCAACTGTTGAACTCCTGTTTGAACTGATAATGTACAAGTGCAGAATTTCCACTAGTGGATATTAAGCTGTATGGTATTTCTCTGCTATGGTCTTTAATATCAGAAAATAATAAAACCTTGACAGAGAATGAATGGTTGGGTTAGGGCTGTGGACACTAATTTTTATTATTTTGGTGGTTGCTAAAAAAACAATTTAAAGACCCAATAATTGATAATTCCTCCATAAAAGAACAGGAACCAAACCCCAACATGTGTATGTACTGACAAAAATGTCATTTTATAAAACCATGAAAATGAACATCCACAAAATAAATGAATTAACAGTAATTCATTCTAGGTTTAAAGATTTCTCTTTTTTCAAAAGATTGTCCAGCATGAACCCTAATAATTTCTGCTTACAAACATTCTTTCACATTTCCTGCTTCCTGCCCAATCCTGCAGAGCACTGTATGGCGCCATCACCAATCCTGGAAATTTTGCCAGCTATCTGCTTGCCATATTCATCGGCAACTTGATCCTGTATTGTGTATTTTACATTGTAATGAAGGTAAGTAAATATGTGTTCTTACAAATTGTCTTATTTTTATTTAATATCAAGAATAATTTATATGGTAGAATAGTTCCTTTGTTATACCATGTTTAAAATATTGTATATTGGGTAGCCTCAATGATGAATAATTGATTTCTTGTGTAAAAAAATATGTTTAAAGAACATAAACTATTTTCTTGAACTTGAATAATTGATTTCTTGTGTAAAAAAAATATGTTTAAAGAACATAAACTATTTTCTTGAACTTCTGGGAGAATTCCTGATTCAGACTCTTTGTATCTCCAACAGTTGTAGTTATAATAGACATAGTTGTAGTTACAATAGACACAGTTTGTGTGATATCTCTAACAGTTGTAGTTATAATAGGCATGGTTTATGTGATATCTCTAACAGTTGTAGTTATAATAGACGTAGTTTATGTGATATCTCTAACAGTTGTAGTTATAACAGGCATAGTTTATGAGATATTTACAACAGATGTAATTATAATAGACACAGTTTATGTGATATCTCTAACAGTTGTAGTTATAATAGACATTTATGTGATATCTCTAAAAGTTGTAGTTATAACAGGCATAGTTTATGAGATATTTACATCAGATGTAATTATAATAGACACAGTTTATGTGATATCTCCAAAAGTTGTAGTTATAATAGACATAGTTTATGTGATATCTCCAACAGTTGTAGTTACAACAGGCATAGTTTATGAGATATTTACAACAGATGTATTTATGCTATCTATACTCAAATAGACATTGACTCTACTAAAAGTTGAATCCCTCCCTTGAGTGGTGCAAAAAGCTACTTTCTCTTTGATTTCCTATATAAATCAGATCTGTCTGAAGAGTGACTTGTTGTCAGAGCTGCACTTTGGAAAAATTAACCAAACAGGAAAGTAAAGACAAAACTAGTGTGGAATATGGACCAGATAAACATATTGTACATTTTTGTGTAATAAAATCTATAGAAATTTATTTATATGACAAATCTATGAATTGGTCACATAAAAATAGTAGCCGAGGGTGATCCAATTCACAGTATCCCAGAAACTGTATGCTCTAGATTTCTTACAAATAAAAAAAAGAAGTTAAGAATTCATCCTCATTATCTAAGTGATCATATTGAAGTTCTAAAATCTTCTTTTGTCATCTGATTATTGCAAATATCTGCGAGCACTGAATCCTTGTCATTAGTCATTTGTATTTGCTTATGTGAAGACAGAACATAGGTTCTGTAAATGAGATCATACAGTCTGAAATCTTTAAAATTATTCAGCTGAAAAGGTGTCAGTTGTGCAGTAGGTTTCTAGACAATTAAAATAGCAAACTTCTGTTGCTTGCCCAGAACAAGTGTCAGATTCATGGGTCAATCATAGGGATTATGGTCAATCATTGGGATTATGGTCAATTATAGTCATAGGGATTATGGTCAATCATAGGGATTATGGTCAAATCATAGGGATTATGGTCAATGAAAGGGATTATGGGCTTATGGTCAAATCATAGGGATTTTGGTCAAATCATAGGGACGTTTGGTTAAATCATAGGGATTATGGTCAAATCATAGGGATTATGGTCAATCATAGGGCTCAAATCATAGGGATTATGGTCAAATCATAGGGATTATGGTCAAATGCACACAGGTTGCTGTAGGGCTCTACTTGGCACTGAACAGTCGAAAGCTTGATCAAATGCTTGTCAGCTTGAGAATAAAGTGCTGCCATTCAAGCCAAGTGTGTATTGGCCCACATGCAGTTGGAGATAGTTTGAGAAATATATGGGAAATTTACCTGGCTGACAGAAAAGGAAAATATAAATCAAATCAAACTTTAACAGTCAAGTTTATGTGATATCTCTTACAGTTGATAATCATTGGTTGTGTTATTCATCTGATAGTTATAATCACAGTTGATAATCATTGGTTTTGTGATATATCTGGCAGTTATAATCATATCTTATGAGATATCTATTCCAGTTTATTGTCATTGGTTGTGTGATACATCTGACAGTTATAATCATAGTTTATGTGATATCTTTTATTTTATTGTCATAAGTTGTGTGATACATCTGACAGTTATAATCATAGTTTATGTGATATCTTTTATTTTATTGTCATAAGTTGTGTGATACATCTGACAGTTATAATCATAGTTTATGTGATATCTTTTACAGTTTATTTTCATTGGTTATGTGATACTACATCTTACATTTTCACCTTTTTTGTGTGTGTGGGGGGAAATAAATTATTTTGTTGAATTTTACAAAGCTTGTTGCTGTTAACTCTTTGTTGTTACTTGTTTTATGGCTATAAAATCATCATATCACCAAGAGACTTGTTACGCTATCCAATTGGTATTAAATAGAAATGGTGCCAATCTGATATCAAATATCACCACCATGGCTTTGATCTTCAGAAAGTATTTGAGCTTGAGAGGCCAACATCTTGCTCACCTATGCTGAGGCAGAATCTCTCACTTATGCTTAACCACTCCGGTGGCCTAGTGGTTAGAGCATCCGCCGCAGAAGTGGGAGGTCATGGGTTTGATTACTGGCCGAGTCATACCAAAGACTTGCAAAAATGTTACTAACAGCTGCCTTGTTTGACACTCAGTGTTAAGATGTTAGTGTTAGGCCTGGCTGGCCTGGTGTCAGGATAATGTGACCGGGTGGGACATCATGTCTGCGGCATGATGCCCCAGTGCTGGACATCACTATAAACTGCCCCACTGCTGATATCGTAGCGATATGACTGAAAAATTGTTAAAGCTACATTAAAAATCCTAATCAATCAAACAAACAAAGTCACTTATGCTGACTAAGGTAGAATCTCTCACACTTTTTATGGACGTTATCAAAGCCTCTATACCTTTATGGATGAGGCTTCATTTAAGAATCTTGCACTTAAAACTATCTGTTTAATTTAGCTTCTGCAAGAAGGAGCAACCTTCATGGCCTCTCTGTAGAATGGGGTGCTTCCAAGTTCAGTGGTAATTATGAGTTTGTTACTCTCCTGTCAGCCAGGATTTCTAATTTAAAAAATCTCCATATTGGTAGTTCCATCTCATATAGATTCTCATCCTTAGTCACATCTGTGTGTTGGAGATGATCAGGATAGACTGCCGATTTATTGTGCTTAGGTTCTGATTGGCAACATCAAAAAGAGAGAAGGAAAGGTAGGAAATGTCTGTCCTTCCATTTTTGGAAGTCCACCATCTCTTGGTGGATTACACTCACTGACAAAAGAGCTTATCAGTCCCTCTTTCAAAGGAATCAAAGTCCTTGCAGTTTGAGCTGTTGCTGCCTAGTGTGTCTGTTTCAATCACTCATCATGGGAGGATATTATGAAGGTTACATTTTGGCAATTGTACATGTATATGATCTCCTTTTACCTTCAGTCTTGAATACATTAACCCCTGGAAGTTTTTGCTATTTTCGCATGAAATGAAAGTAGGAAACACATTTTGGGAACTATTTCTGAACACATCCTAATACATTGACTTCCAATCCATTTTTCATTAGCCTAATGCCTAGTTGTGTTTAAAACATTGTTTTCCATTGGTTATTTTGCTCGCACATGAGCAGAAATCAACAGACCCATCTTTTTCATATGGAGACCACTCTTCTTAAAAAATGCCCACCTTATCCTGCTTTGTGCAGTTCACACCAGTATCCTTAGATCTGAGGCCAAAAAGTCTAAAATCTGAACACAAAATTGGATTCCAATCACATGCAAATTTGGGGTGAAAAACAAACGAGTCTAAAAAATTAAGTTTTTCTGCTGTATTTTGTAGCGGTGCAACTAAAACATCCAGATTATTTGGTATTATTATTGAGCTAAATCTGTCTAAATACCACCCATTTAGTGCATCATACATGACCTTGATGCTGCAGAGCTTGGCAGTAGGCTACTAACTCCTGCCCCATAAACACTGTGCTAGGGATTAACGTGTTAACACACAAAAGAAAGGGTATTTTTTCCCCTTGGTTGAACAGTTGCAACACAGTGAAACATACCACTTTAGTCTAACAGCATTAGATTAGTTCTACTGTAAGATGAGTATCTTAATGTATATTTTGTTTTACTCCATTGAAGGTCATCAGCTTACCTGCTTACTGATAAAAATGTATTACTGATGTTAAAACGTAGTGAGGGAAGATAAAACTAATTTTAATTATGATTGGGATTCAAGATGGCTGCCAGAGCTAGCAGCTAGATGTAGATCTCAAGTATGGGTGTTTTCCTGTAAGTTGCAAATGTGATGGAGTAATTGAGGTTGGAAATATTAGTATTTGAATGTTTCCTCATAGGATACATTTATTTAAGATTCCTGATGACTTGTGCACTTTAAAAGGAAAGCCATATTTTTTATATTCTATGGAAAAGATTTTTGGCATCATTTCTATGAGTTAGGGCCTACATTTACTATTTGAAATGACACCTTGTTGTACTTGTGTGCTTGCTTTTGAGACATTCATATATTTGGGTTATTAATAGCCTAATCTACTAACTTCGGATGACAAAAAAATAATGTATTTCCAGCTCTAATATTAGCTCTATGAGTAATAAGAAAACAGTTCTGACTACCTTCAAGTCAAGTCTAAAAGTTGAAAACCCCAAACCAGGTCAAGCAATAACTCAATTCAGTACAGCACAAGACTCAAACCTAATTATGGACACTGAGCAACTGAGTTATGTTCACCAAATCCAGAGAGATTTGCAAGATATTAAATCAGCCAAGAAGGGTCTGTTATAAAGGACTTCAGCTTATTGGTTACAAGAGAAAAATTAGGTGGGATTGTGCCACATTGTGTTCCAACTATTTTCCAAAATTAAAATGTAGTTGAAAAGTGAACTGAGCAAGAGATAAAAGATAGGATGGCGCAAGAGATAAACTATAGGATGGCGCAAGAGATAAAAGATAGGATGGCAGAAATGCAAGAAAGGATGGAATATTTAGTATTTGAAAGAAAAGTCAGATATATAAAAAATGAAGAATGTGAATGTGAAAGAAGAACTCAAAACCACATTACATCAGGCAGATGAAACAATGTAGAAATCAAATCAAAATGAACAATGCTCTAGAAAAAACAATGTGAAAATATGTAACATGCCAGAGACACAGAGTGATAATTTGAAGACCAATATGGTTCAGTTAGTTAAGGAAGCTACAGGTAAAGACATGGACCAGCGACATGTAATCACCATCCATAGAATTTCTGGACCAACAGGAGTACGTCTGGATCATTTGGCATGTGCAGAGTCCACATTTTATTAATGAATTTTCCCAATCTTTTTTGTTTACTTTCGTATCTATTTATTTTTATTTATTTATTACATTGTCTGAATTTAAGTTACACTTTGTTTTTTCTCTGATTGTATATTTATTTGAAATAAAGATATTAATTGAATCTGTAGAAATATTATTAAAATATTTGGAGAACTTTTGTCAATTTCTGCTTTGGAACTGGGGTCAAATGAAAGGGGCTGATGTCATCCACCATTTCTGAGGGTCTTCATTTTAAATAATGCAGGTTAAGGTGAACTCATTCTCACTTCATTACTGTTCTGGTAGAAAAGAATGCTAGGTCCTATGGATTTGTAGTCATCTAACCAGGTACCATCAAAGGTTGTGCTGTCCCTATTGGCATATTAAAGATATTGCATACATGAGGAATCGTTGAAAACTGATTCATCTCCAAACTTTCCTTTTCCTTTGCTCACCTCTTCCTCTAAATCCAAACAGTGTCCAAAAATAAGTAGAACTAAGAAAATTGCAAAGCAGCAGGCATGTGAGAGCCCATTTCACCAGTGGAAATAAAATATCATCATCGTGGCTTATCAGCTCATAGGCTCTTGCTCTTCTTCCAAAACCAGCCTTCTTCATTTTTTTTAAATGTAAGGCTTCGACTGACTTGTGAAATGGCTAGTCTGTAAGAGAGATGGGAAACCCCTTAGACATGCGATGCCTTTCTGTGCTTTTTGTTTATTAGAATCAAGAGAGCATGGCTCATTGTCAGAACCATTTAATTCATGAATCATTATAAACATGTCTGCTAAATAGATGTTTATTGATAATTGTAATGCGCATGTCTCCTGTTTTTTGTCATAAAGCAATTACAGGACAGTTCAGATATAATGTTCAGTTGTTTGCTTTGTTGAAAGTTTCTTTTGTGACTGTGAAATCATCCAGATTATCAACATTAGCATCGTGACTTTCATATGGCTTAAACAGTTTATTTACTTCATCCACAGGCAAATCCAATAAATCAATACTGCTGACATCTGCATCCATTAGTTGTTTGCAATAGAAAGTAGTTCCTAACAGATGATACTATTATTAGACACATTGTACTGCAGTATAAAGCTGTGCAGTATGGAAAAATGCTGCATGATTCTGACAATGAAAAAATGAGAGACAATGAGCATATATTAATCTTGTATCAGATCGACTGAGATTTTGGTCATTCAAGTGCCTTTATTTTTCAGTTGGATAGAACTTGATAAATAGGTTTATATCAAGATCTTGGATTAAGTCCATTATGAGAAAGATCTGTGGATATTCATTGTGCCATTATGTTTGGGAAGAACTTTTATCTGACTTTGTTAATATATGTAAAATTAAAATGATACAGATAGGGTTGTGTTTTACAATACTACATTAGCCTGATTGTAAAATTATAAACAGTATTCTATGCAAGCTAGGTGAGCGGTTTCTTTCCACTGGAGCCTCTTTTAAAACTGCATACTTTCAAACCATTTTATCATGATGTTTTATCTTTGACAGTGCTGATGGTAAACAATAGGTTTAATAGTATTCTTATGGTCTTTATTTCAGATTTTAAGCAAGGAGAAACTTGGTCTATTGACTGCATCCTGTATAGTGATGGCATTTGTATCATGGGGTTTTGCCCTCTACTTTTTCTTTGCTCATCTTACATCTTGGCAAGTAAGTACAAGCAGATGTCTTGCCCATCTTGTGGATCAGTCAACTTTTAAATTATTTTTTTTTATTGATGGTGATGCCTAAGATGGTGGTGCATATTATATACAATATAATTTGTGATATAATATTTGACTACAGATTGAGCACTATAATATTTCTTTAATCTGTACCTTTGGTTATGTACTAATAATCATTTAGCTGCTTTCTTTAGGCAAATAGTTTGTGATGGAATTAAATAAGCGTGTGTTGAGAACTAGTTTTTTATTATTATCAATGAACCAAGTATTGATACCTTTTCGATTGGACCATCTGGGTCTTGTCATATGGTCTTAAGACTTAGGGCCCCATTCATTAGATAAACTATCGAGATATTCATACTATAGTAGTACATATACTGCAAATAAAAGGATAAATGTACACTGATTTAAATCCTAGTGTCCATTCCTATTCAGCTTCTGGGTCATAACATGGAAACTATTGAGATCCCCACCCAAGAATGATATATGGACCTAAGGGGCATAAAAAGGAAATGTATACATATACCCCACCTCATTTAACATAGGCCTGGATTGTAACATGGAAACTGTTCAGATTCCCGCCATATACTCATGTATATATTTGGCCTGAAGAGAACAATGCACTTACCCAACTGGCATTTGCTTTGGGTCCTTCTTACCCTCAGGGACGAATCAAACTTTAGGATGGAGGTCAAAATGCAGATGCTGGAAAATACATTTTTCACAGTCAAATACATCTGATCACATTACAGTAGGATAATTTTCTTTGCTACCTGTGAATCAAATACTCACAGAAAGAAGGAAAACATATTTCTTTGTAAAGCTCAACAAAAATTTGATTATCAAAGTTATTAAAAAAGAAATGTAAGAAAAACTTACATTATTATGAAAGTGAATCAAAATAATCCTAAAAAGTTCTATTCAAGTCCACAAGAATTGAATGTTCTGAATCCATTTCCAATCCTCAACATTGACCAGAATTCTTTTGAAAAATTCACAATGTCCTAAAATAATATTTAAGTCAGTGAGCAGTTTGTAGTTCCAAAGATGAATCTTAACAAATGTCTCCTCTCAAATTATCTAAACACAAGATCAAACACATCTGCAGATTGATAGAATGAGAATCCCAAATAGGTATGAATTCAAATTAGGAATAAATCTGGTTACTCGGTTCTCTCAGAATCAGTTTTATTGTTGTGTTCAGTATATGAATTTGGGTGGAATTGTTTATTCAGATTATTATTCACTGGAAAACAGTTTTCATCTGTTTTATTCTTGGACTAGAATATTAATTTGGAATTATTGTGATTTCAGACAAGGACATTTTTGGATTATATTACTGTGACACATCAAAGTTCCTTGTACATCATAACACTACAGGCCACTGACAAATTAGCATATTCAAAACTACAAGCACATTCAATTATGAAACTCATTTAGAATACTACTGGAATTGGAGAGGAACTTTATACATTTGGTCATGTGATAAAACTTTTCGGACTATTTGGATTTAATTAACAATATGCGATTTCCTTTAAATTTTCACTTTGTATTCTAAGGAAATAAATTAATTGTTCAATTTTACAAAGCTTTTTTGTTTTTAATCTTTCTTTTTTTGTTTTTGTTTAACACCATTGGATCATGAGCATTTATTTAAGAGTCTTTATTTTATAGGTAACGGCAGCTAAATCAAGGGAAGGGAATAAGGACTGCATACTTTTCAACTTCTATGATGCCCATGATGTCTGGCATTTTCTTTCAGCAATCAGCCTTTTTCTCTCCTTTCTAGTAAGTGCCAAAATCTCACATTTAAGTCCACTGAATGAACTGCAGAAAAGTGGTATTAATGGACAATGAACTAGCTTTCCATGTGCAATAGTGCTATGACCTCCAAGCCTTTCCTCAGACAATATGGACAACTCTACCTCATGCTGCTAGTATTACAGTTGGGAAATAATTTAGCATGCCACTTTCATGTTGGTTCTGTTTAAGCAAAACTTTCTTTTTAGGAAGTTTTAATAAATGGATACCCTTTTGCTGTAAATAATTTTTCTTTATTTTCATGTGATTCCAAGTAATTTTCTACTTTTTTTTAAATTGTTGGCCTGACACTATTGTGGATAATTGTGTAAGGTCAAAAAGTATTTCATGGGTTGGGATAGCTTACATGCTTTCTGCCTATTGCCAGTAAAGAAAAGATATATAGTAAATGTGTTTCTAAAATGTATTGAATGTTAGCCGCTTCTTTTAACCTAGTCTAAAATGTTGTTTTTTTAAAACACTTTTTTATTAGAAGTCTATATAATGTTTCTTGCATAAAAAATAAAGTTTATCTTGTTTCCTACCTAAAATCAAGTCTCAAATCTGGAGCTGAAGAAAATTTTTCAGACACAGGCTCATTAGTTCTGACTTCAAAAAATATCAGATGCCCTGACTCAAATTTCACAAGCCCAGACTCCATATTCTATGTTCCAAAAAGCACCCTATTTTTTTTATTACTATTATTTGTTGCACAATATTGCAGTTGCTATACTTCAGATATGGAAAGAAAGAAACAAAATCATATTAAATTGAAGTGTTTCTCTATTGAGATCAGTGAATCATTGTCTAAATGCTTTTTTATTCATTGCACCAGCTTTGTTCATGTTCATTAGCATCTGGAGCATAATTTGCTTTATACAGTTTCCTTGTATGCTATTAATGTTGTTGATAGGTGCTGCTTGGTATATTTAACCAGTGTTACGTTGCTTTTTCTGCTGCAATTATTTTTGGATAGCAGCAGGGGGGGGCGAATTGGACATTTGTCCGAGACATCATTTGCTCTAAATCTAACAAACATCTCGAGAGAATTAATTAGAATCCTTCTTTTTCAACCAAAAAAAAAAAATTACTTGCTCGAAACATAAGTTTTTCGCAAATCATACTCCAAGACCGTTTTCATCGTTTAGTCAAAATACGGTCTCGTCGTGATGTCATCGCCCCCCCTGCTGCTACAGGTTAATAATTTATTTCAACCAAACATTTGATCGAGTCTTTAGGACTTTACAAACAAACTAATCGCTAACACCTCATCTTGTAGATCAATTAAGTTATTTGACTGGTCGGTGAGATGGAAATTAATTCTCGTTAGCGAATTATTATGGCATCGCATGTAGACAGGATTAATTGGGTTTTCAATAATTAGGAATCCTGGAGGAGCTGTTGGTGCAAACGAATAAAGAATATATCCCTGCTGAGCTTGATTTGATTGCTCTAGATTAATTTGATAGCTTCCTTCAATTGCATCACATGTTAAATTGAGCGCAATCACCGTTGAAATATTCACATTATGCGGGGCAATATGCCTACCGCCGCCATCTGGGTCATTATTATACTTGAGGAGGGTAGTTGAATCTGGTTTTTGTATCTCTTTGATAATATACTTAACATTTCCGTTTAGTATCTCCATGTTGTATCTGGGAAACTTGAAATTACGCAGATCGGCTTCTGTGATATTGTAATCGGTTAGGAATCGTTGTTTATTGTCGCTGTTGTCATTAATTATTGTTTGAATAATTAGTTCATTGATATATTCCATGTCAGATATAAGCTGATTTGATATTTCAACGTGTTTTTGTGATTTTGTTTTCCGTAGTTGTTCTAGTTGTGTTATATGTAATTGTCTAATTTCATTAAAATAACCAGTGATGTCAGTTAGCGTAAATGAAATAGTAACAGATGAGTCGGCTGTTCTTTTAATGATAAAATCCCATTGCAATGTGCTTTTGTTGGTAAATATAAATCTATCAGCGATTTTTCCTTTTCTTATATCAGATAAATTATCTTGATAACTGGGATTGATTTCATGATATGATTGTACGCCTGTGGTTAAGTCGGCGGTGGCTCCGGGTGGTTTTTCAGGCCATCCTAACACTGTTCTTAACGAGCTGTTATAGATATCTACAATGTATCCCTCTGTGCTTATTTCGATCGACGACGAGAGCGTCGGTTGATGAAGTTTAATAGCTATTTTTGATTCTTTTCCCGTGATTGATTTTATTCTACGCTGAATTTCAGCATCGATTTGCTCAATTTGGTACGACCCAGTTGGTAACGAAATAGTTTCCCACGCTGGAGTACCATCGGGTTTATTCTTATACGAGAACACCAGTGCGTTATTGGGTTTGCTGACCGCCAAATGCAACCGATCTGATATTGGGCCAGCTATGATATACTCGTAATTTTGCTAGCGTGATCTCACGCACTGGAATCGGAGAAGGGAAGTTCACACTAAATTCAGGGTTTGTTGATGTTATTGATATCATGCTTGTTCGTATCGGAGTGGTATTCTCCGCGATTCGTTGAAGCAGTTCGAGTGACATTATTGTTAACGCTGTCTTCAATTTCCAATTTCAACATCGCGGAGTTATACAACTGGATCATCGTGGAAAATTCAACATCGGATATGAACGAATTATCTATCGACAGCGAGATCAACTCGGATAATTTCGAGTATGCGTCAAATACCACCCGGTACCGAGCTGTATAATCACTGAGTTTTTTCTGAGAACACGATGATAACTTTTTAGTTATCGCGGTGGCGACTGCCGCAATTGTTGTTGCTGCGGAGATAGCGATTGGAACTGCAATCGGAGCCATCATGGTCACCGTCGACAAAATAACCCCGGCGCTGGCCATCACACCGGACACCGAGTACACGGTGATGTCGATGATTGCTACGCTGCATCGGTATTTTTTCATTTTTTCACGATAGCGCTCAGAAAGTGATTTCAAGTTCGCGGAAAATTCTTTCACGGTATCATATCGATATCAATGCGATTGTGATACCTCTGGGATTATTATCGGTTCAATTGATTTCATCGATGTCATTACTATTTTAAACCCGCTAGTGTTTTCAATTATTCGCCATCGTTAAGGGGCTAGGTGGAAGGGGAATTGCGGGCCTATAGGTTATGGTAGCTTCAGCCGGAAAAATCATCTACAAATTCTAAACACCAAGTTATTCTTGATCTAATGGTGGAGCTATCAACCGCGACGACATTAAAATCTTGTCCGCGACCCTCGAGAATTAACGTCGCGGTGCCACCAGAGTAGGTTTTACCGTCCGCGATCATATTAAATTGATCGATAGAGATCCACGTTAGCCTGTAGATACCATCGACCCATGTTGGCCTGAAGATATCGCCCCTCATTGCGACACCCACCAGACCGATGGACAATGTAGTATAAACGTCTTTTGTCCAATACATGGTTCCATGCTCGATCGTATACACGATATTTTTAATGCCTATGTCTGGATGCGGAATTTTTACCTTTTCAGATTTTTCTTTTAGTTTAAGAAGATCGTCATAAATATCGAGATAATTTACCCTGATTCTGGTAGGATCTATTACCTTCCTTGGCTCCCTGTTAGAAAAGAATACACTTAGAAGGTCTCTGGCTCTAAGCTGTGCTTGGTCTTTAAGATACAGGTCGATGTGAAAAAATTTTGTCGTGATATCTTGGGGTTTATTGCCATCAAAGAACCAATTAACAATTTCGCTGGTGAGCTTTTGTTCATCAATAGCTTTTTTAATTTCAGCGAGGGTCGGGCCTGTCAGAGATGTGGGTCCAAAGAACTTATTAACAATTTCGCTGGCGGTTTTTTTTGTTCGTCAATAGCTTTTTTAACTTCAGCGAGGGTTGGGCCTGTCAGAGATGTGGTTTCAGACACAGGTGTTCTCCCTAAAAATTTATCCACGATGGTATTAAGTGTTGTTTGTCTCACCATAAACATATTAATATCTTTGAGAGTCATCGTAGATGTAGCCGGGACACCAAAGAAACTATTAGCGACGTAGGCATTGTGGGTATGCTTGCCAATAAACTCGCTAATTTCAGCGAGAGTCATGCCTGCCACAAGCGGGGTTCCAAAAAACTTAACAACGACGTCGTTGGTGGGTTTTTGTACCTTTTCAAGATTTTCTATTATTTTAGAAATATCCGTGTAAATATCGAGATAATTTGCCTTGATTTCATTTTCATTCATCATCCTACCGCCTCCTTCTATTACCTTCCTTGGCTCCCTGTTAGAAAAGAATACACTTAGAAGGTCTCTGGCTCTAAGCTGTGCTTGGTCTTTAAGATACAGGTCGAATAAAGATAGAAAGTTTTTAATTTCAGCGAGAGTCATGCCAACCACAAGCGGGGTTCCAAAGAATTTATGTACGACATTTTTGCGAAAAGAATTATAACCTCGTATATAATCATCCAGCTTACGGCCGTGGGCGGCAATCATGTTGTCGTGGGCGGTAATCATGCTGTCGTGGGCGGTAATCCTGTCGGTGATCGTAGACACAAGTGCGCCTGGTTTAAGTTGTCCACCGCTGGAATACAGCGCAATAGAGTTTTCAGCGGCGTCGCGCTGCCGTATCAAAATGTCATCCGCGGATATATTACTGCTTTTCAATTTACCCTGGCGATCTTGAAATACAACTATTTCGTTCGGGTCAACACTTGCTAAATTTAACGTCTCAGCGATTTCATCTTCAATTATTTTTTTTACATCCTCGATAGAACCCGCAGATGTTTCCGCGGTGGGTTTCAACGTTGACAGAGATCGTCCCCAAATATCAATCATTATTGTAAAGACTCTAGTATTTTCAATTTATTGATTCTCTAAAATTACCTTGTAATTTCCCACTCGTGTATTTATTTACAGCCAGATGAGGGGGTTTCTGTGACGATGAAATCTCCGCGAGGACATTTAATACTTCACGGCCGCATATCGGTGGATCATTTAATTGTTGTGTTGGCAGCGTGGAATAAAAAATCAAAAACTCTTTTAGTTTCATCGAAGAATTTATATACCGCATAAACTCGCTTGGCGGAGCTAACCCATATGAATCAAAATAGACAATCCCACGCGGATCGATCGCGTATGCAACCCAATGAGTTCCCGATCCGTTACTGTTATCAAGATTGATGATACCGGTTTCAACGCGTTTAGGTTTTCTCGGTAATTGATCTCTCATAAAAACCCCTCTGAAGTTTTTTTATCGCTAGTTTTTTATCAGCATCAATTAAATTAAAATTGGACATAGGGATAATTGGGCTTTCAACTAATAAACCGTTCCTGGTATTCTCAGACCCTTTCCGCTGTACCATGAATACGGGGTTCCTGGTAGGTACAACCCCTTTACCTTTTTTTATATCCTTTCCCAGTTGCCTTTTTCAACGCCATCCCTGCCGCGGTCCCAACGGCTCCCAATGCCGCCGCTTTCGCCACCACTGGGGCAGCCGCTGCAATCAATGCTGGTATTGCGGCTAACAATGTAAATATACCACCTGATTTTATCATGTTGGCGACTGCAGCCTTTGAAAATACAATTTGAACCCCTCTCTTACTCTTTAGCGCATCATTGAAATGTTTTATTTGACGATCCGTCAGTGATATTTTATGTGTACCACCGGACATCTGCGCTGGTTTTAACGTTATTGTTGTTCCACATTCTTTAGCGGATTTTGATCGCAATTTCTTGACCTGACCATCAGTCAGATTGACACTAACAACACTATATGTCATTTTATTGTAAAACTATTTATGTTTTCAATTGATCTAATTGGAAACTCTTCAAGTTTCATTTACATATTTTCCACTGGTGCATCAATAATTCTCATTCGTCCGCCGGTCCCTTCTAACAACATTGATTTGTCGCTGAGAATAACAGCAACCGCTCTATAATTAACACCATCGGGATCTATACGAGCCCTAAAATGTATGTCAACGACGGATTGCCTTGTTAAATCAAGATGCTCCAGCGAAAAGTAATAAATCGGATATAGGTTTTTAAAATCAAGTTGCGATATTTGTAAACCAGTATCAACATTTTGATCACGGCCCATATATGACAGCATTCTATGATACACACGTGCTATGTAGTTAGTGTTGTAATCAAGCTGTATATCCTCAGATGGTTCTTGTTGTCCGTTTATTCTCAGTGAAACCTCCTTGACTCCTAATCGATCAAATATCATATGACTGCGTTCTTGGGAGCCTAATCGATTCCGATTCTGCAGCGCTATAAATATATGACGTGGAGCTGAAACGCCTTGTTTTGATGCCAGGTGCCATGTAAATGTATCAGCAACATTATCCTCTTTGGCATCAGTTGTTGTTGTTAGCCAACTTATCAATGATTTGCCACCTGTGTCCATAAATGAAAGTAGCCGCTCTTCCGTGGTAATTGATGGGGTCATTACTGGCATCCACAATACTATTTTACTCAAAACAACTTTACCTTCATCGGCACCAGTACGCCAAATTGCATCATTGTCATTGCCTTTTCGCACTAACGCAATTGCGTGTTTGGCTCCATAGATGACTTTTCTGACATTTCTGCAGAATCCAAATATGTGATGGAGTGGAATCGCACATGAAAAATATCGCTGCTGTCCGTGCAATGCTCCTTTTCGTGTTGCAAATCCTAATTTGAAATTACCATTAACGCCTCCAAGAATATCAAACGCAGCTCCTGGTCTAGCTCGACGTTCTGGATTAGCTGCTTCTTGTTGATTAGCAACTGAAGTGTCTTGCGGTGTTAACACTTTAATGTATTGAAGGTGGTCAGCGTTATCAGAGGTATCCTTTGCAAACATCATAGATGGACCAGTAGACCTTGTATAATCATCAGAATATCTTGCTAGCCCGATTATTGTTGTTGCAACATCGACTTCACGGTCTATTGATTCAATTTCTTTTCCATCAATGAAATATCTTGCACTTTCAAATAACGCCATTATGCCATTATTAACAAAACCAACTCGGACATTATCTGCATATGGGGTATCAGCTGCAACATTTGTTACGAGTTTTCCCTCGATTTCAATAAATGCTTCACATGGCAAAAAGTATTTACTGGTATCTTGAACTTGAAGTTCAATTCGCGATCGTAGGTCGGGTTGTATTGCATGATAGGAATAGTATTGATAATCACGGACGGAATTGTCCTTGGGTACTGGGGCTTCCATATCAAACGCGGGATCAGCTGTTCGTTTAAACATTATATTAACATACTAGTGTTTTCTATTGCGAAACTCTTTGTAATTATCGACGTTTTTGTTTTCGTTTCAAACCACTTCCTGCTATCGCGTTCATGATAGCGCTATCTGTTACCGGTGAAGCCGTCAATGGCGACGGAGTCACCGAAGCAGCCAACGACGCTAGTTTTTCTTCCACTGCGCTATTTATTGCTTTGCTGATTTTTGCAGGCATCACTGTAGTTGATGGCAGCACCATTGGTTTCTTTCGCACCAATGATGCTATTTTATCTTTCGCGGCAGAAAATGCCTTTCCGGCAAGATTTCCAACAGCGCTGATTCCCTTATCAGGAATAACATCAATGACCTTCATTGATAATTGTTTAGCTAATGGCGCCACTTTTGGGGCCATTCTTGTAAATAGCCCCACAATGGTACTGCCGAAACCATCTCCGTAATATGCTCTATAAACAGGCAATCGTGAGTTCACCACGTAGACGCTTACGGGTTTATCATGGTTGTAGTGTATGATCATCTTGTTATAAAACTAGTAGTTTTTCAATTAGTGATCAATCGCTGTAATAACCATGGGTGTCTCTGTGATTTTCAACTAATTCAGCAATGAGTTCTCGATATACATCAATGTCCATGATACCGCCGACAAATAATCGTCTGCAAATATCAGCTGCTTCATTAATTACTTCAGGTGAGTTATATCCGGCTCGTTTCCCTCCGATGAGAACCTCTAACCGTGATATATCCGAGAGAATATTACCAGGACAACTAACTAGACCACTACCTGAAATTACTGGCAATTTCTGAGATTTAAAAAATCCCTCCCCACTACTATAATCAAGTGCTTCCCCCAGTTTTTCTAAGTCCGTACTTTGTAAATAACTAAAAGGATCATCATCATCTCGATCAGATGGTCCAGGCGAAAGTCCAAGTGAAGCTTGGGGTGGTAGTTGTTGTTGAGATTCTTCTTGTTTAGCAGGTGTAAAAGATATTTTTTTGCAGGTTGTTGTCGCCGCCGCTGCAGTCTTTGTGGTTTTCTTTCTGATTTTTGTTCTTCATATTTATTATACACTGTACTCACCATTTTGAGATATTCAATATATGACGTATTGTCGCTGTCAACTTTACCTGTTTCAGTTTTAATTTTGTAAAATATATCAGCCCAATGTTGTATACCTCTTACATATTTGTGCTGTTCTGGTTTTAACATTTTTTTTTCCGTTTTCATACGTCGTAACAACAAGTGCAGGAAACTCTGCATGGTCAGTCTTATCAATTGCTGCTAACCTTTCTTCGTTAAATCGCGCGCGTAATTCATCTACTATTTTATCATTGGTCTTTTTCGGACCAGGTGGTTTTTTTTGTAACAACGCTGATGTCTTTTCAGTTTCCGCTGCTATCTTTTCAAGCGTATCAAGCAGCGGCGCCTTCTTTGCTCGTTCTCGTTCAGGAATATCTCCGTATATCGCTGCTTCAGTTAACTTTTTCACATCTTTGGTCGCACTTGTTATCGGAGTAAACAGTTGTTCACTTGACACAGAAAAGTCAGTCTGCGCTTGTTGTCGTTGTTGAAGTTTCTCGCGAAGTCTGTCTCGAACCGGTATAAACTTTTTAATTGCTGATAGCCGCTCTCGGGCTATTCTAGTTGTAAGCGATTCACCTACCATATATTGTTTGTGAACTGAGTTTTCAAATGTGAAACTATCACAATTAAAAGCTGAGTTATTAAATAATGTACCATCAAGCTAACGTATCCATCTCCGACAGGGTTAAACTGTACGACGCTATCCGCGAGTGTTTCAGAAATAACATCGCTGGGGGTTTCAGAATTGTAATATCTGAGAACGGCGATGAACGATTTTTGTTAACGACGCGGCAACAACAACAACTACGTGAAAATGGAGGCGTCGCGGTGATTACTTGCTACCACAACCAGATCATCCAGTACGCACATAAATGCATGAGCAAGCCCAAACTGCTGAGTATTCTTTCAGGAGAAAATCCTATGTGACAAGTGTAACAAGTGTTACAAAAAACGCTAAAAAAAATTAATTTTTTACTGAAAAATTTACTGAAAGCCTATTTTTTATAGTAACGCTCACGTGGTTAGGATACTGGTTTTTCCTCGTTTAATATTTTTCTAAGATCACGAACCTCAGAACTAATTTCAGCTCGTTTTTGATACTCTTGGCCGAGCTTTTGACGTATTGCTTCAACGGTGCTAAATAGCGTTATAAATACATTAATGTCGTTACCGTACAAACAAGCATTGATGGACTTTTGAATTCCTTTCACGAGCCTGTACATCTTAGGTAAAACATAACGACCCTTACTAAACTGATACTCAATGTCTTCATATTCCGAGGCAATCCTGTCGCAGTCGAGATCTTCAGATAATACTATCCCTCGATTCTTCAAATTTGAGATTTCAGCAATTATAGAATTTACATCTTTGACATCCATTATTTATATAATACATTTTACCTCTTATTATTAAAAAAAAATAACACTCATTTGGCAATCTCGCTGGCGCCCTATGACGTCAGAGAGACCCAGAGGTTACTTTATGAACTTAATTAAGGACAGCACAACACGCATCTTTGGAACTCCATGGTTGCCTTCACATCCAAGTAAGCCCAAAGTAACCCGAAACATACATCTCCAGCAGGAGGCCTAACGTGGCAAACGCCATCTTAGACCGCCCAGAAGATATGCTTGGGGGACATCACTACATGTACTTAATTAAGTTAATTAAGTAATTAAGGACAGCACATACATGAAAACCCCATTTGGCAATCCCGCTGGCGCCCTATGACGTCAGAGAGACCCAGAGGTTACATATACGACAACACATCTTTGGAACTCCTTGGTTGCCTTCACATCCAAGTAAGCCCAAAGTAACCCGAAACATACATCTTCGGCGGGAGGCCTAACGTGGCAAACGCCATCTTAGACCGCCCAGAAGATATGCTTGGGGGACAGCACTACATGTACTTAATTAAGTTAAGAATGTACAATGAAACGATGATGTGGGACGGCACAATTCCATATAAGGATGGATATTTACAATGAAACGATGATGGAATGATGTGGGACGGCACAAGACAGTACAAACATGAAACGACGGGGAAGATTTTCTACGGTCAATCCAACCAATCAAAAGCAACCAAACTAAATTAACCCGGTTGCATGATTGACAAAAGACAACCACACGCCTGTGTTAATGGCGTTGGTTAGTTTTGATTGGTCGGATTGGCCTTCGAAAGCCCAAGCTTATTACGAGTCATAACATATATAAGGTGACTAATACAGCAGCGTTGATTCACGGGTGTGTTATTTTATTTCCTTGAATTACTTATTAATGCTGTTTCACAACATTTAAAATGAGACAAAATATTTAAATAAAACACTAAATAAAAGAATACAGTTGTTAGATAACAGCGTGTATTTTCCCTGTTCTAATTCTCTAGACAAAATGCATTATCGATTAGATCACAAAGAGCTGTATACAGAGGAATTTTAACCACACCCACCTACTTCAATGAATGGAAAACACTAGCGTTTCATGCTCGTTCCGGCTGAGCGAACATAGGTAGCGCGCTGGATTATAAAGAACGTCAGTACTAAAAGTGTATTAATAGCTGAATATAGATGGTCTAAATAAATGCAACTGTTTAAATGATGCAGTTTTAGCCAAGCGACAATAAAAAGTTTTAGAAATTGTTAAAAGTTGATAAATAC
Organism: Unio pictorum; assembly: GCA_030141615.1. Lineage (NCBI taxonomy): Eukaryota > Metazoa > Mollusca > Bivalvia > Unionida > Unionidae > Unio > Unio pictorum. The sequence goes on along the minus strand of JARLTB010000007.1, from coordinate 5,757,870 downwards.
AACTCTTACCGAAACTCGTGTGTTATACTCCATTACAGTCACGTGTGCGCGCCTATGTCAATTATAACTCTCTCTACAGGTGTAGCAGACGACACAAATTCCTTTGACGTCATAATACAAGGGGACTTAGTGAGTGGAGTTTTATGAGTGGCGGCAGACTTATCCATAAAGGAGTTATCTCCCTTGATATATGAAAATTATATTCTGTGTGTATAGTAGTAGTAATTGAACTTCAAATGACGTAACTCTGTCATGCGACTTTATTATTGTACGATTTATCCCCCTTGATATATGAAAATTGTATCCTGTGTTTATTTTTCTTTGAGACGGCTGTTTGACAAATTCCTTCTGCTACTCTTTGTACTGAAGGCCCACAAATGTCAAAATATTTTCCAGCCGCATACATTGATTGAAATACCCTTTCTTCGTTAGTTTCTGTATCAAATGATTTCACATTCTTGGGGTGTTTTGCGTGTTTGCCGGTTCCACCTAATTTTGTATTCTGACTTTGAGTAACAACTCGTAAGTTATCCAATTTGTTATTTTGAGGGAATCCATCAATGTGATCAATCACAAAGCCATCTTTGATCAATCCGTTGTGACCTTCGTATGCGAATCGATGACAATAATATTTCTTCCCCCCATTAGTTACCCATCCAACCGTTTTTTTTTAGTCTGCAATTTATAACAGCACCATCACGGGATGCTTCATAATTAACAAGCACTGGGTGAGGTCTGAAATCTTGGCTCATTTGTATAATAATACTATTTGTCTAATTTATTATTTGTATTTGCTTTAATTATAAGTCTCTGTATATAATCTTGAGGGGTCTTTATGATTTTGTCGCTGACGGAGTCATCAGTAGGATCAATGACTGCATTTTTTATTCGTTTGTCATAATAGCGTTTTAGTTCTCTGTATCGTTTGCCGCCACAACTGAGACACAACTGCGACTTTCCTCTTACCCCCACCCCACATCGGAGGCACAGAAGGGGGCCAAAGGAACCGTTGCGAACGCTTTGTAAATGATACCCACAGAATTCGCTTCTGCATGATTTGTTACATGGAGTTGTTGATCCAATCATTAGCCACTTGCAGTGATTCATTATACTATATTTTTCTATTTAAATACTTGTTTTAATTATAACATGGAGGAGTTCGAGAGATTATCAGCAATTAGGCCTTTCAAAAACGTTAAATTTAATCTCGATAGAACCCTCAAAGATGTGCCAAAACGGGCAATAACTGATAGAGCCCTGATAAATAAAATACGCGATTGTATTAATGAATTCAAGCACGACGGTGCATCTCATAGCTGGTCAACATTTCGAATTGATGGCGTTGTTGATGCCACCATGAACGACAGCAACGCAGCGTTGATGTTATCACAACTTGGCAACAAAAAGTATTTTTTTAGAGTGAAATTCATTATCCGTGTAGAATCAGGCGGTTGGATTATACAAGACAAATTTGAACCGATTCTCAAAGACAAGAAAACAGTCGTTGTTAGCCGTGATTCTAAGCCGGGTCTGTTAACTAGAATTGACAAACCATACTATGAACGAGCATATCCTGAAACAGCAGTTGTGTATGGGACATATCCATTAAATGAAAAACCTGATATAAGGAAACTTAAACCAATGAAACAGTCGTCGCCGGCGTCGTCAGTGGCTTTGCCACTCAATTGTGTAGCAGCACGAATAACAGAACATTTTACAAATGCATCCCGAGGGAACAAACTTACCGATCTACGGCGTAGCAAAATAGCTCAATGGGAGTTAACGGTGAAAAACCGCGGAGCAACTATTAGCGATATAGCAAAATTAGAAATGTCGCTGAGATTTCCAATAACCGTTATGACGATAACCGGAGAAGTTTTATACGAATCAAAATATAGATCAAAGGGAGCCCCGATTAAAATTATTGATCATAACGAACACGCATGGACGTCCGCGGTCACAATATTTCCACGAAACAGAACAATAAAGTATATACTCGACTAATTCTTACGAGAAGAATTCTCCAGGGATGGTTTTCTCGTTGAAGAGAAACTATTCGATGCTATTGCGCAGTTGAGTAAAAACGACCCCGTGTCGGTATGGTTACTTCGCAGCACTGAAAACGACATGGATATGTTTGATCAGTTTGTAAGACCAAACGGTGAATTATACCGCACTGAAGCATTTCACAACAAAATGAATAAAACAGCTAGTGGGTTTTTAACGGCGTTTTGCGAAGGCACCGATGAAATCATCAACGATGATGAACAATTATTGACAAACTGTTTTACAATCCTGTTGGTTGCAGCTCATTTTGCAAGAATCAAAAACGCATGGAAACCAACGCGCGTAGAATTCTTGCCAGACATTGAGGCTAGTTGTTTAGAATTTAATCATGGCGGTTTATGGAATCAAAAATACGACCATGATAATATCATTTCAGTTGATATGGTTGCTTGTTATCCAGCGAGTTTTCTTGGTTATGGAGAGTGTACTGAGTATTTTAAACGATTTGGACACCCCGTACATGAAATGACTCGTGTTGCAATTAATGGGCCGCTGCCTGATTTTGATTTAACTGGATTCGCTCGTGTAGTATCATTTGAGTTCGCAGAAGGACTTCATCGCTGTTGTTATATTTGGATTGGTAGACACATATCTGAAAAGAAGTGGCTGCCAATAGCGCTATTACGATTCATGATTGATACAAAAATGTTAATTTCGCTGACGGTCAGTGAAGCAATTATATCATATCGGAAACAAACCAACGTCTGGTTACCAACACCGGAACGTCTTGATAGTATAATTGAGGAATCCAGAAAACATATTGATGCCAACGAAGAATATATCATTGAGTGGTCCAAACGGGTATTTAATCAACGAAACATCGAAGCAAAAGATCTCGGCAGAAGAATAATCGGAAAATTCACTCAGGGAGGAAAAAAATGCGACTATAAACGATATTGTTCATGGCTGATTATGGATAACACCGAATACGACTTCGTAATCGTGGATGCAGTATCTAAAAACATATATGTGGATCGTAAAGATGCTTTTTTGTCCGATGGAACAAAATTGGGTACGGTTGTTACTTATAGCGACGGCTACAGATCCCCGTATACACATTTGAGGTCGTCGATGCTGGGTTATGCTTGTATTAATTTATTTTCAATGATAAATAGATTTCCTGACACTGCGGTTAGAGTTGCCGTTGATTCATTTTACATTAACAGCAAGTACAGTTGCGCAGCTGCTGAATTCACTAATTCGGATGAAAGTTGGGGATCATGGAGAATTAAAAAAGAAATGCTGCGTGATTACTCTGAATCAGCAGATGTAGAAATTAAAAGTAAATACTTACGTTCTAATGCACCACCGATATCAGATCCAATTTGTAGATCTAAAACAGTTTATTTAAACGGCTGTGGCGGGTCAGGAAAAACGACGCGTGCAATCGAGTTATATCGAGGACGCGTAAACATGATTGTGCTGACGCCAACACATAGATTAGCCAGAGAGATAAAACAACGAGGCGTTTCCGCGTGTACGTATCATAGTTTTTTCAGATACAGTGGTGACAAATGGACACCTGAACGAATGGGAGAGAAATTCATCCCCGAGGTTATAATTTGGGATGAAGTATGCACAGTATCAACAGAAATATTAAAGATGTTCTTGGATTGGCTGCCGACAAAAAACACAACCGTGATAATGTGCAGAGATCATGGACAGCCACCACCATTTATCGGCGCGGGTCCACATAAGTGGCTGAAAGAATTCGTGGACTATTATGAAGAAATTGATAGCGATTATAGGGCACTTGATGAACAATTAAGTGAGGTTAAAAAATTAATTAGATTACAACCGGATAGAATCCAATGTGAAATAATCAGAGAAATAATTCCTGAAACTTCCATGGAGGAATTTTGGGAAGCATGGAGACCAAATGATTTTGTAGTTGCTAGCAGAAAAATAGTCAGAGACACACTTCAGAAAAAGTTGTTTGAGCTTCACAAAGAAAAATATCCCCTGATAAAAGTTCCATTGTGTTATAGACCCGCTGACACACGGCGACAGAATATTGAAGTTGAAATTCCAGGACAGCACGAAAGACAAACACTAGTATTAAATGATATTGTGCTGGTTGATATCAGTGTTGTCGAAGGCGCATTGCGTGCTAATAAATCGCCATGGACACTGGGTTATGTAATGAAGATACATTCCTCGCAGGGATTAACCATCGCGGATATAATTGTTTGGATAGTCGATAATCGCATTGAGTGGTCAAATTTAGTCTATCTTGCAGTGTCTAGAGTACGGCGAATAAATCAGCTTCGAAGAATTGTTTTCGATGATGACACCACAATGGATGATATTGATGTTAGCATCATTAATAAAAAAACTCTCCGGTTACAAACTCCAAGACAAAAAAAAACAACGAGAATTTGATATTGATGCTGAATTAATAATTACGCTGAAGCAACAACAAAATAATCACTGCGCGAGTTGCAATTGTATAATGTGTTGGCAGTATTCGGATAAAGATCCTCGCCAATTTACCGTAGATAGAAAAAATAACAGTCTCGGTCATGTCAGAGACAATGTGATGTTGACTTGTCTTGATTGCAACAGACACAACGGCGCTAGTTAAAACCATGCGATGGCAATTGAGTATCATCAGGAATCACTTGTAATTGTTCGCGTGTAAAACCCCGCTGAGGGGCAGTTGAATCTAATTTATAGATTGGAGATCTACCAGTTGATCGTGTTATAGTAGATATGCTATGCGTAGTGACACTCCAAATAGGATCAGTAGCCCTTTTTTTACCACCTTCGAGTTCTCCTGGTTCATATAAATATCTCACGGTGACATTGCTGAGAATTGGCTGAGAAATGCTATCCCGCTGTGGTTGTGGTATATACTTTTTTTTTATTGCGTTGTTAGGTTTCATATTGATTGCTCTGGTAATCTCGTTATTTAGCGCTGAAACTCCCCTGGTAACCTTTTGACCCATTCACAGGATCGCTTTTCTTGGATGAATTCTTTTGCGTATTGATATCCAAATAACCGCTCAGCAAGAGTCCAATTAAATCGTTCTACAATTGCCTGATCGCGATGTAATGCAGTATGCCCCCGTCTGATGGTGACATTGTGATGTTTCATTGTAGATGCAACCACACCTTGAAATTCCTTGCCAGGATCGACTTGTAATAGATTTGGCCAGCGTAGAGGGCCTCGTCGATAAATCTTTTCAAATGCAGAAGCAACTTCAGGTGATGATTTTGTTTTTAGCGGTTCTGCTTGTTTGTATCGACTCGCAACGTCAACTACGGTTAGCGCGTATTTGTAACCGTTGTCATGTGGTAAAAACAATAAATCAGCTTGATGAACTTCATTGGGCCCGGTAACATCAAAATGCGAGAAATTGATTTGTTTAGGACGCGGTAGATAAATTTGCCATATAACCTGTTTGGATAACCAATTAGCCGCAGTGGCCTTTTTCACTTTTGCGGCATTGGCGAGTTTATTGATTGCAGCGTTACCCCTCCAGTATCCCCTCGGAGAATAATAAATAGATTCCATATTATTAATTACCAGCGCCCATCATCAATTTGCCTTTCATAGCTGATTTTACCAACCACGAAGCCAATTTTTCTTTGAAAGATTTATCAGGAATAGTATTTAACGCATGAATTAATTTCACATCCGCGAGATGCCTGTTTTGCAGATTGCTGCTTTTATATGCAACATCATGAGCATGACACGCCTTATCAATCGCGTTTATCGGATACTCGCCGGGTCGGGGCTGATTTTGATCATCAAGTCTGATATCTAATCGTGTTCCGGGGCCACAGTAGCTATATCCTGGAAGGTGCTTTTCTCCGGGGTACTTTGCCCATGGGGTTCCAGGGAGCTTTGCCAATTTGGCTGCGATATCACCTCCTCGTTTTTTTTAAAAACATCTCCGGATTTCATAGAAACAAATCTAAACTTTTTTATACCACATGTTGCACATCTACCAGTAAGTGCTGATCTGTTATTTTTAGTTGTAATCGTCGTCACATCATTTGTGTTAGTACGCGTTTTACACTTCACACAATATAGATCCATAATTTATATATAGAGATATGAATATAATTGATTTTTCAGCGACTTAAACAAGAGAACCAGTTAAGCATCATGCAACGCTACCAAACTCTATCCGTGCAATTATAATCGGGCCATCTGGATCCGGCAAGACGCAATTGTTGCTCAATTTAATAGTGAGATGGATGAAGTGGGATAAGTTGTATTTAGTTGCTCCTAGCGTAGATGATCAACGATGCTATGAAGTGTTAAAGGATTTTAACGAGAATGCATCAGAAATTAAGGGTGAGAACGCCGTTGATTTTATAACTGATATTGACGAGGCACCATCTGTGGATGACCTTGATGGGAGCATTAACAATTTAGTCGTATATGACGATGTGATGTTAGACAATCAAAAAAAAACAGCTAGAATATTTTCCAGAGGCAGGCATAAAAACACCGACGTGATATATGTCACTCACCGCTACACTCAGATTCCAAAAGTGATCAGAGATAACTGTAATATTCTTGCTGTTTTTAACGGCGTTGATACACATACGTTACGAAATATTTGGCAGACATAGTGTTCCGATATGGACTTCAATCAATTTAGAAATTTCTTTAGTAACGCTCAGTCAACCCCGCATGGATTTATAACAATAAATTTACATGATCCTCGGACACGATATCGTATCGGACTTGATAAAATATTTGGTTGAAATAAATTATTAACCTGTAGCAGCAGGGGGGGCGATGACATCACGACGAGACCGTATTTTGACTAAACGATGAAAACGGTCTTGGAGTATGATTTGCGAAAAACTTATGTTTCGAGCAAGTAATCCTTTTTTTTTTGGTTGAAAAAGAAGGATTCGAATTAATTCTCTCGAGATGTTTGTTAGATTTAGAGCAAATGATGTCTTGGACAAATGTCCGATTCGCCCCCCCCCCCCCCCACTGCTTGGATTGACCTTTCCATTTTATTGTACTGATGCCATAGCACCTAAAAAGAACATTCCACATTTAGCATAAACTCTCCATAGACTATAAGAATAAGGTAATCAATTGATGGCTTTTTGTGTACACATTAGCTTCCTATGTTTAATCAGTCACACATCATTGCACCAGATTCACTGACTGCTGCAACAGTTCCAATCTCCAGCAGACAGGTTCTGACTGGTTTCTGTAATGCGTGGATAGAATGCATACAAATACCATTTTATTTGTTTTGTTTTTCTTTCTTTCTTTCAATTTTGTTTAAATCTTAATTTTGAAAAGACAATTTCAACTTTAAACCATATGTGTAATAGATGGACTTAAGACCAATAGTTCTCTTATTCCACTATTAAAATTACATGTATATTAAAGACATGTGATCACTAATTACAGACCTGCCAACCCTTATGACTTTGCAATAAGTTTTATGAAAACGTAATATAGATTTGCAGAATAAAAGCAAAAAAAAGGAAATATGGTTGTTGCAGTAAAATTAGGATAATTGGCAAGTGTGTCTTTGATTAGGATCCAGTTTTCATGTTAGACAAGATAATAGAGTTTGTCTGGGAACCAGATTAAGTTTACTGGACTACCTCAGACACTTTTAATTGCAAATATTTTTGTTTGTGCAAAACATTTAAATAATCAAACTGTTGCTTATCAAGTTTTCAAGAAAATGGCATCTAGCAAGTGATACATGTTCAAGATGAAAGAGAAAATAAACCTTTCAAAAACTGTTAATAGTAGAGAAGAATGAAAAGGAATATTAGAATTCTTGTAAATAAAAATCAAAGGGCAACAATTTTTTAGTATAATTTCTAAACCTTTTTTTTTAAAAAATGCTTTTGAGTTTCCAATGTTACAATAGCATTACATAATATTTTGTTACACCTTACTGAAATCTGATCAAACATAAAGTAAATAATGAATCGCCTTCTTGTTGGAGTTTGTAGGTCTGTAATTATAGGTAACCTAGGCAAAAAGGTAAAGCATCTCCATGTAATAAGTTTGCTAACACACGCATTGGTTTAAAGCAGATTTCAGAATAGAGTTAATATACCCAACTCACTTATCTAAACCACCTTTCTCTTTTTTCTATAGGTGCTGCTTACACTAGATGATGATATAATTCTTGCAAGAAGAGACACAATACCAGTGTTTTAATCTACAAGACCTGTATAGCAAGACTATAGACGTTATGATGTACAAGACCTCATTCAACAGGTTACCAATTATGATTTAATGGACACAGGATACATACATTTTAATTAGACACTGCAATAGATACTGCAGTAACAGATTGCTATGATAATAAAAAAGTCAAGACAACATTACAGAAGAAAGCAATGAATAAAGTGCCAGACACCACCATCATGTGACAAGCCGTCACATGAACTATTTATACATTCTAACTGGTCCAGGTGTAATGGCACATTAATAATTAGATGACATGATTGATGAAATTTTGGGAGGCTGATGCACATCACCAAAGTTTAATGGATAAACGAAGTGTAGCCTTCAAACCACACATTTTGTTTATTCTAACCCAGGCTCCTTTCTTTTAAAAGGGTATTCATTGATATAATTTCAATATTGGAGAGAGAGAAAGTAAGACAGAAAGGTTTAAGAGTAGAATAAAAGGGACGAGAAAGAAAGATATAGTTCATTTCCTTAAAGGGGACAAAAACCCAGACCTGCATAATTTTATTGTAAATAGAAGGATATTTAGTAGCTTGTGTATTTAATCTATCCCAACTATTTGTTTATTTGCACCTTATGTATTTGCACTTCAATTTTATAAAAGAATACTGTCCTGTTTTGCGAGATCACATGGAAAGACCCTGCCGCAAATTTGTTAGCTCCCTTCCAAATACACAGGATGTGATGTCATTTGAGACGATTAATGTATACAAGTTATATTCAGTTTGTGCAGCAAAGTGTCAAGTAGAAACAAGATGGTTCAATACGCAGCTCTAAATTGTGTGAATCAAATATATATATTAAGTGTCTCTAAATGTGCCTAACGAATTAATCTTTTAGGAAGAAAAGAAAAACTTGGAACATATAGAATACTTTCTTCTTCATCTGTTACACCGCTGGGCAGCTCCTACACTGCACAAAGAACCCATTTGAAAGGGTACCTTAAACAATTTCGGAAAATCTTTAAAAGTACTAATAAATAAAATCTTTAAAAGTACTAATAAATAAATAAATAAAGAAATAAAGAAAGAAAGAAAGAAACAAACAAACAAACAAACAAACGTCTGGAGAAGTACAATTTATTTTTTTTAAAAATGTATGGACCTTCACTGGAGCAGTCAAATTCAATATGAAATAAACAGACAATGCGAAAAACGACACGGAAAAAAATACAAGTTATAAAACAATCAGTTTCTTTCCTTCCCCCCCCCCCCCAACAAAGATAGTACACCGTACTTTGTTCATTTCTAAAAATCCCAAAAATGTATATAATTTTTTTTTTTTTTTTTAAATATATATCAAATGCCTATAGAACCAACATAAATAGCATACAGGTTATCTCTTGCCAAGGTTGACAAAATGAACTGGGAATTTTGAGATTATATGAATAAAGCCTACTCGGATGATCAATCCAGGAAACACTAAAGATACAATACCCCTCAAAGTTTAACTACATAAACAGAAATTTTAGAAAGAGGAGAAAAAATATATATTTTAAAAAACTACCAAACTACATATCGGGAGGAACACACAACGCATGAAAACTTTGTTCCTTTGTTTAAGAAAATGGGGGCTGGGATCTGTATGGTGCCTGCCACCCCCACCCCCCCAAAACAGATGTGTGAATAATATAAGTTCCAGACAGAAGATTAGTTTTTTCACATTCCCAAAGGACCCTAAAAGGAGAGCTGTATGGGCATCAAATTAAAGAGAGAAGGCTTTATGGTAACTCAACACAACAGGTTGTGCCCGAGACATTTTGAGTCTGAATGTTTCTCTAAAGACCCAAGAGCAGCACCATTTTTGTCAAAATCTGACGAGTCCTGTTCATCTTTGTCCCACAAATCTATCATGTAAGGTTGGATGTTAATGGTATATTCTACTTCGGTAATGTTGTTGTTGTTGTTGTTGTTGTTGTTGTAGGGTTTAACGTCATTTTTTTCCAGCACACGATAGGCTATAAATGGTGGCTAGTATTAATGATGGAGGAAGAACCCGAGAAAAACCCCGGAAAACACACCGACCTACTGGCACGCTTTCTCACATACCCCATAGGCCTAATCTGAGACTCGAACCCGTGTAGACAGAGGTGAGGTGGCAGTGATCCGTAACGGAGAGCGCTTTAGACCACTCTGCCACTTGGGCTATCAGGCTGATTCTCCAAACTTCTGATTCGGACCATGTGAAATGTTATTCAGTTTTGTACAGGATTTAAACGTGAAATTTAAAATTGTTGTTAAAGATGATTTTCTCATTATGTCTGAATCCAAGTACGTCGAGCAGTTAAAATATGTATTTAAGGTAACAAAATCCTGTTAGTACACATGATCATGATGTAGTTATATATAAAGAAATGACGTAAACATTATTATTTTGCATCGGCAATTTAGTAGTGAAATATTTTTTAAACTTGTCGTTCAGCTTTAAATAGTTTGCTTTATTAAGAACTAATAAAATTACAAAAACACTAACAAAAAAGAAGAAATAGATTAAACGATGTTGAACTCAGTAGCAACAGTATTTCCCGAGTATGCGTCAATGCTGTTTTTTTTATTGAGTATCATTCATTATTCGGTTGGAGCTCTTTCATATATAAAACTTCACATCATGTTCTTTATTCCCTAATTAAAATATATCAAATAATTTTGAAGAGCAGAGCAAAAGGGACAGATGTCTCTTTTGTTTCGTTAAGTACAGAAGCTGAGTTGATCAAATGAAAAACTTGAAAAGTTACAAATTTTTTAATTTTAATAAGTTATTAAGTTAAAGAAAGACAACAATAAATAAAGCCTTAACAACCATGTGGTGACATCTCACAATTATTATATAGGATCCTTCTACCTGTTCTCTATGGGACAAGTTCACATAATTCATTATCAACAATGCCGGTGTGTACAGTGTCTCAAATGACGTCACTTCCGCTATTTGTGAGGGGGGAGGGAATCATGTTGTTTTATTCAAGACGGATCGGGATATATGATCAGTTTTTCATAAATTTCTTCGTAACGAGTAAGAATGAAATGTTCAAATTTTCAGAAAGTGACCAATATACAGATAGCAAATAATTTAAAAATTTTTAGCAAATTTCATTTTTGCATGTTTGTCCCCTTTAAAGTTATTACTGTATAAGCCCATTCGCATATAAGCCGACCTTACCAAACTGAATTGGTAAAACTGTTATAAAGTGCTTGACCTGCATATAAGCCGACCCATAATTTCTAGACTACCAGTACATCATAAGATGCACAAAGTGAGTTCTGAATACATTTAGGCAAATCACATTATTAAATAAAATGAAAATAAGAAAGCTAATTTATATGTTGAAATAAAAACAATTCTAAATTGTGAAGTCTTAATGGAAATTTAATTAATCCTCATTCTAAAATCATGAATTATAAAAGTTCAATCACCTTTAGAGTCCTTCAAAATTGGGCTCTGTATCAGGCTTGCCAAACAGTTCGCGAAACTGCTTCTGTTACGGGTGTGCTTTCATCATGTATGTCATCACGGTCATCAGATAGTCCGGTTCATAAAACGAGAACACCAGCCAACTGATGCAACAAATTTAGAATCTGCCAACTTATATTTTTTTTTTTTCGCCATCTGCATAGCGCGTAGATGAATTGCCGCCATTCCCGTACTTGCTTCTCATTCATAAAACTTTTGCGTGCTGCAGCAATTATTTGCTTCTGCATATTCAGTAACGTTAAGTTTGAATGCTGCATCATAAGCAGAACGCTTTCTTTTACTTCCAATACTATTCATTTTATCTGATTGAATTGAATATAAACTTCTAGAGTGATTAAACTGATATAATTTCTTATAGTGGTAGTATACTATTTATATACCTTATTCTGTAATTATTTCCATGTGTGGTTGGTTATCGATTTGTATTTGTTAATTATTTATCATTGTTGTTTATTTGTGTTATTTTTTTTAAACTACCGGTAGTATGATTCAATTGATCAAAATATGATTGGTTGCAGCGTGGACATTATTCAAGTACATGTGTATTGTGACAGTACAACACTCTACCGGTAACAAACCACTTTGCTTTACAAACAACTAAACAACAGTAGTATATGGTATCACGGTACCAATTGTTTTTCCATAGACCTCAATGCTAATATCTGGAGAGATAAATATATTTTCTATCCTAATTTAGCGTGCATCTCACACACTGTTATAGAGAACAATGTTAGATTGTCAATTTGACGATGACAAAACCAGGTACTCCATTGCATTTAAGAGAGATAACTCTGCTGGAACTAGACAGGGGTATGAGTTATCTAGTCACAACATACCTATTTTCAGTCATGTGTATTACATTTTCAAAAAATCATAAAAAATACAAAATATGATCTATATAGGAATTAACATAAATTCACATGTTGCCAAGAGGCTAAGCTATTTTTTAAGCCTAACAGAAAGTACAACTCTTACATAATCCACCAATCAAAGCTCGTGTTGTTGTTTACTTTGGACTGCAATGGACCCTACACCTTATGCACCGCCCACCTGGTTATGCGCAATTGGTACCGTTATACCTATAGCAAACCTTGATTTTTCCAATAATCTGTGAAATAGCTCGGGACTATATAACTAACAAGTGTACTTAGTCTCGCTTGTCAAAAACAATTTTATGAAGTACTAAGCTATGTTTTATATGATTGTGTATAGAAATGTTATTCAGCTGTTTTAACTCCTGTTTTCATACTTTTGCTTCACTATCAAACTCATCTTTTGAAATAAAATGAATTCTTTTAACTATGAGTTGTGTTTTATTCATATTAGCACTTATCATACTTCACTTTGGTGATATGGGATAAATCACATTATGTCATATTATGTAATAGTAAGGTCAAAGGTCAATGCACTAGTTAACATGTACCAGTTCTACTCTTAAAGAGACATTTTGATATAAAGTAAAGGACTTATATTTGTGTCACAAACACAGAAAGTAACAACAAGGACAGGTGGACATGGCCCAATCTAATTATAAAGTATTAGCTTTGAACACTTTACACTGTCTGCATATGCAAGAGGTCACTAACCTCTAGTCCTCACACAAAGGTCAAGCTACCCAGCCTCTTTGTCATACAAATAGAAAGCTTCCCTCCTTTCTGTAGTGCATACAATTGATGCAATAAGCCAATCTGACACCAAATAAAGTAGATAACAGCTTTTGTAAGGGGTTATCATGGATTTGTGTGTGAAAATGTTTACTTGAATACAGAAAAAGGCTAAAGTTTAACAATGAGTATAGTGAGTCCAATGGATTTAAAAACAGGAGAAAAGTGTGTATCTAAATGGGAGATGTAGCGTATGATAATGGAATTAAAGGAGACAAAAGCAGCAATGAGAAAAATGAGAAGTGAGAGCTTGATAACATTATCTTGGAAAATATAGGGCGGCAGTGGATCATAGGTGCAAATACAATTCCAAGGCACCTGTGCTATAACATCCCTTACAGGCACCAAATATCAGGTGACATGGTGTTCATTCCTAGCTAATATAAAAGGGTGAATAATGTAGATAATATAGATGCATATAAGTTATATTTCTTCTAAATAAGAAATTAACAATAATGGGCTTCTGTTAGACAGAAAAAATACCTAAAACAAACAAAGCATGTTTGATCAGTTTTCAAACTTTTAAACTTTACTGGGAAAAATTATTAAAGTACTTCTAGTTCAATTTGCATCAAGACCATGGGCAAATATGATAATTCAAAAAACTTATCTTGATTTTCATACAAATTCACCTAAATTGTGGGTTTTTATCTATTGGAATTTTAGGTCTGGTGTAAGGGAGATAACTGAATTGTATACATAAGGTTTGTACTTTTCATTTTCTCCACTGTATATTCTCCATGTTATACAGATGACTTCAGAAACACATGTATTAACTTCAATGCAATTAAATTATCCAAAAATGTATTACCGATAAAGCGAGAACCTAAACTCCAGGATTATATATGTAGTGGTGGAGACCTCAAGAATGATTATGTAACTAACTAGAGAATCGCATTTATAATTTAAAGACACAAAAGTTTACAAAAAAAGACAGAGCAGAACAATTAAAATCAAAATAGGAAGGAATACCATATCTTTAGCAAACTACCTAAAATACTTATACCAGAATATTCTTTATGATACAAGTGAACTATCTACACATTGGCCAGGAATGTCCTCTATCTTGGTCTATAACATGCTTTACAAGAACAAAAAAGTTGTATTTTATCCATGATTTTTCATCTTTTGCGCATAAAATAGTCAATACTTTGGCTAAAATTAACTATATTAACTTTATATAACCTTTTTTTTTGCCTGTATGCTAATATTGGAGCTTACTACACAGTCACAAAGCAATCAGTCTATATATGCTATAGATATAGTTACAAAAGCCCCATTCCAAAGCTAATGTGTGTTATTTTGTACATTTTCTATGTAAAAGTCTGTCAATATTAGACCAAAACATCTCAATATCCATTGTTTAACCAAATGACACTATGACAGTATAGAAGTGGTGTCTATGTATACTCGTTACTATGGATACACTGTGAAGCTGGTATTATCTTTTAGGTATCACGGTACCAATTGTTTTTCCATAGACCTCAATGCTAATATCTGGAGAGATAAATATATTTTCTATCCTAATTTAGCGTGCATCTCACACACTGTTATAGAGAACAATGTTAGATTGTCAATTTGACGATGACAAAACCAGGTACTCCATTGCATTTAAGAGAGATAACTCTGCTGGAACTAGACAGGGGTATGAGTTATCTAGTCACAACATACCTATTTTCAGTCATGTGTATTACATTTTCAAAAAAATCAT
Source organism: Unio pictorum (assembly GCA_030141615.1). Lineage (NCBI taxonomy): Eukaryota > Metazoa > Mollusca > Bivalvia > Unionida > Unionidae > Unio > Unio pictorum. Next base: position 5,742,761 of record JARLTB010000007.1, on the reverse strand, counting down.
AAAAAATACAAAATATGATCTATATAGGAATTAACATAAATTCACATGTTGCCAAGAGGCTAAACTATTTTTTAAGCCTAACAGAAAGTACAACTCTTACATAATCCACCAATCAAAGCTCGTGTTGTTGTTTACTTTGGACTGCAATGGACCCTACACCTTATGCACCGCCCACCTGGTCATGCGCAATTGGTACCGTTATACCATATAAACTGTGGCTGCCTATTACGTTTCAAACAGCTGTCAAAGAAATCCCACAAATTATATTGTTTTACAATTATTCACGCTCTCGTATATTTGCACTGTTATTTACCCTTCCTAAGCGTGCATGCAACAAACCCCTATGGAGCCTCGCTATTCCTATAAGACTATCATACATCTATTTCTAATCTCGATCAAAATGTTTGTCGTATATACATTCAGTATCGTAATTCTTTATTTTTTTATGTAGATTCTTTTCATTTTTACACTGAAATAAACTAGCGTGCATTTGTATGATACCATAGAGTTTAATGATTACTGATTAGCTGAGGGTTAAATACTTGACTAGAGATTACTAATATGGCGGTTCTTTTGAAAAATACACATATTTCCATGGTTCAAATAACACGTATGGCTGTATTTTCTGGTGGATGGACATCTGTCAAATAGACGTCAAGTACGTTAAAACATGTTTTTCATTCATTATCCTACCACTTAAGTTAGAAAAAAAATATTTGTTTCACTTCATGACAGGACAAATCTTATGAGCCATGTGGCATCATTAGGCATGTGAGCTCATCTTTGGTGATCGACAGATACAATAAGAACTGGAAATCGAAGGAAAAAAGCAGTATAAATTTCAGACTTGGACCTTGACCCGCAGATAAGCCGACCCCCACCCTTCTTCCAGGAGTTATTTTTTCCCTAAATTTTTTGGTTTATACACGAGTATATACAGTATTTACAGAAATTAAGAGGCAAAGATTAAATTCCAATTAAAATTATAAGGTTTATTTAAGTATATAAATAGTTATATAAGCAGTTACAGTAAAAGATATGTTTTTGATGGATGGAGACAAAACTTTAGGAGGGAAATTAGGAAAGTAATTTTTTTAATTATAAATGATGTAAATAATGGGGCAACACTAAATTTCTTACCATCTTGTACACCAAACAGATGATCATATTGTCTCATTAGAGACAAATAGGTCTGATCGAATGCAAAACAATGGCAATTGTGCTAAATCAATATCAACAACTGCTTTTGAGATGTGTGTTTGTGTATTAAGTTTGGTGGTAGCTAGACATCAGAAAAGCATAAATGTAAAGAAAACCAACATGTTCGAGGCTAGTTTTAGGAACTGCTTTTTTCACACACTGTATGCAGAAATCAAGAAATGTGCCTTCTGAAAGGGATATTTGAGTTGTTTGACCCATAAGATGAAAATGTACTTAGTACCAAGGCATGCATGGGTATTAAGTCAAATACTGTATTATTTCAAACAAATGGAATAGACACATTATAGACCAGTAGATGTAGGTCTAAGATGTTCACATGTAGGTACATATTTTATATTGGTAAACACTATATACTTATTTGTAACAAGCTGTGCATATGTATATTTCTTGTTAATTTCTTACATCAATAACAAGAAGATTGGAAGTAAACTGTATGGTTCTTTAGTATACAAGTGATGTGCTTTGTTAACTTTGTATAAAATACTATAATTTATTTAACTTCCTATTTAATGGCACCAAAATAGAGTGTGTATGTTTTTTTACTTCTCCACATTTTTATGCTTGCAGCAAAGGGTTTTGATTTGGTCCTGTTTGTCTGTCCCATACAGCAAAGGGTTTCGATTTGGTCCTGTTTGTCTGTCCCATACAGCAAAGGGTTTCGATTTGGTCCTGTTTGTCTATCCCATACAGCAAAGAGTTTCAATTTGGTCCTGTTTGTCTGTCCCATACAGCAAAGGGTTTCGATTTGGTCCTGTTTGTCTGTCCCATACAGCAAAGGGTTTCGATTTGGTCCTGTTTGTCTGTCCCATACAGCAAAGGGTTTCGATTTGGTCCTGTTTGTCTGTCCCATACAGCAAAGGGTTTCGATTTGGTCCTGTTTGTCTGTCCCATACAGCAAAGGGTTTCGATTTGGTCCTGTTTGTCTGTCCCATACAGCTTCTTAGCGGAATTATGTGAAAACTACTTAACATAAGCATGCAAATTTGACCTGATTATATTTTCAGGCATTACAGCAGTATTTCAATTATTTTCAGTTCTTTAATTGTGTATGCCCTAATTGCTTTCAAGGGTAGCATCTCATGTTTGTCATGTCTCTCAAAGACTATGTTAGCATGATTAAACAAAACACTTAAGATAGAAAAATGAAATTTAGCATGTATGAATGCATAAATGGACCTGATTATATTTCATGCACTTATGCCAATATGTATGTGTGAGCCAAGAGGCAAAGCATAACATTTTATTACCTTGTCCATACATTTATCCATTCCATGTTTTGTTTCTGCAAAATAACTAAATTTCTATAACATTTATCATTACAAAACTTTGAAGAAACCTATTGATCTCATATTTAAAAGGTCAGTCACATGGTCTTAAAAAACTTGTAAACTGTTTCCACACTGCTTGATAACTTAATCAAACTCTCAATGGTTTGTTTTTTAAAAAAAGGCAAATATTGATTATGGGGTCAAAAGGTAAAAATTCTAGGTAAAATATTTGAATGTTTTTTTTTAAATAAAGCTTAAATTCTTTATGATGAAATGTGACCAAACATTTGGATGGCATGCATTTGAGACAAAGAAGACACCTATTGATTTTGGGGTCAAAATGTCAAATACCAATGACACAAAGACTGAAAGAAGGTAAAACAATTTCCATGAATTTTTCAACTGCATTGCTTGACTAAACTTTATAGATGGGTTGCAGTTTAGACAAAAAATATTTTGTAGACCAAAAGGTGATTAATCAAGGGACTCGACAAAAGAACAGCTTTAACAAAATAATTTGTCCATTGCCCCAATCTAGGACCAAATATTGTGGATGGCTTGCATCTGAGACCAAATTTGTCCTTTTTATTTCCAAAAACTGTTTATCATAATTAAATTAAAAACAACATAAGATAGACTTGCTAAGTTTCGTTTGGCATATTTGTATATGTATAGGACCCGTTTAAAATTTTGAGTCAGAAGGCCAACACAGTGAAATAAAAATGTTTTCCTTAAAATGACTCGGGTTATGTATCAGTTACTTTCACAAAAATTTTGGGATGGACTACATTTAAGACCAAAAAGATTAAAAATATAAAGTATCCAAGAATGGAAGAGTATTTTTACATAAAAGATTATAATACTATTTACTACATGGCAGGCACATCATTTTTGGTTTATAGTATTCCTGTTCTAAATTTTTTGTGCCTTTTTTGTATATACATGAAATCTGTATACCTGTTGTGGGGCATATGAGTTTCTTTTTTAAATACATTACCCAATTATAATACCTTAGGAAAAGTACTAATGCCTCACAAATCCAGGCCTTCAAGCTAAAAACATTTAGCAAAAATGCTAAATTTATCTGCCCAGTTAGGTGGAAGATAGTTATCTTCCATTGATACAGGGTTTGGTGCCAAAGTTGGTGCTCTTAAGTTTCATATTTTGCATTTTAAAGAAAACAATTTACCCTGTTTTCTTCAAACATTACACTGGCTATTTAAAACAGACCAGGTGTATTTAGGGCATGTGTTATACAGTATAGCTTGGCCATACTTCAGATATGCATTAATAATAACAACTGCTAGCTCTGCTTGGTCATCTTCATTACATGGACTTAGAGGTAAATAGTAAAATAAAAGAGACAATAACATTTTTTACATCTTACATATGTGGTAATTCAATCATTGCACTTTGAGAAACTGGTATTGTCAAGTGTAGCAAATTTCATTTTCCCTATTTTAGTAACTGCTAAAGATAGTGTACTCAAGACTACTTCATTATGATATCTGAGCACTTGAGATCAATCATTTTGGTTAGCTGTTTACTTAGATGTATTATTTCATTAAGTACAATATCTAAGGAAATTTCAGCCACATTACATGAAAGTAACATAGAAGTATGCCAACAATCTCTTTACTGTGCATCTTACAAATGTAAACAAATTCACCTTACACCTGTTTCTCTATAATATATGTAGAGTGCCCCTAGATTAGTCAATGACTCAATACTTTAATTACTACTTCTCTCAACATACAGAGAGGTCTTGAAATCAAGTGTTTTGGAAGTTTTATGCTGTAAAGCAAGTTGGAAGAGTGTTCTGTTCAAATGAGAATATATTCCATATATAAATTTCCAACTTTTCTGTTCATTCTTTACTCAATGATTAGGTATCTGGCTTTTCATTGTTGTCACAGTACTATCCTCTCACACTTAGGCACTTTTAGTATGTACATGGAAGTTTGCTATATTAATCTAATCTTAGCAGACACTTCATATGTGATGCTTTACTGACTTTACCTGTATATGTCATTTGGCCTTTACCACAGGTAACACTCTTATACAAATGTTATCATGGCATCCACTTCATAAGTGTCAATAATGATGTTTTAGTGCATTCTCTTTTGCATGTATTGTGTGTACAATAGAAACTCAATTTTATCTCTGTATAGTTTCCCACATGGTCAAACAAATACAGATAAGTTTCCTATGCATAGTTTATCCTCACATCCACTTCATAGTTACTATAGGCATGGTTTCAATGATATTACTTGCACAGGCAGTCAGTTCATCTATCAGACTCTTTGACTTCAGTAAGGCCTTCGATCGTTTCCCCCATAAAAGACTCCTCAGTAAGTTGGACCACTATGGCATCAGGGGTAACACCCAGAAATGGATCAGAGATTTCCGATCAGACAGATTGCAGAGAGTTATAATAGATGTAAGAACATCAGACCCAGTGCCAGTTGTTAGTGGGGTACCACAAGGGAGTGTTTTGGATCACATCATCTTCCTAGTGTTTATAAATGATCTACATGTGAGCATCAGATCCAACACGACTTTTTGCAGATGACTGTAATCTACTGGGAAATAAATGTCTCCAAGGAGTGTGAGATCTTTCAAGAAGACCTGAACCAACTGACCCTCTGGGAAAGAACTTGTGGTATGTTGTTCCACCCATAAAAATGCAGCATCCTAAGATTTGACAGGAAGAAATCACCAACCTTTTCTGAATAAACTCATAAGAGCACAAGTTAGCCAAGGAGCAGGCAACATAATATCTTGGGTTTGAATTGTCCAGAGACCTCTATTGGAAATGGCACATACACAAGATAGTGAAAAAATTAATAGTAACCTTAGTTTCCTGCACCTTAACCTCCAAATTAACAATGAAGTAAAAATGTATTGGTTCAGAGGAGAGCTGCTAGATTCATGACAAATATCGTAACACTAACGGAGTCGGTGCAATGTTGAACCATCTCCAGTGGGAATCACTCAAATCCAGGTAAACCAAGGCCCAGCTGACCATGTTGTACCAGATTGTGAACAACCTAGAGGACATACCAATGGACAAATAAACAAATACCTGACCCTTGCATATAGCCAAACTAGGGCAAACCACAGAAAAAAGTTCCAGTTAAAGCCTTATAAAAATGTTATCACTCATCAGCTCCCATTCAGTATTGTCCCACCAATTGCCACAATGGCTTCTGCAGTACCAAATTCCTGGTAGTATCTCTGCTTATCAATTATCTTGGTAGGGAGAATCCAAAGGACTCTACAACACTTTCATTGCACCACTTCCTTCCTTTCCCTTATCTACAGACTAGGCACTGTTCATCCTGTGATCAACCTAAGTGTAATCAATCAGTTCATTTGTGCCCATTGGTTCATGACAAAGGCATCACAATGAGTTCTGAATGCTGTCCAGGAGGAAGACTGTAATTAGGGTGACTCCAAGGATTTGTATCTTCACATTCCAATTCATATTCAATTCTAGAAAGCACCAGCAATTCACATACAAAGACACAATTTACCAGTTCTGGGCAATCCCTGTTCAGCTCAGCAGCAGTCCCAGGGGTTTCACCTGATTGATTGACCAGGGAATTGCCCATGGTAGGACCACTTCCATGGTTGCAACAACAACTACATCAACTACATTCTCTCAAAGCTTCAGGTGCGTTATATCTTGGAGCAAGACATGATATCCCATTTACTCTCTTTCCCAACTTTCTTTTTTGTCAAAAAGGACAGATCTGACCTTGTACCATCTCAACATTTTGTTCATCATCAAGTAACAAAGAGTATGTCTCCCTCAGGAATGAGCACAGAAAATCAGCACAATAGTGGCTTCTTTGCTTATGTGTGACGATCTACTCACCCAAAAATTGCTTTGGTGCTGCGTTTGCTCAGTGTGACAGTGGAGTTCTGAGTCCAAGATTGCATATTTATGTGCCCATTACAATTGATTCTGTTGTCCAAATGGAATCTGAGACTTTCCCATCGGCCCAACTTCTCACAAAGCACAAATATGAGGTTCTGTCTCAGAAGATGTGGCAACCTTGCTTGGCTCACATTGGATATACCTATACAGTACGACCTACAGATATCACAATGTGCATGAAAGGGAACACAGGGAGTTGGGATATACTTCTTTCCATCATTCAAGGAAACCAGTGGAGCACGTGTCCCTGTATTTACATAACATTATTGAGATGCAGCCATTTTTAAAGCTTTTCAATGGTGACGTGAAAATCAGTAAGGAAGGGAGTTCTCATTATCAAAATATGTGGTGAATGTCTAAAACAGTATGGTGGTACCAAGTCCCTAGACCTTTGCATTCTTGTTTGGAATTTTCTAAGGTTCAATGACAAATCCACATATTCATCAAATTTAGCTGATTTAGTGTCCTGGAAGAATCAACTAATTAAAACATAATGGTCTCCTCATCCCTTGGTTTTTATGCAAATATGTGCCCAGTGGCATCAACCAATGGTGGAACTATTCCATCCTTTGTCTCGCTAGTCCTGGATCCAAAAGCAGAAAGTAAAAGAATTAAAGTGTCCCTTGTCCTGATGGCTTCACTCAAAATGGATCAACAAACCTTATCAATCCCGCAATAGAAATCTCCAGGAAAATCAAGATAATACCACATTTACTCATGCAACCATAGCAGCAAATATTTCATCCCAACCCAAAGTTTCTGAACCTACACATCTGGATCTTAATCAGCAACACCAACATTAAATTCATACACTCAGTACGAAACCTAGGTGTTACTCTGGACAGCACTCTCACATTGCACCAACATGTCATGAACATATGCAAGGCTACATATCTTGGTGTTCAGGTTACTCTCTCTCTCTCTCTCTCTCTCTCTCTTTGCGATCAAAGACATGATAAAATCAGGTGGTATATTTCCACTTTTTCAGCTACCAGCGCTAATTGCCGCCGCCGCCCCCGTAGTCGCGAAAGATGCCGCTCTCGCTACCGCCGCTGGAATGGCATTAAAGAAGGCGACTAGAACCGGATACAAAAAAAGAGACGATCAGTAAAAGGAAAAGGTCTAAGACTACCAGGAACTCCGTATTCATGGTACAGCGGAAACGGCCTGAGACTACCGAGGACAGTTTACTAGCACCGTTATCAAATTTTGATGTACTCGATGTTGTTAAAAAAATTAACGATAAGAAACTTTAGAGGTGTTCTTATGCGAGGTCAATTACCACAACAACCAAACAGCACTGAAACCGGTATCACTAATCTCGATAACAGCACCGGACCTGGAACTCAATGGGTTGCATACGCGATTGATCCACGTGGAATTGTTTTTTTTTTTTTTGTTTTTTTTTTTTATTCCTACGGGTTAGCGCCACCTAAAGAATTTATGCATTATATACATCAATTAAAATCTTTTCATAAAATGAAGACCTGGCACTCCACGCTACCAACACAGAAAATGACCGACCCACCAATATGCGGCCAGCAAGTATTAAATGTACTTGGCGCTATATCATCATCAACTAAATCGCCCCATAAAACCGTACACGAATATACGAGTAATAGCTTTTTAGAGAGATCTTAAAATATAATGGTTGATCGCACAATGATTGATATTTGGGGAAGATCTCTCTCAAGCCTGAAAAAAACCACCGGGGAAATATTTGCAACCAAAGATGTAAAAAAAATAATCGAAGATGAAATATCCGAGATATAAAACCTCGCAAGTGTGGATCCAAACGAAATAGTCATATTTCAAGATAAACAAGGGAAATTGAAAACGAGTAATGTTTCCTTGAATGATATTCTAGTTAAAATTAATGGAGTAACCGAAAATTCCCTAGCGGTGTTTGATTCCACCGGTAACACTAAACCAGGAGTTCTTTTACCAACTGTGATAGATAGTATTAACAATCGAGTAAAAACATTTAGTGACACAAAGACATGTGTTCTCGACATGAACTCAAATAAAATAACCGCACTTGGTAATCCAACATTGGACACTGATGCTGTGACAAAAAAAGATGTAGATGTGTTTGATAACAAACTAACGACGATATATGGTGAGCATCAAACCACAGATGATAAACTAACAACACTGCGAGCCGAGTATGTTCATGTAGGCACGTTTGCAAACCTCCGTAAGAATTTTTGAAAATCGGATGAAACCATGGATAATTTCTTTGGTACTCCGATGACTGTCCCAATGAAACTTTCTGATATTAAAACAAATATTGATACGATTAAACAAACATAAGACAATATCGTTAGTGATTTTCCTGCTATTGCGATCCGGCTTGATAAAATCAAGATACCACATAAACAAAATATCAATACAGTGTACTCGACACATCATGGATCTTTCGCCTAGACACCTCAAAATAATATTATTAATATTACTGTTGAAGTCAAAGGTATCTATAGATTGACCCAGCTTTCACCAGTACAGTTTGTGTCAACGGGCACAACTACGGGAATTAATACTGCAAGTACAATAATAGATAAGGGTGCCATGAAAACATTTACAATAACCTCTATCAGTGGTAACTTAGCTCGGGCATCAATGACATACTACGTAGAATTTGTAATTGATTTAAGTAAATAGTATAATGAATGTTTAACAATATCGATATGATCAAGTCCGTGAGTTTCAAACTAAACTAAAAAAATCTTACTGACGAGTATAGCGCGAAGATAAAAAAAAAAATTCTGCAGGCAAATTACCAGAGTTGACATTCTTGTGTATTCGGCTTCAAGTGTAATTGCTGGAACGGGTATATTGTTATCAGCGATAACAGCAGTGGCACCTGTAGTTGTCACAATTTGTGTGTCATCAGCGACAATAATTACAGGGAGTCTTAGCATCATCACAAAAAAATATCCACATGCAGTCAGAATAAAGTACACAAGTATATAATTAAGTTACATATTGCATGAGGCGCGTATTCCCAATTGTCGTCGCTGATATCATCCAGTCTCGATGACACAACATCAGATAACGAATTCTCCGCGATGATGAACATCTACCACACAGCAACATCAAAATTAGAAAAACAACACAATAATAATGACAACAATGGCAACGCCGATGTCAACGACATCAACAACTGAATTACTTCATCGAATAACCATAAACACAACGCCGCAAAGGACAATCATGATCTCAATAACCTCAACCAACCCTGAATTCAGTGTGAATTTTCCCACTGCAATTCCGGATAAAGAGATAGCGCTAGCAAAATTACGAGCATACCACAGTTGGCCAAATATTAGATCAAACTCATTTGGTGGTCAGCAACCGAATAATTCCTTGACCATCGAAAGTGTTTTTTTTTTTAGAGTGAAATTCATTATCCGTTCAGAAACAGGTAGTTGGATTATTCGTGATAAATTCGATCCTATCTTGATAAATAAAAATAAAAAACTGTCACCGTGAGTCATGATTCCAACCCAAGGGCGTTGACTGAAATTGACAAACCGTATTACGCGGTTATTTATGGGATTTATCCGATAAATGAAAAACCGAGTGTTGAGAAATTAAACCCAATGAAATTGTCATCGCCGAATTGTGTAGCCGAGTGAGTAATAGAGCATTTTACAAATGCGTTACGTGGAAACAAGTTGACAAATCTAAGACGTAACAAAATAAACGAATAGGCGCTAACAGTAAGGGATTTTGGAGCCACAATTCAAAATATAGCTGAGCTAGAAACATCATTAAAATTCCAAATAACCGTAGCGACAATAACAGGAGAAGTATTATACGAATCGAAATATAAATCGAAGGGAACTCCAATCAAGATCGTTGATCATAATGCACACGCGTGGACTAACGCAGTAACAATATTTCCGCGGGATAGAAGCATAAAATACTGCACGGGAATTTTTTTTGATTTTATTCACGCGGAGATGAAAAACGATCCCATGTTAGTGTGGTTATTTCAGAGTTTTGAAGACGAAGAGTGTAAATTCGACCAATTTGTAAGACCTAACGGTAAAATATACCGTACTGAATCTCTTCACAACACGATGAGAAAACTAGCTCGGAATTTTTCAACGGATAATAACGAGCAATTACTAACAAACTGTTTTACAATCCCGTCAGTTGCAGCTCATTTCGCGAGAAAGAAAAATCTGTGTAAACCAACACGAGTTGAATTTCTCTCGGATGTTCAAGCGAGTTGCGTAGAATACGGACACGGTGGATAATGGAATACCAAATATAATCCTAAAAGTGTTTTTTCGGCTGATATGGTTGCGTGTTATCCAGGGAGTTATCTCGGGTATGGAGAATGTGCGGAGTATTTAAAAAGATTTGGACATCCAACCCACTCGATAACACGAGTTGCGATTAATGGGCCTTTACCCGATTTTGATCTAAACGGATTCGCTCGTGTGGTATCATTCGAGTTTGCCGAAGGACTTCATCCGTGCTGTTATGCTTGGTTTGGTAGACATATATCTGAAAAGATTTGGGTACCAATAGTGTTATTATGGTATATGATCGATTGTAAAATACTGATATCGCTGACTGTCTTCGAGGCAATTATATCATATCGCCCGCAGACTGAAATTTGGTTACCAGAATCCGATAGTCTTGATAGTATAATTAACGATTACAAAGAAATATTTCCTGATTTTGAAGAAAATATTGTTAAAGCATGCAAGGAGATCTTTGAGGTCAGAAAAAAACATGCAAAGGATCTCGGTAAATTCACCCAGGGTGGAGCATATGATCACAAACGACATTATTCACGATTAATTTTAGATGATGCTGAATACGATTTTATAATCGCGGATGCAACATGAAGAGGTATATATATCAATCGTAAAGATGTTTTCTTGTCTGATGGAACAAAATTCGGGACAATTGTTAGCTACAATGATGGAGAATGTCCCCAATACGTATATCTAAGGGCGTCTATGCTGGCTTATACTTCCATCAATTTGCTATCGATGATAAATATATTTCCTGAATTTGCGGTTAGAGTTGCCACTGATTCATTTTATATAGATATCAAACATAGCAAAGCAGTGGCTGAATTTACAAATTCTGATGAGTGTTGGGGATCATGGAGAATAAAAAAGAAATGTTACACGATTATTCTAAATCAGCAGATGTTACGATTGAAGATAATTACATAACAAATAATCAGATATCAGAACTAGTAAAAGCCTCTTCGTTATCCGATCCAATATGTAGATATAATACCGTTTACTTAAACGGATGTGGTGGGTCTGGAAAAACAACACGAGTGATCGAACTATTTCGAGGGAAATCAAACATGATTGTGCTAACACCAACAAAGACTTGCAAGAGAGATGAAACAGCGAGGAGTTAATGCTTGCACTTTTCACAGTTTCTTCCGATGGAAAGGTGACGCATGGACTCCTGCTCGATTGGGTGAAAAATCTATTCCTGAAATCTTTATTTGGGATGAGATATGCACAGTGTCGTTAGATATATTAAAAAAATTTCTCGGGTGGTTGTTACTGAAAAATAAAGTTGTGATAATGTATGGCGATCATGGTCAACAACCACCATTTGTCGGTTTGTCTCCGCATGATTGGCAGAAGAATTTTGTAGATTATTATGAAGAAATTAACACTGATCATAGATCTCTTGATCCAGAATTAAGTGAGTTGAACTGGATAAAATCCAGTATGAAATAGCGCGTGAAATAATTTCAGAAACCCCAATAAATGTTTTTGGGAAGCGTGGAGACCAAACGATTTGATAGTGGCAAGTAGAAAGATAGTCAGAGACACGTTTCAAGCACGGTTGTTTCAAACACATAAAGAGAAATTTTCACCACTTCCAGTGCCATTGTGTTATAGACCTACGGAAGACAGAATATTGAAGTTGATATTCCAGGACAGACTGAAAAACAAATTCTAGTGTTAAATGATATTGTGTTGGTTGATATCAGTGTTGTCAAAGATCCATTGCGCGCTGATAAATCTCCGTGGACGCCAGGTTACGCAATCACGATACATTCTTCGCAGAGATTGACTATATCCGATACGATTTTTTGGACCGTAGATGATCGCATCGAGTGGTCGAATTTAGTTTATCTCGCAGTGTCCAGAGTACGAAGAATAAATCAACTTCGAAAAGTTGTTTTAGATGCTAATGACACCACAATCAGTGATATTGTTAGCAATGATATAATAAGGAAAAAAACTAGATGTTTATAAACAACATGATAAGAAAAAGTAAAGAGAATTTGATATTGATGTTGAATTTATAATTACGCTGAAACAACAACAGAATAATCACTGCGCGAGCTGTAATTGTATAATGCGTTGGCAGTATTCGGATAAAGATCCTCGACAGTTTACCGCAGACAGAAAAAATAATCTTGGTCATACCATAGATAATGTGATATTGACCTGTCTTGAGTGTAACAGACGCATAGGTGCTAGTTAATACCACGCGGCGGTAATTGAGTATCATTGGGTATCACTTGTAATTGTTCACGTGTAAATCCACGCTGAGGAGCAGTTGACTCTAATCTATAGATTGCAGGTCTACCCGTGGATCTTACTATGTTAGGTATTTTATGCAATGTGACACTCCAGGCAGAATCAGTTGCTCTTTTTTACCACCTTCAAGTTCACCCGGCTCGAACAAGTATCTCACAGTGACATTGCCAAGTATTCGTTGTTTTGAAAAATCATTTCGCGTTTGTACGGGTATATACTTTTTTGATCGCGATGACAGGTTTCATATTGATTGTTCGATTAATTTCATCATTTAGCGCAGCTATCACACCTGGTAATCTCTTGACTCATTCACGAGATCGTTTATCTTCCATGAATTTCTTCGCGTATTGATATCCAAATAACTGCTCAACAAGTGTCCGACTAAATCGTTCAACAATTGCCTGATTGCGGTGTATTGCAGTATGTGCTCGTCGTAACGTGGTAATATCATGTTTCATTGTTGGTAACACTGCACCATGAAATTCCTTGCCAGGATCAACCTGTAATAGATTTGGCCACTGCAGAGGACTTCGTCGATAAATCCTTTCAAATGCAGAAGCAACTTTAGTTGATGACTTAGTCAACAATGGTTCAGCTTCTTTGCATCTTCTCGCAACATCAACTACGGTTAGCGCGTATTTGTATGTCCGATTACTAACAGTATCATGCGGCAGAAATAATATATCAGCCTGATGAACTTCATTAGGGACGCTAACATCAAAATGTGCCAAGTTAATTTGTTTAGGCGGTGGTAAATAAATCTGCCATATCGCCTGTTCGGATAACCAATCCACCGCGGTGGTATTTTTCACTTTTGCGGCGTTAGCGAGTTTATCGATTGCTGATTTGCCCCGCCAGTATCCTCTTGGGGAATAATACATAGATTCGATATTGTTATTAATTACCATCACTCAGCATTAATTTACTTTTCATCGCTGATTTTATCAACCAGGATGCTAATTTTCCTTTGAAGGATTTATCAGTGATAGAATTCAACGCATCAATCAATTTCACATCTGCGATATGTCTATGTTGTAGATTGCTACTTTTATAAGCAACATCATGAGCATGACACGCCTTATCAATAGCGTTTATTGGTTATTCGCCGGGTTGGGGTTGGTCTTGGCTATCAAGTATGATGTCGAGTCTGGTTCCAGGGCCACAATAACTATACCCTGGAAGGTCTTTTTCTCCTGGATATCTATCTATCTATCTATCTATCTATCTATCTATCTATCTATCTATCTATCTATCTATCTATCTATCTATCTATCTATCTATCTATCTATCTATCTATCTATCTATCTATCTATCTATCTATCTATCTATCTATCTATCTATCTATCTATCTATCTATCTATCTATCTATCTATCTATCTATCTATCTATCTATCTATCTATCTATCTATCTATCTATCTATCTATCTATCTATCTATCTATCTATCTATCTATCTATCTATCTATCTATCTATCTATCTATCTATCTATCTATCTATCTATCTATCTATCTATCTATCTATCTATCTATCTATCTATCTATCTATCTATCTATCTATCTATCTATCTATCTATCTATCTATCTATCTATCTATCTATCTATCTATCTATCTATCTATCTATCTATCTATCTATCTATCTATCTATCTATCTATCTATCTAGTCTTGCCGACCGTTGGGGCACCACTGATGACCTGATAACCAGCTTCCTCTATTCCAATCCGTTCTCTGCTACTCTCACTGTGTCACTCAGCTTCAGTCCTGTCCATTCTGAGATGTTATCCGCCCATCTTTTCCTCTGTCTGCCTCTCCTTCGCCCTCCCTGCACAGTACCTTGCATGATTGTTTTAGCAAGCCCTGTTGATCGTGTGACATGTCCGCACCATTTCATTTTGCGCTTTTTCACAATGGTCAATAGCTCTTCATAGGGCCCAATGGCTTGCTTAATTCTGTTTCCCACTTTCTCATTCGTGACATGATCTCTATATGTAATGCCAAGCATCCTTCGGAAGCATCTCATTTCAACAGCTTGTATCCTCCTTTCGAGATCTGCTGTGAGGGTCCATGACTCACAGGCATATAGGAATACAGATGCAACCAAGGAGCGCATCAGTCTGATTTTTGAGCTGACTGAGGTGTTTCTGTCTTTCCAAACTGTCTTCAGCCTTGCCATTGCTGTTATTGTCAGCGCAATCCTGGACAATATTTCTGGTTTCGATCCCTCGTCTGCCACGATGGCTCCTAAGTACTTGAATCTATTAACTGTTTCCAGTTTTTGCCCTCTAATCATGATGTCAGTGCTGATGCCACTGGTGTTGTTGGTCATCAATTTGGTCTTCTCTGCACTGATTTCCATACCAAAAGCAGTAGCTGCCCTGTCCAGTTTTTCCACCAACTGAGCTAGCTCCTCCTCATTTCCTGCAAGGCCATCGATGTCATCAGCAAAGCGCAGATTCGTTATTATTCTGCCTCCAATATTGACAGTTCCTTCATGGTCTTCCAGTGCATCTGTCATGATTCTTTCAAGGAAGATGTTGAAGAGAGTAGGTGAAAGCAAGCAGCCCTGTCTGACTCCCACAGTTGTCCTAAACCAATCTCCTATTTGACCGTTGAAGCATACTGCGCTGGTGGCCTTGCTGTAAAGGCTTTCAATGACTCTGATCAGGTTAGCGTTGATGTTGTACAGCTTCATGGTGGACCAAAGGGCTGCATGCCCTCTAAGCCTGCCTGTTCTTCAGCAATGATTTCCTCTGCCTGCGGCTTCAGTCTGTTTAATATGATTTTTAGGATGACTTTGCTTGGGTGGCATATAAGACTGATCGTACGAAAGTTCTGACATTGCTGCAAATTGCCTTTTTTCGGGAGAGTTACTATGAGTGACTGAGTCCAGTGTGTTGGCCATTCCCCTGTCTGCCAGATCTTGTTGCAGATTGATAGTAGGGCGCTTATTATGGCTTCACCCCCTTCTTGGACTAGTTCTGCAGGAATGTTGTTTACTCCTGCTGCCTTCCCTTTTTTCAATGCTTTCACTACAGCCTCTACTTCTTCTCAGAGGATGGGGTAGTTGTCAGTGTTGGTCACTGATGGGGTGTTGAGTATGTCTGGGTCCCCTGTAGGTCTGTGGTTGTACAGGTCTGAGCAGTATTCTGTCCATCTCTTAAGAATGTCTTGTTCTTCTGTAAGACATTTCCCTCCCTTATCTTGAATGATGGAGGAGCGTCCTTGTTTTACACTGGTCAGGTCTTTCACCAGTTGGTATGCTTTTTTGCTATTATTTTCCTTTAGATTGTTTTCAATATCTTTACATTGGTCTTCAATCCATGTCTCCCTTGCCTTTCTCGTGCTTTTCTTGATAACCTGGTTGATTTCCCTGTATTGTTTTGCTCCTTCTACTTCTGACTTCTTCTTCTTTAGCTCTCGACGCTTGTCACACAGATCAAGTATGTTAGTTGTAACCCAAGGTTTCTTTGGTCGTCGATGTTTGCCAAGGATCTCACTGGCTGTTTGGGTCACTGCTATGTTAAATGTGTCGATCATTGTGTCAATAGCTGTGTTTTCTGCACTAAGAAGTAACAGTGGTGCAAATTTCCCTCCTATCTTTGCCTGGAAGGCTTCCAAGACCTCTGGGTCTTTTAGCTTGTCAAGGTTGAACTTGATTCTTGTGGGGCCCTCTTTGTGGAGGTTTTTTAGACGCAGTAGGAGGGTCATCATCACTTAGTCATGGTCACTTCCAATGTCTGCTCCTGGGAAACTTCTTGTCTTGGCAATGTTTACGCTGGTGTGGAAACGTCTCTTCACCATGATATAATCAATCTGATTATGGTGTTCTCCATTCGGGCTATGCCAGGTCCACCTTCTGGATGCTTTGTGTGGACCAAACGTGTTCATCAGCTTCAGATCATTGAAGCTGGCAAATTCCATGAGCCTTAAGCCTCTGTCGTTGGTCTCTGCATTGCAGTAGCGTCCACATGTGCATTTCTAGTTATCAACGGCATCCTCTCCTATTTTGGCATTCCAGTCTCCTTGCACCACAATAATGTCTTTCATTGGGGTCTGGCCCAGGACTTCTTGCAGTTGGTCGTAGAAATCCTCTAATTCTTCATCATCATGGTCTGTAGTTGGAGCGTAAGCTTGCACAATGGTAGATGATAAGCCTGCTGGAGACTGGCCGACAACTAATGACAGTGTTCACAATGTCTTTGTGGACGAGAAATCCGACACCATGTTCATGTTTATCTTCTCTGCCAGAGTAATATAGTTTATGGCCATCCTGTGTTGATGTTTTCCCAAGGTTCTTCCATCGTACTTCGCACAGTCCCAGGATGGTCCAAAGATATCTGTTCATCTCGTGTATTAGTTCCTCTACCTTTCCAGGTGTTCTTAATGTCCTGATGTTCCATGTACCAATGCTGATGTTGTTTCTGATTCGGAGTTTTGGTGGTGATCGTGCACCAGCAGCACACTTAACATCTCTGCCCTGGTGCAAGACAAAAGGCGTGGGCAGTGGGCAGATGTTCACATTTGCACGTGATATAGACGACCCCGCCCTCCACGAGTCCCCTACTGCCTTGCAGGTTAGGTTTTGGATAACCAAAGGCTAGGGTGCTGACACAGTACCTGATTGGGCGTATGAACTTTCTCAATAAGGTCACCGCCCATGGCGGAGGAGTCCCATGAAGGACTCAACGGCCATGTGTCCAGGACCAAGGCGAGCCACTAGTTATGTGGAGTTCTGCTGTGGTCAACAGCCTGGAGAGTGATGGGCTCCGCCAGGTTCATTGCCCAAGACACACCACATGCAATGACAACTTTACCTTCACCGATACCGGATCGGTCGTCGCCAGGAACAAGGATCTGTTATTACTTGTTGTAATTGTTGTCAAGTCGTTTGTGCTCATACGCGTCTTACATTTAACACAATATAGATCCATAATTAGTTATAATAACATGAATGTAACTGATTTTTCGGCGACAAAAACACGAGAACCCGTTAAGCATCTTGCAGCGCTACCAAATTCTATTCGCGTGATTATAATTGGACCATCTGGAAGTGGCAAGACGCAGTTGTTACTTAATCTAATAATGAGGTGGTTAAAATGGAACAAATTGTATTTGGTAGTACCATCTGTAGATGATCAGCGATGTTACGAGGTGTTAAATAATTTTAACAAGAGAGCAAAATCGATATCCGACGAAGATGCTAATGAATTTATCACTGATAATGAAGAAGCGGCGAGTGTTGATTCTATTCATGGAAGTATTAATAATTTAGTCTTATATGATGTTGTGATGTTAGATAAACAAGCAAACCCTGCCATGATATTTTCCAGAGGTAGACATAAAAATACTGATGTGATTTATGTTACTCAGAGATATACACAAATACCAAAAGTGATCAGGGATAACTGTAATATTCTTGCTGTGTTTAATGGAGTTGACACTCATACGCTACGAAATATTCACCAGACCTGGTGCAGTGGAGATATGGATTATAATCTCTTTAGAAATTTCTTTAGTCACGCTCAGTCAATCCCACATTGATTTGTTACGATAAATTTGCCTGACCCTAGATCAAGATATCGTATCGGACTTGATAAAATATTCGGTTAAAACCATAAGAACTAACAAAACCACGACAACAAAATATGCGTCTGTGTTTCAAGCCTTAGTGTTGTTTTTGGACATTTTTTTCGGTTTTAAGAAAGCCTTAATTTGGCAAACAGAGCTCTCAAATTGTTAAGCCTTACTTTGACAAACGTAGCTTTAAAATTGTTTGCTTGAAATCTAACCCAATTAGAGAAGACCGATTCACCCTTCTTGCTGCTGCTTCTTCTGTTATTCATCTGCAACTTCCACCCTGGACTCCTTTCGGTACTTCTGGTACCTTTATTTCCATTTTCCAGCTCTCCTTGTCAGTACTTCCGGTACTCTCGTTTTTGTTCTCTTGACCCTCCTTGCCAGTACTTTTTGTATCCTTCTTTCTGTCCCGGGCCCTCCATCCCCACACAACTATCTCTATATGCTCTCACTGTCTTATCTTTAATCTTTGGGTAGCGTCAGATCTCACCCGGAATGCTTCCTGTGGATTAGAAGGGACGTACACATGTGCCTACTTGTTCTAACACAGGAGAATTAGTATACTCTCACGTATCTTCCATCAGCATAATGGCAATTAACTCATTTGGTCAACTCATCACATTTAAATGTTCTACACCGACTGGTTTTGTAAGAAAGGCTATAACAACAACAATAATATCAACAGCTCCTGATACATGCATATTCCTAATTTGTATATAGTAACTATCAACATCAACAATATTTCCTACTCATTTCCTACCTTACAAATTATGAAAGACATACAAATATAAATGCATAATTATACTTGCATATGGCTAACAATGCCTAACTGCACAATCCACAACTGTATTTTCAAATACTAACATATACAAGTTCTAACACTACTCACTATTAAATTCATGATACAACATCATAGCAGAATACACTATCCACTTCGATTTGTTTTATCCTAGCAACTACATACATTAATCTTGAATATTGATAATTCTCTATACACCTCATTGCAACATGTTGATAATTCAGATATACATAGAATATTAAATTTCTACTAAATTAAATGCACATAATAACAGATCTTATGACACCTAATTAGGAAAGTGAGACTGATTCGGGCGAAGATATTTTACCTCAAAAGCCTTTGTTTAAGTCTCAATTTCCATTTATGTATTTTTTATAATAATTATTATTATTGTTGTAGGTATTGCCTTTATTATGGAATAAGCGTGTGTGGAATATTTAGATGTGCGTTTATCAGTTGAAGTTCCTAGAACTTCCTTTTAACCAGCACGCGACTTGGGCACACGAAGCGCAGTCTAGTGTCGCCAACTTCCCTATGACCAGCTCTCACCAATGTACAGACATGTACTGATCCATTGACAATGGATTAAACAGAAAAATGTGTGGCTGCGTGAAAAACCTGCCCAAAATTTATTAATTGTAGTTCTGATTGGATACCAGTGGTCTTTTTGTAAATAGCATGGGGTAGTATCACGGAGGTATTTATAATGTTGGGTTTCCAGCCTCTAAGCCTAAGCTGACTGGTGACATCACAACTAATTACAAACAGTTTTTCACCCTGCGGCAAGATTCTTTTGCAATGGCTAAATAACAGGCAGGTCATTTCTTTGTTTCGGAATTGGTCTAAAATCGTAATATTATACAACATGAATTGACATTACCCAAATTGTTTTGAATTACGAATTCTATCAGAAGACTGGTATAACATAGGGCAGGAATTGTTAAATTTGCTCACAAACTGACACCTTGCTCGCAAATAAAACTTAAGTGATATGGTCTTTAGCAAATGAAGAATAATAGATGTAATTCCAGTATTTGTTGCATTTTTATTGATGTACTTACTAGTCTGATAGGTGTACTGCTGTTAGAGTTAGTCTAGCTCTTTTGCCATACAATGCTAAAATTCTTAATAGTTCTCAAAATCAACAAATGCAGCATTTTGATTGGTCCAAATATTTACACAATTTTAAACCGAGTAAACGTTTAGGACAGAGGGGCTTCGTTGTTTTAACTGCATATTTCATACTAAGTTATCCTTTTGGGTAGGAGTGACCTCCTCTTCATGCATTGTGAGCACTCTGAGAACTAAACTCTCCAGATTTAAGTGCTGGTCGCTAGTCTTCTTGGCCAGTAAAAACGTATTTTAAAAAAAGCTGGAAGGGCCAGAACAACTCTGATTATGATTAATGTAATAAAAATATATTTCAAGCTTTCTGAGTCATCTATTCAATCACCGGTGTCTTGAATATAGGTAAAACATTTCATAGACTACATTATTTTAATATGGTTCATTGACTTTAAAAAAAAATAGCATATTAAGTGTCCAAAAAATATTAATGGTGAAAATTTGGGATCTTGAAATTAGAGGGTATATATCCCTTCCTTTGACAATGTCTATACAGTAACTATAAAATGTTATCATAGAGCCAGGTCGGTATTGTAATATTTAACAGTTTTGTCATCTTCATGAGTAGAGAGTTCTAAATGGCACCCTGATTGACAGAAAACAGTTTTCATTGTTACAGGATACATTATCCTTAATTAATATCAGAATGTTTTTGTATGTAAAGCAGTTAGAGCTTCAGAAGATTAGGCACTGTACTGTGTCTTGATTATTATTATTATTATTAATTAGTAGTAGTAGTAGTACTATTACATCCTCATTCAGTACATTCAGTGTGTGCAAAGGTGTCATCTAGATCTGAATTGTACACTTAGTGTCATTTTCATTGTGGCGCTACTAATTGTATGCAGTAGTATGAAAGTGGTAATTTGCTCCACTAGTTTATATTTTAGCTATGCCTGACTCCTAATACAAAAGAGTGTTAGTATTCTTGCTTTGTCCACTCATGTTCTATTGTGGTTTGTTTTTACTCCTTCAATCTGTTCAGAAGATATCAGGTAGTTTGTTTTTTGGGTCTCAGTGTAAGATACATGACAGCCAGTATAATTGATGCAAAAAGAACCCAGAAAAAAAAACAAACAGTAAGAACCACTGACCCACATGAAGCTACTGAAAAGCTTTATACGCACATTTGCTGAGCCCGAGACTCGAACCCACATTGACAGAAGTGAAATGGCAGTGACTGGTAAAGGTGAGCACTTTAGACCACTTGGCCATCCATGGTCCCCATATCGGGTAGTATTGTTTTTCTAATGCAATAAGATCATTTACATTTAATCTTCAAAGTATCTTCTAATAATCTGAAGAGTGTTTGCAATTCATCTTAAGAAGTATCATCCAGGCAAAATATGCATGCATCCATGTGAATCTTGTAAAGTAAAATACTGTATATACTCATTTGTAAGTCAATCCATCTTTAAAGAGCACAGACGGGTCTGTTGAACTCAACATAAGTAATAGAAAGGGTGAGCAGACCACTTTTTGAAGGGTCCAAATGCCGAAATAAAACTTCGTTGAAAGAACGATTAAATGGTGTAAATAACTTTAAAATTCAAGGTATTCTGACAACACTGAGGTTTCTCTACAAAAATACATTGATGGTTTCTGTAGCGCCTATGACAATTCTCCGCAGCTAAGATAATTCTTCCGACTCGAGACTGCGAGATAAACTAAGTTTGACCGATCGACACGATCATCGACAATCCAAACTAGAGTATCAGAGATCGTTAACCCTTGTGATGAAATAACTGTCATTGCGTATCCTAACGTAAAATAGAGTTTGTCGATTTTTAGTGCATCTTCAACAACATTGACATCAACTAAACCAATATCACTTAATACAAGATTTTGTTTTTCTGACGATCCTGGTATTTCAACGTCGATATTCTGTCGTCGTGTATTGGCTGTTCTATAACATAATGGTACAAGTACATCCGAAAACTTTTTTGTATGCATTTCAAATAACCGAAGTGTATCACGAACTATCTTTCTACTTAGCACTATCAAATCATTTGGTCTCCACGTTTGCAGAAAATCATTCATGGAAGTTTCTGAAATTATTTTACGCATTACTTCACATTGAATTTCATTCGGTTGTACAATGAAACGCCCTTAATTCTACACCAAGAGTTCTATGATCATCAGTTATCACCTCGTAATAATCAACAAAAATTCTTTAGCCACCCGTGTGGAGATAACCCAACAAACGGTGGTGGATGACCATAACCCCTGCACATGGCCACAGCTGTATTTTTCAGTAACAGCCAGTTGAGAAACATTTTTAATGTATCTAGCTACATTGTACACATCTCATCCCAAATAATAATTTTTTGAATATATTTCTGTCCCATTCAATCAGGAATCCAAGGGTCACCCTTCACTCTTGTATCAAAACAGCTGTGATAAGAACATGATTGCACACCTCATTTCATTTCTCTCGCAAGTGTGTGTGTAGATGTTAAAACAACCATATCCTCCGAACTCTGTCAAAATAAAGTTGTTTTACCAGAATTTCCCGGTCAATTTAGATAGTCTTGTGTTTGGATACACAGATTCCGCTGACAATAATTTTGATATCTGGTTATTTTTGTAAGAAGTATCTTCAATTGCAACATCTGCAGATTCGGAATAATTATATAGTATATCCTGTTTTATTCTCCATTCACCCATGATGCATCAGTACGTGTAAAACGAGTCAGTAATTCTGAATATTTTTTTTTATATAAAATGAAAACCTTTTATTTCATGTACAGCATATTTTATTGTTTACAGTGATAGAACTCGCTTCCCCATTTATAACTTTGGTGATCCCATCAAAAGATGCATTTTATTAACTCATTAGGTCTTTACTTTTCAGATTCAATGAAAAGACTATACAGTTACTTAAAATCATGATATTACTATTTTAACTATACATACAACTTATAGGGAGGAACGTAAATGATATTTACTTACATGTGGTGCACCAAATGAAGAACTTGTAGTAAAAGTCATACAGGTCATGTATGTGCATTCATTCATCTTAAATTAAATATTTGTAGTCTTAAAATGTATTGCTAATTTTGTTTAACTAATGTCTATTCAAGCCTGATTATTGAAGGCTCTCCGCCTTAAGTGTCATACATAGACTTCCAGATGAAAAGTAGTGGTTAGCATGAATTTGCATCATGCATAGATTTCCTTCTGACATCACAATGTGCATCATACAATCCAGATCATACTGGATCACATCTTTAGTTTGATTTTAAAAATGCCCACGTACTTTAACACTGAGCTGCTGTATGAATTTCTCAACCTTCCAAAGCATTCTGGATGTAAGAGGTCCAAATAAAGTGAAGAATTGCTATGCAAAGGTATGTAGAATAATATTCTAAACAATACATAGCAATTGTCACATATTAGAAAGTTTTAAAATCTTGGATATGTTAGGTTTTACTATATTTTACAAAAGATGTTTGTCTGCTTATCCATGTAAGATCTTTTTGTCCACATTTCATGCTATCACCATGAAGTAGTAAAACTAATTGTAAAAAATCCAGTGAAGCTACATCATTGAGGGTATATTAATAACAGCTATCCCTGTCAAACACATTACGTATCAAACTGCAGCAAAGTGAGAACAGCATCGTGTACTAAAGTATAGTCTAGCAAGAACCATATATGTGCTAAAACATGTCATAATATAATAAATGATGGAATGTTTCACAATAATATCTGGAAACGTGTTATAATGTATAATGAAACACATTGTGGCAAATGAAAACTGTAATGGCCACAGTAGGTGATGTGCTATCATTATAAATGTATGCCATGGTCCTAAAAAGACAAAGCAAAACAAATATATTGATAATTAGCAAGTGTGAATCGCTATATACGAGAAATTTTAACTTTTCTGTATGTGGATGCCGTTTTGTACTACCTTTAGCATTTGGAGTGCCAAGGAGTTCAAATTATGTTTGACAAATAGTACATTTGAATTCACACAATAAAATCAGGTAAGATTCGCTTTCTATTTTCTATAATTAGCAAATTTACCAATAGTTAACAAATGCAATAGACCCCAACTGTTAACAGGTCATCCAATGAGCTCACATAAATTATTTGATCACAGATTTCTTAGTGACATGGAAATCAAGATAAACTTAATTTGAATAAGACCTAAATATCAGAATTGTATATGAAGGTGATGTATGTTTACTCAGAAGGATTGGATGTATTTTCATTAAAGGGAAAAATGTATTAGCTTGCAAAGTTACAAAGTTACAATAAGTCTTATGACATTAACACATCTGATAAATTATGTATAACAGGAAGCATATTTAAGAAAAATTTAAAAAAATATAATTTAAAGTAATTATTGTACATTTTTCACGTAATATGTTTTTCATTTTTATCTTTACTATATAAATTTGTAGGCAGTTACTACTTGAGAAGAAGGCATGCATTGCATTTTAAAATATGGAAACATTCACCCGTCCTGCAAATCCAGTGGAAGTCATTGTGAATCTGAATCTTAAGAAGCTGTTCAGCTGTGGATATAGGTCCGCCAGATTGAATAGGGCCCTTTGGGATGAAATGTTATACTGATGCCAATTGCTCTAACCTCGTGAGGTGAAAAGCGCAGTAAGTTCATTGAGTTGTGGTTATTTTTCGAGATGCAGAATGAATACCTTGCTTAATCCAGGGTGAGACAGTCTGTTCATATATCCCTCAATGCAGTGGCTCTATTCTATTATGCTACCATGTCAAAGCCAGAACCTGGGTAACGGTAGGTGGTCTTGAACTGATGTGTCCAGACTAGACTGAGGTTTCATGACAAAAGTTATCGCGGTGGCCTAGTAGTAGAATATCTGTTTCATAAATGGGAGGTCGTTTGTTTGAACAACAACAGAGTCTTACCTAAGACTTACAAAAATGGTACTAACAGATGCCTTGTCCAAGTGCTAGACATCACTATAAACTGCGCACTGCAGAGATCGCAGCGATATGACAGAAAAATTGTTAAGGCTACGTTTAAAAAAAATTAAAATCACACACACACACACACACACACACACACACACACCACACACACACACACACACACACACACACACGTCTGGTTACCCATGGAAGGCAGCCTGTTTTTGGTGATGGAGGAGAATGCCATGATAAATATAATAGTCTTGTTGGAACTGCATGTAAGTCAGGTCTGCTGATAGGGTATGTATTCCCTAATTCTGCCTGCAATCACTAATGCCATGACAAAGCAAGTCTTGCATGAAAGGTTCACCAGAAATACCATTGAGAGTAGTTTAAAAGATGTCTTGTTCAGCCATGTTAATACCTGATATAGGTTCCGGTTTGAAAGCAGGGTAACGTTTTTGGCTGTGGATAGTAAAAAATGGAGGGGTCAGAAAAAGTACTTGTTTTGACTGATATCCTCTCTTTTTTGGTGATGAAATGTATCAGTAATTGTAGAGCAGCAACCTTTTATCATACTTGGTGCGAACTTTCTCTCCTGGAAGAGCAAACTAATTAAGATGTTTGCAATGGAGGTGCCTGGAGAGGTAAGATGTATTCATTTGTGCACCGCTAGGTGAAAGCATGCAATTTAACTTCATATTCTCTCAGAATGGAAGACTTCTGTTGCTAGGGTGATTCTCTCCATGAGATTTGTTTTTTTCTGAGGGCATGTTTAATATGATCCACACATGCAGGTTCATTAGCCATGGGCAGGAACGAAACAACTGCCATCATCGTTGTTGGATCAGATCAGGGAAAATCCAAAGTTTCCATTGTGAAATTGATGAGGTTGTTGATCCACGATTTAACCCATTTTAGTGGTAAGATGAGGGTTATGTGACACTCTGATTCTCTTGCTTTCTGCATCACTTTGGAATCTGAAGTGTGGGAGAGTAGGTGTATGCATTTAGCAATGAATGCCCTGGCTTTTGATCCTGGCACTGGTGATACAAAGGTTTAAAGTTTGGTATTCTACCTTGTTGCAAACGGGTTCACCATTGGTGGGTCCCATCGGATACATGTCTGAGTGGAAACCGAAGGATGTAGACACTATTCCATCTGTTTTAGTTTAATGCTCGGGGACAAAACTGGTACATTAGACTAGCCAGGGTAATGGAAAACTTGTACATGGAATTGTTATTGACAACGCCACTTAAAAGTCCCACACCAGGATGCATGGGTCTAGGGACTTGGCTCCTACTTGTCATTTGAGACAAGTCACCACATTAGAGGTGTTGGATAGAATAAGAACTAATATGCCATTTAAATATCCTTGCCACTAGTGATTGGCTTTCACAATGGATGTAATTTCCAGAATATTGATATGCAAATGCCATTCCTGGGGAGACCATGCACAGCCGGCTTCTCGAAAGGTTCTGTACTTGCATCAATAGAGATTGTAATCTCAGGCTGTCAAACTTGAATATGTATTCCCGCTGCGAGCCAAGTTAGGATGCCTCAATTCTGCAGAAGATGCCACAATTGTGTGCAGTAGGTGAGAGCTGGTCCAGTGGGCAAACGTTTGATCTCCTTTGGAACAGAAGATTCATTTTCAAGAGGCACATACAAAGGTGACCTATAACAATGAGGTACATTGTTGTGTTGATCAAGCCAAACAGGTGAAGGAATTCATGTGCAGATAGAATTTCCTCAAAAGTAAAGATGCATACATGGTTCAGATTGTCAATACCTGATCCTGAGGGAGATGAGCTATGTTACCTGCACATAGAACTCAATATCTAGGTGATTTTTTTAAATCATGAAACTAGATCAGATTTTCCTTGTTGACAAGAAGACCTGGTTGGTAAGCATGTAACAAGGGTTATAATGTTCTGTTTAGATAAAACTCATCTGATGTTACTGCAGGATTTCATCCAGGTAACTTGATGTTGTCGCCGTATAAATGGTCCCTGAACTGTAATACGATGTAGGTTAATCCTGGAAGCCTTGTCCTGGAAGCCTTGTGAAGAGAGACATAAAGGTACGCATCTTTTAGTCCAGACAGATGGCACAGTCTATTTTATGGATGGCATTCAAAATGCACCTTGGTGTTTGTAGCGTTCTGCAAAGGTTGGGGTGGGGTACTTCCAAAATATTGATTAAAATATTATGGAAGTTCCACCTGGCTCGTGAATTTAAATTTAAATTAAAGACCAAATAGGTATACGGCTCTGAGCCCCCAGTCAGCACTGCCGACGGTTAAATTATCTACATATATATATAACACGAAGATGAAATTCAACAATAACAATTTAATGAAGCCTATAAATTTAAATGTCACACAATCACTCGTCCTTTAAGTGATAGCCTATTTCATCTTATGATTTTCAGTGTGAGTTTGATTTTCCACCTGGCCTTTGGTTGTACTCATCTATTTATTCGATCCTCTCACTCCTCCTGGATTCCACCTCTCCCGACTCCTCTCCTCCCTTCACTTTCCTTCCGTTCTTTATCACTACTATTGGGACCACTTTCCCTGGTCTGTTCCCCGAACTTCCTCTCCAGATTTCCCTCTTTCCTTATCTTCCTTCCGTCTATAACGGAGACACTGGGACCACTCACTAGTCTGTCCCTCGAAGCTTCCTGTGAAAATCACAAGGCGTTAACATAGGGTTTATCACATCTCACCTTACACTAAATCATCAATTAACCATCAGATAAGGATATTACCTTTTAGGACACGCATACATACACATCGAAATTCTCACACACTCTTACAGGGAAACAATGACGTAATAGCACGATATCATATATCCATACATCATATCACATAAGTATATCTAATATATTTAATCTCATTGTACTTACAATATTACGACAACCAGACGTATGTCTGTACACTACACTCCCACATGCGTACACAAATATTCAAATATTCATATTATTAATTTCCCACAGTGAAATCATTTCAAAGATACCATTCAATTTCTATAATTACATGGATAATGTGCTATTGTACTATAAAATAACCACATAGCAAATTATAATAGTATTAATTCTTACTACGGTTAGCAAGCAATACGATATTTACAAATAGGAACCCATTCTTCAAATATACAAACATATCAACATCACAAAATAATTATTCCTACTACGATTTTAGTAATAATACGTATATACCCGATCTACAATTAAATGCAGTCGCAGACAGCAAAGATCAAACAAATAGCTCACTGACCTTTTTAGAAGCTACACTTAGAATTCTGTTCCTAAGGTTTTCCCGCCAATTAACGTATGGCCACACGGAGTTCCAATTCACGGTACGATCTCTGTAACGACTATGGCAACTAACGCTCGATGGCCGGGTTAAAGATATATATTTTAGAATAAATCAGGGTCCCACCCCTATCTCGATTCTGAATGGGTAGCGCTGGGACCCTATCCACTCGACTTATTCAATCTGGCGGTCCGTCAGCGTATCCAGAAGATAAAGCACGCCCACTCCTTCTGGCAGCTTCTTTGATGTACAAAACATCCTTCCAGCCCAAGGTGCTAATTACACTTCTGACGGGCCTTGGTCAGCTTCCTCTCTTAACTATGGCAAACTTACGTAAGGGATGGTGTTAGCCTGCGGTCATGTGTAACAATAAATAGTGGCTTGTCCGACTTACTTGATACCACACCTAATTTAATTTTTGGGTCGGGCAACGCCACAGTGTTCCCATTGAGAACCAAGGGGCGTGAATTGATTGATTGAGGAAGTTTAGGTCAATATGCAGAGTGCCATTTGCCATTGAGATAAAGAAAAGTCTGGAGTAAAACCTCAGAGAAACATTGGGACAAATAATAGGACCTTCCATGTGCATGATATAATTTGGTTTATGAGAACTTGCTGTCGTTGGGTGGATCCTTGATAGGACCATTTTTCATAAGTTTGTGACATATGTGTGGCCCTTGCGTCCTTTTGTTGATTTGTGCTCTTCCTGTATGAATGCTGTGGTTGTGTGGCGAGAAAATGGTCTCTTTGGTGGCAAGTTTGCTGCATATATCTTCAATCTGGCCAATAAAAAGGTTATTCGATAAAGGATATGCTTTGAGCATGGTCGTATGGCGGCCCTTCAGAAAAGTGCAGGCAGAGAGCACAGTCACATTCTGCCAATTGTAAACTTGAACCTGCGGTTACAACTTTGGCCAAAGTGTGATGAGCAGCTCTGTTCAGTAATTGATCCTTCTTTAAGACCACCTCCCACGCATGCCCTGAAGTATTCAGAGTGGGAAATGATCAGAAATGTTCTGCCTGTTGAAAGATAGCTATAGGGAGGAAGTCTAACATCTATGCCATGGCAATGATATTGCGCACCAACTTCAATGTGTCATCAAAGGCCATCCAATCCTTATGGACTGTGTCTTTGTCATCCACAGAGAAGCGATATCACTGTTGACTGCTGGGGTTTCCAAATGAAATACTTGTTTATGGACAAAGTAGAGCCACTGGTGAACAGATGATAAAATCAAGTCAGCCTGTCTGTAACTCTCCCAGACTGCAGAAGTAATTTAAGTTGGACTCTTAATTTTCATAATAAGATTGACAAATGCTGGATGCTGGTCCATGTTGTTGATGTAATGGGTAGAGAAGGGTAGAATTCTAGGGTTCAAAGACGGAAAACATCCTCAGTGGAGGCTTAGAATGCTGATTCTTCCAAAATGCCTCACTACACACCTTGACAAGGACTTCACAGAAAGCCAGTGTGGATTCCGAAAAGAACAGGCCACTGACATGATGTTTGCTGTGAGGCAGCTAGAAGATAAATGTCTAGAACAAAACACTGCCCTTTTTCCATCTACGTTGATTTGATAAAGGCCTTTGATACTGTCAGCAGAGAAGGCTTGTGGAAGGTAATGGCCAAGTATGGACGCCGAAGAAAATGTATATCCATGGTGCAGCATTTCCACAATGGCATGCAGGCAAGTCCAGAAAATAGAAAAACGATTCAACCCTAGGAGACTTTAAATGAAAAACATGATCATGACAGACACCACCAGGGATTTCTTATTTGCTGATGATTGCACCCTCAGTGCTGGCTCAGAAGCCGACCTGCAATGCAGTGTTGACGGGTTCTACAGCATCCCAACCATCCTGATGCAGTGCCAGCTATGCTGGGCAGGACATGTTGTACACATGTCAGACCACTGGCTGTCTAAGAGACTCTTCTATGGCAAGCTACAGCAAGGACAGAGATCCCATGGAGGTCAGAAGAAATGCTTCAAAGATAATTTGAAAGCTACATTGAAAGCATTCAACATAAACACAGATTCCTGGGAGCAAAGAGCAAGCGATGGAGTCACTTGGTGTTCCTCTGTGCACAAAGGTTCGAAGTTGTGCAAATTTAGCAGGAAAGCAGCTGCAGAGCTGAAGAGGCAAGCCAGAAAAGCATGTGCCATCAACCCTGCTGGAGATGTCCCACTCATCCCCTGTCCCTTAAGCAAACGAACATTATGTGCAAGGGCACATGCACAGAACAGAACTAGCCCCTCCAACCCTTGGATAACTAGAGGTCCTTGTTGAATCGACGGACAAACAACAGGATCATGTATAGCATGGTGACCTTTTTACTACCATGCAGAAGCAATACACTGCAGGTTGACAAATGTTATCATGTAAAATAATTGCACTTAAAATACGGTATTCTATAACCATTTTTAAAAAAACCAGGTGGCATTTCTAAAACACGTTTTCAATAAATATTGTATCAATGGATATTCTTGTTGTCTACAGCATAAATTACAGCTAAAGAAACTCTACCACATTCATACATGCATTCAAGTTAAATGTATCTACAGTGAAATATGAAACATTTTATGCACTCAAACAAAAAGTAAGAAGAAAAAAGATCAGTAGTGTAGATTATTAACTTGCAGTAAGAAATCCTTACTAATCCATAATAAATGCCATTTCAGCTGTTATGTCTGTATACTCATTGAAAACTTTGCAACTTATTGAAATACTTGCACATCTTTCCTGCCTGGAATGCTACTGCAATAGAGGAGATACAAAATCCAACAAAATAATAATAATAATAATAATAATAATAATAATAATAATAATAATAATAATAATAATAATAATAATAATAATCTTTAGAAGCTCTAAGCTCTTTACAATATCTATAAGGATATGACTACAATGTAGAAGAACAAAAAACAAAAACCATGAAATTGGACAACATAAAAACATGCTGAAAACGTATAAAGTACAAAACATTATTAGGTCTCTAAGTTTGTTCCTGCAGTCGAGTTTTAAGAGCACTCTTGAAAGGGATCACTGTCTTTGTGTTTAATTTCGATGAGCAATTCATTCCATGTTGCTGGGCCGTGGTATGCAAAAGAACGTTTTCATAGTGGGACTTCTGGAAAGATGGCCACCATCGCTTAACTGCTCGAGATAGGCTCTTCCGATTTTGTGCTATATTTATGATATTTGTGCTTGTTCTCTATCATAATCTACATTATTGTGTTTCATCATGCATTGGCTGTTCCGTTCGTATGTGTTAATTCATCCATTTGTTTTGGAAACGAGAAAAATTAGAATTTTTCTCATCTGTTTTGTCCCAATGTTAAAACGTCATTTGTTTTTTTAATAAACTGCCGTCACGTGACCGCTTACACTACGACGGACCCTCATTAATTGGATTAAATGACCACACCTTGGTTCTAGATACTACATTGTGCTCAAGACTAAAGGAACTGGGAATACATTCGTCATTTCTTAAATGTAAACGGAAGCGAAAAAAAGAAACGTTCTTTCAAAGCTGGCCGGCATAGAACAGGAAGAATTCCAGTTATCTCCCTTTTGCCCGTAACGGATAAACAACTTAAAAATTCTGCTGTTAATTTTAATAACCTGGTTCAAATTCCTCTTAAATCGTCAACGGTTGTGTCAACTGTCCCAAGGATACCACTACGTATTGCATTATTCAATGCTCAATCAGTAGGATGCACCTCTCTACTCCATGGATGGTAGTATCAAATTCAGTTGGGTGGCTAGACTTGTATATTTGGGTGTCATCAGCGTACAATTGGTGAGACACTGGGTGATGATCTATGACACTTGAGAGCAACTAAGTGTATAAAATGAAGAGAACATGTCACAGAACAGACCCCTGTGGAACACCACAACATAGATCAACTAGGCAGGAGTGTATTCCATTTGCAGATGCAATTTGTGTCCTGTTAACCAAGTAGTACTTGAACCACTATAAGGCTGTATTCTGAATGCCAAATACATGCTGGAGACGGTGAAGTAATATATCATGGCTTATTCTGACAAATGCTTCAGACAAATCAAGGAGGGTGAGGACTGTAATATTTCCACCATCCAAATCAGGGAGAATGTCATTAAGTACTTTCAGAAGAGTAGTTTTAGTACTGTGGAAAGGTCGATATGAAAACTATACATTGCTAAAAGGCTGTTTGAATTCAGATACAAGTTGGCTTTAACAACTTTTTCTAAGATTTTTTATATGAATGGGAGATTAGAAACTGGGCGGTAGTTCCTTAAATCATTATGGTAAAGTGTTGGTTTCTTTAGCAGAGGCTTTAGAATGGCAGTTTTGAAAAATGATGGGAATTCCCCCAATGAGAGAGAGATATTAATAACATCAGTTAGTGAAGTTAATATTGGGTCTATGCACTCAAGCAGTAGTGATGTTGGAATTGGATAAAATTCACAAACTTTGGTGCACTCTTCACGATTGTCCGTACTCTCAATAGAGACAGGTTCACATGCTCCTAATGGTTGTCGCTGAAATTCTGTATCATAACTGTATGGTGATGAGGCAACTGAGATTGTGTGGTCAAGCAAATCTCTAATGGTTTGTACTTTTGTCAAGGAAGAAATTTGCAAATAGGTCCAGAAGGTCTACTTGAGAGAAGGTAGTTGGAAGTGGTGTATATTTCTTTCTTGACATTAGTTTGTTAGTTATCTCAAAGAGCTCTTTGCAACTGGAACTATCCATGATCTTAGCACTGTAGTGGGATAATTTGGCTAAATGGACTATGTGACATTCTTCTTTGAGGCTTCATATATTTGTTTATGTATAGTGAGTCTGGTGGAAAGCCAAAGCCTCTCTGCTTTTCAGCAATGCCTTTTAGCAGTGCAAAGCTGATCCCTAACACTGCTATACCATTGAGAACACTTTTTTTTTTTATTGATACTCTGCATTTGGTGTCTGGGGCATGTTTTTCAAGCAATGAATGCAGGCAGTTATCGAGTTGTTCTGCTGTAGGATGTTAAGTAAGTTGTTAGGTTTTCTTAGAAGTCATGCATTAATTTGGTTCTATTTTATCATACTGAGGTTTCTCTAAATAGCAAATAAAAGTGGAGGGTTATGGACTGATATGTTGAGATGGCATATAATGCAGAGGTTATCTAATGCAAGTTCATGGGATACAAGGGTGGATTGCAGAATATTATCATCAGGTCTATGAAGAAACCAGTCTAAAATGTGACCAAGTTTTTGGTTGGGTTGGTTAACTGACTGTTTAAGGTTGAAAACATGAATGGAATCTAGGAGTTTTGATGTGTGTGAGTTTCCAGGACAGTGAAAGTGAAAGCTGAAATCTTCAAGAATAATTAGGTTGCCACCTATCAAATTTCCATATTCAATAAGATTCGGAAACCGCTCCAAAAAGAGAGATTCAGTCAGCTTGTTTTTTTCTACTAGGAGGAAGGTGGTAGAGACAGAAAAAATGGACTGACCTTTGTTATAGTGTGAGTGTTGTTTGGACTAGTTCAAACGATGTATGGCAGAAATTGAAGATTGTGTTGTACTTAGGGCACTTAAAATGGTCCAAATGAGTGTCAGACTCACAGTCATGTACACATATCACTAGATTAAGTGGGTCCAAATGAGTGTCAGACTCACAGTCATGTACACATATCACTAGATTAAGTGGGTTCAAATGAGTGTCAGACTCACAGTCATGTACACATATCACTAGATTAAGTGGGTTCAAATGAGTGTCAGACTCAGTCATGTACACATATCACTAGATTAAGTGGGTTCAAATGAGTGTCAGACTCAGTCATGTACACATAATACATGTACTAGAATACAGAGTACATTATAATCAATGGCCTTTATAATAAGATAGCACACTATAAGGAAGGATATTATAATCAGAGTGTAACAAGATAACCAGGTGGGATATCCAGATTCACAACAGAACACCTTTGACGATGATATCAATACAACGTTTACTAATTAATGACTTGAATGAGTAATTAATTATGACTACGTGCATGTATATTTAATCCAAATATTGGATTAATTAACATAAGAATGTACAAACGTAATAATGAAAATTACAAATTACTCTACAAATACAAACACATGGGGTGAATGATTCACAGTGATTACACAATGGAAATATGGCTATAGTTTACTTAGCTAGCAAATAATGTAGAATTTTACACACATAGTAAAATGAAATTAATTCATAGTGAAATTATGCAAAGGAAAAAGGACATATATACAATGTATTCTTACAGTCCCGAAAGATACAATGGGTTTTACAAACCCCAAAATTAGCACACAGCTACAAGATTATATGTAAGGAGATAAACTTTAGTCATCAGCACACTTCAGCTCCATGGCTACCACAGTTCAGCTTCACAGCTGCTACAGTTAATTCCTGTGGTTGGATTTACAGCTTGCACCACGTCGATCTCGATCACTCTGATAACTTGAAACGCTTGGGTCACTCCAGACAGCTCTACACATTCTGGACACACCAGACTCTCGACAACACCAGACATTCTAGAAACTCTGGACAGCTGGAAGCATATCCAATACTGTGTACTATACACTTTATCACTTTAGTTGCAAACCATACATTTACTATTATGTATGCTTAGACTGGTATTATGCAACCCTATTGTATGCATAGACTCCAAAGACATGAAGCTTTCAGTCTATTGATGACTATCATTTGTCCATGCCACCAAGTACATATGCATGCAAAGTATGAATACAATTCCCTGATTGTAAGAGAATTTTAAAATACATTTCATGTTAAAAATTGCTACTTTACAGTTGACTATATGGCAAATGATAATGAACATTCAACTCCAATGTATGTTTTACATGACACTCATTACAAACAAAATTTTACAGAAACAAATGTTCAACAAAACTATCCAAATGGTATTAACTGGCAGACTGAAAGATTATAGCCTTTTAAACTGAATCAAGAAAAACAAACTTCAAATTTCATTCTTTGTTAAAATCACATCTAACAATACATTAGTGATATCCAACATGTTTTTATAATGATTAAAACAAATGTGGGTCTGATATAGCTCACCTGGCCAACATCTCCCTATTAGCCACATACAAGACTTTACCAAAATACATAAGTCAGTTGGACATTATTTGTAAAAGTATTTCTGCAAATGTTGATAAAAAAGTTTAAAGAAAACAATTGTTTCAATTTGTTTATGTTCATCCACATCAGCATGTATAATCGTAAAAGGACTTGTACACCATGATGCTTTCTGTCAAGGCTGGTAAGATCCTTTTCAGCATTTGTCTTTCTGCAATAAAGTTTCAATTATTTCTATTTTAAGTTAAGGTGACTAATTCGTGGTATATCTACATCACTTGTACAAAAGTGAAAGCCATTCATGGTGTCTGTCAAATTTAATCAAATTCTGTTCAGTGTATTTTAATGAGTTCTTTCGAGGTTTTATCATTTTTAGAAAGAATGCCTTTATTTTATAGCAGAATGGGATGGTTTGTACTCTCTTAAAACCCAAGATGCCTTTTTCTAATTTATTATATTTTTCTGGACGAATACATTAAAAGATTTCTTTATTTTTCATAACAGGGCCATATCTAATGGCAGATCAGTATCATATATACAAACCTCACACCACTTTAGTCCATGCTACTTTTTGTCACAGTTTGATTAAAATATTTTGTTGGACGTTTTTCTTAAGTTGTTGTTTAATGCTTTTTTTACTGTTACTAATGGTAACTACAAATAGCAATAAATCAGCCATGTTTGTGCAAAATAAAGGCATTTATGCTTTCTTTTTAATTTTGTAATAGTCTGTTGATCAACTGTCTAATTGTTCAAAGGTTACTCTGATTTTGTAATATCAGCCATATTT
Organism: Unio pictorum; assembly: GCA_030141615.1. Taxonomy (NCBI): domain Eukaryota; kingdom Metazoa; phylum Mollusca; class Bivalvia; order Unionida; family Unionidae; genus Unio; species Unio pictorum. The sequence continues at coordinate 5,706,174 of JARLTB010000007.1, read as the reverse complement.
AATGGGTCTGCATCATTTAAACAAAACTACAATGTCAGTATGTTGTGATGTTTTCTAATTCAATTTCTGCTGCAAGATCTTTTAGAAGTCACTTTAAAAAGTTTTTCAGTTGTTAGGAATGGTGGCCATATTTGAAGAGGATTGGCAACATTTGTACATTCTCCAAAACCTTGATGTCAACATGCTTTCTGTAAATATTGCAATTTTATTAATATAATTCTTGAATAGAGGAAAGTCAGTAGAATGCCATCTCAAAATACCCACTTTTTGCCACTGCTGCATGTTTCCAACTGAAAACAATCTGAAATAGTGCAGCATAAACACTCAACATCATAAAATCTGACACGTGTACTCTCCCAAGCATCAACTAAAATCCCCTCCTACACCACACATCTCAACAGTGACCCTGACATCAAAATCCCAGATTCATAATAAATAAAATGTTCCTTCTCATTTTGACTCAAAATGCTGATATTATACCCCAACATATCTTACAAGCAACCCCTACTTCACCATTGAGATAATCTATAATTTAAAAATAAACAAAGTACACAACTCTTATGAAAATAGTGCAACTACAATGATTCTTCTGATGACCATAACATGTTTAAGTCACACATTTCACAAAAAAACTGCACAAAAATTCCCTCATATATCACATTCAGCTGTAAGTACAAAAGGGAAAACACTACTAAAAAAAACGAAAAAACTAATAATTTTGTTTTTACATGTGTTTATGTAGATGATGACTGTAATATGTATTTATCTTCAGTGATCCATAAAACATGGCAAGACAAACAACAGGGCATGTTGTATAACTGCAAAAAGACAAAATAGCAAAGAACTCCAACAAAAATTGCAGGAGCAAAGTGATTTGAAAATTTGCACATCTTGAGGTAGTGACCATACTATGTACCAAGTATTGTGGCAATCCATCAAAAACTGCAAGACTAGTTGTGTTAAAGAATTATTCACTGCATTAATACAAATCTATGGTCTTAAAATAAGTAACAAAAAAGAGTGAGGAGCAACAAGCTTTGTAAAATTTAACAAACAATTTACTTCCCTATAATATAAAGTGAAAATGTGTTTAAAAAAGGAACTTACGATATTGTGAATCAAATCCCAAATTATCCTAGTATTTCTAGCACAAGTCATAATGATTAATGTTCTGAATAAACTTTAATATTTCAAATAATTTCCATCACTGAAAGTGCTGATGTGCCTGAAGTTGCCTGTATTACAGTGTTGTGACAACGGTCTTTAATTGAACCACAATAACACAATCCAAGAATATATCCTTGTTTTAATTTCACTATAAATCCAAGTCACTATTTCCAAGAATGTTATTACTGAACACTTTCTATTCCAGATAAGAATAACTTGAATCAGATAATTTGAATAAATAAATTCCAGTCCAAATGAAATACTGCACACAACATTAATGCAACTGGCTTAATCTTACAGCACTAATAAATAATTTTCCAGTGTATAAATTATATAATAAAAATTAAGACATAAAATAAGAGCCAATATAGTTCATTTCTAGAAATAATCTTCATGATAATGAGAAAGTCTGTTACTAACATTATAATAAAGAACATAGCAAACAGAATAATAGTTCTAATAGTTAACCCATACTCTTATAAAATATATTATTTTACCAGTACATTATACACAGACTCAGATCAAACCATACATTATATACCAGCTTCCAGATCATAGTCTGAACTACTGGTTTTACCAGTCCATTATACACTAGTTGGTCGATCAGGGTCTGGAATACTGGTTTACCAATGCATAAAAATATGGTTGCTAAATCTGGACTATCAGTTCCACTTTTGATTTCAAGCATATGGCATCGACACAGATCCACCAGTACATTATTAATTTCCTTATCGATGTAATGAGTGAACACAAATATAAATTATTATTTGCACTTAAATTTCTTACAATTCTCTTGAAACTCCACTAATGACAACAAAATTTGTTGTACCTGAAGTCCATTTATTCATATACCTTCTTTATATAATACAGTTAAATAGTGATTCTCTTTCAGACTTGTCTCAATAAAACTTGCAGTAACCCCAAAACCAAATACTTGAATATGATCTGCTGCATGTATCACCATCGAACCTGACCTTTATATTCATCTTTTAAACTCCAACGCTTGAGGCTTTCATACCCCAGCATAATGAAGAATGAGAACACAACTGATTGCACAATCCTGGCTGAAAGTCCTTTAAATGCAAATGAGAACCCTTCCTCCTTCCACAATCTTTCTAAGGTTACATGGAAGCATTTCCCTTCAACCTGAAAATGTAATACAACCAGAATTACTCAAGGCTATTGAATTTACAAGAAAGAGCAAGAAAAACTGTAATGATAAAATTTAAAGAATTAACTTAATGTTCTTTATTTTTAAATAGATGTGTCTATTCGACACAGATGCACCTGTCATAATAATTAAAATGAAGGGAAAAGTACTGAGGAAAACAGGGGCCATAATTCTATCAAATTTGGCTATAAATGGTAAAATTAAAACAACAGATTATAAATTATTTCAAGCCTTGTACCAAACAAGATTTCAATACATGCAGCATTTAAAATATGTTAATAAAAAGTAATTTTGATTGGACAAAATTTTAACATGATGGCTTGGATGAACACACATGCTTCATCATAGAAAATGGCGGGGGATAACAAAAATGAAGTTCTTAGAAATATTGAAGCATCAGTGTATCCCCTAGGGGTCCAACACTGAGAGTCAAAAGTCGCCATGATGTAAAAACTGGGGGTCAGACTGTGTAAAAAATAAACGTTAGTATCAAAACTGGGGGTCAAATAAAAAAAATTGGGGGTCTCTGAAGCACAAATCAGGGTAAAAGGAAACACTGATCATCTAAGACTATCTGATATATGGTTATTTATAGTGATAACAAATTCACTATTTTCACTAATACAAGACAAAGAATAAGGAGGCCAAGAAGAGCACACAGAAAAATAGGCAGAAACTTGCAACTATCAACGAGGAAAAACAACTCAAAAAAGTCTGTATGCAGAAGTGATGGGAATATTCAAAACAATTCAGCAGAACTGCTCAGCAACAGAAAGTAATATTTCAGCAGTCTGTTTTGTGTGAAAAATAGACAAGGGGAAGCATCTGGATGTCAACATGTGGCCCATTACCAAGGAAGAGGTCAAACATGCACTCAGACCTGAACAACATCCCACCAGATGCCATAAAAGCAGATGCCACAATTACAGGAAACACTTTGATTGACCGTTTACAAGAAATATCAATTAGGCAAGAGTGGAAGAAAGGCGACATCGTCAAGAGACCTTCATGACTGTCAGAACTGGAGAGAAAGTATTCATATCCTAACACTACCAAGCAAGATTCTCACAAAGCTCAATTTGCATTCCAGGCTGAGTAAAGGACAAGCAAGCTTTCATGTGTGGAGGTCATGTACACACCAGGTAGCATCATTCCACATTATCACTGGACAGTATGAAGAATGGCAGTCATCCAAGTTTTTAAATTTTGTAGACTTATGATCAAAAGAAGCACCATACTGAAAATACTGAAGATTGTGAGGATCCAATGCCTCTATAAAGACATAACCTGTCATGTCATACGTAAGATGGACTTGCCCCCTTCTTTCTCTGTTGACACTGGAATCTGGCAAGGGTACTTACTTTCACCAATGATCTTCTCAATAGTGATAGACTGGGTATAAAGGTGGTAATTGACCAATATTTCACACTATTTATTAATCTGACCTAACTCAACAAACCAGAATACTAGAAACTAACAATAATAATAATAATAAGAAGAATAACAATGATGTGATGTGTGTGATTTGGATTTTTAATGTAGCTTTATCAGTCCTATCACTATGATATGATATCTGCAGTGTGGCAGTTTATAGTCATGTCTAGCACTGAGGCATCATGCCACAGATATGTAGCATCATGTCCCACCAAGTCACATTATCCTGACACCAGGTCGATCAGTCCTAACACTAACCTCTTAAAGCTGAGTGCCTAGCCTAATAATAAAAAGAAACAAAGTCAGAAAATACACTATGCAGTTCACTACATTCTTAATACCTTTATGGTATGATGAATGGAGCTTTGCTTGCACAAGCACTGTCCATTAATTATTAAATGCTGGGTGTGAGAAGATGTTCGACCTACAAGACTAGCATTTTTAATCACCTCATTTCATCTGTCACTGAAAACATCAACCATGTGTTCATTGCTTCTTCCATTTATGTATATATTCACACACACACACACACACACACATCATTGTTTACATCACCATCTGCATTCTGGATGTGTACTCTATGTTTTATACTAAGTATGAGTACAAAACCTTCTTCTGGTTTTTATAATATCATGCTGTTGTCATATGTGCAACCCTCTGATTAAAATTGCCCATTAGAAGTTAACACAATGTAATTACGGTCATTCCTGCATTCCAGCACTCACCCTTTTACCAAAGAAAGCATAGAGCAGGCTTTACAAGCCAGTCTTGAGAAATCATTGCATTTTACTTAAATAATGTTTCACCAGTTGTTATTCAAGGTCAGGATCATATTTCAAAGAAGGGATCTCATTATAAATGGACAACATGTGCCATTCGCAAGCATAATGTTAGAAAAAAGTAATAACCTGGTTTAAACAGCATAAAATTTGATCTATTAAACTAGTGATGCTTTGCTCTCATTTCTCCATGTTCTTTCCAAACAGATAAGTCACTACTCCCTTAAATTTAAGCTAAGCCTGACCCTTGAACAAGTCTGGAGAAACATAAGGATGTCAAGTCCATAATTGCCATGGCATGCCATGATTTACCACTGTCAGATCAGACTGGTTGAAAGATAGCATTGTCCTGAATTCAAAGCTTACACTGTCAAACTCTAATGTCAAATCAGTGCTGCTCTGTTGAGTAGGGACCTGATGATACAAAAAGAATTTGTAACATATGCTGCAGGTCTTCATCAGTACTTGTCTCAGACATATTCTGTGCATCAGACTGAAGCCCCAACCATGAATTATGGGCTGAGAACATAACAAAAACTTGTATCCAACACCAGTTAAGGAACACAAGTGGAGATGGATTTGTATAACCTACAGAGAGACCAGCCCAGCATTGTTCACCATATCCTGGATTGGAACACTCATGGCAAACACAGAAGAGGTTGACCAGTCATGACTTTCCGAAGAACACCAAACTTACGTTCTGAAGACAGGCAAAAGATAGCCATAGACCACTGACAAATGAAAAGCTGCAATGAATGCCCTATATTCCTGAGGGAACAATGGGGAATGACAATGAAAAGAATCCCAGTGAGTTTGTTTTGCAAATGATTTCTCTCAACTTTTTCTGTAGAATAGTCCATTTCTAGCTGAAAGATGTATGCCTTGTATTGGTCATTGTTAACTGTTATACTTCCCACCGAGATGGTAGAGAAAGGCAGCATGAATATGGCCTAAGTTTCTAAGGAAAGTAGACTGTCAGGAAGGACTGGGCTGAAATTGGTCACTTTCTCTTGTTCTAGATAAAATTTTAGCACATCAGGTCTAAAATACACCAGAAGATATCATAAATTTGTGTTTTTGTGCATGGGATGGCTGGATATGCAAGGTTATGGAATGACTCATAACATCTTATGACTGTGTTATGTATTTGATGAAGAAACTGCAAAAATGTCAAGTAAAATATTGTTCAATGTTCCCAGTCCAAGTTTATGGTAAAGTGTAGTTTTAAAAGTTGTAGAAACTAATATACCTGAAGAATGCTACCATCATGCATGTGCATTACAAAATTAGAACTAGTAAGTTCTAATGGTGTGAAGAAATATTTATTTCACTGGAATTAATTAATGATACATGAATTGTAAAAAGATGTTCAACTCTGTCACCTGCATAAATCTATGATTACCATTATTCCTTTTTGTGAAAAAGCAGTTGTGAAAACCATGTAGGATATTCTGTAGTGAAGCATCAACAACAAATGGGCAAAATCTAAACAATCAATCATTTTAAGAAAACTAATTTATTTTTAGTAAAATGTTTCTTTGATGTAGTCACCAGATCATAATACCTAAGGAGAACTACTACTACCTGACAATTACAGCAATCACAATCAATTCTGCCTCCATTAGAAAACAGAACCACTGCAATGTGAGCCAAAATGGTGACCTAAGACTAAGATATCCACTGCCACATTGAGCAAACCTGCCTGATGAAGAAATTCTCTAGTGAGTGGATTGTTCTGTATATGCAAAGAAGCCACCAATGTATTAATTTGATTCTTGTTCCTGAGGGAGACATACTCTGATTACTTGAGTACTTATTCCAGACCTTGATGACCAAAAGCTTGAATGTTATGAGGTCAGAGATGTCCTTATTATCCTTGCTTATAAGAGAATGAGAAGAAGTAACATACAGTGATGGAGCAGTGAAAGATTGGAGCCTCCCTGCTACCAGGATCTGTGATAATGGTTTGTGTGTGATAATGATGTCATCTAAAATAGGGAAGGTCTCATATATAGAAACGCTATTGAAATAATCTCTCTCTGCCTCTTCTCCACTTTAGTTTGGGAGAACTGGTTTTTTAGTTGTAAATTCAATAGAACTACTTCCTAGTGACTTCTAGAATGTCCCTGCAATCTTTTGCTGATTGCTTTGCAAATCCCTCCAATGTAGCTGAAACTGTGAGGGCAGGAGATAGGGTATCATTAGTAGCTCATTTGCAGATTCCGTCAACCTGATCATCAAAGAGGAGATTAGATTATTAAGGTTGTGAGTGTACCTTGGCCATTAAGAAAGGTAGAGGTAGAAAGTTCCACCAGTTGTAAGTTTGTAGCTGCTGTTATAACCTTGGCCAGAGTATGTGGGCCACTAATGTTTAAGATGGCCATTCTAGAACAGGCTCCCATGAATGTCTGGTGAGATTCAAATGGAAATGTGTATGTGGAGCTTGTAGAACTGCCAATTACAATTCAAGGGAGGGTGTCTTTGAGAAAAAGGCATCAGTAGATACTTTAAACTTATAATTGATAATGTAAACCACCCAAAATACCAATAACTTGGCCAGACTGTCAGAGCAATGGAAAGTTGATTCTTCCTTAGTCAACAATCACCCGATATTAGAACTGTAGACCAGGCAGGTTTTTATAGGAAAGAGGAGAAATATTATTGCTATCCATCTCAGTCTCCAGCAAGTGAAATGGTTTCAAATCCTTGCATGCAAGCTGATGACATTTTCATCCTTCAAAGTATCCTTCTGTACCTTCCCCTTTAGTACCCCTAGAACTGCTGCCTATGAATACTGTCCATAATATGCAAGTTTGATATGTATTCACAGAATGACATCTGGAGTAAACTCATATGTAGAAGTGACTGTCAGTCTATTATTGTCCAAGGTCTAAATCTGAAAAAAGCAATACCTGAGCAGCCAGTGTATACAGGTGTCAAGCAGAATCATGCACCATGCTTCATAAACTTTGGAGTGTCCATTTATAGCTACACACATGGATATTTACTTGTAAAAGGGCACACATGGCTGTACATGTAGTTTATTAGAGTGTCACTATTAATTCCTATGAAGTGGATGCTAAATTATCACTTCTAGTAAAAAGTTACCTGCATATAAGCAAAATCACTTATATTAACTGTGAATTAGATGCTATATACAATTCAAAGAAAACTTAGTTGTTAGAATGCTACTGTGTCATGAAATCATACAGTAATTAAAATGAGTTTTTTTAAAGTGCACATCATACATGCACATAAAAAGTACAAGTGTCAATGCTGATACATGCAAAGTGGACACTTCAAATGTAAGACAATGTTGCCTGTAGGAAAGTCCAAAAGATGTTCTATGTAGGTAAAATCAATAAAGTGTCATCCTTATAACTATGAAGTGGACACAATGACGAGAAAACTTAACTGCATCAAAATGAAATAGAAATTATACAGCAATATTACTGTCATTTCCTATATAACACACCAGGCCTGCAGCTATTAAATACTGCTAAAACAATGAGGGGAGGCCATCACAGCCCATGCAGGTATGTACTAAGAATGCCCAAGTATGTGAAGACAGCAAAGTGGTAACACTGAAAAGTTAAAAACTTTATTGTCAATATAGAAAGAACAGAAAACATCTCTTTATTGATAGAGAATATTTCCGTTCAAAAATGGAACTCCATTTTCAGGTAGAAAACTTCCAAAATATTTGTATGGGTTTAATGAAGTCACTCTGTAGACAGCATATTACTTGGCATGAACAGAATCAGTAACTAAAGAATTTATGGGATTTGATGCCCATCCCAGTATCCAAGTTAGATCACTGTATCTAACTGCCCCCCTAAGGTGGCACTCTACAGTTGTATATTTTGTATTGGGTTAGAATTTTAAAGAAAAATAATTTCTCCGTCTATTAAAATAAGACCTTGTAAATATTAGGTATAGTTCAAAGAACCTTTACTTTCTTTTATTTTGGTTTTATGATTGAAATGTAAAATGTGGATTATAGAGTAAAAAGCTTGGCCTTACTCCAGATGTGCACCTTTCAAAAAGTGCTAGCTCCACTTGGTCATTTTCACTTCCTAAACTTCTGAGGTAAATTGTATTAAAAAAAGAGCCAATAACTTATTTTACATTTTATATATTTGGTAATTCATTCAATGCACTTTTTAAAAGCTGGTATTGTCTAGTCTGGCCAAATTCATTTTCCCTATTTAAATAGCTGCTAAGGATAGTGTACTTTAGACAAATTCTGACTGATTTTTGGAATACAAGGGAGGAGTCATTTTAGTTAACAGTGTGCTTAGATCATTTACAATTTCCAAAAGTACAATATCCAAAGAAATGTCAGCCACATTACATTAAAGTAGCACTGAGGTATGCCAACATTCTCTCCACTGTACATGTTTTAAATGCAGACAACTTCACCAATCATACATGACTCTCTCAAAAGTACATAATAATTGTTGAGTGCCCACTAAGTGGGCAGATAAATTTTAGCTCTTTTAGCTAAAAGGTTTTACCTTGGGAAGGCAGTAGTTTTCCTAAGGCATTATGATTATGATACGGTAAATATTACAGGAAGAAACGGATACCTGAATTCTGGCTCTTATTACATCTAATGAGTTGGTGATAACTGCTGCTGTTACACCTGCAATAGGAGCTGACACACACTGAATTGCAAGACGGGGAACCCAGTATGGCAGTGCATCCTGAAGTTTATCTGAAATTAAATTTAAATTAAATGTATCTGTGTTAGATTGAATATACAAGTTGTACATGTTCATATGCTACTAATTTTACATCAACTGTACAATCTATATAGAAGAAATCTTACTGACTTTATATCAAATATACCAACTGTAGAAGTTTACATGTTACTGATTAAACATCAACTGTGTTATGTAATATTTAATTTGTATTGTTTGCTGGCTTTTGTCCATGATTATATGCTTTGTATTTTAATATGTACTGTATAATTGACCTTTAATATTTCTCTCTGTTGATTATATGAGCATTTTAGCTGTGATGATATTGACACTGACAGAATTCAGTGGTTAAATTATTCCCAGATTTGCCCTTGCTTTATTTGTAAGAGTAAATCAAAAGCCAGGCAGCAAGTTCAAAGACATTAATGTGCTGATATTTACCGAATTCAGAGGCAGAAAAACCCTGATATGTATATTAAGTTATTATAAGAGTACATCAGAACTTTAGCTTCTATTATTGTGTTAATTTCTGATTGTAGCCAATTAAAAAGTGCATGTGACCTCAAAATCAAGACACATCAAGACTTGGACAAAATGCCATTTGCAAATTTGCATATGTATTTTGGGGTTAGATGGCAACCTGACAATGATTTTAATGAGATTCAGAAGAGTGCTAAAGTTGCTAAAACTGATAGTTTGAAGGGGATAGTAGCCAAGCCTAAGAAAGTGTGTGATGCCTGGCTTACTGTTTGGAATAATACCATTCCTTGGATTGACAAAATTCAGTCTCACCCCTAACGACTCAACGACGAAACAAATACCAAATTCAATTAATGAAAATAAAATTCTGCAAAGCTTACCAATTGAAGAATGGCACTGGTCACCAGAATATTTTATTCAAAATAATACTAATTTTGGACAAATGGGATACCATCCCTGATTTCACAACTCCATATATGGCGGACTATTCTGTGCATGGTTTTCAAATGATGTAATGTTTATGCACCAGCTACATACATTAAAAAACATTACTTTGGATTCTTTCTGTTGGCATTTCAGCCAAAACTTTAATTTTCAACGAAAACAGCACATGATCAAATGTTTACAGAAATGATGTATCATTGTGCAGAATTACTAGACACATTGAATAGGCTGACACAGTTGTACATATAAAGAAAGTGGAAATTAAACTCGGTGGCAACCAACAGTTCCTCATTAATACTGCCATCTGATTTGAATATATTAAAGCAACAAATGGCCCCAACCCAGTTTCCTACATTAAAGCAACTCAACCTTAATTATTCTAGCTAGCCAAGATGATGCATTTTACTGACTGAATAACTTTGTTCTGATAGGTCAACCAATATTGATGGAGAACTGGAATCATTCTATCATGATTTTTTAAATTCTGTGCACTTTTTATACTAAATATTTTAGCAAACTTTGCATTTCTTTATCAAAAGAAACTTCTAATTTGTATTCAAATTTTCTAAAATGTGCATTGGAAGGGTTTTATAGGTAAGCATGTTTTATAAACTGGTTAGAAACAGTGCCATCAGCATTAACAATTCTGAGTAGTACTCTGATCCTAAATTTGGTATCAATTGTAGCTTTAATCATGACAATGATAACCATATATATTACCTACCTGAATATGTATCATAGAACATCCACCATAAGGCACTATTCGGTGCAAAAAGAGCCAGTGAAATAAAGTATCCTTTATAGAAACCAAGGATCCCATCCTGTCTATATACTTCCTGAATCACAGTATGTACAGTTCCAAATCGCCTTGTTCTCATTTCTGGAGGCACATGAATCCTCTGTAATGACTTCAATTTCTTTTGTACATTTACCTCTGAGGAATGTTTTTGATTTCCAAGCAACATTATGTGCTGTGTGACAATATCTAATGGTACAGTGAGAGTCTGACCAACAATGGATGCTAATCCCCCTGATATAAATGACTTTATCTGACTTGTATTGAGATCTGTATTTATCCTGAGGTAGTCTCTTATTTTTTCATATGTTGTGATATATGCCAAAGATGGAAAAATCTGTGCACAATTCACCCAGAAACCACGATATAGGCCTTGCACGCCCTCATTTCTGGAAATCTTAACAAAAGCATCAAAGGTACCTTTGTAAATTTCTTGACCAACTTGAATCTGAAGTCGAGTCTTGATCAAGCCAAATGGATATAAAATCCCACGTATTGTAAACCCACTTACCATGGTAAGTGGGTAATACTTTCTCTTGTCCATCATATACATTTCTACAACACGTATCTCTTCTGTCTCTATGCTATCCATCATTGTATTGTGCTTAATAAACAAGTATGCAATCAATTATTATATGTATTATTATCTTCAACAGCAATCAAATTTATCCAAGAGCCATGTATCATGAAAATGGAGAGAGAAAAATTATAACACAAATATGAGCATTCCATTTTCTTGCCTCAGAGAGTTATCTATAGGTGGTCATTACTGGTGTCCAATTTCTAATTCTGTAAAAATCTCATTCTTTTTACACAAACCTTGCTCGCATCCTGAAAAAATTAAAGAAAAAAAATCATATTTTTCACTTGCATAAGATTTTAGATCTAGTCCTGGCAGCTTAGAATATACTAAAGGTAACAATGCACTGTGGCCTTTGGGGGTTAAAAAATAGTACTGTTTGAATTATAGCCACAACAGCCCTTATCTCAAAAGAGTGTCAAATGGCTCCTCAGCTATGCTGTTTATAATCAACTTTTATGAGGAATCAATCCATACCACCCATAAGTGTCAATAAAGAAGCAGAGGAGACAAAACACCTAATAGGCAAATATTCATCTTAAAGTCAACTTCTTCAGATAACACATAGATCTATAGGACCCCTAACTCTGCCAGTATGAGGTCATCTTTTGAATGAGATCATTTACCTGACAGACATCTGCCTAGTGGATCAACAAAGCAGTTGACCAAGAAATCCAGGTCAGACTCTGTACAATGTTTCTGTAGACATTTATTCCAAACCTTTCTGTATTTGTTATGAAAACAACTGTATTAAACTTTTTTTTGTATCTTCATCCATATTTGATGGCATATTTGAATCAGTTGTTTAATAATGAAAAGCTCTTATCACAGGATGTTTTCTGTCAATGTTGGTAAAATTTTGTTGAGTGATATTTTTTGTGTAATGCTCGTATAAACATGTTGCTATTTTTATAATGTTGTCCTACATATTATTAGGGTTATAATGTTGTCCTACAACTTTCAATCATATAAACACTCACACATAAATAGGATTCTACATCGCAGTGGAACACAGAATCTCCATGGTATTGGGATGCAACACATTCAAAGAAGCCTGCCATGGGAAATAAAACCCTGTGGCAGAACACACAAGCAAATATTATACGAGATTAGACCTTGGCTGAAATATGGCATTGGAGTCAAATCACATAACCAACTCTGTCAGCCTTTTTTAAATCTGCTCAGGAGTATTATAGATTGTGCATACAGAAATGAAAATCACAAATGCCTGTTATTAGCCCAAGCACAAACACAAACAGATACCACAAGAACAGATGAAATAATCACCAGGACCACTCATACATAAACACAATATATTGTGATGAAATTGGATACCTGGGGAGAGTGATGCTACAATGATAAGGGCATTTTTGTTTTCCCTATAGCACTAGTTGAAACAATTAGAACTGTTAATTATAACAGAACAATCTGGCTGAGGGCAGTGACCCTAGGGTGCAAGAAACCTTATCTGCTTTCATGTGTCAAGTATCAGGTTTTGGAACTAGGCTGAATTATGGGCTGGGAAAGTGGTTTTAAGAAGATTCACAGAGGAGAGGTTTTGTAGCTTTCAGTGTGAAAGGATCGATTAGAGATTCTCTCTCTCTGTTCTAACGGATAGTTAGATGGTAACTTTACAGAAAGTAGGGGTTTTCTTGTGTAATGCAACACAAGGCTAAAGGAGTGTACATAGTGTATATTGTAAATAAACATGTAAATAGCAGAATTATTTTATGGATTTATTTCGGAACCCATCACATTACAATATGCAGATCAATGAGTCTAAGAATAGCAAACCCACTTGAATTAACCGAGACCACTCTGAATTCACATTTCAGAAATGTAGACAATGTGATGGTTTGTTGGAAATCACATGGCCATTATCCCATCCACCTACACACCAGGTAAAGATACTTGACAACTGTTGACAAATCTGATTCTGGAATCATAACAGTGTTAAAAGACATTGTTAATGCTGGAATAAAAGCAGACATTGTCCTCAGCACTAATCTGGTTATGATGCTTAGTCACAACAATAGTGATATTGAACCAAAAAGACAGCAGTTCCATCAGCAATAAAATTATCTTATACACTGAAAAGATTCTCAAAATACTTGAAAAAATACACCAATGCAGGATCAGGATAGACACAAAGATATGGCTAGGTCGAAGTCTATCACCATATCACCAGTTTTGTGTAACTAGTTACATAGCAACACCAAAATGGGTCTCACCAAGGTTAATGATCAATGTGAAAAATTATTAATAATTTTTGATAACTTAAATCCATTTTTACTTTTTAAGGATAACTTCATGATGTATTAAATAACACTCAATAGTCAATACTTTCTTTGTATGCATATAGCCAGTGGTGAGTGAAATGTTTACACCACTGCCTGGCTTTTCTGCACAAGTAAGGTTTCCATCGCCAATATAAGAGGTCTCAGAAACACTTAATTACCCGTGTTCTTCCTCCACCATTATTACTGGCTGCCATGTATAGCCTATCTTCTGCTAAAAAATGGCGTTAAACCGTACAAGAACATCAACATTGTCTGGGATGGGACTGCAACTCTTGCTTGTGGGACTCCCATTTTAACCAAAATGGGAGTCCTGGACTCTAAAGTCCTAGTGAGACCTCTGAATATTGCTGCAAAATGCATACCAATGTTCGACATATTGATCAAAAGAAACTAGTGCAATTCTTGCAATTTGAAAGGAGGCAATTGTAACCAGAATATTCTGTTCAAAATAAAATTAATTTTGGATACACTGGATACCATGCCTGTGTTTTCATGACTCACTATATGTCCGACTCTTCTGTGCATTGCTTTTCAAAGATATAATGTTTATGTATTGGGCTATTGAAATGAAATACATGTACATTATTTTGAACTCTTTCTGTCAGTATTTCAGTGGAGTAATTAGGTCAGGTTTATATCTGGTTTTACAACATTCAACATAGCAATGCTACCACAAGGCTACAGACAATATGTGATCTAAGCCAATATTGTACCATAAATTAGAAAAAGGTAGAAGAGCAACAGTGAAAAGGATGTAGTGTTTAGGGGTGGGGGGGGGATTACTAAAGAATTTAGAAACAGACTATACGCCAAATAATTACTGAAAATCACATTCAAGCAGCAAGCTGACATGTCGTATAGCAGACGATAAATTATTGGTAGGCCTTCATGTTGACATTTAGAATTCACATTTGCAAGTGAATTTGGAGTAGAAATGTGGGATATATTTGTACACTTTATAAATATCACTTTCCTTAATTAAGGATATTCGTTCTTTCTTGATTAGAATTTGATTTTCGAACATAAATAACACGTGATCCAATGTTTACAGATCTGACGTATATTTTGCACCCAAAGAGCAGAATTAGCCGACATGGTGGTATTTAATGAACGAAAAGCCAACGGCTGATAGGTATACATTTGCAATTCACACTTATTTAGAGCAATTACCAAAAATGTTCTCTGTAATAGATGAGTACAGAAGTAGATGGTTATTGTAGCGATACAGCAATAACGTATTTTAGCCAAAATAACAGAAGTTTAAGTTCATTTTAAAAATTCGTCTGTCAGTGTCATCTGATCAGAATTTTACCCGGAAGTGATTCGGTTTGGAACAACATTCCGATTGAAGAAAGTTCCAACTTCAGTAATAGTCTGGTTTCTTGCTTATTTTGCTTCCTGCGTTGAACTCCGCTCTATTAAGTCATGCGAACGCCGACGCCATATTGTCACGTGATCAAACAAACGGTCCTCACATGGAGAAATCTAGTTAATCTAACCGTAGCACATTTATTCCTTTAATATTCTCTTTCTTAATGACACAATATGAACTTTACTAATAATTTTGATTTGAAATATAACAATAGTTATATTGTCTTTAATCTTAACCACAAATTCGTCATACAATTATTTGTTACAAATGTTTTACTAGTAGGCTTAGACCAGCTAGTTGGTCTCTAAGCCTTTTTTTTATTTTGACTTGACGGCTTTTGAGACCAACCGTATTCTGCATTAACACTATATGATACGTTCGTGAACCATAACTGCCAACGATCGGACTGCACGCTATTAATTAATAAATTTATTTAGACTAACCTTTGCATCCAGACGGTAAGTATATTCCTCTTCTAATGATCCACTGCTTTAAATTCTTTAGAACGCTCAATTAATAGCGTGCATCCGATCGTACGCAGTTATGGCGCGCGGAAAAGTACCATTGAGTGTTAATGCAGAATACGGCTGGTTTCAAAGCCGTCAAATCAAAATAAAATAAAAAAAAAAAGGCTTAGAGACCAACTAGCTGGTCTACTAGTAGGCTTAGATTAAGGAAAAGGGTACACACAACGGTATTTTGATAATATTGCACATTTTACAGACAGAGCGTCATCTCAGAGATTACTTCTTCATCGATTCCTTGATAAATTGTACGTCGAAATTGATCTGAGGTAATGTATGAGAGCCAAAACTATAGCCAAGAAGTAAGACAAAAATAATCAAAACTCTTTTACGAGGAGGTGAGGGTCCTGCTTGTTTTGCAAATATTGCACATTTCACACTATGTCATCTAATATATTCTAATTGCAATAAACTCCTTGATTAA